>FR990002.1:758000-1406000 GCA_905404265.1 Fabriciana adippe | reverse complement strand
ATATTAGAGTTGTTCATTTAAACTGGCGAGGGTTTTAAAAGGCTTTTCCTGTTGAGATTTGACTCCAAATTAAAAAGCAAAGGCTTTGTTTTATTCAGCCTTCGTATATTTTACACGTCAGTGGTGGTATTTATGTGACATTTTGAATACTTTGTTCAACTCGCTACAATTGGCATATAGTCTTTATAAAAATTTAAAAATAAGCAAGAAAAAATTTTATGATATGTTTGGCTCAGTTTGTAGTAACCCTACTTGCTGTGCCAGCGATCACGGGTTCGAGTCCCCCTGGGGGCATTTATTTGTGTGATGAGCACGAATGTTTGTGCTCCAGTCATGAGTGTTTATATTTATAATATGTACCTATGTATTTAAAGTTATATATGTGTAGTGTATCAAATATCTGGTATCCATAACATAGGCCTCGTAGCTTACCTTGGAACTAGATGGTGCTGTGTGTAAATGTCGCAGTATTAAAAAAAATTATATCTAATTTAAAAAAAAAACTTATAAAAATTTATAAACTTATATAAAAATAAATATGTGTTTATTTTTTTCACGTATCAACTCAATAATTCTATAGAAGTGGGGCAATAATGGCAAAGGCTTTTTGTGCCAGTACATTAAGTTGTTCTCGTGAGGTATTAGCATATCCAACAAACTTAATGAATGTCGCCTGGGAGGTAGGATCAGAGTAAAGGTAGAAGAGAAATTTATTAGTGTTTCATACATTTTATTCTTGCGAAATTAATGCTAAATTAAAAATAAGAAAACCCTCGACCATCTTGGATCGATTTTCATCAAACATAGTTAAGAACACTCCTGACTAATTCACTTTTCAAACGAAAAGAAAACAAAATCAAAATCGGTTCATACGTTCGGGAGCCACGATGCCACAGACAGACACACACAGATACGTCAAACTTATAGCACCCCGTCGTTTTTACGTCGGGGGTTAAAAATAAAGATGCACTTATAGCATGTTAGGTAAAATTGAAAATATGAATTCATTTATATACGCATGAATTTTCAATATGGAGTTGTCTGATTGGAAAATGGACGATTTAGGTATTTTAATACCAAACTTTATACAATTACTTTTCAGTCTAAAACCTTTCGATTGTAATTTATTCCAAATAAACATTTGTCATCCTCAAATAACGATCGTATTTTTACACATTTTTAGTATATCTTTTCGAAGAAGGAGCAAAAGGGCGACATTTTACATATATTACGCGAAATTTCCTTTTAATGAATAAATAGAAAATTTATTTAATAAGCGAAATCGACTCTAGCTCTATAATTTTTAAGTTTACTTTGGAATTACACTATAAGATTGCATTAAGGAACCAGGTTAAGGGCTCTACATTACATATGCTTTTTAGATATTCCACTAACTGAACTTTCAAAGGGTGGAAATTAGAAAGAAGTGCCTTTTTATTACTCATGCGTGCAAATTGTAATTTGTTTGTATCTGTTTGTATGTCACTCCTTACATGCTTCGCTGCGATATAAACTACGAGTACTACTGTATACCTAACTATGAGATTACATAAAAAAAAACAATATGACGGAAGCTGTAAATAGTTATAAATATTATTTATCTATATTAATATTATAAAGAAGTAAAGCTAGAAAGAGAAAAAAAAGATAATAACTCATGACTTACGCAAAGGCATCTCGTCTTTGATATTTATTTTAAGACAGAGATACGCTATTGTAATTCTAGCCCTTCAGCTCCAACGGTTTGGTCTAGGCATTGACGAATCTACCAGTCAAATATGTAAATATATGCGCATAGCTAATAAATTATCAGAGATAATATTTTAAATAGAGTACTCAGCCTTGTTTGATTAAATTAAAAAGTAATCGACATTCGCATTCCTTAAACTCGAAATTGCATATGTCAAATTCGCCATCTCATATCGCTTCCTGCACCCTGCGCCCTTGAGAACAAGTTACATTCGCGATCCGAGCGTCATGTAGAGATAAGTATATAAAGATGGCAAAATTGTATTGACATCAATCAGTAGCTTTCGAGCAGTCTAAAAGAAGTGCACGATGAGATTTCTGGTATGTCTCTTTTACTTGTAACTAATATTATAGTGATTTAACATTAAAAGTGGCGTAAATTTTATTTAAAAAATCATAAACTGAATAATAATGTGTTTTGTATCAGAAATGTGTATCGCACCTATGTGTAATTTCACTTGCTTCACATTGAATTGATCTGTATACTCCAGATCAATTGAATAATTTAATGAGAACATGTATTTCATACATAACGAGCTAATAACAAGGATGTTTACAGATTGTAGCCACCGCCGTCTTCGCGTGCGCCTGCGCCGCACCTAGCGCCCTGCTGTCCAATGGCATTCTTGCCTATGGCGCATACCCCGTAGCCCCCATCAACTCCGGAGACCTTCAGGCTGCTGCCATCGACACTAACGTTGCAATTAACGACCAGGCTCGTGCCGCAGTGGATGCTGTGCAGGAAATCAACGATCAAGCCGCTGAGATCCAAGGTAAAGCTCTCAACGCAGCAGAAGATAACGCTTGGCAAGCAGTGAACGCTGCACAGGTAGCCGCTGCTAAGGTTGATGGAGCCGTAGCAAGTGTGTCACCTGATGCAGCTCGTCAGGCAGTCGCTCCTGTCGCTTACTCAGTACCAGCCGTCTCATATGCTGCCGCGTTGACTCCTGCTCTCTCTGCCTACTCTACCCCCTTCATCGGAGCCCGCTCCATCGCTTTCAACGGTTATAACCCAGCCCTCGCTTACGCCGCTCGTGGTCTCGTGTACGCGTAAATGAAGTACAACTTAGTGCAGTCAAAACGAAGATGTGTAAATAAATAACATTAGATATTCCAACTTCTTTTATTTTTAAATTATGATTATTTCATGCATCCATCCATAAATTGTATCCATAAACGTTATAGATTCTGTGATAAAATATCTGTTAGCAAATATTGATTCAAATACAAAATAATAACGCCAATTTCAGTCTTGTCAGTATTGAAAAACCATTCAGTAGATAGAATATATATGATACATTATTAAAAATTCTTCAGATATAAATGTAACTTTATTTACTATACTATATTACACTCGGTATTGTAATATCGAGATTTTTTTTTAATATTTTTTTCAGTAAAGGGCAAAGAGATTACAGGTAGTAATAAATTCAAATTTATACTTGAACATTAACATTATTTACAACGTTATAAACTTTTTCATTCAAACCCATAATTTTGATAATAAACAAGCGCCAGTGAATTAAAATTTATAAGCTGTTTAAGCTTTGGACGGTAATCCTCTTGAAATTTGTTTTTCCTTAAATATTGCAGCCATTTTGAACGTTTGACAGTGATTTGTGTTCTTAATTAACAAAAAAAGTTAGCTAATAATGAGTTAATAAATTATGTATTTAACTTAAATTTAAAATTACCAATTAAGTCTGTTTAGATGCCAACAGAAACTTATAATCATATTATTTATAAAGCATAGTTTAAAAAAAACACATGCTTTTGGCCAAATTTAAGCTCTAAGAGCTTAAATTGAGCTAATTAACTGAGTAAGAATAGAACCTCCAAAATTCGTGAAGTTAAAGTGAAGCTTTAAACGAAAACTATCTTTTCGGATTTTGTCGCGGTTTTATGTTATATTTTAGTTCCCGACATTTCGAGTGCTTTACAGCAAACATGGTTACGGGAAAAACTAAAGTTTTAGACGTCTCAATAGTTATTATAAAGCTGATACAGACAGTATCTACAGACAAATTTATATAATAATTTGGAAGATATAGACAAATGACACAAAGTACCTTACATAACAATAAAAATCTGAAAAGATAATTTCATTTAAAATATCAAATATTCGGGTAAATCTAAGAAAATAATACAAGTGAAGCAATATAACAAAAACGTGTAAAAAGAATGAAACATGAACAAACTGACGGCTGTAATTTAAATAAAATAATAAGAATCAAGAAATCAATTAATCGTAGTGACCATTAAGTACCTACTAGAGGTTCTACCAAATTGTACACTTTCAATGTTTTTTTCAATACCTTGACTTTTAAAACTCGTTTCATTTAATTGATATGTACACATATATTATGTACGTAATACCTACTTTCTTAGATATAGATACGCGAATATTTGACATTTTAAATATAACTATTTTTTCGGATTTTTACGCGAATTTATTTTGGTTTTTGGTTCCCAACCAAAAAGTCGGAAACCAAAAATTAAAATAGATCCTTGAAATAAAAGTTTTATTAAAAACTAGTGACTCACCCTCGCTTCGCTTCGGATTCGTCCCTAGACAAAAACAAATCTATCCCACGGGAACCGTACTTTTTATAGCCTTCCTTAGTTAACAAATGCAAAAAGTTTTTTTCAAATTGGATTAGTAGTTCCTGAGATTAGCGCGTTTACACAAACAAACAAACAAACAAACTCTTCAGCTTTATAATATTAGTATAGTATAGATAGTACCTTAATCTTAAATTACAGTGTTATATGAATAAATAACACATATTATCTTTGTTGTTTATAGTGTTTAAGGAAGCCCTATTCTATAGTTCCATAGTGTTCAGTCATCGGAATAAAATTCTAATATATGCCAACTAAGGTAAAATGCGGAAGCATAACATTCCATAAATACTTTTAAGTTAAAAAGGCATATATCACGTTAAAAATATCTGCTCTACCCTTTAGGAGTAGAATATTTTAGAAAAACTGCCAAACCAAGCCCACTAGAGTCAGAGTTACTATCCATCTTGCACCATTGTATCGCTATACAGTTACTATAAGATTAAATATATAAAAATAATTTGTGGTAATCATGTTGGAAATGATTCGCACATGAAAATATCGGAGGTGCGAAACCCGGAATTGTACCGCTTCACTCGGTTTCCCAAGCCAACGCGTTACCACTGGGCTACCACTACCTCTTTCACTTGTCTTACGGTGAAGGAAAACATCGTGAGGAAACCTGCATGTTTGATAGCCGATATGACCTGATAAGTTCTCTCAGGTTTTCGAGAGACATGGTCAGTCCACCCGCACTTGGCTAGCGTGGTAGACTATGGCCTGATCCCCCTCATATTGATGGGAGGCCAGTGCCCAGCAGCGGGACTTAAAAAAGGGTTGAATACAACTATTTGTTTACAATATTCATTATTTTTGTAACCTAATACTGTGACGTGGTACCTATACTTATTTGGTATAAATAAATCTTTCTTTCTAAATTAAAAGACCAACACTAGATCTAGATACTATTAAGTATTGTATAGTTATTCATAGCCTACTACACTACGACTATGATCTATCAGTATTGGAAAAACATTGCATGTCGTTTTGTTACGCTACGCAACGTATCAGATGTGGCACGAGAGAGACAGTAGTATAAGCATCTTGAAGGATAGAAAGAGATGGAAAAGAGTAAATATTTTAAGAAAGTCATCAAAATATTTAGATGGCTATTTAACTATCACGAACTTTGATAAATGAAGCAATGTTTAGATTTTTATTAGTAACTGGCGGCTCTCTCTCGCTTCGCCCGGGTTCGCCTCTACAAAAACAAAAAGAAATCTATCCCACGGGAACTGTACCTTTTTCCGAATATTCCGGACTATAATTTATCTCTGTGCAAAATTTCATCCAGATCCGTTCTGCTGTTCTGGCTTGATTGAGTAACAAACATCCATCCAAACATCTAAACTTTTACATTTATAATATTAGTAAGATAAGATGAAATGCTATATATAAATGCTAACTGTAATAAATTATACTTAGATGTTTCGAAAGTGTAGATATTTTTGTATTAATTAAAAGGGAATAGACAAATAAAAGCATTTTTATATTTGCAATTTTTATTTTAAAAGTTTTCGAAGACACACTAAAATTATTATTTTAGTTTAATTAATATTATTTATAAATACACCTTCACTATGATGGTTAATCTTAACCTAATTAAAATATTTGCCCAAACCGTGAATCGAATCTACGAACTTGGGAGTACTAGTAAATGCATATAACCAACCACTGTGCGAGAAGAAAGCTATTTCAAATGGATCAAGTATATCCTTAAATCAATTGAATTAAATAGAATTGTTTATACAAGACCTATTGTATGTCAAAGTAGTTAAACTGTGATTTATCACTGTCTAAAGCATACGATATATTTTGATAGAGCGGGGACCGAACAAGCATGGATACTCCATTACTCAGTTTCCTTTGATTTGAAGTAGATTTGTCACTTTGTGAATGACCTACTGTCAAATATAAATGATAGTTGAATAAACAATGGCATTAGGAGCAACCATTTCTCATGATAACTTAAGATTTATGTCCATTTGATGGAAAAACCAAACTTTCATGGGTTCTGTACATATATTCAATGGAAAAATGAAATTATAATAGGTTAACTCGCGAACCTGTCTATTTGTCTTATGAACTTCGAAAATTGTAAGAAACCCGACTCTCACTTGCCCTTTTTTTCCGCTATTAAAAATAAATGACCTACTTAGCTCTAGTGTTCTTAAGATCTATCTAATATAGACAATACGGGTGGCAATACTTAAAATCGCGATCTTAACCTAACAAATCAATGACGAACCAATATACAAAACATAATTGTATATTATGAAAAGGCGATCACTGTAAATTAAATACATATCAAAGTACAAAATACACACATACAATATAAATCAATAGAATTAAAAACCTTTTAAATAAAACTACCTTTTCGGATTTTTTCGCGGATTTATTTTCATTTATTTTTAAATCCCGAAAGATAGTTTAATTTAAAACTAGCGGCTCACCCCGGGTTCGTCTGTATAAGTTACGTTTTAACGTTTAGTATAGATTTCTCAGATATTACATTTATTCCGGCAGTAAAAAGTATTCTATATGTTGACCCGGATAACCAGCTGTCATCATACCAAATTTCATCAAAATCTGTCCAGTGGTTTTCTTGTGATGCATTCCCAGACAGATAGACAGACACACAGACAAAAATTCTAAAAACTATAGATTCGGCCTCTGTATCGATAATAATGACTATTTCAATAAGATTTTCCAAAAAATATTTAGTGTACAGATTCGACTCAGTTAGAATTTTATTATATCTTAAATATTATCGTAAATCTATGAAAGCAATAAAACAATAAAGAATCTTGATAAATAGGCTTTTAATGAAAACGATCATTATTAAAACCATCAATAATAGTTAGGTAACTTATTACTATATTTTTTTATTTAGATGCCAAAAATAGCGTAATTAAAATAACTACGTTTTAATTACACAGGCATAGCGATAGATTATAGTCTGGAATAGCACATAGGTTACTTTTTATCCCGGAAAAATGTACAGTTCCCGTGGGATAGATTAGTTTTTGTGTACAGATGAACTCGAAGCGAAAGGAGGGTGAGTCGCTTGTGAATATATCATACTGAAAAATATTAATTAATAACTAAAATCGTTTCACAATGGGCAATGACGCAAAAATTTATTTTTAAAAACTTATTCTTAAATATCTTCGAGTTATATTTGTCTGAAAAAAAGAAGTAAATTGTAATCTATATAAATAAATAAAATTGAAGTGTCTGTTTGTAATGTCTAAATAACCGCTTTATACTAAATGCATATGGAATTATATACGGTACTTATAAGAAAAACACAATTTTTAAAATTTTTGTCTGTCTGCCTGTCTGCCTCTTTGTTCCGGCTAATCTCCGAAACGGCTGGACCAATTTTAACGGGACTTACACTGGCAGATAGCTGATATTATAAGGAGTAACTTACTTTTATTTTAGAAAAAGAATTAGGGTTTCGCTCAAAAAAATCATAACGTACATAGGGACGAACCCGAGCCAAGCGAGGGTGAGTCGCTAGTTATTCTATATATAAGTTATAACTAGCTCATTACTTTGCCCTACCCTAACACGAACAGCGTTGATATTACGCTTTAATAAATCCTGAAAGTGGGAGGTCTCAAGTTCCGGAATCAAATTTCCCTCGCATCGTTAAGGTTGTTATATGATACTTCAGTCCTGTAATTGATTCATCTTATTTACGATCGTCTAGAACCAGTATATCTAGCGACGTTAACCTAGATAAGGTCTACAACTGACTTTATTAGACCTGCAAAATCAGATAAGCAAAATTCTGTTAAATAGTTCGAGTGAAAAGTTTGAGCTTAATTTTTTTATTTAGTGTATACGAAATCTATACATACATATAATAAAAGTGTAACTGATCGGTGTCTGTACATGGAAGATATTTGCGAAAAACTATTATTGGGGGTCTTTATTGACGCAATAGAACCCAGAACGATGATTTTTTGTATGTTTGTCTATGCGTTTGTGCGCGCTGATCTCAGAAACAGCTTAACCAATTTGGGTGCAGTTTTCACTAATATATTGTGATAAGCTTCACTTAATATTTAATAATTGTTTTATTACAATCGGTTCATAAATAAAAAAGTTATGTCAATTTAAAGAATCAGCCAGGGACGAATCCGAGCGAAGGAAGGGTGAGTCGTTCGTTCGTAATAAGTTTTAAAAATGCGGCATAAAATCCAGAAAATTGAAATTTCCAAAAGTTATAGTCTCGTGCATGCAGGCATACAGATTCAAGATGCACAATCGGTGGGATTATATGCAATTAAAAGCAAAATAAAGAAAGTAACTAGGTTATTGCTGACTGAGTATTAAAGTTATCGACGATACGTTTGGCTCAGTTTGTAGTGACCCTACTTGCTGTGCCAGCGGTCGTGAGTTCGAGTCCCGCTGGGGGCATTCATTTGTGTGATGAGCACGAATGTTTGTAGTTTGTACTCCAGTCATGGGTGTTTATATTTATAATATGTATGTATTTAAAGTTATATATACATATGTACACTACATCAACAACTCATCAACTATCTAGTATCCATAACACAAGTCTCGTAGCTTACCATGGACCTAGATAGCGCTGTGTGTTAATGTCCCAACATATTTATTTATATTTATTGTACAGAAAATTAACAATTAATCAGCAAATAGTAAAAATATTAGACGATATATATTTTTTTTGACATTGTCAGCTTTCTTTGGCTTCATTTACTGTTCTAGACGCACCATCTATCTTATTCTAGTTCGAGGTCATTGAGTAACATGAGAACTTTTTATCCCGATGCTTACCTAAGTGGTTTTAAGCATATTCGTATGTTACGAACAAAATTTTTTTGGTGCCGCTCACTAGTAATTAGATAATAATATATGAAACTATATTTCATAGAAAATCATAGCAAAATCGTGCAGAAAATAATGGATATTTAAAGTAAAATGCGTGACAAAACGTCGTGTGGGTAATGAAATTTGACATGCAAGCACAAATGTGTCGCCGTTATTAGTAATGTCAAGTTAATTAACAATAATTATAATTAATTATTGAAACTTGTATAAATCTAATTCATTTTATACAATGCAAAAATTTGTGGTTAAATGCAATGAAGAGCAATCTTAATTGAAGTAATGACTGTTAGTTTTGAATTAACAAGACTCTCCACTATATAGTATTCAGCCTTTTTTAACGTCCCACTGCTGGGCACGGGCGTTCCCTTCAATACGAGGGAAATCACGCCATAGTCCACCACGCTGGCCAAGTGCGGATTGGCGGAATTCACATGTCTTTCGAAAACTTGCTAGGTTCTCTTAGACATGCAGTTTTCCTCACGATGTTTTCCTTCACCGTAAGGCAAGTGGTGATCATGTCAGAAATGATTCGCACATGAAAATATCAGAGGTGCGAGCCTCGGGATTTGAACCCACTTCACTTAGTTTCCCAAGCGAGCGCGATACCACTGGTCTACCACTGCCTTCTCTCTACTGTGCTAGATGGTAGTTATAATAAACACCAAACAAAATAATAGACTTACATTATATCCTTTAGCTCGCGTTTTTAACAAAATTTAATTCACAAAAATAAACATGACTCCCTTTTCACATAAGAGTGCAGATTATGAAGTGTTGTTGAAGTTCAATTGAAAAAATACACTATAACAAAGACTATTAATTTAAAAAAAATTGTCTTTGGCCACCGTAATGTATTGGACTCAGCAAATTGTTGAAGATTTGATTACATACTTAATTACTATTATACTCTTCTATTATTACATTGGCTTCTAATTTAATGCGAACAGAAATTATTAAAAAACCAGGGGCGGATATATATATATATATATATATATATATATATATATTTATATATATATAGGATTTTTGGGCTACAGGCCTTTAAGATAATAAGGCCCCTGTTGAAAACAATAGATAACATTGTTAATTTATTGAAAAAAAATATCTAATATAAAAAAAATCAATTAACCAGAACCAAACAATAGCGTTATCTTGATTTCGTGTAGTGCCATCTATCATCATATGTTTTATAAAGGGAAAAGGACAATATGTTTAATTCTAATTAATTAAACTAATTGAAATTTTTAGGCCCTCAAGAAATGTTAGTCCGAGGCCCCCTAAATTCACAGTCTGGCCCCGCCTATAACTAAATCATTACTACCTTTGGTAACGCTATCTATCTATAATTTATTAGGTATAGCCTAATTAAGTTCAAACATAATTTATTTCATAGGAACCGTTCTAACAAATATTCGTTTTGTAATAAAAAACGTTAATCGATTTGATTTTAACTTGACGTCACAACGCATAATTGACACCACAAATGTAAACAGTAGTCAAATTACATGTTGTATGTGAAAGCATAAATAAGTGTAAAGCAATTATATGTATGGAAATAAAATAAGGCAAGTAGCCAAGTGCTAAAGTTTGGTATAATAGCAAATGATGCGAGTATAAGCTGCGGATCTTGCATCTCTAATATCTTTATATGCGAATCATTTCCAATATTATTAGCACTAAAAGGCAGTGGTAGCCCAGTGGTAACGCGCTCGCTTGGGAAACCGAGTGAAGCGGGTTCAAATCCCGGGTCTCGCACCTCTGATATTTTCATGTGCCAATCATTTCCAACATGATTACCACTTGTCTTAACGGTGAAGGAAAACATCGTGAGGAAACCTGCATGTCTGAGAGAACCTAGCAAGTTGTCAAAAGACATGTGAAGTCCGCCAACCCGCACTTGGCCAGCGTGATGGACTATGGCCTGATCCCCTTCGTACTGAAGGGAGACCCGTGCCCAGCAGTGGGAGGTTAAAAAGGGCTGAATACATGATTAGCACTTGTCTTATGGTGAAAGAAAACATCGTGAGGAAACCTGCATATATAAGAGACATCTAACCAGTTTTCGAAAGACATGTGCTGTCCAACCACCACTTGGCAAGTGTGGAGGACTCTTTGGGTTGAAGTGCCCGTGCCGTGCTCAGCAGTAAGATTTTAAAAGACCTGAATGATAATAATGGCGATGGAAGTAGAAGATTTAGTTATCTATTTTTTTTTTACATTAAGGTTTTAATTAAGCATTGACACATTAATGTGTATAAATATTTAAATTGTATTTTTATATTGAATATAGCATATGCACCTCATTGTGACGGATATCGAGGCCACGCGACTCGCCCCCGTTATACTTTATTTACTCGAATCGTTTCACAACGGATTACCTCTAATTCCGTCAGCTTTGTTGCAGTGTTTCGTCATGTTATAGTTATTTTTAAGTGGATTTCTATTTGAGTTTTGTTTTATGGGAGATTAGTGAAACATCTCTTACTATCTGTTAGACAGTTTAATCCATAGCATAATAGAATATAGCCTATTATATATGTATTTATTTCTCCACTAGCGACTCACCCTCGCTCCGTTCGGGTTTTTCCCTAGTTACGTTTTAAAGTTTAGTTTAAATTTCTCAGAGACGAGATATTTTCCCGCAGTAAAAAGTACTCTATATATTGGCCCGGATAACCAGCTATCATCATAACAAATTTCATAAAAATCGTGGTTTTTCCGTGATATGTTCCCAGACAGACAGACAAAAATTCTATAACTATAGATTTGACCTCTGTATCGATAATAATTCCTATTTCAATAAGATTTTCCATATATATATATATTGCTCCATTGCCACGTGAAAGAGAGACAAACAAAAATAAATAATAATATTAGTAAGAAGCAGTATTTATTTTGATAATGATTGTTAGGTGAATATTTTTGTACAAATATATTCTAAAACATATCCGATACGTACTGTATATACTTGTATATAAGGGACGTACAAGGAAATGATGGAAACAAATCACATAAACTTTATAGGATTATTAGAAGCCGATAAAAGGTTTAGTTCCTTTAAGCTTCTCATTAAATGAGCTTTATAGTATCATATTCTATTGTAACATAGTAAAGCTCTAAGAGACTGAACCGGTACGGCATACTTTGTTCTGCAGAGGTTACAGGTTACACGCAATGCAATTTTGTTGTGCTTAAGTTAGTATTGTATCTATCTTAAAAAATTGAAAAGTATATCTGCTTCAAAGTCCCAATCTGTTGGTTTATATTCACTGATAAAATATCAATAACGGAGACGGAGAGGCTTTTAACGGGACATCTACTAAAATAATAAGAAGTGAGAAGCGAGAAATATTTACTAGTAGTATCAGTAGTCAGTCTCTCACGTGATCATGATTTCTGTAAAGCATTCGAAACTTCGGGAACCAAAAACCAAAATAAATCCGAGAAAAAAACTGAAAAGATGGTTTAATTTAAATACTAGTAGTAGGTACTATGATTCTTCTTTCCAAATTTTTCAAAATAATTGGGATAAGCCTTCCTTGTTCCACAACTCCAAACTTCACGATTTCTTTTAAAATATCCTGAATCCTTTTGAATGATCAATAACTTTAGTTTTAATATTTAAATATGATCCAATTTTACAAGTAACAAAATAATTCACTAAGTTATTTAATTAAGCAATTCCATGCCCAAGTTCCGCCTGGAAAGCTAAAAACATTTATCGTATGATATATCAGGAAGTTTCTCTATTAACTCTTAGCTTACCGAATAGCGCATTAATATTCTGAGAAAGTAAACTACTTCACTAGTCACCTGTTATAGTTTGAAATTATATAGCAAGTGCCTCGGTGTAACATAAACTTCAGGGCAAAATATGTTGTTGAAACAAAATATATTTTATTTCTTTTAATAGACCGGTAAAAATAGAATTTAACTTTGCACTAAATTTCCGATCCAAATTTTATTTTTTTTATGATTTAGGATCACTTACTGAGTATAAAATCACAAAATGCTGACAGATTCCGATGGAGCTTCAGGCGCCATCTTGACAAAACGTTTCTGGCCGATATCTCGGATACTATGCACTTTAGGGCAAAAGTCATTGAAACCATTTTTGTAAAGAATAAAATTTTGCATCTTTTGTTTTTTGTATTTTTATTTTTTTTGTTAAACTTAGCGTTGACGATTTATAGCCCATTTTGTGATTTTGATCCTAAACCTTATAAAAAATAAAAATTGGATCGGAAATTTAGTGCAAAGTGAACCAAAAAAAGCGTCTATATTTACTCGCCTATAAAATCCCGTTTGCAATAAATCAACGTTGAAATTGTTAATTTTTGGTGATACGCCCTTTCTTTGTTTTGGTGCGTCTAAATAACTTATTCGTAAAAGAATTATCTTACATTTATGTCAGTATATTTATAAAGGGATATAAATAATGAAAACAAAAACATGCTCAGATTGTTTGGATGCGAAGAGAGAATTAATGAAGAAGAAAAGGGCATAAAGATATGCTGTGGAAGGTGAAAAAGGACGATACCTCGGAGAATATTTGAAGACATTATTCTACTTAAAGAAGGTCAATTGAAAAAGTCTAAGAACTAAACGACAAGGGCGTATCAAGAAAGTCAAGTGATGATAATGAATGTGGTCTTCTCTGACTACCTCGCAAAGAACATAATATAAAACTAGCGACTTACCCTCATTTGTTCATTCATGGGTTTAATTTTTTTGCACGGAACCCTCATTCTTATTCTAAAATAAAAGTAACCTAAGTTATTTCTTATAACATAAGCTATCTGCCAGTGAAAGTTCTATCAAAATCGGTCCAGCCGTTTCGGAGATTAACCGAAACAATTTTATCTTTCTTATTAGTACCGTACGTAAATAATACGTTTAATTTGCATAACATAACATATGCATTTAGCAAAAAGCTTTTATTTTGACCTTACAAACAGACACTTCAGTTTTATTTACCTGTATAAATGTATGTAAAAGTAAAAAAAAATATATTAGGTAATGGTGGAATTTTTCTCTTACATCTGAAATAACAAAAATTACATTCCTAATAAAACGATGCACTTATATATTAAAATTATAAATTGCTTCGTATTTCGCAGTGATCCTGTGCAATGAGGGTTGAACGACCATAAAGTGCAACACGACCGCGAAAACAGAATCATTCAAGTTACAATTAGATACAGCGGAAAATAGACATGTTGATTTCATTTACTTTCTTACTTTGCTACAAGAACCTATTTTGAGAGGTTAGATCTTATCTATTTCAGTATTAAATAGCTTTTGACAGTGAAATTGTATTCCAAATGACTTTTATCTGGTATTGTATAGATTAGGTATACATTTATGTATAATATTTCACATTTAGTACAGATTTCTCAGAGATATTTCCTCGCAGTAAAAAGTATCCTATATGTTGACCCGGATAACCAGCTATCATCATACCAAATTTCATCATAATCTGTCCAGTGGTTTTCTAGTGATGCCTTTCCAGACAGACAGACAAAAATTCTAAAAACTATAGATTCGGCTTCTGTATTGATAATAATGACTATTTCAATAAGATTTTTCAAAATATATTTAATGTACAGATTCGACTCGGTTAGAATTTTATTATATGTATCGATTAATAAGTAAACTTGAAGAAAAACCTTCTTTAAAAAAAACGGGTTTATATTTTAAGTAAAGAATTAACGTACCTTACCCCTTGCGGTTTTATTTCCGCTTGGGACGGATATTTATGATCAGACAGACATTTGTTTACGTTATATTAATGCAAAGCGTGATAGGATATAATATTAATATTGAAAATATTCCTAAAGAATATATAGCCATCAACGAATACGTATATAAAATGGGCAAATATATATAAGAAAATCACAATGTATTTTTTATTCTAAGCTTGAAGTTATATTAGTGACTCACCCACGCTTCGCTTGGGTTCGTCCCTGAGTAATTCTTTAAATTGACATAACTTTTTTATTTATGAACCGATTTAAATAAAAAAAATACTAAATGTTGAGTGAAGCTTACCACAATACATTAGTGAAAACCGTATCCAAATCGGTTAAGTTTCTGAGATTAGCGCGCACTAACGCATATACAAACGGACAAGAATTCTAAAAATCATTGTGTTGGGTTTATTGCGGTAATAAAGAACCCCAATATTTTTTCTCAAGTTACTCTATGTACAGACAGCGATCAGTTACAATTTTATTATAGATATAGATAGATAATGCTTTATTATCGTACAATAATTTACATAAACACTGCATTGAATTATGCATGTTATTATTAAGTTACTTTATCAAAAAATTAGAATACTTTTCGTCGTTTTTATAAAAGACTTAAATAATTAATTAGGTATGTATCAGTAATCAGTATTTATATCAGAATATTATGTATGATTTCGGATATTGCTTTTGGTATAAATATGGATTCAAAACTCTTTCGTTTTTCTTTTCGTACCCAAAAATCGAACTTGCGACATCCATCACAGTGAACATTACCAATGTTTAAAATGAATATCATATCAATTACTCTTGATTGAATAAATTATGAGGGATCTCAGAACTCTTTACGCCGCTTATAAACTGGAAAAGTAACGACTGCACAAAGATATTCTACCACGAAGTTTATTAGTCGAGGGAGATCGTAACGGTTTTAAGACTTATTTCCCGTTATGTTATATTATCTTGTAACGTGTTAGATAAAGTAAATTTTACGAGTATTTATATCATCATGTTTGATGGTCGATTAAGAATATTGTTACTGACTTAATCTATACAGATGAATAAAATTGTAGTGTCTGTTTGTAATGTCTAAGTAACAACTTTTTACTAAATACATATGAAAGTATATACGGTACATATAAAACTGTCTGTCTGTCTGTTCCGGCTAATCTCCGAATCTGCTGGACCGATTTTCACGGGACTTTCACTAGCAGATAGCTGATGTTATAAGGAGTAACTTAGGCTACTTTAATTTAAAAAAATAATTAGGGTTCCGCTTAAAAAATGAAAACGTACCGAGGGACGAACCCGAGCGAAGCAAGGGTAAGTCGCTAGTTATGAAGTAAAAATGCAAGTTATATACAAAAATATGTAACATATGTGAGTATTTACTGACCTATTCTGTATGTATATCATCATATATTGATTAAAAATCTATAGAATAAAGAATACATTGATTTAAAAAGTAATTGTGTAGGTATCTAACACAATCCCATGTAAAAGTTCTCTTAAAACTGTCACCAATTGTGTTTAGGTAATTATTCTAGTTGAAATAAATATACAACAATGTAAATTGAACCTTAAATGCAATGCTTAAAGTTGTTTTCTCAAATGTTCAAATGAGCGCCCATTCGGTGAGGACATTTTTTGTCGCTGATTGTGTATCTAATAATTTTTTGATCGATGGTGGAATAAAATAATTTGTAATCAGGTCTCAGACTAAAGAATTATGTAGACGGAGTCCGCCAAAATAAATGTCAAAGTCAAAAATAGTATCGTAATTTACTGTTTATGCTACTATTCTCGTTTTTGCCATATACCTATATCATTTATTTTCTTCAAATAATAAGGGAAATTTTATGTGTGTATTAGTTAAATTAATATACAATTTTTGAAGACAAAATATGATAGTAAAAATATGATAGTAAATTATACTATATTATTTGGATTTTTTAAACATCAGTTCTCTTTCCTTTGAAAGAGAGATAGCGTAATATTAGCTTAGTTATTTTTTTTTCTTAATTGTTTGGCTTCATGTTTAGTATGAAACTCTAGTCTATATTATTCCTTAGTCTCAGTCAGGACTCAGGAGACTTCAAGTTTTCTACATACAGAACTTGTTAAGCTTTAATAATAAATTATGTACATAAGTTTATATAAAATGCATATCTATAGGTATCTATAGGTAGGTACATATAATGAATTTGTAACTAAGCCGAATTTGTACATTAAATATTTTTTGGAAAATAATTTTGAAATAGACATTATTATCGATACAGAGGCTAAATCTGTAGTTATTAGGATTTCTGATTGTCTGTCTGTCTGTTACCGCATCACGGGAAAACCACTGGACAGATTTTGATGAAATTTAGTATGATGATAGCTGGTTATCCGGGCCAACATATAGGATACTTTTTACTGCCGAAAAATATCTTATCTCTGAGCTAAACGTTACAACGTAACTAGGGACGAACCCGAGCGGAGTGAGGGTGAGTTGCTAGTGGTAAATAAATTATAGGTTTGATATTTGAACTTCGAATCGTCTTATTTCACAAATATATGTAGATGTTAAAACAATATTCTTGAGCTAAATGCTTACTAGAGTGTACAAAGAGCGTCTATTTTAGAATTATTTGTAAAACCTTGACGTTGATTTGTATATTTCACATAGCGAAATTGTTAGGAAATCGTAATAAACGATAATTATAATGTATTTATATCAAACCATTTAATTTTACCGTATTCTTTAAAATAAAACTATCTTTTCCGATTTTTTCGCAGATTTATTTTGGTTTTTGGTTCTCGACGTTTCGAATGCTTTACAGCAATCATGGTCACGGGAAAGAATAAGGTGTTAGACGACATATAATTGTTACAGACGGCACTTACCTACAAAATTATACAATTATTTTCAAAAATACCAAAATCGCATTAAAGTACCTTACAATAATCTGTAAATACTGTAAAACACTGTCTTATTGTAAAATATTTAGCTCGTGTAGGGATTAAGCCCATTACTTATAATAATATATATAATATATTAAATTAAAGGCGACTATAGTATAGTGATTATATGTTAAGTATTTCTGCAAACGTATTTAAATACGTAGTTTCTACAAGAGAACCTTATAGAATTTAACCCTTATGTATCACACCCTTATGTGATCGACATATGTAATTTACTCTCCTGTTATATTAATCTACTCTCATATTTGATACTTTAATTAGATTGTCGAGCTTATATGACAAATGAAGAGCTAATATTAGTAAATTGTAATATGTGAATAACTTTAATAATAAAAATCCGTACTACGACACTACATGTAGGTAAGAATTTACTAAAACTTTTAAAATAAAGCGACTAATTGCAGCAACCTCGTGACTTCGCGTAATTTAAATTCAAGCTTCTAATTTTCTTAGGAATTAAAACTATGGCATTGACTTTAAAAAGCTTGTGGGGAGAAAGTTTTAAATTTCTTTGAGACTTTAATGTATTCGTAGCCTTAACCTTTGACAGTTTGAATAAAATTCTTTAAAATTATTTTATTAATGTAAAATGTTGTTCTAGCTTTTTCTCCGTGACTTTTTTTTTTTGCTTTATTGCAAAAAATATAAAAAAAAAGGAAAAACAAAAGGTGGACTTAGCACTAAAAGTAGCGTTTTCTACCAATTTCCTTTAAAATGAGTAAAATACGACGGAAAACAAAAATATTTAAAACTAATTCAGTTTAGTGAGACAATATATATTTTTTGCTGAATTAGTGCTGTAATCACGTTTTAATTTTACTCGTGTGTTTGCTAAAAAGCTTTTAAAATAAACAATTATATTATACCTCCCGTTAAAAAATACGTTATAATAATTAATTAGTAATTTAATTTTGCTTTGCCGAATTCATTAGTCGTCGTTCAGTTGCGTAGCAGAATTACTATTGTTTTATATTTTACCTGAAACAAAAAAAAAGTATTGTTAAAAACACTTATTTAAGTACATATATACTATATATATTACACATATATGATACTTTTCTATAATAGCTTTAACCTCTATGCTAGCCTGCGAATCCGCGAATTCGGATAAGATTTTTTAGAATCTTGTCAATAAATCAAAGGGGTTAATCTTCATTCTTAAGTATACCTAAACAAACAAAATCCTTTTACATATAATGTAAGACTACGACTCTCCCTGGCTTTGCTCGGGTTCGTCCCTAGGTGATACTTTGAATTGACAAAACTTTTTTATTTAAGAACCGATTGAGGGAAGCTTACCACAATACATTAGTGAAAACCGCACCCAGATCGGTTAAGCCGTTTCTGAGATTAGCACGCATAAACGCATATACAAAAATTCTAATAATCATTGTTTTGGGTTCTATTGCGTTAATAAAGACCCCCAATAAAAGTTTTACTCACATATCTTCCATGTACAAACATCAATCAGTTACAATTTTATTATATGTATAGAATAATATTTCCCTTTCAGAGAAGAAGGAACATTAATTTCTTTCAAAATATAATCCTATTTTATCAATTTTTATCAATATCCTTTAACTTTTGATAGGCTTCCCATAGATTTTGCGATCAATAAGTAATTTTCCCTTATAAATAAACAATTTTCTATCGATAAACGAACACGTGTACTAAGCCCATCGTCCAATTTAGATAACGTTGCCGGCACTTGAAGGTTATCACATTGAATAGACGATGCAATATAATTCCTATTTCGATATTAGAAATGATCCCAGTAATTTGAAAACCTGAATAAAAATAATAATCTTAAATTCTTATTGTTAAGTTGAAGCTAATCTGAGAAAAAAAATCTAGATATGTTGTTTCTTTTTTTTACTATTATTTAACCTAGATATTACAAAACACAAAAAAAAATACACAAATTTTTGCCCACGACTCTTCTTGTGTGCGTCGATATAAAGAAGCCCATATATACATATGTAGATCTAGGATATAAGCTAAATTCATACCGAATTTTACTTAAATCCATTTATCTGTATATAGCTTTTGACGATGTGGTATAAGTTTTGGAACTAACTTTGTCCTATAAAGACACTATTTAGTAATGTTTATAAAATTAAAGATGAAATTACAAGTGTTATTGTTTATTAAGTAATACTATAATCTATTGCGTTAGTTCCAAAGACCTAAACTAACTAACTAACCTAAACATGTGAAAAATGTGAAAGTTTAGGCTTTTTAAAGCGATCCGTTTACAGCCTAAAGCTCACTTAAAAATGTATGTATGTGTTCAGCCCTTTTTAACGTCCCACTGATGGGTACGGGCCTCCCTTCAATACGAAAGGGATCAGGCCATAGTCCACCGCGCTGGCCAAATACGGATTTGCGGACTTCACGTCTTTCGAAAACTTGCTAGGTTCTCTCAGACATGCAGGTTTCCTCACGATGTTTTCCTTCACCGTAAGGCAAGTGGTAATCATGTTAAAAATGATTCGCACATGAAAATATCAGAGATGCGAGACCCGGGATTTGAACCCGCTTCACTCGGTTTCCCAAGCGAGCAAGTTACCACTGGACTACCACTGCTTTACTATATATATATAAAAAAAATAATCTATATAAAATACTATCAATTAAATACAAAATAAAACAATGTTCACGTCACAATATCGACTAACTGCGTGATAAGACTACTGTAATTAGCATGCAATTCGTCACGTAGCGTCTTGTGCATCGCAAACACGTGTGAAGGGTACATAATGTAGAGGCGAAGAATGTGTTAGTAATAAATTGTACAAAAATTATGAACCGTTTTGAATTTACTATTTTGTATGGATAACTCGTCTGGTGTAAGAATTGCTCGGGTATAGATAGGAAATGATTGCCTAAGTTATCAGATGTATAGAGAGTTTTAATATTCCATTTTTGTATGGGAGAATTAATAAAATAATCATTTTTTTCTGTCTTGTGTAGCATTAGTGAAATTATAAAAACTTTTTAAGAAAAAAATTAAAACCGACTTCATAAAAAGCACTAAAAAGTAAAAAATAACTGATTGGTAATTTTTAATTTACTATAGACACCTAATCAGATATTTTCGAAGTCGGTGTGCTTTGATTTGTATCGGCTGGTCCGTCGTCCGTCGTCAGATCCAGATCGTCCCCGAATCTCTAATTCACTCGATAAATAGTACATCTGTTCGTATTATATATTGTACTAGCGTTGCCCGCGGCTCCGCCCGCGTTTAGATGATCAAAAAGCAAATTCTTAGGTTTTACATACATATTAGTACTCTTACATATACCACTTTCATTGCGTATCGCATGATTGGTAAATACTGGCAGTGATTGACAATGCTACAAAGGTTCCCCCGTTAATCTCATATTTGATTTAGTAATTTTTGTTTTAGTAATAACATTTATGTACATATGTCTATACTTCTGTTTTGTTTGCTTATTTAGTTTCGGGCGATAAACTCTCAAACTACGGAATGATTTTAATCATTTTTTACTAATATATAGCTATTAATTAATTTAAGATTTAGCTAATTATTTAAATTATATAATGACAACTTTTCTTAACGTTAATCTGTCGCGCAACATGGATTGGTTAGCGCTAGTTAGTAATATTGTCTAAAACGAATTTCAAAAGAATGTGTGTAATAAGTAAATAATTTTAAGCAAGTACTTTTTATTATTTCATATGGCTCGGCTAATATGATTAAAGTCGCAAGGATTTCATTGTTTCCTTTAAGCCTTGACTTCTAAGAAATGGTGTCAAAAAAAACTGAAAAAGTTGAGGTATAACAGTTCCTAAAACACTTTTTCATAGTTTTTGAGATATGAAATATTTTTAGTTACCCGCATTGTCAGTTTAACAGCCCTAAACTTGTTTTCCATAAAATGTTATAAAATAATATGAATCGAACGTATTTTTACGGTTGATAAAATGAGCCGATATTGTGGAAACGTAAATATTATTTGTATTTATTTTAGTGTTAACCTAACAAAACACGTATGTTAAAAAACAACACAGTATTTTGCTATACGAAACCTATAATGCGCAAGTTGGATTTGCATTTGCCCATTTTTTACATTAAAAGATTAAAAAATATAAACATTATTTACTAAACAATAAAAATTTACAAATATTACTAATATGTTACTAATTTATAAAGCCAAAAAGTTTGTTTTATTGAAAATTTGAACACAGGCGGGGCCGCGGGTAATTTAGTAGTAATTCTAATAAAGTCATGGAAAGGTTATATCTGTACATTTTTTTTTTGGATTAAAACTACGTGTTTTAAAAACACATGGCGACATCTATTGTCAAATATCTAAATAACACATGAATAAATTTTCATTAAAATAACTATTTAAATGAATAAAATAGGGCTATTGATATTTCCTTTAAGATAAGCTTTTTTTTAATAGTTTTAACATACAGAATTAAGTTACCTTGCTAAAATGTTAATAGTATCATCGTGCTTTTATTTTAACCAGTTTTTGTATTTTTTCCCCAAAAATGAGATATTTTCCTGCGGTAAAAAGTATCCTATGTGTTGACCCGGATAACCAGCTATCATCATACCAAATTTCATCAAAATCCCTCGAGTGATTTTTCTGTGATGCGATCACATACAGACAGACAGGCAAAAATTCTAAAAACTATGGATTCGGCCTCTATATCGCTAATAATGAATATTTCAGTAAGATTTTCCGAAAAATATTGAATTTACGGATTCGGCTTAGTTACAATTTTATTATTTGTATAGTTACTAATTTATAAAGCCAAAAAGTTTGCTTTACGTATAATAATTTGAACACAGGCGGGGCCGCGGGTAATTAAGTAGTAATTCTAATAAAATCGTAGAAAGGTCATATCTGTACATTCATTATTTTGGAATTAAAACTACGTATTTTAAAGACACATGGCGACATCTATTGTCGAATAACTAAATATCATATAAATGTACATTAATTAAAATAACTATTTTAATGGATAAAATAGCGCTATTGATAATTAGATTTTCAACATAAGCTATTTTTAATTGTTTTTACCATATTTAGTAAGTTACCTTGCTAAACTGTTTACAGATAGTATCGTCGTGATTTTGTTCCAACCAGTTTTTGTATGTTTTCTCAGAAATTAGATATTTTCCCGCGGTAAAAAGTATCCTATATGTTGACCCGGATAACCAGCTATCATCATACCAAATTTCATCAAAATCCCTCCAGTGGTTTTTCTGTGATGCGGTAACAGACAGACAGACAGACAGACAGGCAGACAGACAGACAGACAGACAAACAAAAATTCTAAAAACTATAGATTCGGCATCTGAATCGATAATAATGTCTATTTCAATAAGATTTTCCAAAAAATATTTAATGTACAAATTCGGCTTAGTTAGAATTTTATAATATGTATAGAAAAGCAATATATATATATATATATATATATATATATATATATATATATATATATTTTAGAATGACATATTATGTTTGATGTTACAAAACCTAATTTCTTCTTAGAACTTTCTAAAATTTTTATTGTCATTCCCAAAACGTACGGAGTGACTTATAATAACGTTTTACGAATTCCCAAGTAGTATTCATACGGTACAAAATATAATTTACACAAATTGGTGAAGTAATTTTAGAATATTCAATGAGTATGAGGTGGCAGTGTTGTGTACATAATTAAAACGCTTAATACAGAGTTACTCTATGTACCAACGTATTTAAGATATATATTCTTGTGATTATGAGAAGCAAAAATTTTGCTTACATCATTATTTCATTATCTATTATACTAATATTATAAATGTAAAAGTTTAGAAGTTTGGATGTTTGTTACTCAATCACGCCAGAACGGCTGAAAGTATCTGGATGGGCACACAGATAGATTATAGTATGATATGATACTTTTTATCCCGGAAACATTTACGGTTCCCGTGGGATAGACTTGAATTTTTCTAAATGCGAACCCGAGCAAAGCGTGGGTGTGCCGCTAGTTTTAAATAAAACTATATTATTATACATACATATATCGCACACCTAGATCTAAACAGAGCTAACTCAAAAATCTCATCTTTTTAGTTACGCATACCGTCGAATTCCTTAACTTACTAGCTAGCGACCAATAAAACAGATACAAAAATAGGTGCATTTCTCAACGTTATGTGACACTAAAACCCCTTTTTGTTACACGAAAGAGCCCATTCCTCCTCCACCAAAACAGAAACATAGCTAATTACAGTCAGTATTACAAGCGAAACGCATGTGCCCGTCGTAAACAAATTAGAGCTATTTTGAGTTGATTCTGTATTGTTCAGGTAAACCAGAAAATTGTAAAAACTATATTTGACTTGTCCCTATTTTGATGGTTAGTGCTAAGTAAATTAAAGCAACATTTTGACTTAAACCAGTATTCATAGGCAGGTGAGTAAATTTTTCGTTTTTATTTAGAATTGTTGCAGTGTTGTTGAAACATTTTTTAATTTTTAGTTAACTCCTTTTTGTTGAGTCATTTTTTAAACTCTTATATTTCTTTAAAACCCTATTTAAAATAAACTTTTTTACCAGTGGTGATTAGAGCCTTTTCATCTTAATATTATTTTATTTTTATCCTAGTAATTACAAAGCTTATTATGTTTTTATTAAACATTTTTCAAGTTAGACCTTTTTTGATGGGCTACGCTGTATCAAATTTCACTATATCGAAGTTTATCAGATCGCAGACGTAATTAGGTTTTTCAAATCGATGTGGTGTAACGGATCAGATTGATTTGCTTAATCTAATTTTTTTTCAAGAAAATAATGAATCGTGGACTATTTTTAGTAAATATAGTTGAGCCTTGCTCAACACACAGGGACAAAGAAATATCGGCCCTTGCTTACTGACTCAATATGAAAATATGCAACGATATACTAGACCTTTACAACAAGAGTTTGAACCAATAATACAGGAGAAGACGGTACTAGAAAACAAGCATCAGTAAGAAGACGACATAAAGATATCATCGAGCATATCCGTGGCTGATAAATCTAATCCGAGCACATCTAAACAACTGCAGACTGGTACACCAACTTGTTATATTTCACCAATCTGAAGTGATGACAACGTCATTGACGTCTTAGATGAAAATCCCCATTTTCGGATTTGTTCATAAAAATAAGACATCATCTTAAGTCGTTCGTACTAGTTTACCGTTTTCTTCGTCCAGCACCAATAGTAACAGCTCTAGTAATTCATCAAGCTCTAGTAGTTCTCGGATACAAAGATAATAGTGCGCATGTACTGCTTGACTCTCAGAATGCAATTCTTGCTGAAAAAAAAGATTCTTAAGAGTCCGTGATAGAACAAAAAAAGGGCAAAAAAAGAGCACATAAACAAGAAATGTGGAAATCAAAAATTGCAAGTGTTTCGAAATTTTGGTACAGCAAAAGTCTTAAGCATACAAGTCTCAGAGAAACATGTCGGCTACAATATAAACTATAACGATTAGATGGGCGAACTATCAAGGCAATGGCTTTTTGATGCATTTTAGGGTATTCGGAAATCTTAAAAAGCAGAGAGAATTCGTAGTACCTACGACACTTACAAAATATAATTAATTTTTTTATGTTATATTTTTAATTATTAATGAAAAATAATATCTGATTGAGGGCTTAATTCAGTGTTTTCTTGCTAATACCGAATAATCAGTTATTGTACCCCTACTTTGGTCACAGACTCCTCTATTAGTCAGATTATTATAAATACATTCAAAATGCTGTCCCTTTTAAATTTATAATGACTCTTCAAAAGAGAGTCAACTAAACACTAGATTCACCAACACAGGTTCAACTACAAATAACAAAAAATAAACTTACAATTTGTTAAGCAATACAGAAGCAACTACAAAAATCCAATTTTTAGGCCTAAAAATGAATTAAAACACAAGATTCCTATAACATTTTTCATCTATTTTTATTTAAAAATCATTGATCAACACAGAACACTTCTGCAGTACACAGGTATTCGGTAATCAGTTTTTCACGTTTTCTGAAAAAGGTGTTTTTTTGAGTTAATCGCTGTTTAGATCTAGGTGTGCGATATGTAAAACAGATTAACGAACGAAAGTACCATTTTGTGTAATTATAGTTTGGAAGCCGAAGTCCTATAATGTACATTCACAACAAATAGTTTCTTAGGGTTGTTAGTAAAATTCAAAGCAACTTGTCACAAGTAACTCTATACAAGTACATAGAAGAAAAAGAGACCATAATGCCTGTAATTAGTATTTATTTAAACACTATAGGAATAAAAGTTCTCTATTCTACATACATTCTATTCAACGAAACTTAAAACTAAAACAAAATAATTTCTAACAAACAAACAATAGTCATCTCTTACATGATGTAGAGATCTTTTGACAATTTGATTGTGACTTAATAATCGTAAGTGATATACAATTAAAGAAAATTAACTATTAACTACACGATTAGACTCTACACTCGTTAATATGCGACATGTCACACACAATATCTTGTCCATCGCGAGATATACTTATTGTTACATCACAGAGTAATATAACGAGAGAATCTTTGTCTACTAATAATTTATTATCTTACTTAATAATTTTTATTTTTAATATTTGATAGAAATTGCTAAAAAATAAAGCTGAAAACTAGCTATAAATAAAAGCTTAAACATTAATTTCATATTTCTAACCTCAAAAATGACGAGCTTCCGTCCCTTGTCTGAACTTTAGAGCGGAAATTAAAAAAAAAATCTTTAGAGACATCTATATTTAGCGATTTAAACTATATAAATAGACGTTACATGAGTAAATAAAGCGTTAATAAAAGTTCAAAATAATATTAAATACATATTTCATTCCTTTACCTCAAGTCCCATTAAAACTTTTGAACGACTCAGTTATAATCAATCTCTCTTTTCGACAGATCGATAAGGCACAGGTTCTTAAAGCTATTTTAGAAATAGTAGTTATTTTACTAAACATAAAAATAGTTCCTACTTCCCATGTTAGTGAGACTTTTTAAAATGTAACTATATTTTAACCGTTTTAACCGTTAACAAAAAATCAAAGTTTATGCAATAAGTTTTTTCAATTAAAAAAAAACGTGTGTGTGTACTTATACAATGTACTTGTAACTTACACACGTAAGAAGTTATACTTCTTTAGCGTAACAGAACAAAAATAGCTAAAGATTTCATCCCGTATGTCACAACTATTCGTTTGTAGAAGGAATGCAGCTAACCTCATCATGTCGCTTTCAGCTAACTTCATCATGACGCTTTTTGGCTGTCGGTGTGCGCGTCGGAAAAATTTTCCTCTCATATTTTTTTCCAAACTTGCCAAAAGAAGTACCTATAACTTCAAAAATTCTAAAGGAAATCTAGACCAATAACGACTTAAAATATTTTTTTCTTAATACTCTGCCGTAATGTATTCTATGTAAGTAACAGCTGTCAGCTTCAATAATTGCAGAGTGCGTCATAAAGCCTCGATCCTAATGAGATGCTCGAATGTACTTACGATAATACATACATGTTGTTATCGCTTTACTGGCGCCTGTCCCGATCAAGGATACCATATTACATAAAATTATATATTCTCACCTAATACCTTGGGGTATAACGTTTCTCCATTTTCAACCGACTTCTTCAAAAGGGAGGTTCTCAATACAGCTGTATTTTTTTCTAACTAAACTCTCGACATGTGTTAGGTCAAAGGTGGAAATGATAAGCTTATTTGTATTAATTATCTCCTAAGGACCTATTTAGTCACCTTGTAAATAAATTAATCATGCACATAACATAGTGTCATTGATACATAGGACATTTGTTAATTTTATTTTATTTATATAAATAATGAAGGATGAAAACCACTAGGTTAGAAAAACACCTGATAATATTTAAAAATTCTTCTTCATTGTATACATATATAGATTTATGTATTTTAAAAAATTCATCCCCTAAGGGGTAAAATAAGTCTTATAATGACGCTTAATGAGATTTCCGTTAGGAAGTTCATTGTTGTATAATCTATACTATAATATATTTTTTTGTTTGTTTGTTTGTGCCGAATAGGCTTCGAAACTACTGAACCGATTTAGATGAAATTTGGTAAGAATATAGTGTGAGACCCTGGGAAGGACATAGGATAGTTTTTATCCCAGAACTCATTCTTTAATGGGGTAAAAATGGGGATTAAAGTTTTTATGGGGACGCAATCTAGGTATCAGTATTCAGCCCATTTTAACGTCCCACTGCTGGACACGGGCCTCCCTTCAATACGAGGGGGATCAGGCCTTAGTCCACCACGCTGGCCAAGTGCGGATTGGCGGACTTCACATGTCTTTCGAAAACTTCCTAGGATTTTCTAAGACATGCAGGTTTCCTCACGATGTTTTCCTTCACCGTAAGGCAAGTGGTAATCCATGTTAGAAATGATTCGCACATGAAAATATTAGAATTTCTCAAGCGAGCGCGTTACCACTGGGCTACCACTGCCTATTAGGTAGTATATTATATAGAAAATAATTTATATAAGATTAAGTCCTCTTTAAAGATTACAAAACGTTCAGCTGCAGGAAGCTCTTCGAGTTTACAATATAACTACATGTTAATTACTTCCTATTATATACTTTCTTTTGTTATTGCGTATACTCTGCATATTTATTAAATTGGTTTATTATTATGTATATCAGGAAATGAGAGAATCCCAAAACAAGGAAATCATCAGCAATGTTATCGTAATATATAACATATATATAGTGTAAATAATACTTAAGCGTTGGTTTACTTAAACCGACATGATACAAATTAATTAGTTATTAACTTTAAATATGTGTATGCCGACTTCGAAATCACTATAGAATTAATTATTTAATTCGTACAGAGGGTTTTTTTTATCTCAAAATTTGTTTCACCACTATTCATTATAATAAAAAATCGATCAAGTGCGAGTCCGTACCATAATTGTTTTTTTTTTTAATTTGCATGACAGCCTTTTTAAAATTCACCATCTTGGTATTATTTGTTGTTATAGCGGCAATAAAAATACACATTCTGTGAAACTTTTAACTCTCTACCTATTACGGTTCATGAGATAGACCTCTAACAGACGGACGGATGGACAGCGGAGGTTTAGTAATAGGGTTCCGTTGACACTCTTCGTGTACAGAACCCTAAAAAGGATCATTAAAATCTGTTCATATTTAGCGAATATATCGATTAACATACACAAAAACACACTAGAACCGAGCACCTCTTTTTTTGAAATCGGTCGAACAGATAACTAACCACGATTACTGAAGCTGTCTGTATTTTTGTCTAGACTTATTTAATATTAAAAATCCTTACGGACTAGAAAACGGAATGTAGAAATCCAGCATTTTTAGACAATAGAGTAATTAAGTAGCAATACATTCATACTTTGCTTAAACAATATGTAATCCAAACAATGCCGTGATTGTATTAAGCAAATAAGGCCTTATTATATATCGGATATCATAAATGAAACAATTTAGTGTTGCCGTCTGTTTTATACAAATATAACACTCAGATTAAGGAATAATAAAGGCGGAGTGTCTTAGAACTAAACATGAAGCCAAATAATGTTATAATAGTATACAAATGACCATTTGTATACTGAGTGATAAGTAAATAAATGTTATTAAATAAAAGTAGTTAACGAATTTTATTATAATAAGGAAAAAATAATTAAATAAGCTGTTATTATGCTATCTCTCTTTCAAAGAAAGAGAACTAATGCTTAAAAATACAAAAGAATATAGTATTGTTATTATTACTTATACTTTAACTACTGACTAACTGAGGCAGTGGTTGCTTAGTGGTATAGGGCTCGCTTGGGAAACCGAGTGAAGCGGGTTCAAATCCCGAGTCTAGCACCTCTGATATTTTTATGTGCGAATCATTTCTAACATGATTACCACTTGCCTTACGGTGAAGGAAAACATCGTGAGGAAACCAGCTAGTCTGAGAGAACCTAGCAAGTTTTCGAAAGACGTGTGAAGTCCGCCAACTCGCACTTAGCCAGCGTGATGGACTATGGCTTGATCCCCCTCGTTTTGAAGGGAGGCCCGTACCCAGCAGTGGGACGTTAAAAAGGGCTGAATACATACATACAATTTAAGTAATACATACATAAAATGCCATCCCTTCTTCTTTAAAGAAAGAAAAAAATCCTTATGTCAATATTGAGTAGCATGAACAGCAAATAATGCTATTTTTGACTTTGACATTTATTTTGGCGAACTCCATCTATATACATACATTTATAGTCTGTGATATAATTGAGTAGGTACCTAAAGTCTTAGATTTCCAAGTATACCTCGTTTCTATGACTATCCATAGCGTACAAAGTTATAAAAATGTATTATAAATAAACTAGCGACTCACCCTCGCTTCGCTCGTGTTCGTCCCTAGGTAGGCAATGTAAGCGCACAATACAAATCATTGAATTTCTCGGCTTTTTTTACTATAATATGCATGTATTATACATATAAACTTTCCTCTTAAATCACTCTATGTATAGCTGAAAACTGCATTAAAATCCATTGCATAGTTTAAAAGGTCTAAGCGTACAAACAGCGGGAGCGACTTTGTTTTATACTATGTACAGATTATTCTAACGACATTTACTTACTGTAGGTAGTAAATCACTAACTTTTACTCATTATTAGGAAGTACCTATTAATAGAAATTTGTAGCAAAAAAAACACATTAGAAACATTAATATTTGAGTTTATGAGACCATATTAGAAACGTTAGTATTTGTCTTTGTCAGAATGACCTGATTTCCCAAAACGCAGCCTGGATTTTTGATTGATGGAAAGTGACCTGTCGTGTAAGCGTTCCCATAAACGATTTAGAAATGGTTTCTATTTTAGTACGTTATGTACCCACGAGTACATTTATAAATTATAGCATTTAATAGATTTTTAAATACTTCATGTTTGTTTAAACTAGTACTTAATGTTAATAAATAATAAATATGTTGACACATTAACACACAGCACCATCTAGTTCCATGGTAAGCTACGAGGCTTGTGTTATGGATACCAGATAGTTGATACACTACACATATATAATTTTTAAATACATACATAGGTATAATAAATATAAACACCCATGACTGGAGTACAAACATTGGTGCTCATCACACTAATGAATGCCCCCAGCGGGACTCGAACCCGCGACCGTTGGCACAACAAGTAGGGTCACTATAAACTGAGCCAAATGTGTCGTCAGAATTCGTTGTGTTAAGAAAAGGATGTCAACGAAACAAATGTAAAAATTTTATGACATTTTCATAAATTATCTTACTAATCTTACTAATATTATAAATGTGAAAGTTTAAATGTTTGGATGGTTGTTTGTTACTCAATCCCGTCAGATCGGATGACTGTTTTTCTAGAAGCAAACTCGAGCGAAACGAGGGCGAATCGCTAGTATTTTAAATTTCAAAATAGTTTTTCATCTATTCAAATTAATATCTTAAAATAAATACAAGGACTGAATCGTTATTTAGAGGCCGCATGAAGTTTCCTTGACCGACCATAAACTTTGTCGACATTTACACTATGAAGGTAAAGTTTACGGCATTAACCCCATGATTCATAACTACATCTATATTCTATAACATTCATCTCAGGCCATATAAATTCCAATTATTACTTATAGAATGCATTTTATTTCTTGTAATAAATCATGTAGTAATAATTTAAAATCAATATTAATTATTATTAATATTATAAAGCTGAAGAGTTTGTTTGTTTGTTTGGTTGAACGCGCTAATCTCAGGAACTACTAATCCGATTTGAGAAATTCTTTTTGCATTAGATAGCCCGTTAACTGAGGAAGGCTATAGGCTATATATCATCCTAGAAAAAGAAAAATAAATACATTAAGTTTACGTACTGGTTTATCCTTCATTAACCTGGTATGTCGACGTGGTTTTTGCTTAGTAATAATAAACTACCCGTAAAAAGAAGTAAAATGCTTTATTTCACGGTAAATTAATTAATCTCATGTACCTAAGGTGTTGCAAAAAAAAATAACTCTATGATGCTTAGTGTATTAGGCTGTGCAAAGTCAGGGTCGTTCGATAGTTTCAATATGAGTACATAGAATATATTTTTGTCATTTATACATAATTTTGTTTTCAAATAACTACTTTATTATATAACTAGCGGCTCACCCTCGCTTCGCTCTAGTTCGTCTCTAGACAAACAATAACATATCTATCTCACGGGAACCGTACATTTTTCCGGGAAAAGTAGCCTATTTGTTATTCTGATGTATGAACTTTACTTGTAAGGTTTCATTAAAATCCAATCATTAGTATTTGTGTACTAAGCTGTATAAGTTACTATAGTTTTTTTAACTATCCCACGGGAACCCTTTAATTTTCCGGGATGAAAAGTATCTAAAATGTAGACCGGGGATATAAGATACCACCATGCAAAATTTCATTTAAATCGGTCCAACAGTTTCGGAGATTAGCCCGTACAAACAGGCAGAGAAACAAAAAAATTGAAAAAAATCTTCATTTGTTCTATTTCTCTTCTTATATTCCCCTAATCCGGTTTTTGACATTTTTTTTCTATGTACAGACATTCGACCTTTACAGTTTCATTATATATATATATATATATATATATATATATATATATATATATATATAATATTATTTTTATGTAAAAAACCTCTTAAGCTACATAAATTATAATACATCTAGCATTCATTAATATGTTTAAGTATTTAAATAAGTTAACTAAAAGAAAAAGGAAGGTGATGCAACTAATGACGGTCGGAACAATCGACAAATGCATTGACCTCAAAACAAGAGAGATCGATGCGGTTAGCACATACGTGGACACAGAGTAATGCTGGATGGAGAATCCAAATAAAACTATAAAGTGCATATTATACCTAATTATATATTAATATTTTTTTTTAGAATTCCAAATTAAGTATTTATTAAGTAGAAGTACTTCTTAACAATTTGTCTGTGTAATAAATATCATCGAAATATCCATAAACAAACACACACACACAAACTCTTGCATTTATAATAGTTAACGATAATTTAATGAAAATTTGAAGAAAACATATGATTAGAATTAACCTATGTATATAAAAAAATGATTTAATTTTTTTATTGATAAAGTAACACTAGATATACAAATACTAAAAAAAAAGAAAATCAGTTGACAAACACAAGAGAAAAAGGTACTGAAATATTTTGTCTTTGCCTATTTATTTATAAATTATTATTAATAATTAATCAGCTATATTATTTGAACCTATACAGCCTTCAAATGAATACAAGTATGAATAATTTATGTGGTGTTATAGAACTGCTTGCTAAGTTTTATTCATTTTTAAAAGAGCACTTTCTCTTTATCGTTTTTTTTAATCTAAAAAAAACTTTGTACATAATTACAATAAAACAAATAATATACAAATTTAAAAACAGTTTTTTTTTATGCATTTAAATAAAACTATCTTTTCGGATGGCAACCATGATTGCTGTAAATCATTCTAAACGTCGAGAACCAAAAATCAAAATAAATCCGCGAAAAAATCCGAGGAGATAGTTTTATTTAAAATGTCAAATATTCGCGTAAATCTAAGAAAATATTATTAGATTTCTTTATATTAAATACTAATAAACATTGTAAGATTAGGTCGAATTATCTTGATAGATCTGAATATATTTTACTCTACGATTTTCTATAGCAATCTGTTGCTGAAATGGAACGCGGTCGGCTGCGATACGGACATACTATACAGTCCACAGTCTAGTAACCACGGCAGATGAAAACAATATCAACTTTATTCATATAAGTTTTGAATTTCCGAACGTTGTGTTAGTTCACGCAAACTCACAGGTACGAAAACTTTGCAAATCTCGTTAGTTAGGAAACTAAGTTAATATTTTCCTATATACACACATACACATCAATAATTGCTAATATTATTTATACTAATATTATAAAGCTGATGAGTTTGTTTGTTTGGTTGAACGCGCTAATCTCAGGAACTACTAATCCGATTTGAAAAATTATTTTTTGTCCGTTAACTGAGGAAGGCTATAGGCTATATATCGTTCCGGAAAAATGTTCGGTTCCCGTGGGATAGATTTGTTTTTGTCTAGGGACGAACCCGAAACGAAGCGAGGGTAAGTCGCTAGTAAATTATATTAGAATATGATTAGATTTAGTAATTGTTTGATGTTTTTAATCAAAACTTATTTTATTTAATGAATAGAATATTTAAGAACTTATTTTAAAACTGATGTCTGGTGGTTCTTTAATTGACATAACTTTTTTATTTATGAACCGAATGAAATAAAATATACGAATATATAGTATAATATATATAAGATACGAAATATTAAATGAAGCTTATCACTATACAATACTGAAAACCGCACCCAAATCGGTTAAGCTGTTTTTGAGATTAACGCACACAAACGCACAGACAGACAAAAAATCCAAAAATCATTGTTTTGGGTTTGAAATTATTGTTTGGAGATTCGAACTCGGACACACCTATTGATTGTTAATCTTGCACCTTGGTCGCGTGACCACGATGCCTTTGCCTGAGTGTAAGAAATTATCGAGCATATTCTGCGTAGAATAATGCAAAAGAAAACCGCATGAAAACTCAAAAATACGCGTTTTCCCAGATATAACAATAATCTAAATCGATTTTTCGCCCCCGAAAGCCCCCACATACCAAATTTCAGCGAAATCGTTAGAGCCCTTTCCGAGATCACCGGCATAAATAAATAAATATATAAATACACAAGAATTGCTCATTTAAATATATTAGATTAGATATAGAATAGATGGGTGATAATACATAGTTATATTATACAGTAAGTATGTATACTGTATAGGTATATATATACCTGTAGAGATAGAAGGAGAGTGTCATAAACCAATGTTGACCATCGAGAAAAGAAACGAATTACTCTAAGAACACGAAAAGAGTTTTTTAATAGTTTATAGTAATGTCATCTAATTGAATTAATTCAGATCAATTCACAAGTAGAACAAAACTTTTATTTAAATAACTAGTTTACACCCGCGGTTATGTTCACGTCGGTGCGTCGATAAAAAGTAACCTATTGTAGTATATGAGCTATCTTTATCCCGAATTTCACTTAAATCTTTTGACCCATTACAGTGTTAGCGGGATGAATTATTTTTCCGAAAAAAAAATTATTTGTAATAATTTCTCATTTAACCTTAAAATATTAAAAATAGACAGTACGTCCGAAATACACTCTTATATTATATACTAGCGACTCACCCTCGCTTCGCTTCGGTTTCATCTCTAGACAAAAACAAATCTATCCCACGGGAACCGTTTAATTTTCTGGGATGATATATAGCCTATAGCCTTCTTCAGTTAACGAGCAATCTAAGTACATTTTTCCAGGATGATATATAGCCTATAGCCTTCCTCAGTTAACGGGCTATCCAATGCAAAAATAATTTTTCAAATCGGATTAGTAGTTTCTGAGATTAGCGCGTTCAACCAAACAAACAAACAAACTCTTCAGCTTTAGTATAGATAATAATATGCACCATCATATTACTTAAAACCTATCAAGTGATATAACTAGTATAATAAAATAACAATTTGCAAAGTAATACACTATTTTGGAAAGTATGCCAGCTTCCGTGCATAGACCCGTCTATCATATATCTAAATGACCGGCACTTTATCGGCACATCTCGTTACAGCATCCGCGTAATCCAGTGAGAGTCATTACATAAGGGTGATAGCTTGTATTGAATATATATATATATAATTTGATTAATCACTATTCTTGGCTCTTTCCTCACAGTATTCTATAACGTGGCGATTTCACTATAATTTATTTTAAATTATACCTACATGTTTTTCTTCAAAGAAAACTTTTAAGAGGGAACTAGCGACTCACCCTCATTCCGCTCGAGTTCATCCCTACTTACGTTTAATGTTTAGAATAGATTTCTCAGAGATGAGATATTTTCCCGCAGTAAAAGTATCCTATATATTGGCCCGGATAACCACCTATCATCATACGCATCAAAAATGTCCAGTGGTTTTTTCGTGACGTGTACCCAGTCAGACAAACAGTCAAAAATTCTAAAAACTATAGATTCGGCCTCTGTATCGATAAAAAAAACGATTTTCCAAAAAATATTTAATGTACAGATTCAACTCAGAATTTTAGTATATATATAGATAAGATATGATTTAATACAAAGCAGTTCAGTATTAATTTCTCCTCTCTTTGTCAACTAAATTTCTTTTTTTTTTATTAGTAGCTACAGATATTTACGAGCTTTAGCGTTATTAAAAAAAAACTGTAATGATTATGGTCGAAATTCGTCCAACGGGCGACCACAAGTCGATATTAATGTGCTGTATTTTATCAGTTAAAAAAAAATGACTAAACTATTATATCTGTAATACTCATAGATCATCTTAACTATACAGAGTCATTTAGTTCATCTAACGGGAATTATTTTATTGAATGAATTACTGTTTAAATTAAAATAAGATTTTTATAATAAAGCTAAAATTTAAAGAGGCGTATAATAATATAATATACAGTACATCATTTTTAGTCTAAGTCATTAGTACTTACTTATCTAGCCTAAATTCTAGATAAACAAATATATCTGAAACGCTTTATATCATTAACTCATAGGTATTTAATTTGCATGTATGACGTACAAAATATGTCACTAAGAAACAAGGTCGTTCTTTGTAGGTTCTGTGCGGATTAGACATTATAGAGTCGAGGGTACTAGGGTTGCCATCCTTTATAAAACAATAGTAATAAATAAAAAAAATTATGTGTAAATTTTGAAAGTTAACATTTATAATATTATCTTACTACTAGATAAACGTGAAAGTTTGGATGGATGGATGTTCGTTACTCAATCACGGCTGAACGGATCTGGGTGAAAGGCATAGTGATAGATTATAGTCCGGAGTAGCACATAGGCTACTTTTTATGCCTGAAAAATGTACAGTTCCTGTGGGATAGATTTGTTTTTGTCTAGGGACGAACCCAAAGCAAAGCGAAGGTAGTATTTTTATAAGGCTCAAAATAAGCGCTACTAACTACAGGTTAAATAAAAAAAAGTATATTCGTTTCATTAATCAAATTTATATTTAAGTATAATAGAAAATTAAAAAATGCCATAAAATCAGACAATTTGGGAAAAGAAGCAGCCCTATTACCGTTGAGTTGGTAACATCACTAAGTATGAGGAAATTCACACGTTATGTTTAACAAACATTTTTAACATGACAAAGTCTATTGTATAGCAGAGTAGTACAAAAATGGTGATTCGTGCTAACATTTATCCTCTACATTACGAATAATGTAACAAAATTAAGATTTATCTATTCTAATACGTATTATAAAGAGGAAACATTTGTTTAATTGTTTGTTTGTTTGTATCGAATAGGCTCCGAAACTACTGAACCGATTTAGATGAAATTTAGTAAGAAGATAGTTTGGAGACCCTGAAAAGGACACAGGATAGTTTTTATCCCGGAAATCATCCCTTAAAGGGGTGAAAATGCGGGTTGAAAGTTTGTATGGGGAAGCAACCTAGGGACGAACCCGAGCGAAGCGAGGGTGAATCGCTAATTCTGTATAAAATTATACATTTCATAAAATAGTAAGTTAACATATTTACATATTTAGTTTATTTTTAACAATTATAAATACTTAATATGTATAACTTAATAACAAATTCAGTTTTTTTTTATGTATTGTTTTATAATATTATTTATGACTATTCACACACTTTTTTTTATTGGACCGTGAGATGATACGAATTAAAGTGATAAAAATATGTGCTTGTTTGTATGTAAGGAATAATAATTAAAATAACTGGACCAATTCTGACAATTCTTTGACCGATAGTGAACTAGAAAACCGTGCCATTTCTAAATAACATGGTAATCTAATAAGTAATAACGAATATTAATTTATAATAAAACTAGCTGAACCTGCGGCTTCGCTCGCACTAAAACACCCAAAAATATTCTTAAAATTTAGGTTTCACACAAATTTTCGTCCCATATTTTACCTCTTTATGGGATGAATTTCGAAAAATGCTAATACACATTTATTCAATTGTATTGAAAAGCCTTAATTCCCAATTTCAAGTAATTCTGATCTTAAATATTTTTTTTGGTTGTATAATAACGTGTTTTTCCGTGGGAATGAGATAATCTCCCGCGGTAAAAAGTAGCCTATGATACTCTCCAGCCCTCTAACTATCTTCACACAAAAAATCACGCCTGTCCGTCATTCCGTTTCAACGTGACAGAAGGACAAACAAACAAACTTTCACATTTATAATATTAGTATGGATATGGAAGCATGGATATGGATTTCTAAACGTTTATACAAAATGTCAAACATTGCTTTCTATAATATCCATCTGTTATTGAGAAACTAACAAAACAATCAATCGTTCTCATTGAAACCATCGACTATTACATCGTAAATCCCAATTTAAACAAAATGGTCTTACATTGAATTTTGTAAACAATTACGACTGAACATAACTCATTTAACTAGCAGTTCTCAATCGACAGTTGATTTTAAATGTTTCTGCTTCTAGTACGTTTATGATTAATGCAATGGATTTTAATCAACCTCCTTGCTTATATTATTAGAACTATTTGAATGAATCGTATCACCAATGTTTTTTATATACCATATATATGCTATGTAAATATGTAGTGTATGATATGTATGTATATCGATGAACATACGCCAAAGCTATTTCATGATATATTTCTTTTAATATTTTATCTCATTTTTACAAAATTATGTGAATTCAAACATAATGCTCATACATAACACAGATTTGGTTATAATTCTGGATATTATTGCACACTCGTATAAACAAACAGTCTAATATTAATTATTTATATTTATATTTTTCTTTATTTATTACTTTTGACTATACCAATCTGTTTATTTTTTATTTAATTCTTACTAGTACATAGTATTCGTCCAGGGTTCGATATTCGATCATAATTATTGTTGAAAATTTAAGAGAAAACATATATGAATAGAATTTACCTATTATAAAAAAAAAATATTTCAATAGTTTTTTTATTGATAACACTAAAGCTCAATAATAGCTACTAAACAGAAAAAACAAACACTTTACAGGGGAGAAAAAGTTACTTCTTTTGTCTTTTTTAATTAAGGTTCCGTACCCAAAGGGTAAAACGGGACCCTATTACTAAGACTCCGCAGTCCGTCCGTCTGTCTGTCTGACCGTCTGTCACCAGGCTGTATCTCATAAACCGTGACAGTTAGACAGTTGAAATTTTCACAGATGATGTATTTCTATTACCGCTATAACAAAAAACACTAAAAAACAGAATAAAAACATTTAAGTGGGACTCCCATACAACAGACATGATTTTTTTGCCGTTTTTATAGATAATGGGTACGGAACCCTTCGTGCGCGTCTCCGACTCGCACTTGGCCGGTTTATATGGATTTATTTTATATATTTCATGAAAAGAAATATTATTTTAAATACCCAGCAAAGAAAAGTAATACAAACGTAGTTCAGTCTGAAACAACTTTTCGAACTCTAAGAGCTAGCGCGTATAATTGACATAATTGTTACACTTCACTGAAAATAGGGCATTCCGACTCGAACTCTGTGACAATTGAATTACAATTGCTGTCTCTTCAATTAATACTAATAACATTTTATTGGTAAGGTTTTAATGCCATTATCACGTTAACACGTTGTATAGAGCCTATTTATTTTTTAAGTATGTACTTCTGATGTACTCGTAACATTGATTGTCATAACTATGTAGACACTTACAAGAATGAGTATTGTGAGGACTTATGTCGTAGTGTTTCTAGTTATTATTGTACTGCGATGGAGATCGTCTATTCGATTCTAGCATGCAACGAGTGTTTTATCATAATATGTATAACAATAAATATGTAAAGAGATATAGACCCCCCCCATGCCCCCTTCCCCCCCAAGCTTCCCCGCTAAAGAAAGAAATTATGTCTTGGAAATATATAGGAGTCACCATAGAGATGTAATATATTACCTATTTGAAAAAAAAAGTAAAAAAAAGAGTATAATTATTTTCGAAACTACTGTATCGCATAAACAAAAACAAAGCATTAATTAGATACCTTTCATTCAATATAAAGAAGCTCAAAAAAACAAAACTTTCATACATAACACACACAAAGAGCTTATAAAATGTCAGTCACCTCTAAGCTCTGGAGGCTGATGACAAACTTTTCATTGTAGATCTAATATGTTACGTACTCAATCAATATAGTTCAAGGTTCAAACTGGGGCGTCCATAACAAATGTGAAAGACCAGGCACCAGTTAGATACTCGAGTTTCATACACCAGCTATTTATTTTGTGAACAAATTTCGTCAATTTATTTTAAGGCTTTAACGTAATCAACTACAATGTGTCATTGTGCTCAGTATTAAATTACAAAATACCTAAGTTTACTAACAGCCAATTATCTTCAAAACAAAAGGTACATTTACTTTAAAATTGCGTTAAAAGTAGTAAGTACTTCGACCCTCTGAGGTGACATTTTTTCTTCAAATTTCATTAAAATTTAGGTTACACCTCTTAACTAAGAGGTTATAAGAGAACCTCCGAAGAATAAAAAATATATCTATACTAATATTATATAGAGACAGAGTTTGTTTGTTTGTACGTGCTAATCTTAGGAACTAGTAATCCGATTTGAAAAATTCTTTTTGCATTAGACAGCTCGTTTATTCCTTCTTCAATAGGCAGACTATAAACTATATATCATCATGTCACCCAAAGGAGCGGAGCAGCAATATATATAGTCTATCTATTCCATACTAACCGTTAAAACGTACCTAGGGACAAACCCGAGCGAAGCGAGGGTAAACCGCTGGTTATATATATATATATATATATATATATATATATATATATATATATATATATATATATATATATATATATTCTTATATAATATATAAGAATAAAAAATATTAGTTAAAATTATGAATATTAGAATACAATTGGCAAATACACCACGTAACATACACAAAGCAGTACCTACCTAAACCTTTATGAAGTCAGTTGAGACGTCATCATTATAATATATAATAATATATACTTTTATCTTTACTTATAATTGCAAAGAAAACGTAGCGGAGCATAAAAAATAGGTCTTTTTAATTTTACGCAACGTTCCTCAAGGGAAAGTTTTAAGAGGCAACGATTTATCATCTAGTAACGTGTACTGCATCGCTTTAAATGATATAACATGTCTTCATAATAAATAAATTATTTTGAAATAATCGAAAAGATTTTGTTTTGTATATAAATTAATATAAAAAAATATTTTTATAAACAAGCTTTTATATCATATTAATTGTGTAATGTTATAAATGGGTTTGATTTTACTTATCCTTCTTAGCAAACGCTCTTATTTGATACCTATATCATGGGGGTGAATAAAAAAAATCATAGTCCGCCATCGTTGGGAGTCCGCTATGTTGGATTTAGAATGACGTCACTTATTTAACCATGCATTGTCATCCAAACTAAACGTGTATGCAAAATTTCAGCTCCATCGGTTAAGAATAACTGCTTTAAAATCAGTTATAACATAACCCGAACAATTCATACGAACATTGCAAGTTAAATAAAAGCTTGTAATAATAAATATAAAAAAATCATGTTTTTTTGTACATAGAGTTGTCACTGTGCTTATCGATATTATGGTACGTAAATAAAAAGGGTCCTAAGCTTTAAGAACTAGTATCCATCGTAATATCGACAATTAAATATTTCTAACAGCTTTCATCACTTTTTGTTAGAATCGCGTAGGTTTTATATAATATCTTAAGTAACTTTACTCACACAGTGTTAGTGAATTAGCAACTGCTATGCATCCGTTGCATAAAACAAATGAGCAGTTACTAATATGCAAAATTTTTTTAAAGTTCATTCGCCTTTGAAGATATTGTATGTTCATTCCGTACCGTTATGGTATATTTAAAGAATATTAACTTAATTATTTAATAAAGGTTTCTTAGAATTTTCAAAATCCATGTTAGAAGAAAGTCCTAAGTTCGATAAAACTGAACGGTGAATAGTATGGAGAGTAAAGTGGTGGGAAATTACTCGGTTTTCCCTTTTCTACAATATATAACATGCTATTATATATTGATAATTATATATCTATACTAATATTATAAAGCTGAAGAGTTTGTTTGTTTGGTTCAACGCGCTAATCTCAGGAACTACTAATCTGATTTGAGTAATTCTTTTTGCATTAGATAGCCCGTTAACTGAGGAAGGCTATAGGCTATATATAATCCCAGAAAAATGTACGGTTCCCATGGGATAGATATTTTTTGTCTAGGGACGAACCCGAAGCGATGCGAGGGTGAATCGCTAGTAGGTTATATTTGTTATATCAAGCATTTAGGAGAGGTACATAATAATAATGTTCTCCTGACCGATTCCGGCCACGGCGGCCAATCTCATTGAGACTAGCCAACTGCGCAGGAGATATTATAGTGCACAAATGTACGCGCAGACACAAGTGCACTCTCTATTCCTGTCACTCTCATACTCCGGTGGGACGACTATTCGACACGACCGGTGAGAGTTAAGGCGCAGGACCGACGGCTTTACGTGCTCTCCGAGGCACGGGGGTGAAACACCGCCAACTTCCCAACTCCGGGCTGTTACTGAGGCTTACTATACAGAAAGACTCAATAACTAAACTTGGCCCGACCCGGGACTCGAACCCAGGACCTCAGGATGTGCAGCCGTACATGCTAGCCACTACACCACCGAGGCAGTAGGAGAGGTACATAGATCTCTGCTATTTATTTATTTCTATTATTTTATTTATTTATTTTCGTTCAGACACAGGTCCATATTTACATAGCATATCTTATTATAAACATTTAACAATATATTGGAACTTAATACTATTAGGAACATTATGTATTTAAATGACGATCTATGTGTCGTCATCCAATGCCACATTATGTGACTGTCAAGTATTTCAGCCACAGTGGCTACAAGGCTATTTTTTTTTAATTAAATTTATATCAATTACTTTTATTTTAATAAGAACTTCACATGCATACATATCCTTTTTCTGAATTTATTTGTAGAAAGCAATGGGATTGATGTATCACTCATAGATTACTTTTTATTTCAGTAAGCCAAGTGTTTCCCAAAAAAAGTTAAAAGCTAGTGCTAAAGTTGCCGAGACGGATCATTACTAATGTATTATATTAAAAATAATTTAATAATCCTCTAATTTTTTTGTAACATAACGGAAATTCTCAGAATACTGTTATAAATTCAAAAGTTACTATATGTTTAAACGGCTGGATAGATTTCGATAAAATTTAGTTCATAGATAGATTTGACGACACGTTTGGCTCAGTTTGTAGTGACCCTACTTGCTGTGCCAGCGGTCGCGGGTTAGAGTCGCCCTGGTGGCATTCATTTGTGTGATACGCACGAATAGTCGTACTCCAGTCATGGGTGTTTATATTTATAATATGTAAGTATTTAAAGTTACATATGTGTAGTGTATCAACTATCTGGTATCCATAACACAGGCCTCGTAGCTTACCATGGAACTAGATGGTGCTGTGTGTTAATGTCCCAACATATTTATTATTATAAGCTGAGGTAAGTCGCTAAAAATTCAACATATCCAAGGTAGCGATTACGATCATATTGTATTTTCAGCACGCACTAAAGCACTTAATGCGTGAAATCGGCTGCTTATAGCATTAAAATGTCAGCAATTCGGTGCAAGAATATTTATTGAATTCAAGTTTGAGGTCACGGCCGATTACATCATCTTACATGATACCCTTAGTTTATTGTAGTGATAAAATTTTATCAGGAAAACAATTGTTCTGCTTATGTACTTAATGCGTAGTTTTAACTTGGGTTGCCAAAACGGGCTTATTTTTTAATGTGACTAAGGACTATAATTATATATATTCTTAGTAGGTATTATGTATATGATAAGATAAAAAGGATTCATATAGCCTGAAGCATTGATTTTATACACAATTTTTTATTAAATAATAAATCTGATATAATATCTATGCTAATATTATAAATGTGAAAGTTTGTGAGTGGATGTTTGTTACTCTTTCACGCTAGAACTGCTAAACGGATCTGGATGAAATTTGGCACAGAGATAGATTATAGTCTGGAATAATACATAGGCTACTTTTTATCTAGATGAGCCGCTAGATTATAATAAATATCAGTTAATGCTCTAATTGGAATATTTATTTAGATAATTATCAAAAAATGATAAAGTGATATTTTTATACACGAGATTCTTTAAAGAAAAGATAAAGAAGAATGATTAGGTTAATGCATTGGTTATGTTTATATTTTGTACATGCACATAACAGTCTCATCAATAAAAGCAAAATGATTTATTTTAAAAGCTTAATAGCCAAATCTTCTTCATCGCCAATGTTATTAATTGATAACTATCAATTATCCATATATAAATACCCTGATAATTATCAAGATTATTATCAATAATAATTATCAAAAGATAACTATCAACGAACCCTGGAAATATCGATACTATTATTTTTTGATCCACAATACTATAAATTAAAATTGAATTTTATTTATACTAACTTCTCAGTACTTTAACCATACATAATCATCTAAATATAAGTAAGTACACAACGATAACAGTGTTTTCTTTATGGCGATACTCTGTGAGTCACTGCTTAGCTCCAGACTGATGCATACGTTAATAATGTTTCCTAGAACCAGTCCTTGTATCAAGTTCTTCCTTATTAAAAGCTTTTGAGTTGATTTTGTGTTTTTACATAATATCTGTTTACATAACGACTACAATAGAAAGAAATAGTTTATTGTATTATGTAGTACGTTAGTTTTACGTTTTAACGTTTAGTATAGATTTCTCAGAGATGAGATATTTTCCCGCAGTAAAAAGAATCCTATATGTTGACCCGGATAACCAGCTATTATCATACCAAATTTCATCAAAATCTGTCCAGTCGTTTTCTCGTGATGCATTCCCAGGCAAACAGAAACAGACAGGCAAAAATTCTAAAAACTATAGATTCGGCCTCTGTATCCTAATGACTATTTCAAAAAGATTTTCAAAAAATTCGACTCTGTTAGAATTTTATTATATGTATAGATAAATTATTATTTAAATTCGTTTAAAACCAATAACAACTTTGTTTTAAGAACAACAAAGATATAAAATAATTTATAATTGATTCACTACTTATTATCATAACCATGTGACGTAGTGCCAGTGTTATATCTCTATATCCAGTTTATCATGTTCGAATCCTTAACGTGCACAGTAAATAATTATAATTAATCCTTAACTATATATTAATAAAGAAAACTTTGAACTGCTTTTTAGGTAAGAGTATGACCTTTGGCATAGTTAAAATTTATATAGAAAAGAACTGTAGAAAGCTAAAATTTATTGACTTTCTTTTACCCGCCAATCCGCTCGCGCATTTTATTTATACATATATAATTAATTCACTGTTAAAAGATGTAGCATGAGGTTAGATAACCTTCATCAATATTATATGAGTACTTACATAATATAAAGATGGAAAGTTTGTTTGTCTGTACGTACAAATCTCTGAATCTATGAGCTCGTTTCAAAATTCTTTTGGATTTTGTAGGCTATCCATATAACTTTGAAGAAAGAACCTCAATATCGATCAAACTTAACAAGTTATGGTTCATTTTCAACCACAGGGCGATCATTAGTATGTGTACATAAGACTGCTCATAATTTTATAGGAAGGTCCCATAAAATACACTTATAAATCCGGAGATCACGGACGGATTTATTTACCAAACAAACAATATACTTGTAAGTCTTTAAACTTCCATGGTCACTGACAATATTATTATGATGTACTACCGACTACAGTTACGCTCCGCTCAGTTTCTTCCCTAGGTACGTTTTAACGGTTAGTAGTAGTCGGCACTCGGTAGTGTAGATGTCTCAGAGATGAGATATTTTCCCGCAGTAAAAAGTATCCTATATATAATATCCTAAATATAACCCGGATAACCAGCTATCATCATACCAAATTTCATCAAAATCCGTCTAGTAGTTTTCTCGTGATACGTTCCCAGACAGACAGACAGACAGACAGATAAAAGTTCTAAAAACTGTAGACTTGACCTCTGTATCGATAATAATGACTATTTCAATAAAACTTTCCAAAAAATATTTAATGTACAGAATCGGATCACAATCAGTTACAATTTTATTATATGTACAAATATACCCATGGCAATGGCGCTTGTAACAGTGCTGAAATATCAGGAACTCTCAAAAGTAAGTTTTAAGTACTAAACATGGTAAATACCCAGTTTCACATCATAATAATAAACAAACAATAATTACCTGAGCGGGACTCGAACCCGCGACCTAACCTTTTCCTTTAACCTCTGTGTTAGTACAATAATAAATTTACTACACTATAGATGTAACTTTAGACTTTCTATATTAACTTTAAAGCACTTAATAAGCGGTCAACGACTCTACTAATTTACTAAGGGCATCAATTTGAAATGTAATACGGGGGATATTATGTGATTATGACTTGCATTACTAATGTTTAAAGTTTGAGCGCTGTCGTACATTTTGTTGAACTAAAGTTAAACACTCAGTCCCTTGAATTTATTGCATATTTTATATCTAACTAGCCGTGCCCCGCGGTTCCACCCGTGTTAAATTTGATTATACATATATGCCTGTTTCATATATCTACCCTCTCCACGACCTTGTATTTGACCAAGTGCATATTTCAATGAAAGCTTAAAACACTTAAACATATTATAAACATCAGTTTTACAATAATGTATGGAAGTCTGCCCGATTTGTTGACATTTATGAATACTGCTCCGCTCCCTTGGGTAGTAGCATGATGATATATAACCTATAGCCTTCCTCAATAAACGGGCTATCTAATAGAAAAAGATTTTTTCCTGAGATTAGCGCGTTCAAACAAACAAACAAACAAACAAACAAACAAACAAACTCTGCCTCTTTATCTATACAAGATAAATAAAATTGTAGTGTCTGTTTGTAATGTCAAAATAACAGCTTTATACTAAATGCATATGGAATTATATAGGGTACTTATAAGAAAAACTCAATTTTTAAAATTTTTGTCTGTCTGTTTGTTCCGGCTAATCTCCGAAACGGCTGGACTGATTTTGACGAGACTTTCACTGGCAGATAGCTGATGTTATAAGGAGTAACTTAGGCTACTTTTATTTTCGAAAAAGAATTAGGGTTCCGCGAAAAATATTAAAACCCATGAAGTTGTGAAGAAAATCCGCGTACGGCGATCGCAACCGAGCAAAGCGAGGGTAAATCGCTATATAATTTAAATGAATATCTTAGGAGTATCAAGCTACTATTTATGTATAAACATAGCTAACCGTGAAAACGTACCTAGGGACGAACGTGAGCGAAGCGAGCGTGAGTCGCTAGTAAGTAGTAATATTATATAAGTGTAGATATTAAACGAGTAATTCTTGTAAATTTATTCCGTGTATCTCGGAAACGGTTGTAACGCTTTAGATCAAATTTTGTTTAGATAAGATTTTGCTTTTTAAGTTTACGTATACAAGGGTGTCTCTTTTTAAAAAACGCAATTTTTATATCATTCCCGACAAAACGCCGAGCGAAGTCGGTCGTACAGGTACTATATACATACATACATATATAATAGCAATAATGTATACAGTATTTATTTTAGTGTTGCTGAATATTGAAGTCAATTTTTTTTATAATTGTATAACTTAATAAGAGTTTATTAATAAAATTATCTAATATCTATATATACATAAAATGCTTTGTCCTGACTGACTGATCGATCAATCCACAGCCTAAACCACTGGTCGTAGAAACGTGAAATTTGGAGAACCTATTCTTTATACAATGTAGGCATCCGCTAAGAAAGGATTTTTCGAAATTCATCCCCTAAGGGGGTAAAATAGGGGATAAAAGATTGTATGAAACTCTGTCATTCTTAACGCGAAATGCATGGAAAGTGGTATTTAGCTTTAAGATAAAAAAATAAGAAATATATGTATAAGATTTTTTTCGAAATTCATCCCTTAAAAGGGTAAAAGGGGGTGATAAAGTTTATATGGGCAAACAATTATTTATGATCAGAATTACTTGAAACTTGGTATTAATGCTCTTCAATACAATTAAATAAATACGTATTTTAATATTTTTTTTAATTCATTCCATAAGGCTGTCAAATAGGGGATGAAAGTTTGTATGAAACTCTGTAATTGATGCACGTAAAATAGTATTTACATTATTGTTATTAATACAAATATCATTTTTTTTTTCGAAATACACCCCTTAAAAGGGTAAAAGGGGATTATGCTGTTTATATGAGGAAAAAATTGTTTATGATCAGAATTACTTGAAACTTGGTATTAATGCTCTTTAGTACAATTAAACAAACATGTATTGTAGATTTTTTTTTAAATTCAGTCTCTAAGTGGGTAAAAGAGAGAACCTAGCTAGAGAGTATCCTGCTATCTATATAGTCATTGAAGGATGGCACATCTGCAATAAAAAAGTCGCCTAAGCTATGTAACAGGATTAGACTATGAGTAATTCATTAAACATTATAGTGGTCACTATGTTTGCTGGATGTGCTCGGGGGGTATCAGAATTCATACCTCGAATACCATTGATAACTTCTGACTACGCTTTTGAATTTAATCTATTGTAATTCTTTCTTAAAGTTTGCATTGAAATGACCAATAATATTGTATCTCAGAGCCAGTCATTAAAAGTAGCAGGCGTAGACTTAAGAGATGATAGCTTCTCGCATAAACATTTTAGCGAAACCCAGAACTAGACAAAACATTCATCAGTGTGGTATATTTGTGGTTAGTTTTTTAGCATATACTAAGTTAAGTGAATCTAGACATAATATTAAAAATTGGATATGACAACATATAAACTGAATGGAAATTAAAACTGAGCAAATTTTTCAGTCCACGCGAGCGTAGCCGCGGGAAAAAGGCTACATTAAAATAAGATTGACAATTTATATGGGTAACTTATAAAAGAAGGAGAAGAAGGGAGACTATAAGCTTCAGGTGTACATAGCACTAGATCTTTGAAAATAACGTAGATGTTAACCTGTTAGTATGTTAGTTAAAAAACCCCATATTAGCCGAGTTACATGATTCTAAAGTCGTGAACATTGTATGCGATTGTATCATTGTACTCTCTCCCTCTAACTTTAGAAAGATGGAGTAGAAAAATGTGCACAAAACACAGGTAGTGGAGCTTGCTAAATACCTAAAGTGTATATTTATTTACGGAATATACGCTTAACATCTTTAAGATACTGGATATTTTGAGTTACGATCGCTAAAATTTAATTTGTTTTCCATATATTATCTTTAAGAAACAATAAAACTTACACGAACTTAATTTTGCAAGTAATATAGTATGCGAAAAAGTTTTTTTTTCGTACTTTGATCGCGGGCGAAGCCGCGGGTTCTGCTAGTTATGTAATATATTATATACTATATACATACACATTATGTACTAGCGACTCACCCTTGCTTGGCTTCGGGTTCATCCCTAGACATAAACAAATCTATCCCACGGAAACCGTACATTTTTCCGGGATGATATGTAGCCTATAGTCATTCTAAGTTAACAGGCTATCTAATGCAAAAAGATTTTTTTAAATCAGATTAGTAGTTCCTGAGATTAGCGCGTTCAACCAAACAAACAAACTCTTCAGCTTTATAAAATTAGTATAGATATGTACATCAGAAAGTATGATTGTAAATAAATATATTTAAATATTTAAAATATACCACCATTGAAAAACTTAATTCAATATTGTTAAAATGGTAAATTTTCTACATTTAGATAGTATTTAAGATCGGATCAGAATCAACTATCACCAGTAATGGTACAGCGAGGCGGTCAACGGAGCGTTGCAAGCAATGACCGACGCTACTAGGGGTTCTCGCTTTCGAATACGTTTATTATAGGTACAGTTTAGAATAGATATTATCTACATAATTATTATTATTATATCTTGTGCACTTTTCGACACTTACCAGATAAAGAGTATTCTAAGTTACTTTAGGACTTAAAAATATATGTATACAAAAATTACGCTGATCCGATATTTTTATTTAAAGGAAGGAGTCGATAGTTTTTACTATGTATCGCTCTAGATCGTGCGGTCCTCGGTTCGAGTTTCGGTTCAATCTAAAACAGTTACTGGGTTGTCTGCCACGAAACAGTTGCAGTCCGGAGTAAGAAAATTGGTGGCAGTTGACTGATCTCCCGCCGTTGGTGTCGAATTCCCAACGGTATATGAGAGTTAGCCGTCGTCACCGAAATCGGTTAGTACATTATTTTTACTATTATATTACACTAGCGACTCACCCTCGCTTCGCTTCGGGTTCGCCCTTAACAAAAACAAATCTATCCTACGGGAACCGTACATTTTTCCGGAATGATATATAGCCTAAAGCCTTCCTCGATAAATGGACTATCCCATACAAAAAGATTTTTTCAATTCCAACCAGTAGTTCCTGAGATTAGCGAGTTCAACCATACAAACAAACAAACTCTTCAGCTTTATAATATTAAGTATCATCATCATCATCATCAGCCTTTATCCGTCCACTGCTGGACATAGGCCTCTCCAAATGCACGCCACTTCGTTCTATCTTCGGCTTATATTAAGTATAGATTGTATTATACAACCCAGTGGTAACGCGCTCACTTGGGAAACCGAGTGAAGCGGGTTCAAATCCCGGATCTCGCCCCCCTGGCATTTTCATGTGAGAATAATTTCTAACATGATTACCACTTGTCTTACGGTGACAGAGAACATCGTGAGAAAACCTGCATATCTGATAGAACCTAGCAAGTTTTCGAAAGACATGTGCAGTCCGCCAATCCACACTTGGCCAATGTGGTGGACTATGGCCTGATGCCTCTCATATTGAAGGGAGGCCTACTCCCAGCAGTGGTATGATGCTTGATCTTTATTCATTGTGAAAATACGATTTTCTTTTTGATTTGATAACATAAAGTAGTTAAGCTGTGAATATTATGATGATAAAAAATGTTGAATCGATTATACACATTTCATTTTATACTGTAGTTCACATTAATATTGAATAAATTGACCTCTATTATCTAAGTGACGTTCTCAGATATACAATAAATGTAGAGTAAGTAATAAAGTGGCAGCCTATTACATTATCGATTATTAATAATTATTATTTATACTTTTTTTACGTTTTGTATGAATATAAACGATCTTACATTCAATACTCTAACACGAGAACATATGTATGTGTCATATGTATATTTCAATATCTACATATAATAAAATTCTGAGTCGAATCTGTACATTAAATATTTTTTTGGAAATTCTTATTGAAATAATGGTTATTATCTATACAGAGGCCAAATCTAGGTTTTAGAATTGTTATCTGTCTGTCTGTCTGGGAACGCATCACGAAAAAACTACTGGACAGATTTTGATGAAATTTGGTATAAAATAAAATATAGGATACTTTTTACTGTGGGAAAATATCTCTTCTCTCAGAAATCTTTAAACTAAATGTTAAAACATAACTAGGGACGAACCCGCTAGTATTTTCTAAATAGCATTTCTAAGGAGCCGCTAAACCTCATGTAAATGAGAAGTGTAAAATGCCAAATTATATAAGTTATGGTGTAATTTATGATAGTCTTTCACGTAAAAACGTGAAGCAAGCGAGAATAAATGGTAACCATGAAATTAGACATAGCGTGATGTTACGCAGTTCGCTCCTCTACAACCCATGACAATTTTGTTTACCGTCTTTCAAACTTACATAGATTTCACCTTGATAATGGCCGTGGTTATTTTGATTTGATGGTGAAACATGAACATAATACAAACAATTTAAGACGAATTTCTTGGTTCAAACTGCTTTGTGATATTAGAGATCTGCTTTCTCAAACTTTTTATAACATATTGTTCTATTATATGTATATATATTTTATAAGAAACGTATTTATGTTTTTATTATTTACAGACAATAAACGTAATACGATTTGATAAGTATCATTTATAGTTATAAAGACACTAATGACTTATCTTCACTTGATTTGATACCTTTTGTATTTATAATTATAACTAGCGACTCACCCTCACTTCGCTCGGGTTTGCCCCTAGCTTGATTCCTCAGACAAACTTTCATCTCCATTTTCACCACATTAAGGAATGATTTCCGGGATAAAAAGTATCCTATGTCCTTCCCAGGGTCTCGGACTGTCTTCTTACTAAATTTCATCTTAAACGGTTCAGTAGATCCCGAGATTACCCCCTACAACGTCACAAACTCACAAACTTTACCTCTTTATAATATTAGTATAGATTTATATACAGATAGCGTCTACCTTTGGCCAATTTTGTTAAAAACAACTACAAGTCATAGTTTATTTGTGTACGTGTAATTTATTTGTGTGTAGTTTATTTGTGAACGTGTAAACATTTCATCCAAACGTATTGAGCCACTTGTGAAAGAGTAACAAGCATACACATACCTTTATAATAGTAGCGTTAAGTTTGATTATAAGTTAATATTAAAATATCTTTGAACTTATTCGTAAAGGTGTCGAAAATAGTTAAAAGTATGAGAGCTTATAAATAACTAGCGACTCACCCTCGCTTCGGGTTCGTCCCTAGCCAAAAACAAATCTATCCCACGGGAACCACACATTTTTCCGGGATGATATATAGCCTATAGCCTTCCTCAGTTAACGGACTATCTAATGCAAAAAGAATTTTTCAAATTGGATTAGTAGTTTGTGAGATTAGCGCGTTCAACCAAACAAACAAACAAACTCTTCAGCTTTATAATATTATATTATAAGTATAGATTTTTCAATATCTAAAAAAGGCGAAATACATTAAATATTATATAGAACAATGTCACCAATTCCAATTTATCTAAGTGGGTTATATTATCTGTTGCAGTACCTACCTACAGATGATCCCACGGTTCAAGGCTAATCAAATAACCCAGCTATAAGATATTCATCTTCCTTTTGATACACCGTTATTTTGCACGATACAACAGTTATTCTATAAACAAAATTTAAACTTAGCTTGCTTTACAATAACTTACTTAACAATATATTCGTAATTTGTTTTTTTACGGAGAAACTCCTAAATTTTTAACGGAGAAAGTAATGATCAAAAAAATTAAGAATTATTAATATATTTATAATATGTATGTATTTAAAGTTATATATGTGTAGTGTATCAACTATCCGGTACCCATAACACACGCCTCGCAGCTTACCATGGAACTAGATGGTGCTGTGTGTTAATATCCCAACATTTTTATTTATTATTCAGTAGTGCATTTCAACGTGCAGTTTTTCAAATAATATTTTTAGAGGATTAGATCATTTACACAAATTACAAATTTACGCGTAAGAAGTCGCGGGTAACAAGCAGTACATTATGTAGGTACATGATTTGCTTAAAAATATCTATGCCATACTAGGTAATACATTATGAATTATTTAAATAACAAGATCCCTCAACCATTACTTTTATTTAGAATCCTTACAAACTTACTGACATTTAATCTTTATATATAAAACAAAGTCGTGTTAGTTGCAGCATTTATAACTCAAGACCGGTTGGACCAATTTTTATGATATTTGATTTTTTGGATTTCTCTTAGTCCGGAATAGGATAATAACTATTGAAACATCAAAAAAAAATTACATGGCTAATGCTGGATAATAACTATTTATATCTACATATTTAAAACGTACGTAGCGAAGAACCCGAACGAAGCGAGGGTGAGCCGCTAGTATTATAAAAAAAATTAAAAACGTAAAAATTGACGATTCTAATTTCTAAAGTACTTCTTAAAGTCTATTTGAATAAAGTATATTTTGATTTGATTTAATTGTGAAATAACAAAAATTACGTAATAACACACAATACAATATTATATTTTATTCGTTAAGAACGTTAGTAGCATTCATAAACACCGACAGATTCACTTTAAAATCTAGAGTCAGACACAAACGTTATATGCAGGAATCGAACCTAGGCATTTCCTTACTATAGCAAAATAATAATTTTAATAAGAGCGTTATAATGTAAAATAAATGTAATTATCTCAAAAAGCTTTTAATAATATATGCTTAATGCAAAAACAGTAATGAGCTTTTAGAATATTCAAACTAAAGCTCTAAAGTTTCGCCGACACAAACGCTTTACATATTAATTAGATGCTGCTAACACAATTTACTTTTAAAATATCTTCTAATTAAACGCTTTAAGGTTTCGAAAACAAAAATACATTCGTAGATGTGGAATCGTTGATAAACTATTAAGTACTAGCTGTGCCCTTCGGTTTCACCCGCGTTAAATTTGTTTGATTATAAACATCAGTGAGGTATACAATAATGTATGGAAGTCTGTCCGATTTGTCGACATTTATGATTACTGCTCCGCTCTCTTGGGTAGTAGCATGATGATATATAGTCTATAGCCTTCCTTAATAAACGGGCTATTTAATACAAAAACATTTTTTTTATAGGATTAGTAGTTGCTGAGATTAGCGTGTTCAAACAAACAATCAAACAAACTCTGCCTCTTTATAATATTACTAGCAACTCACCCTCGCTTTGCTTTGGGTTCGTCCCTAGACAAAAACAAATCTATCCGAAGGGAACCGTACATTTTTTCGGGATGATATATAGCCTATAGCCTTCCTCAGTTAACGGGCTATCTAAGGCAAAAATAATTTTTCAAATCGGATTAGTAGTTCCTGAGATTAGCGCGTTCAACCAAACAAACAAACTTTTCAACTTTATAATATTCGTATAGATTGTACTTATTCAGTTCTACAAATATCAATATTACCAACATCTTATTTGACCTAATTCCAAGATATCACAAAACACCAATAGTATGTACCTACGGAGTAAAGCCGGTAATCTAGAAAATCTTATGATTCCAGCGGGAATCTCGTTACAGCATCCGATCCGAATCTATAATAATGACGTTTCGATATCCCATTTTCCGGAAACTTGAGGAAGGGTATGATACAATTTTCTTCGCCGCATTTATTTTGGACGTGATTTAGCAGCAAATGCTTAGTGTCGCTGAATTATTTTGTTGGCGGAATATTATAAGTATTACGGATTTTCGTGGTTTTTTATACAAGATGAGTAGATGTTGGATCTAATAGGTAATATATATTCTGTTTTCTGAGAACCGAACTAAAATAATAAATAATACATATATAAACTGAAGTTCTAATGAAATATAGTTTCTTTAGTACAAGAAATATATAACATTTAAGAAAAATCACGCTTCTTTACAATTACATAATAACTATTTCTACTAACTTGCTTCCCCATACAAACTTTCACCCCCATTTTCACCCCTTAAGAGATGATTTCCGGAATAAAAACTATCCTATGTCCTTCCCAGGGTCACAAACTATCTTCTTACCAAATTTCATCTAAATCGGTTCAGTAGATTCGAAGCCTAATCGATACAAACATACATACAAACATACATACAAACAAACAAATTTTTCCTCTTTATAATATTATATTATTATTAAGAATAGATTGACTTGCCCTCGCTTCGCTCGAGTGCGTCACTAAGTACGTACACATAGCTTTGCTACAGTTTAATAAAAAGAAATTTTAAGAGGAATAATTCTGTAATACATTGTTTTCATATAACTTTATTAGTTTAAGCGGCGTACGCCAATAAAATACCCATGTAGAATAATTTTTCTACATCTTTAACAATCATCGTCATATTTCAGGCAATTTACACAAAACCTTAATGAATACACCTAAACCTTCCTAACAAATCACTCCATCTATTGGTGAAAACCGTATGAGAATCCGTTCGGTAGTTTTGGCGTTTATCGTTTTGAGACAGACAGACAGACACGGCGGGTAGAATTATTTTATAATATGCATAATTAATTCGATCACCGTAACGAAATTAGCAAGAAAAAACAACATTAAAACGGTTACTTTGGCAATTAAATGTAAAAAAAAAACAAGTAACAACAACGGTAATTTCTATGACTATCACAAAAAAACTGCAACATTTAACGATGAATAACTCTAACAATGCCATCGCATACCACTTCTAAATGTATCATTGCAAGCGGATTTCTGCACGTACAAGAACTATCGAGGATTCGCTCGATTGACTCAAGAAAATCGCTTCAAAAGTATTCCAAGACACACGCGAATGAGTACGAACGTGCCTCCACGGCTTTTGTAATTATAACTATCTATGGCGTCTTTATAGAAACAGCTACGCATATTGTAGATTTTTATGGTTGTTCACTTTTTGCGAAAGTATACTCGTAATTAAATATTAAATTAGTGTTTAAAAGAAACATAACTTACGTCGTTTGTCTAACCGCACATTATTCAAGAGTTAATAGGTAATCATTAATCAATCTGGCACTCACTATTAGCCGACCGAGATTGCCGATTCGATGCCCGCTCGAAGAGAATATTTATATGAAATCATATATATATTTTTCCGATTTGTTTAAAAAAAAAACTGGACACCGTAGCGCTAAACCTTAATAAGCAAGCGTAACGATATATTACTATGGAATATAAGGATTACCCCAATTAACTTAAAGAGTAGTAATTAAACTCAAAGAGTAGTATAATTGAACTATTTAAAATATTGTATTTAGCCCCTTTTTTTAATGTCCCGTTGCTAAGCACGGGTCTCCCTTCAATACGACGGGAATCAGGTCCATCACGCTGGTCCAGCTCTTTCGACAACTTGCTAGATTCTCTTAAACACGCAGATTTCCTCACGTAGTTTACTTACCTTCAGCGTGAAAATGTTAATACAAATTAAACAACTTTTTAATCATTTACTAATATCATAACCACTACTATTGTAAATCATTATATAAACTACACATGTCTAACATCTCAAAACTAATCTTGATTGGCATTCGATTAAAAACTACATTCGTAAAGTCGATTAAAACTGTACAGTGTGCGGCCATACAGCGGCACAACTTATTCGCATATGTAATGTTATTATAATTTCTCTATAATGAGATAATTTTCCAATAAAAAGAATTTAGATTATTATCTTTTCGAATCATCTCATTGGAATTTACGTTAGTGGTTTTAGCGGCAGAACTAAGTGTCATGGTAGATGTTCAACAAGCTTGAATGGAATGTGGTCGATATAAAAACTCGTAGAATAAAGAAAAATAAAATTTATAAAAGAACAGAGTACCTATAAATACTTTTTCATATTTTCCATACATTATTATGCATATATTTAGTCTAGACCTGAAACACAAGCACAGATTTACTAATAGTTCATTAGAGAGGTTTTAAGTGATTGTCAAATAATATCCACAAATGTACAAAATGTCCCCAATTTAATTAATTTTAACTAATATTGAGATTTAATTTATTTAGATATTTGTTAAAAACTGTTCAACTTGTTAATTAATATGTTAAATACAATTTTTAGCCCTGAATAGACATTTAATAGGCTCATTTATATTATAACTAAGATGCATATGTAATTTTTAGGGTTCCATACCCAAAGGGTAAAACGGGACCTTATTACTAAGACTTCGCTGTCCGTCCGTCTGTCACCAGGCCGTATCTCATGAACCGTGATAGTTAGACAGTTGAATACAACAGACATGATTTATTGCCGTTTTTATAGATAATGGTACGGAAACCTTCGTGCGCGAGTCCGACTCGCACTTGGCCGGTTTTTTTTAATTATAACAACTTAACATATTATAATATGCAATAACGATAAGTTCAGTAGATATATAATATGAGATAAGCACACAAAATACTTGACGTATTAGTCAGAGTAATTAAAAACTACTTAAGTAAAACGATAAGGTCTCTGCTAAGCGTGAGCCTTTGCTTGTCACGGTCATTCAAAGTCGTTTAAGTATATTATTGTACGAATATTTAAAATTACTAATGTTAGCTGTGGTCGAAATCCAACCATAACCATTACTGAAAATTTGAGAAAAACATAATATATGAATAAAATTTACTTATCAATATGAAAAAAAAAATCTGTTTCTAATATTTTTATATTGATAACACTAAAAGCTCGCCAATAGCGAATAAACAAAAAAAAATGGAAATCAGTTGACAAATAAAGGAGAAAGAGGTACTAACAGTTTTGTTTTTGCCTATTTATAACCTACTAGCGACTCACCCTCACTGCACTCAGGTTCGTCCCTACTTACGTTTTGACGTTTAGTATAGATTTTTCAGAGATTAGATACTTTCTCGCAGTAAAAAGTATCCTTTATGTTGACCCGGATGACCAGATATCATTATACCAAATTTCATCAAAATCCCTCCAGTGGTTTTTCCGTTATGCGGCCACGGACAGACAAATAAACAAAACTTCTAAAAACTATCGATTCGGCCACTTTATCGATAATAATGTCCATTTCAATAAGATTTTTCAAAATATATTTAATGTACAGATTCGGCTTAAATACAATTTTATTATATGTATAGACTAGGCACTAGCGGACCCGACAGATGTCCGAACGTCGGCTTTTCGTTAAAAAAAATCAAAACATAAAAAGAAAATATTCCTGGAAACTAATCATAGCGCCACCTTCCGGGTCCAATTGTGAATCTAAAGACTCAACCATCCAGGGACCAGTGGACTCACATATAAAAAAAATCACCAAAATCGGTCCAACGATTTTGGAGGAGTTCAGTGACATACACACGTACAGAATAATTATATATATGACGTAGGAGGATTTAGTTACCTTTTTCTGCTAGAACGTGAAACCTTATTGTTTAAAGTCACTATGTTATTTAATTTACTTTTTATTGCTTTTAAAATGATTTTGAATTTAGAGCAGAGATTTAGTCTCGAGCGGGGTCGAGACGCCATCACGACATTCATGGTTAGATATTCATTGGAGATACGTGGTTTAGTAACTTTGGTTGATCGTAATATGCTTTGATATTGAATGTGGATAGTCTGATTGGTGACTATGAACCCGCTAGCTCTCTAAATTATTAGAATTACCGTTTCAAGTTTATAACATTGTGATTTCCCTCAATAAATTGTAATGGAGTATTAAGAATTCTTTATTATTTGAGCCCTGATAACGCCCACAAGATTAGTAACCACTAAAGATGATGATCGTAGTATTTGGATAACGCGTCATCAGAATTGGGATGAAACCCGAAGAACAGGGCAAAGACAGATGATAGCGGCTATTTGAAAATTGTACTGCAAAAATTTTCTCAGACTTTGAAACGAAATGCCATGTCAAATGTTATTGAAAAAGGAAGCACAAAATGGCGATGCATATGCGGGTTGTTTTACAGAAGATTTACTTTTACCTATTTTGGGCAGTAATTTGATAATCATGATATGATTTACATGCAAGACGCTCAAAAGATTAAATAATCATAGATGTCTCAATTTAATTTTTATGGAGTTACATGACGTCGGCAAAGATTTGTTGCTGGCTGGATTTGATTTTGTTGATATTATTATCGCAGAAATATTTTTGAACATAATATGTATGGAGAAAGTAAATGGAACATTTGTTTATTTCAGGATAAACTAAAATATGAAGTCAATTTATTCAACCGATAAATTATGAGAATTATTTTTTGAAATGTTTGTGTTCGATGCAATTTATAAGGACCTCTTTGTAATAAAAAATGATCTTGTCAGAATTTTACAATATGTCAAAAAAATGTTTTGTATTGTAATTGTTTGCTTTATATTTTCTTTATTTCAGGATTTCTAAAGGAAAGATAATTTTTGAATGGTTAGGGAGAATAAGTAAAGTATAATGTTAATCGCTATATTTATTGATTACATATAAGGCTACAAAATTACCCAATACTGTATTTGTCTGTGCGTACACTTTTGCATTATAATATCTACTGCACCGATGGTTAGTCTCAATGAGATGGGCCACTGTAGTCATATTTGGTCAGGATTGACCGAGCTATGTTTTCTAAATTTGCTTTTTATTACTATAGATAACGATTGAGTTCAATTTTCAACATCACACGAGGGCGCGTGAACGTCAGGACGACCGTGATAAAGAAAATAGTGATGGAGCAGTCCCTACAAGATCACCCGAGGACGTGTGAATAGCAGGACGGCCGTGACGTAGGAGGATTTAGTTACCTTTTTCTGCTAGAACGTGAAACCTTATTGTTTAAAGTCACTATGTTATTTAATTTACTTTTTATTGCTTTTAAAATGATTTTGAATTTAGAGCAGAGATTTAGTCTCGAGCGGGGTCGAGACGCCATCACGACATTCATGGTTAGATATTCATTGGAGATACGTGGTTTAGTAACTTTGGTTGATCGTAATATGCTTTGATATTGAATGTGGATAGTCTGATTGGTGACTATGAACCCGCTAGCTCTCTAAATTATTAGAATTACCGTTTCAAGTTTATAACATTGTGATTTCCCTCAATAAATTGTAATGGAGTATTAAGAATTCTTTATTATTTGAGCCCTGATAACGCCCACAAGATTAGTAACCACTAAAGATGATGATCGTAGTATTTGGATAACGCGTCATATATATAAAGATATAGATTATATTATAAATTATACAATTATTTTTATATAACCATTTGACTGCATATTTGAGATGACATCATTTTTATCTAAAAGTATTAAGATGAATATCATCATAAGTCATTCAGTATTATTTAGTATTCAGTATTATAAAAATTGAATGCGCTTTTATCAGGTATTTTATTTTAAAATATTATTTAAAAGTTTGCTACTATGACCTTTACGCTACAATTTGTATAATTTGAGAAACGGTGAAATGAAAATGCTCTGAAATGAAGTGGAGCGTAAAATAATAATGTAAGTAGGGCGCTATGCTAAAGTGTATTAAAAAGATATTTTTGCTTAAATATTTAAATATCATAATATTGTTAAGCTTCCGAAGTGGAGAAGATCAATTTGAAGGAATAGGAAGGTAAAGGCGGTGATAGCCCAGTGGTAAGGTGCTCGCATGAAAACCAAATGAAGCGGGTTTAAGCCTGTGTAATTTTCATGTGCGAATTTCAACATAATTAGCGATACTTTATACTGTGAAAAAAAAACATCGTGAAACTTACACATATCAGGGAAACCTAACTAGTTTTTACGACATGATTCTATCACCACATGCGAGAATCGATCCCACAATCTTCAAACTGTGAACCCAGTGCATTAAAAACATTATATCAAAAATTAAACTCGATATATTTTTATGGACCAATACCGTATTAATATTATAAATGTGAAAGTTTGTGAGTATGTATGGATGTTTGTTACTCTTTCACGCCAAACGGCTGAACGGATCTGGATGAAATTTGGCACAGAGATAGATTATAGTCTGGCATAACACAACATAGGCTACTTTTTATCCCGGAAAAATGTACGGTTCCCGATATCCCGGTAGGTTTGTTTTTGATTTCTAGAGGTGATCCCGAGCGAAGCAAGGGTGAGCCGCTAGTTAAAAAAAATTTTATAATATTGTAATTGTAGATAATAATATAATACAATAAACATACGTATTAAAATATTAGTACATATTAAATTTAAAAATGTGCTACGAAAGCTAAAAATCTCATCAAAACCATCGATTATTATCAATACTTTCACATTACGAACAACAAGGTCATTATCATTATCCATTTTAAGAAAATTGCTAACAATTGACAGTTCGTGAAAAGTAAATTCTTTAAAAATATCGTATACATCAATTTTTGATATTTTTACCACTTTAAAGGTAAAATTGCCAATGTTTTTACACACAGTTACTTTCTTATCTCAAATATAGTCGTGTTTGCAAACCTGGACGTTTCCATTTCCTAAGTTTCATCGATACTTTGATACTAATTTGTAGATTATGTTAAAAAAAAATAAAAAGTGCGTGTATGAATGTGTACACGCGCAAGAAGTAAAACTTCTGTAAGTTATCGGTACTCTTTGTAAAATTCAATTTATGTTTTAAATAATTAGGAAAGGTGAGATACTAAAAATAACGCATATTAGGCATATTACAATCATATATTTATAGAACATCATTGAACGAAATAATATAATATTACATATCATTTGTCAGACAATAACGACGGTTACCATGGCAACAAACGTACGTACATTTTTTCGTAACGCATTCACCAGCTTACCCCCCAAGTCAAGTGTGCGTAAAGAAGTTTTACTTCAAAAACATTAAGTAACAACCTACTCTTTACATACATAGGTCATACTAGCGACTTACCCTAGCTTCACTGGTGTGCGTTTCATATGCCTATAATATGTTATTCCAGATTATTTGTGTATAAAATTATCCAAATCTGTCAAGCCGTTGTAGTATCATCGCTGTATCAACACAGAATATATAAGTTGAGTCTTGCACTATTTACCTATAAATCATTTCTGCACAGGAAATAACTTTCCAAGCCACGCTGACCACAGTACAACCATCATTTGTATTCTTGCCCTAAATCATTCTATAAGACAAAGAGTCTTATAAATGGCCATGCTCTAATACCCCTTGGGAGTTAATTGCTTTATATCATGTAGAAGCCGGATGATAGCAGTTAAATGTACGTAAAAATTGAATAATCGTTGCAATTATTGCGATATTATTATTTATAACTAGCAAGTGCAGAGTTTTGCATGCGTGATTTGCTGTAAGTTCGACTTAGTGTTTTTCCGGTGATGAGATTTCATGGATCAAAGTCAAATTGCGCGTGCGCATTGTTCATAGATATCACGTACTATATATGATCAAACGAACTTCTCAAGTGAAGTTCGATCATTATTATATGAGTCGCTTCATTCGAAGATATAATATAACCAGGTAGTCCTTTTAACCTACAAGGTAGCTTTCGCACACATTTAAGAGATTTTTTAAAAAGTCGATACATATATCGATTTTTAAATCAATTCATTACTCGTCAATGTCTACATCCCTACTACTCAGTGCCGTCATTCTTTTAGAGATTCATACCACCAATAAATACAAAACTAAGTTCGGGAACGGGTTGGGGGGGTCCTTATATCTTCGAATGAAGCGACTCATATAATAATGATCGAACTTCACTTGAGAAGTTCGTTTGATCATATATTATATTTCTTCGCTTCATTCTTCAGATATAATATAACCAGGTAGATGTTTAGAGAAGTTTTGTATTTATATCCATCAAATCAACCAGTATCAAGGGAGTAAATTTAAAATGTATTACCAACTATATTATATTAACTATATAATATAATAATGTGAAAAGTTTAAAAGATATATCAATACTAATATTATAAAGCTGAAGAGTTTGTTTGTTTGTTTGGTTGAACGCGCTAATCTCAGGAACTACTAATCCGATTTGAAAAATTCTTTTTGCATTAGGTAGCCCGTTAATTGAGGAAGGCTATAGGTTATATCATCCCGGAAAAATGTACGGTTCCCTTGGGATAAATTTATTTTTGTCTAGGGACGAACCCGAAGCGAAGCGAGGATGAGTCGCTAGTTATACATATATGCCGCACAATGTAAACATGTAAACGCATGTTGTGGGTACCGCGGCAACCAGAATAAAGACCTTTCTGTAACAAGATTTTTCACAATAAAAGGTTTCCATATTAATTCAGACTTATTCACCATCGTTATGAACGGATGCCAGGCCTGAAATGACAAAAAAGAATTTTCATATATAATATTTCGAAGATACTTTAGAATAATTGGAAAAAAAAGAAAAGCATAAAAGTATTTAGTATTCTAGTTTATTGTGAAAGCATCAATAACTAGAGAGTACGGATCTTTTTTCTATTAAAATATAGCTCTGTTATTTGGCCCTGACCATAGAAGTAAACAAATTAATTTTAGATTTTCTTAATTGTATTAATATTCAATTAAGAGCTAAATTAGACAATTCACTTTTTTTTTTCAGATTATTTCCAGCTTTAAAATTTTCTTTCGTGTTTTTAAGCCAAATATTTCTTTTTTGATTTTTAATATATTGTGACTTGACGAGCTTAGATCTTCTAACGAGGGACAAAGTTTTAACTTTGTTTCACAATAAACAGAATTTTATACCTTTTGTAAAACGATTATCTTTATATAATATATAATACTTATATTTTAATATAGATCCAGACACCTTTAGCGGCATAACGTGCATCAAATTTCAATTGCATATTACTTCAATTGATGAAATTTCCTGATAAAATATTTTTGCAAATGTAAAATATTTTTTGTTAAAAAATATTCATGGTTTTATGACATTTTTCGGTTCGCAAAGAAATGGTTGATTAATGAGCCAAACATGAATCAAAATTTTCAAAGTGACAAAATTTTCAAAGTGCAAAATCTTAAAAATGTAACAGTTTTAAAGAAACGTTTTGGCTTTCATTATAGTTATTTCTAATACAAAGAACACAGAGCCTGATGAATGAGTTCAACACTTTAGTAAATGTTCTATGGGCTACTGAAAGGCCGTAGGGTATATTACTAAATTCATATGTGATCAAATTGAATTCTCTTCTTCTCAAATTGAATTCGTCTTCAATTTGAATACTGCACATAGTGTTATTTACTGTACTCATGTTTGCTTTCTCAAAAATAGATAACAAATTTGAAGGTAGGTATATCAACTTGTGTTACTAGCGTTGATGTAAACAACGAAAGAATTAAAATTAAATTAATTTTTTTTTTTTTTTTTAGAATTAAAATTCTAGCAATATGGGAAAATTCTACCTAAATTACAAAGTTATATTACGTTTGTAATATTAAGTAAGCAATGGTGAGAGAGGCTGTTAGCGTGAAGTACAGACTTACTGGCGAGATGCAGACGGCCGCGGTTTGTTTGAGCGCGCAGCGCTGAACATTTGCCGAGCTGGCATCTGGCGGTTCAGAGGGCCTCTGCTCGGGCCTTTGCACCTCTCCTGCTGTTTTGCTGATAACACAGGGGTCTGTTCCAGTTTTCCTGACAGGCCACGTATACGTTGCTAAGTTTATTAGTGAAAAACGTCAGCATTCCATATTGATCGTAACTTTTTAACTTAATTATCGTTTAATTTTATCATTTACAAGTACTACTGTTGATCAGCTTCTTGACAATCGTCAATGAGATTAGAGAGGTATTAGAAATTGCCTCATTATGTAATTTTTGTGCTAACAGAAGGTAAATTTAAATATATAAGTAGGTAAAAATAAAGGTACCTAATCTTTTAATAGATTATGTTTAACCTCTTTTATTATATTTAAGAATAGGCTAAAATTTGCGCCAAAGTACTGTGAATTTCCTCAACAAATGAATCATTTTCAGTCTCCTTTCATAGTGCTATGAGAACTTCTGTATCGAATACTGTACCAACATTGGGACCACCATTTTTGAAAAACGAATTTCTGCGCTAGGCATAAAAGTGTCCTGATCGGAATTTCGAATTGTCATTAATTTTAGCCTCATTAATGTTTTGATCTAGAATACGTCGCTCAGTAATGAAAATTACGATGGTTAGGTACCTTTGTGTTTAACATACAATTAACCGCCAGGTTAAAACTTATGTGGGTTATTGCAAAATAATAATGTGTCGTTATTACTTTTTGAACATGTTATAAAATTAATAAAGCCGTCGTGTTAACTCACGGTTAACCGCCAGGCAAAAACGTTCGAAATAAACATTACAATATAAGGTATAAATTATATATTTTATAATTTTCAATTTTATACGGCCATCGTGTTAACGCACGGTTAACCGCACGGCGAAAATGTTCAAAATGAACATAGTACCATATAAGGTTTAAATTATATATTTGATAATTTTCAATTTTATACGGCCATCGTGTTAACGCACGGTTAACCGCCAGGCGAAAATGTTCAAAATGAACATATTACCATATAAGGTATAAATTATATATTTGATAATTTTCAATTTTATACGGCCATCGTGTTAACGCACGGTGGACCGCCAGGCGAAAATGTTCAAAATGAACATATTACCATATAAGGTACAAATTATATATTTGATAATTTTCAATTTCATACGGCCATCGTGTTAAAGCACGGTTAACCGCCAGGCGAAATGTTCAAAATGAACATATTACCATATAAGGTATAAATTATATATTTCATAATTTTCAATTTTATACGGCCATCGTGTTAACGCACGGTTAACCGCCAGGCGAAAATGTTCAAAATGAACATATTACCATATAAGGTATATATTATATATTTCATAATTTTCAATTTTATACGGCCATCGTGTTAACGCACGGTTAACCGCCAGGCGAAAATGTTCAAAATGAACATATTACCATATAAGGTATATATTATATATTTCATAATTTTCAATTTTATACGGCCATCGTGTTAACGCACGGTTAACCGCCAGGCGAAAATGTTCAAAATGAACATATTACCATATAAGGTATAAATTATATATTTGATAATTTTCAATTCTATACGGCCGTCCTCCAGGTAATTGAAATATACTTATATAAGGTGCTCAATAAAAGTGCACTATTTCATTTAAAAATAAAAACACGAAGTTTTCGATGACTTTTTGACAAAGATGTAGCTGTATCTCACCGATGGCGCGTGGGCTATCGACCTTGAGCTCAGGAATTATTTCTGGTTTATTTTTAATAATCTAGGTAACAGCTGTCAAATTTCAAAGTTGTCACATGCACGAAACGATTAACGAAATGACGCAAAGTTTAAATAGTGCCTTCTTATTGAGACACCCATTATTTATTATTATCTTAATAGAAATTTTGTTTTAAGGTTATATCATTCTATGTGGCCCTCGTGATAACTTTCAGTTAGCCGCCGGGCTTTAAAATAGGATTATAAATTTATATCTAATATTTAAGAACATATAATATCAGAATTTATACCTTAAAATAAACATTTCCCATATAGTTTAATTGTTCATTAAACAAAATTACACAAACAAAACTATTTTCATCTATAGTAATCGAGTGATTATAGAATTTCGCGAATAATTTCAAAGTACGTTTTAATACATAAACGATTGGTCGTCTTCCTTATAGTATCAACAGAGACGCCTCGTCCAGCAAGTGTGGACATCGCGGAACGTCGCGTGCTGGTGTGCTAGATGACGTCACGTCCACACCACTCTATTAATACCTGCTTTATCCGCCTAATTATGGACGCCTTACAGTTATTAAGAGGTTAAGTATATTAGGAGGACGGTCATGTTGTGGAACAAACATATCATATCTTCAAGTCATATTGCAGAATATATGCAGAATCGAGATAAATTATCTCGAAAATACTGCAAAATTAGTGTTGGTTAATCTCGACCGACTACCTACGTCTTTATAATATTTTTGATTAGTATATTAATTCCAATATATATAATATATCATATTTTCGTATTTTGTCAATAAAAGGCTTTGTACGCGTTGGGCTGTATATAAAACTAAGAAAATTACAAATTTATTCGTAATTTTTCTCTCCTTATATTCCTTATAAGGATACCAATCAGATAAATTGTGGATCCCATCTACTATGAAACAGTGGAAAGCTGGGTTTTAATTTAAATATTTTTAAAATACTTTTAACACGTTTATCAGATCCAATATTGCTACTTAACAGAAGAGATAATGTGGATCTCTGGCTGTGAAGAATTCCATACCTATAGTTCCTTTATTATACTGATTACTTAAAAGCATAAAATATTCGTTACAAAGCTATGAATAATATGGTAATTATTACCATTGCAATTCTGCAACCACTGTTTAATAAAATATGACGACAAAATGTGGGTAATCGTAAATATATACATACCAAAGATAATATGTACATACCAAAGGGATTCTAATGATGATATAATTTGAATCCGACGACGTTTAAACAATTATTGTTCCTTAAGTTTTTTGAATTCCCGTTTGTATTAGTTAATATCTTCTTGAACATTTTCACTTTTCTTTGTAATTTTTTACCCGAAGAGTGTACGTGTGCTTGCTACCTCGCACGAAAAAAGAATGACGGCACTGAGTAGTAGGGATGTAGACATTGACGAGTAATGAATTGATTTAAAAATCGATATATGTATCGACTTTTTTAAAAAATCTCTTAAATGTGTGCGAAAGCTACCTTGTAGGTTAAAAGGACTACCTGGTTATATTATATCTGAAGAATGAAGCGAAGAAATATAATATCCTAATAGTGTATGTCCGTCCATATTATCTTTTAGTATTAGTCTATAATTATATTCAAATTAATATTAATGTTGCATTCAGCCCTTTTTAACGTCCCACTGCTAGGCACGGGCCTCCTTTCAGTACGAGGGGGATCAGTCCATAGTCCACCACGTTGGCCAAGTGCGGGTTGGCGGACTTCACATGTCTTTTCTCACGATGTTTTGCTTCATCGTTAAGACAAGTGGTAATCAATCATGTTGGAAATGATTCGCACATGAAAATATCAGAGGTGCGAGACCCGGGATTTGAACTCGCTTCACTCGGTTTCCCAAGCGAGCGCGTTACCACTGGGCTACCTTTTATATTAATGTTATGCTGTACTTATTATTTACATATTCAGTAAACCAAACAAACGTATACAGAACTTTCCATTTAAGTTCTTTATAGTTATGTTAATAACAGCCACAAGTTAGAAGACTAGTTACCCCAGTGCAGATGCACGCGTTGCAAAAGTCTTTTGTTTCACGGGATGATTGCTACTCTATTGTGTAGAAATACTTTGTTCCTTACATAACTTGGTATAGACGAAGTGAACAATACGTATGTAACGGTAATATGTTTAATTCAATTTCATTTGAAAAAATTCGCAGAAGTTTCGCAGTTGATTTGAATGGAATTTCTTAACACTTCGCATGTGGGTTCGTTTTTATTGTGCAAGATTCACATTATGGGATAAGTGTAGTATAAAAATATTAAGTGAACTAATTAAGGATGCAATTATATTAAAAAACTTGTACGTTGAATTAAAGAATAAAAAGTTAACGAAACAATGATACGGTTAATGCTTATATTTTCAACTAGTTTCTGCCTGCGACTGCGCTTATGCGGTGGGTACTTCGACAAGAAAATCTATTTGTCTTAATACTTCTTAATACTTTTCTTATTTAAAATGTCTATTTGTCTTTCCAGGATATATCTATTATTTGAATTTCTTTCAATATGTATATAAATTTACTTATACTGTATACGAATATTAACTTATAAAGTTGTAATTTAATCCAATCTCACTAGCAATCTATGCGGGCGATACTATAATGCACAAGTGTGCACACAGGTGCACTCACTAATTCCTCTCTCATAGTAAGATGGGATAATAACACTTCACAACTGGGAAGAGATCAAGGCGCAGGACTGACGGCTTTATGTAGTAACACCATCGACTTTCTACTTCCTTCCTGGCCAAAAAATTCCATTAACTCTTTCGGCCTAAACAGGACCTTATAATTAATATAAGTTATCTACTAAAGAGGCAGTTATCAAAAAATGTTTAATTTTATAAAAACTGTAAATTACGAATGGAGATACAAAAATGTAAAAAATACTCGTTATTGTTATCGATACCATTCATAAAACCATGTATTAGGTCAAAATGAAATGATCAATATTAAGTTTAGTATGTAATAATATTAGTATTGTCGCATAGAAAGACACGTAATATATAATAATATGTAATAATAATAATATGTAATAATAGCAGGCACTATTTATCTGACCGTGAACTACGTTACAGCTATTCTTGGACTCCATTAGTCAATACACTTGCTTGCTTTCGTATTTAAAAAAAAATACCTACCTAATGTTTTTTTTTTTATTTATGTTAGTGTTACAAATACTTTCTTTGATAACAGCATAAAATTTGATAACAACATAAAAAATAACACCTTACGGTGAAGGAAAACATCGTGCAAGTCTGAGAGAACCTAGCAAATTTTCGAAAGACATGTGAAGTACGCCAACCCGCACTTGGCCAGCGTGGTGGACTATGGCCTGATCCCCCTCTTATTGAAGGGAGGCCCGTGCTCAGCAGTGGGACTTTAAAAAGATAAAATAAGGCTAAATAAATTTAGAAAATAACGAGAAACCACTAAAATTTTACGTAGGCTTCATTAACAATTTCAATTTGAAATTTCAAAATGAATACCTTTAAACGTTCCGCGTGTCGAGAACAATGGTGACAAATGTACTGTATAACTTGCCATATTAACACCTGTTGTATAACGTCACCGTTTAACTACTTGAAAGGCATAGTGTTTCAGTATACTCTATTATTTCACTAATTAAAGCAAATATTAAACTGATTTTGATGGTAATTATCGTATCTAAACCAATTATGTACGTAATTATTTGAATTCTTTTAATTCTAAACAATGCGTCAAGAATTAAAAGAAGCAAAGAAGATTTCATACTAAGTTTATTGTCCTTAGATCCTTAAGTCCAAATAATATATACCTATAACATAGGTTATTACTTATAACTCAAAAAAACATAACCTATTAGAGAAATAAAATCCCAAACCCAAGAAAAAATAAACGTATTATAATAAATATTTTTCGTATTGTAATTTATCTTTTTTTTTTATCTGTCAATCCGATTATACATTATATGCATAAGCGACAACTATTTAAAAACTTCTCCGAAATCGATTTTTCGAATCATTAGATAAAAATGATAAGCGCAAGCTTTTTAAAACGTGTTCATAATTCATGTATATAGTTAGCAAAAAAACTTTGATTTTCAAACAGGTTTTTAAACACGAACCGATCCCGATACTACAATGATATCCTGTAGTGGCATCAACAAGTGTATCATCTTACAACTCCCCTTTCACCCGCATCCTGCTTCTTTAAATAAACCGTACCATTTTGTTTTCACGCCTTCAACTATTATTGACTTGGGACTGTCAGGAATGTCTTGCTTAAAACACGTTTTAAAAATTTACTTGGAAGTACACTTAAAAATATTTGGACTTTTATACAAGTTTGCTTGATCCACAAAAATTACTTATAATCGTTTCAAAGTTCTATCTAAATTGATCTAGTTTTTGTGAGTTAAGTATTTTTAATTACATATTATAAATAAACAATTAAATAGCAATTTATTTAATCGCTGGTATCGCCTAATCGCACGCTGATTATGCATGAAAGTCACGATTTCGTCATGAATTATGAACGGTGAGTGACGTGTTTACTAAATAATGTTAGTGTTGTTACAATACGCTCGGGTTAATCAAATCTATGTGTAACACTTGTTAAAAAAAACAAAGTTAAACTTGATCCTATCAGTAAATTAACTGTCAAAATGCGTTTTTAATTAGCTAATTTTTGGCAAATAATTATACAAATATGCCTTTTACCTGTTTAACAAAAAATAACGGTAACACTTTCTTCACAAGGATTTCTTTGAAAATGCGCAACTGGAATTGAATGGCATCAATAAAAATTAGAATATAAATAAAAAATATTATATTATATAACATCACAAAATTACGAACTCAAAAGTTACTTTACAACTTTTAACTAGTTTCCCATGCAAATGTTTATTTATTAAAACTTATCCATATTTACAAACTCAAGTCACAGGTGGCTTAGAATAACAAAAAAACTTTGTTCTTTTATAATACAAAGTTAGCTCCTTGGGAATAAAAGTTAATACATCTATACAGATAAATAAAATTGAAATGTATGTTTGTAATGTCAAAATACCAGCTTTTTACTAAAAGCATGTGATATTATATACGGTACTTATAAGAAAAACACAATTTTGTTACGGCCAATCTCCGAAAGCTGGATTGATTTTGACGGGACTTTCACTGGCAGATAGCTGATGTTATAAGGCTGATGTTATAAACTTAGGCTACTTTTATTTTAGGAAAATTAGTGTCCCGCTCAAAGAAATTAAAACGTACCTAGAGACGCACCCGAGAGAAGTCAGGGTAAGTCGCTAGTATATAGTATAAGTATATTTATATAAAATTACTATATCAAAATTTTATCTATTTCTTAGAATATATTTAATTAATATCGATTTGGTTAATTTTAATTATGTAAACGACGTAAGCAAGTCATTACTATGCAGGCGTTTGGCTTTTATCATAAGATATAAAAAAAAAATACATAATACAAAAAAAATGGCCTTACATATTACAAAAAGCTACTATTACAGCAAATTCGTCTTAAATATTATAAACAATGATGACACATATTTGTAAAAGATAATGTCGAGACTAATGTAAATCTTAATTTCTTTACAAAAATAAGCAATTGTTTATCAATGTCATAAAAAAGTTGACATATTTTTTGTTGTCCGAGCAGTGAGAGAACCGGCTAAGCAGGGAACTCAACAGGTATAGGGCACTGACCTACAGACTGCTAGCATGAATGGCATCATTAAAATTCAGCTAAATATAATTTAAATTTGATTAGATTTCACATATTTTAAAATAACCTTACGTATTAATAGTATAAATAATTAAATTAGCAAGTTTTGATTGGTACGATTTTTCTTGAAGCCATCAAGCAATGAGTAAACCGGTATAAGTTGGAATATTTACCGATATTAAAGCATAACGGAGACAAGCATTGAGGTAATTACATTTTAATATATAGTGAAGTTAGCCATTAATTAGACCACAATAACGTTGTAAAGACATCGTTTCGGCATAATCTCGCGATGTTATAACAGTACTTGTGTAGCAAGTAGGTAATTTAAGTCACTCACCTTCGACTCGCAACTTCACGCGAAACTTCGTTTCGAGTTAGTTGCGACTTGCGATCAGCGTGTCCTTATGAACTTAAAGGTCTACTTTCACCGTGGACGCCAAAAGAATCAACCATATACGGCCCCGCTATTTCGCTTTTTGTTAAAAACAGTAATTGAAACGGTAAATCGCACTGCACTACACTAATTTCACTTATATGCACGGCACTGATCGAGTTCGAATGAATATGTTTATTTTGTTATAACGGGCCACAAGTTAAAAGTTGCAAAACTTTTTCGGATGTCGGTTAGGTTATTAGCAACACGTCTTTAAATGGCGATGCCGCCGCGCGAATGGTGTTTCGTTCGCTCGTTAGTCGTCGGTCGTCGTCGCGATGAGAAAAAAAACAAACTTACGAAAGAGAGGCAAGATAATGTGTACGGGTGGGAAAAGGACGGATAACTTCAATGGTGCGCAACCCCCCAGTATGCGAATTGAAACTTTTCGAATAAAAACACCTGCGATCCAGTCTCATGTATTTATTTCAATAAATTATTCGAGCAGTAATTAAATCATTAGTGTTTATTGCAATTTTAATGTAAAAGTTTACGTATATAAAATACAAAAAAGGTTTCTTAATATAACTATTATTATTACTGTCCCAAAATTAATTAAAAATTCTATTTTAAAAATTAAAAGATACAAGAAAATTTATAAATGTAGTATGTATACGACATAATACATTAGTAAGCTAAAATATAACAATCTTTCATTTACAATGTTATCATACCTTTTATAAAAAATTATAATTATAATTATAATATTGAAAGACAGTTGTAAAATCTTATCAAATCTTAATAGTATACCAGAATTTACATTAAACAATATATAATTTATTACATAAATTAAATAATAAATCATTTGACTTAACAGATCACAATGGAAAATATCAAAAATTATAATTTATAACAAAAAATTACTATAAAATTGATTCATATTATGTACAAAAGACAATCTAATTAAGCCTATAAGTACCACTGTCATTTATTCATTAAATCTAAGGGTACATTAAGATCCCGTGCAGATAATAAAAGATTTCTTTCTGTAAAGCTTTGTGTGGGTTTATTATTTTCTACATTTTTAATAACCTTAGGATCTACATTTGTAAATGCTGTCCGAACTGTCAACACTATAGTATTAATAAAGCTAACTATCACATAAATACCTCCTATAATAGAAAATAAGCGTAACATAAATTGTAGCAAGTTTTCCCTTTCTTGGTAAACTTTGATTTTTAATGCGGCCATGTCATATTTGAAAAATATTCCAGGCACTCCATGCGAACCTTTTGTGTGACTTATTGGTCTCTGAAGCTCCTTAACAGAATACTGAAATGTTTTTATAGATTCAAATGTAGTATCTACATCAGTAGGCACAACTTCCACAAAATACTGATATAACATATTTTCATCTGAAGTAATCTTCTCGTCCCCTTCCAATGGATATATAATTCCATTTGCAGGACTTCCAAAGCTAAGCCTGTGTATTCTATGACTGAAATTTTGAGGTGTGTCATCAAAAAGCATATTTAAATGTATATGACCTCTTGGTAAATGCAAGCTTTTACCAGCAGTAATGTGAAAGTTGCCTGCAACTTTATTTAGGGTTAATACACCATGCAGACGGCACGCATTAGGTCTATAATTAGGTTTAGTTTTCCTTTCTGGAACAGTTGCTCTTACTGAACCGTGACCTTTTTTCCAAAGTAGCTGCCATATAGAATGATATTCTTCACGTAAATATGAGTTTAAATATTTTACTGCATCAAAAGCATCTTGTTGTTCTTGAGTTAGTTCCCACCAGGTGTCTTCTTCTTTTAGTTCTCCAAACCCATAAACACTTTGTGAAGTTGAATCAAGTATATCAGCCCCAATACTCGAACAAGGCATTGCAATAGTAATATCAATGTTTATTCTTAGTTTTTCGTCCATATCTGTGTCTGGCATAAATCTAAATACTAAATTACTATCTAAAAAGTATGAAACTTCGCTATAAACAAGCCACATGATTATAAAAAAGGTTATAACTGAAAATGTCCCGCCGACCGGTGTACTGTCCACGTATTCGTCTGGAACTTTGGAAAATGCATCAAATTCCTTAACTTTATCAAGGACCTTCTTTTTTCCTCGATATCTAATCATTTTTTTTATTCAATAAAGTTGCTTTTCAATAATTGTTAGTATATTTAGAGAAAATTGAAAGTGTTGACGTGTTTTTAACTTCCAAACGATAATCTTCAATATGTTGTGGTATGTGGATGTGGAATGTGGATCCAAATTTCTAATTTGACAGTAGACAGCTGTCTCTACAGATAAGAAATATATTTTTTTTAAATAGATTGACAATAACAAGATTTATATTACAAATTTTTCCTATCACATACACAAGTTTTACAATATTTTGTTCCTATCAAATAATAATACTTATTTTATTTAAGTACGTTTGAGAAAAGTTATTTGGGGTTGTCAATTTTGACAGTGACAATGTCAACTAAAATTTGACATACGTTAACTGCGTGAAGTGACGTGCGATCCGTGAAAATTATTGTCGACTGCAAATTACTGATATTTCTATTTATAACGCCTATAAACGTTACAAAATATTTATGCAGTCTGACGGTGAAGAAAGTTTGCTGCATTCATGCTTCGGCTCATTGAGAAACGCAGTCATGGGTTGCTGCTACAGTATCTGCCACAAAGAGACCGATCCGCAGGTATTATAGTTTACTTAATTTCCACGTCCGACGAGATGTAGCGATTAATATAATATGTAAATAAAATGCGTATCCATTGTGTCTATGTGTTGCTGTACTTAATTAGTCTTGCAAAAATACTATACGTGCAAAATGAATAGTTCTTCCTGTATAACAAAGGTAATGTGCGTTGTTATCGTTTTTCTCAGTTGACTGGCATTTTTATCAGAATACTGAACCTGGAAATACGATTACGGCTTATCTTGTTTATTTGTGCCCTATATTTTTATTCATTATCATTCTATAATTTTATTTATTTATATTATTATCATCACATATTCAATTTATTGACATTATTAATTTACTATAAGAATAAACAATTTATTTTTCATTATAATTAATGGAGTCTTGGCAATTTTTTTATGGATTATAACAAAGTAAGTGATTATATTGCTTTATAATATTCTTATAAAGTTATTTACTTTTCAAACATGTTTTATAACTTACAATAATATGCTATTGAAGGTTGTTTTTATCATAATTTCAAATTAAGCTATCTTATTTATACAGCTGGTAAAGTAATCATATGGAGTTATGGCTTCTTTTAAATCTTGAACTGTATTATATAAAAGCATAATTAGATTGTGCATATAATAATATTAAAGTTTACGCTGGTATTGGGAATAATAAAAATGCACTATTTCTCTCTTGTCTCTGAAAAGAATTCAATCCCTACTTGTATATGTTGACATTTTATTTACATTGTTATTGTTTATATATTATAGGAAAATATAGTAAATGAGAGGACCCACCTCTTAGAAGTACCAGAGCAGCAACAAGAGACCCCTTCACCGACGGCATGTGCTTCAACTCCCCCTCGCAAACCCGATGAACAGAGTGCATTGAGTAGAATACTGCACGAAACTGCTACGTAAGTACTTAAATATAAAATTTATGATTTAATCTCTAAAAAAATTACAGGGATATTATGGCAATACCTGTGACTATATAAAAAATGTGAAAAGATGTTCTAGTTGCCACTTCACACTGCAGTGATCAATGTGAATTTTGCACTAAAATACTAGCTGTTGAAATTGTTGATAGCTTAACAGCAATTATTTAGAAAACATAGCTATTATCAATATTTTTAATTTCAGTAATGTAATCGACGTAAGCGCTCTGGGCCCATACTCGTTAGAAGCGGGTGCGTACAGTGAGCGAGTGAGAGCATACACGGCGAGGGCTGCCACGGCGACCCTGCCAGCACCTGCTCAGGCCAGGCTCCTGGCAGACCTGCCTCCAGCTGTCAGGCGGCAGGTGTTGGTTGCACCTCCCATCTCATATAGTGATAAGGATTTGGTGAGTTTTTTTTTATTAATAGAGATATTCATAGGTAAATTCGTAACTTTTTTATGTACTTGGAATGTAGTGGCAATTAAAAAGTTATTTAATTGGACTATTATCCGAAAAAATATAAATTCGAAAAGATAGTTTTATTTAAAATGACAAAAACATTTCTTGTTCTTTTTAAGATTTCGACTGATATTTCACCCACTTGTTGATAAAAATAAATTTAGTATTACCTAATAAAAATATAAATTATGGAGATTACGCAAAAAGTAAGTTGTTATCGAGAAATTGGTTTTAACATTACAAATTGTAGCAATCCAAATGTGTGATCTAGTAGTATTACGCGAATTACTTATTAGGTGTAGTGGAGTAAGACTCTGCATACGTCGATTTGCTATAGTAAATAAATGAAAAAGGTATATTCACATTATTTACGCTATTTCATTAAACAACACATCTGCGATATATTTATTTAGATAAAACATATTTATGTTTTAAACAAAATAGTATTTTTCTTCTGGTATCGCTGGAGGTGGGTGAAGGATGATTATTTTTATATTTATACTATGTACTAGCGACTCACCCTCGCTCCGCTCGAGTTCACCTCTAATTACGTTTTAACTTTTAGTATGGTATTCTCATAGATGATATATTTTCCCGCAGTAAAAAGTATCCTATATGTTGACACGGATAACCAGCTATCATCATACCAAATTTCATCAAAATTCCTCCAGTAGTTTTTTCGTGATGCGGTAACAGACAGACAGACAGAATAGTAGTAGTAGTATAGTTTACTAGATTAAACTTCTTTTTTAAATAAAAAAGACGAAATACAACCATTTCTTAACCAAATTCATCTAAATTGCGTACATTATTATTTATTATTATTCATAATTATAATGGTTAGAACGATTGTACATATAAAATAAATAATGTGCGATAGGAATTCAACGATAAAAACAGATTCGTCATTTGCTATGGTCGGTGCCATGTACACAGATTAGAATTGCTTTATATTATAATAAATATTAACTGTATCGAAATAGGTTGCGTTAGGTTGCCGTTTAACCTTTGGTATTGTATGAAAAATGGTATAATATAATATGATATTCTTTCCGTTGCTATCTTCAAAGATTACTATTTTTACTAATTTGGTTTCAAAAATGCAAACTATTTATAAAAAAACAAAAATATTAAAATTGACTCGCTGAAATAGACATTTTACGTTTATATATTTGTAATGGATTTTTTACTAAAATTCTGAAAGAATTGTATGAAATTTAGAGTGGTTAAAGAGCAGGTTCGATTCCCAACACACTTCGTACGGAGGCTGTTTTAAATGTATGTATGTATGTACTCAGCCCTTTTTAACGTCCCACTGCTGGGCACGGGCCTCCCTTCAATACGAAGGGGATCAGGCCTTAGTCCACCACGCTGGCCAAGTGCGGGTAGTAAGCTAAATCAGATTCTCCATATTGTCCAACTTGCCAGGTAGATGATGGGTGAGCCATTGGGACGATATTTGTTCACTAACAACCATTTTTACCTTACTATAGGAAAATATAACAGTATACTTGCTTTTTTTTCTGCTACGTCTATTATTGTCATTTTTCTCATTGTTAAATTAAGTCTACCACTCATTATGCTTACATAAATAATTTAAATCCAATTTATGGCCTCTGTCAAGATAATATTTGTGTATTTGTTATAGGTTTAGCTGTGGATTTTGTAAAATAAATAAATAAATAAACTTGACCATAGTACCTAAGTAACTTTATAATTTAGTTAAAAATAATTGTCATTGCCGTGTGATTAGCTAACTTTAAGACATTTTGTATGTACGATAAACCTTTTAAATAAAGAAATAATAATAATAAGCTAAGTAGATAACATAATTCGTATTACAGATAACGAATGCAGTGAAAAAAGCCGCGTCAGCCATTTCTGAGCTGCGCGTGGAACACCATGAGGACCTGGTGGTGCCCTTCAGGGTTCCATAGCAAAGGAGTTCCGCCTCCATGTCCGAGGACGAAAGATACTGACTTGCACTGCTTTAATTGGATTATCGGGTTAAATGGGGGGTGAATTGGGTGAACAGGGGATGAAATGACGTCTCGGTTATTTTGTCTCGATTTGTGTGTATTTTTTGTGGGATTGTTCGTTAAAACAACAAAGAAAATTTAAAGAATAGCTGTAATATGTTAAAATAGTTTTTAAATGTCGTGTATTTATCTAGTGGAAGTACACGTTTCATTTGACGAGCGAATATTAATGTAAGATTGTTTACTACCGACAAGGTCAACAAGGCGCTGTAACTAACATGATAATTTGGATAATAAATGACTTCATTGACAAATTGTTGAATACAATTTTAATTTATACAATATTACAGGTTATAAAACAAATAATAATTTAAAAAAAGCAGCAAAATAAAAACTATTTATTAAAATTTCATTTATTTTATTACTATTTTTATTTATTTAGTGTAAGTATATTTGATGGATTTTCATTTGCAATAATATACATTTCAACCCCTTTTCCCCCCATTTTTGGAAGTGTTGTGACTTGTAAATAATAGCTAGCAGTGCAAATGGACAATTAATAAAAAAATATATAAATCTACATATTATATTAATATCATTTAATATGCTTATGCTTAATTATTTCAATGTGGCCGCTGACTGACGCCATTTTGTGCTATATAATCTTGTTTATTATCTGTTAAAACTATATGACTTTATAATCTGTCAAACTTATTAGTTTTATTCTATCGTATTCAATATTCATCACTCAGACAATTTTTATGTATACATATATATTATATATTGTAGGTAATTTGTGTATTCGTGGCATTTTAAAAGGTTAAAAATATGAAACATTGGGACTTTTATATGACGTTATTTTTACAAGTCTCCGTTATCGCGTGGAAAATATATAGCAAAAATATATACGTGTAAATTAGATATCATTTTTTTAAGTGAAGTCAACAGTTTAAAGACGGGTATTTTCTCAATTTCCACGTTTTATATCAATTTACCTACTCTATGTAAGTTTTTAGTGTAGTGTAATAAACAGATTACATGAAACTTTTCTAATATTTTATATGCTATGTGATATTAGGGCATTTTCACACGAGGGGGTGTTGAATCGCGTGTCCGCCGCGTGCCTTTTATGTATACATTTATATAATGATTATAAATTTGACTCCTAACAATTTTTCATTTAAAAATTTATTGGGGAGCGTTTTGTAATTACATTATTTTCCCCACAAACGAAATAACAAACAGAAGTTTAACGATTGTGTATTTAATGTCGTATTAAAAACATTAATTAGTAATTTTTCTATAAATTATTGTATAAATTGATTTTTTAAAGATAAAATTTTTGGTGATTTTGGAAATTTTGACAGATTGAGGCATAAATTGATGTTATTATAAATTATTATAATAATGATGTGCTGGCAATATTTAATTTTGTGAAATAAAATAGACATTATTGGCAGGTATTTAATAAGTAGCATTTATATATTACAAGCAATAATTAAATCTCATACATTTTTGATTATTTGAAAGTGTAACGCTTCCAAAATCGTCGTAATTTTTATCTTGATTTAAAAAAAATAATTTCTAAACAAATTAAAAACAAGAAAATACTAATTTTTTAAGCGTAATAATATATATTTTAATATTGCGCTTTTTATAATTTTTCTAAAGTTTTCAATGATTTTGCATGCATTCATGGATAATGTAGATATGTGTTAAGTAAATTTTATAATAATTGCCAAATACTATTTACTGTAAAGGAAATTATTTATATTTTAAATAAAATACGAGCTTTTTCACTATCAGACTGTCTTAAATGTAATAATCATATGAATATAGTAGCCATAGTTTCTTTTTTCAACAATAAAATGGATGACAAAAATATATTAAAACGCAGTTTGCGTTTGCCCTTAGACTATTTATTTAAATAATGGGAACGTAGAAAAGATATTATACCTGAAAAAGACTAAACATTAATTTCATTAATTAATTCAAAAAATGTTTTGTATCTATAAGCAATATGACAGATATTAGTCAATCTGACATTAGTGCGGATAATTCCGACCTTTTCTGACTCATTCAATAGAAAAAGGACAAATATACATGATTCATACTTAAATTAGTTACAGAAGATTACAGGATTTATATGAATAAATATTGAAATACAACTATCATTTTTTTTTTAATTTTATACGGCCCATTTGAAAGTTATTTTTTTCTTCCTTAACATTTTGTTCTTTATTTCTACAATAATAAAGCTCAAAACATTTAATTTCTTTCTTATTTTGTAGTAAAATATTATTTAGAATATAAGGCTGTGTCTGCATGTAAGTTCTGTTAATCCTTATGTTAGCAATTTATACGAGAATATGTTGATTATGCCATTATAGATGTACCTATTGAATAAAGAAATAAATTTGTACGAACTTGTCTTACTTTATTATAAACGGCACTAAATATGAATGTGATTCGTTATCATTGACTTGTTACCCTGTTGAAAAACTCGAATAATATCTCATCAAAAGCGACTAAAGTCACATAGAAACCAATAAATATTTATTAGTTTCTATGTGGCTTTTGTCGCTTTTGATGAGATTCTATTGGAGTTTTTAAATAGGTTATTTAATCAAAATTTTGATAAATGATTTTAAATAGATATAAGTGAAGACAGGGCTGCACAAATTTAACGCTGATTTGCCTAAATTCTAAGTGAACCAGATATTAAATCAAGGCGATAACTTTAATATATGTTTTTTAAACCTTTTTGCTATCCATTATTAAGACAGAAACTCAATTGAATGAAATTTTGACGATAGTTTTATTTTTCAAAAAATGTTCCTTTTTTTAGGGATTTTTGGAATTATTCTTGAAAACTACTTCAGTTACGTATGCAAAGTAAATACTCGCAGAAGGAAAATATAGTTTATTATCCGCCGTTAGAAAAAATTAACTTGACCTATTAATATTCTCATAATAAATTAAGTTACATTTTAGACTTAGTTCTGTGCAAGAAGGTCGAATGGATATTGGATATTCAACCTTATTCGCTAGCGGTTACAGTGGGCCGCATGGGCGAAGCTAGCGTGGGAATTATTTTTCACTGCCTAGACTTAACTATAATATCACTAAAGTATATAAAAATCGATAATTTTGTCTATAAATATGACACTACTATTGATATACCCTACAGTATTAAGTAACAGTTTAATAAATTCAATTAAAATAAAACACGTAATTGAAAAACTGAGTTCAAAGATTTCGTTCTCCTTAAAACTATATACGCTCTTAAAGATCATGGCTTAATCTTGTAGAACTTACCTATTACCTTAAGATTCATCTCGTCGAACTTACCTAATATATTATTATAAGGTAAAATAAAACTCCTTTGAATGATATAAGTGACATTGACAGTAAATAATTTCTATGTATACAAACTGATACAATTTCATAATTATATTTTACTCTTAATTCGTAAATATGTCCGTGTTTGATGGCGAAATTGAATTTAAATCCGTTTACATGGTGGACTTCGTTAAAAAAGATAAACCGTGAGTATGCTAAAAACTTTCACGTCGTAATTTCTGTATAAGAAGTTGTTGTTTATTGAAATCATAGATAGCCTTATACTTCTGTACGCAAAAAGTGGTACATGCAATGCGGATTCATTCTTTTTCTACCCCAGATCTTTACTATTAAGATTTATTAAGGGAAAACCTACTTCTTATACAGTACGGTTTAAACTAATTGGCGACTCTGAACATCGTACGTTCCGAAGCGCAAAATGTAATAGGTACCAACGGGGCGCAGAGGGACGAGACGCTGCGCTTACCCTATTGAAAAACTCCAATAAGATCTCATAAAAAGTCACATAGAAACCAATAAATATTTATTGGTTTCTATGTGGCTTTTGTGGCTTTAGATGAGATCCTATTGGAGTTTTTAAATAGGGTACCTGCGCTCGCAGCTAATGTCCGAGCCGCCATTGTTTGCATCGAACTGAAGGTACCTACCTATGCGGACGAAAAGCAGCTTAGTACCCTTTATCACACTGACTATCGAAATATTTCTTCTAATAATATATTGTAGTATATAAGACCCGACAGGCGTTGTTCTGACACAATTTCAATTAATTTATTTGTTGTCTTTGAATGCACACCTACAGAAAGTCCTACAGAAATTGCTTTATTTTTTTTTTCCAAATTTCCCGTGTTTTTCTTTAATCATACTATTTATAATATTTAACTAAAATACCAAATTGCTTCAACATTTTTATTTATATAGATTATTATAATATAATTTTACAAATCTATCAATGTTACATATGGATTTGTATCTCAGTAAAAGTCCTCGACGCAAAGCTATCGACGACGACTGCCTGATAGTAGGTTTGAGCCGAGATTCTCTGAAGGCCAAGGACCAGCCTCGCAAAAGTCCAGATGTCCTCTGTCCTATAAATTTTGAGTACTACAAGGATGCGGTGAAAAGGGTATATTGAATTCAGCTCAGTTTTGATATTATTTGTAATCTATGATTATTTACAGCTTTTATATAACAAAAGTAGAATTAAACTATTTAAAAATTACTCAAGGAAAAGTTGAGAAAGAAATTTTATAGCATCCACAGTTTATATATGAAAGTTTAATTAATTTGCAGTTTGAAGAAGATCACCCGAAGTTGACAAAAAAGTACATGTCGAAGGAGGTCGACCCGACTCCTATAGATCACGAAATACAAGATCTTAAACGGACGGAGTATCTGACCAAGTACTGCTCTCGAGGTGTGCTTTCACGAATATGTGCATATATAATTTTCATAAATTATAATTTGTCTTTAATGTTTCGAATATTTAAACTTTTTAATAAAACATTTTATTTTAATCATTTATTCATTACTCTTTTTATAAATAAGTGGTTATTATCTATCCTAATGTCATTTTAAACTGTTTACCGACCGATCTCCCTCGTGAATTCTCCATTTTACGTTACATCCGCGAAGTAATTTGTGCTCAACTGGCACATTTTGAAGCAAGAAAGTTAAAAATTAATTTACATTGAAATTTTCACACCCCCATATTTTCAGAACTACCCTTCATGTCAGTAAACCTGGCACGGAGAGCGCGAGCCCTCCAGACTCTCCGATTGCCGGACGATATTTACATTCCGGACACAAGCCAGAAGGGCTCCTACAGACACCCCAAGCCGGAGAAATACGCCGAGCCTCCATCTGCCATGTCCATGAAGCCTAAGTTTGATCCTTCTTTACAAAGTACGTTTAACTTTATATTAGATCCGAGTTAACTATAGAATTGTAGATTGCATTACTAACTACACAATGCAATTGTGCTACTTATTACACTACTCTTTTTTATATATGTATTTATTATTACTGCGAAGAGTTTGTATGTATGTGTGTTGTTACTCTTTCGTGCCGAAACGCCTGAGCACATTTGGATGAAATTCAGTAGGTACAGAGGTCGACTTCCACCTTTTGTTTCTTTAGTTTATAACTTTGATATTAAACATTATAATAACTTAAATTTGCCAAAAGATGGCGCCAATAAAATAAACTATAAAATTCCTAGTGCGAGATGGATCCATTCTTAATTATTAGCATAGAAAAGAATACCGGAGGGTATTGAAAGATTATGTGTTTAATTTTTAGAACAACTCCGTCGTATTCTTCGCGTGACGACCGGAGATACCAGCTATGGGGTGAGTCACGGGCTTTTGGCGCAAGTCGTACTCGATAACAACCCCTTCGGACCCCCGCGAGATGAGCCTAAATATGGACGGTGGAGAAACCCCTATATGTACACGTATAGAATTTAAAGCTGATTTTGAAACGCCTTGAATCTAATGTGAGTGATAGAAGAACGGATACATGTATTTATTGTATACATATGAAATTTAATGTTCATTATACATATATTTCTTTTATTTTTCTAGATCATAGTAAGATGTCTATACCTAATTGAAATATATATTTTTTTTATGTTTTTAATATATTTGTCCCTGTTGCTTGGTTTTGCGTTTTTAAAGTTTTGCGTTTATAAAAATTTGTGTTTAATTTGTACATAATAATATTTTGTATTTTTTAATAAAAATATAAGTACGTATTAAAATAATTGTAACGTTTTATTTAAACAACCATCTTCCGCTAAAATATAATATCTGCAGCATTGCATTCGGTCAACCGATTGTAATGAAAATTAGTCAAATTATAGCAAAAGTGCACATTGATAATAATTAATTATTATTAATAATTATATCTACTGTTAATAGTTACTTTTATTTAATTAACTCTACTTGTTTTAAATTAATTTAGTACCTGGACGACAGGGCTTCGTTTGGCGTAGGTTCTCGTTCAGTAGGTTGTCATCAATGATGCAAGTACCACAAAAAAATAAAAGATGGCGCTATATGACATTGTCAGCATGAGAGCATAATATAGAAAAAGGCTCTAATAAAATTAGTTATACAAAATGTTTTTTCTTTTTTTTGTAAATAATTGAACGTTGTTCAGAATCCTTAAATCCTTAGATTTGCTATTTATCTATATAATTTTTTTCTTTCTAATTATAATTTTTTTGCTTTCTAAATACAAAATTTGATCACAATCGTTGGAGCCGTTTACACGAGGATTTTTTGATGGTGATAATCAAAGAGGATGACATACTTTTACAATAAGACGATCCAGGCGTCAACGACTAAAAATGTCATAACAAACTCATTAAATCAAGCTTTGATATTTTTTTTAAATTTTACCATGTTATTTTGTCGTAAAACTAAATTTTAGTGATGCGTAAAAATAACAAATCTTATAAAATATGGATCACTACCTAACAACTTATCGGAAGGACTACCTGTGGCCGAACTTACCGGGGGCAAAGACAGGGGATGGCGTTGCAGGAGGCACTATTGCTGAGTTAGTTTCTTTATAATAATCAATTGTTGTACAATTGTATTCAGCCCTTTTTAACGTCCCACTGCTGGGCGCGGGCCTCCCTTCAATACGATCAGGATCAGGATCAGGATCAGGATATGGGATAGGCATAGTCCGCCACGCTGGCCAAGTGCGGGTTGGCGGACTTCACATGTCTTTCGAAAATTTGCTAGGTCAGATATGCAGATTTCCTCACGATGTTTTCCTTCACCGTTAGGCAATTGGTAATCATGTTAGAAATGATTCACACATGAAAATATCAGAGGTGCGAGACCCGAGGTTTGAACCCGCTTCACTCGGTTTTCCAAGCCAGCGCGTTACCACTGGGCTACCACTGCCAACAAATTATGGTTCAATTGTATTTACGATAATAATAATGCCCTACTTATCGATTTCCTCACTGAGACTATGTAATATTATTGGAACTTCAATATATTCACATATGATAATCTATTAGGGCTTCCAAACAAATATACAGTATTTTATAGATATATGTTTGTATATAAATGTATGTTTGTCCAAACATTTCTCCGGAACTATTAATCGGATTTTGACCATTCCTTTTTTATTGGCTTATATTTTAACTCTTTTAATTCTCATATCTCGGTGGAACGATAGCTTGATATGGTCAGAAAGAAAATGTGCTGAAATGGAGCCCGGAGGCTTAATACCGCCGACTTCCCAATTGCGGGCTGCTACTTGTTACTGAGTATTTCGTGACAGAAAAATAACTAAACAGAGGTTTTCATTTAAAATAGATACCTAATCAGATATTTTCGAAGTCAGTGTGCTTTGATTTGTATTGGCTGGCACCGACTTCGAAAATATCTGATTAGGTATCTATTTTAAATGAAAACCTCTGTTTAGTTATTTTTTACTTTTCAGTGCCAGGAAGTCGGTTTTTATTTTTTTTTAAAAAGTTTTTATTTTTCCATTTTTAGTGTAGACGTAATAAGCAAGTAATTTGTAAGAAGAAAGATTTTTAATAAAAACATAATATTCGATTAAGCCATTTATTTAAAAACCGCTTGACCGATTTCGATAAAATTTATATGGGACCACCGGGGAAGAATACTCTTTGAAACAAAAAAAAAATTTCCAAATCGGTTCAGCCGTCATCGAGAAATCCGTGAACATACATAAAAAAAAAAAAGATTCCGACGAATTGAGAACCTCCTCCTTTTTGGAAGTCGGTTAAAAAGCCTGTAGCTTTTGTGACCGGCACTTGTAAAACCACGTAAAACCTGTAATCCGGCACTCGAAGGACCTCACGATCTGTAGCCGTACATCTAGTTACTAAACCAACGAGGCTTTTATATTTATTTATATACGATACGACATAAATATACGATTGGGTGTACAAATGATATTGTCCAGTTTTAACTTTGAAACAACTAAGCCAGCATTAATAACGCACCTATAGAATAGAAGTGACTCAATTAAAAAAATAGGGGAAATGACTTAAATATGTAAAAAGACTCAGAAAAAAAAACTGTATCGCCTAGTGATTCAAAAACTGCCGCTTTTTGGTTAGAATGCGGCAAAACATAATAGGTGCGTCTCTTTCATTTCGGCGGTAGCGCGTTCCTCCCCCGCCGAATAGTGATCATGTTCAGTATTGCGTCAGCCAGGATTGCGGTGAGACATCACGTGTTTATTATTAAAGTGACCTAAAACTCAATACAACAGTTTAGTACGCAAGAATCAGGTAAGAATTATTTGAATTTTGAGTAATAAAGTGACCATGTGTTTGTTTTGTGTCATTTTATAACATTAAGCTAAGTACATTAATGTGACTTAAATCAAGTTTGAATCAGTTTATTACTATAATTATGATTATTTTAATGACCGTTTAAAGTTAAAGTCTATTTCGATCTTATAACATAATATAATATTATTGCCTTATTTGTAATTTTGCCTATTTATTATTAACTTGCCAAATCTTTTTCTGGAATATTTCGATATGACGCTTTTTTTGATTTGAAATTGTAAATTATTTCCTTTATAGGTCACAATCACTATGAATAAAAGAGCTCGGTTAATACTAAGCATGGTGGATACCAATCAACTTAAAAATGTAGGTTCTTACTTACCTATTCTTATAAATGATTGAAATAATTATTCTATGCTTTTATTTGCACTTATCTGTTATTATTTTCTTGTAGATAAATTATGCAGAGCTACCCGATGACATTCAAATAAAGGTGTTAATGCTTAATTTTGTTAACTAATTAGAGTCACCTACATAAAGATGTATAAATTCTATAGTTTTCAATTTGATTTCATATTGCTTCACTAAATAAATGAAAAATAAAAACATGAATACGTTGATGGTTTTAATTATATTTGTCGTTTAGATCTTAAGGTTCCTACCACTTATTGCCATACTACCTACGCCTTAAATCTATTTGAAAAAATTAAGGAACGTATACATCTTATAGCAGGCGCCTGTACATACCTTTTCATATTAATTTCATTTAGTTATTTACACAATGCTTTATATTTTTATTTTTATAGGATAATAATGGCGACAAAAATGAAAAACCTTCTAGTCCATCTATAATAGAAAACTCACCGGAAAAAGATATTGCAGACTACACACGAATTCTTCAGAAAGCAAAGCCCCAAACAAATATGATACAGGTGTAGAAAATATGATACTTTTAACCATTTAACTTGTACTAACATCCGCTCGCAGCTTCAGTTGCGTGGTACCTACTCGAATAAAATTTACTCTATGAGTTATTCCAGGTCATAATGACGCACTAACAAACATACTCACTCATTCGCTAAATCATTCACAAACTTCGCATTTATAAATAGCATTTATTTACCTTTTTGTTTGTTTTAGTTGTCCATGGATAATAATGTCCTGCGATCTACGGATGAATTGTTTACAACAGATGAACCTACTATGTCCGGCCAAAAAATTGAATCTGTCAGAAGATCGAGATCATTAAGCAGTTCATCTTCATCTATTTCTTCTTCTTCGAGTTCTAGTTTGTCAAGCTCGGATTCAAGTTCTGGTAGGTCACGTTCGCGAAAGAAGTCTAAGCCAAATTATACCATTTCGCCAATCAATAAAGATGAAAGTGATGCGGACTTGAGTGACGCTGATCCCACTTATCAACATGACCCTCCAAACAGAAAGCCTAGACATATTTCTAGCACTTCGGAATCAGACTCAATGCGTTCTCTATCTCCATCTCGATCACGTTCTGCAGCTAATGCTAGATCCAGTCCCAATACTACCGAAGATATGTTAAGTACCAAACCATCGAGAAAACGTAAAAGGGATCCATCTCAGTGGAAACAAAACAGATCTAAATTACTTAAAAATACTGGGAAAAGTTACGTCTCCCTTTCAAAATCCAAAAAACAGTTTGCCGCTCGGTCCTTAAAATCAGTGTGTCGATGCAGATTAAAATGCTTCGATAATTTACAAGAAAAAGATAGGCAGGACTTGTTTAACAATTACTGGAAAATGGGTGACATTAACCTCCAACGTACCTATATTCGATCATGTATGCTGGAAGTTAAACCAAAATACAAATATAGTAACGCTGAAAAACCAAGACAGTGTAATACCGCGTTTTATTTTACTGTCAATGGTAATAAGATACGAGTATGCAAAAAGTATTTTATCAATACTCTGGATGTGACAGACAGACTTTTACGAACAGTAAAACAAAAAACGAACTCTCATGGTTTTGTTGAAAAAGATATGAGAGGTAGAACCGGAAATGCAAAGAAAACTGATCCTACTCTGATACAGGACATAAAAGACCACATTAATTCTATACCTAGAATAGAGTCGCACTATTTAAGAACACAGACTAGTAGGGAATTTATTACAGACAGCAAAACTATTACAGATCTCTGGAATGACTTCAATAAACTCCAAAAGGAGAAAAATAGGCCTGAGATTCTATATTGGCTGTATTTGAACACATTTAACACCGAATTCAATATCGGCTTCTTCCAACCAAAGAAAGACCGTTGTGAAACTTGTGTAGCTTATGAACTTGGCTCTCTGGAAAAAAAGTTGGAACTGAAAAATAATTATGACAAGCATCTTCAGGAAAAAGAGCTTTGCCGTCAACAAAAAATAAGAGACCGAGAAAATATAGACACAACACATATTTGTGCTGTGTTTGACCTACAATCTGTAATGATGTGCCCGAGTCCATCTTATTTTTACTATTGCAGTAAAATAAATTGTCTGAACTTCACCATTACCGAGTTGAACAAAAAACACAAAGACCAAGAAGATAAAGCTGCTTATGGCGATGTTTTTTGTTATTTCTGGGATGAATCTGAAGGTAACAGAGGAGCAAATGAGATAGGCTCTTGTATTTACGATTATTTAACCCAGTTAAGTCAGAAACACTCCAATGAAAAACTACATGTAACGTTTTACTCCGACAACTGTACTGGGCAGAATAAGAACAAATTTATTGCTACTTTGTTCTCATTTGCAGTTGCCAATCTATCAAATATTGAGAGTATAACGCATAATTTCCTTATCAAAGGCCACACTCAAAATGAAGCGGATAACGTACACAGTCTAATAGAAAAAGCAATTAGAAAAAACGAAAAGGCTGGCCCAATTTATATACCCCATCAATACGTTACCCTGATTAAAAGTGCTCGAAAAACTGGTAAGCCCTTCACTGTAAAGGAGCTTGATCATGATTTTTTTATGAATTTGAAGGAACTTCAAGAAAAGTGGGGTTACAACTTTAAAGAAAACACATTTTGTAAAAGGAAATACATTTCAAATAGAGTACAAAACTTCATACTTAGAGGACGAATATGGGACAATTGATATAAGAAATAAAAGAAAGAAAATGATAAGCGCTGAAGAAGTAAGAACGGAGAAATTGTACGCCGAAAAGTTAGGATTGAAAGAAAATAAGAAAAATGACCTTAAAGAACTAGTCAGAAAAAATCTCATACCTGCTTATTATGCAAACTATTACAACTCTCTTTAAGAGCTCATTGGTGGTAAAAACTAAAAAAAAAAATAAACAAAAAAAAGATGTTGCTATTATAAACATAAATTGTGATTTTGAAGTGAGATGATTAGAATATTAAGATTAAGTTTATGTTGAATGCCTCTTAAAAGTTCCTGTTTTTCCATTACAATGTTAATTTAGTGATCACGTTACTGATAATTAATTAATTTTATTAGGCAAATATTTACCAAGAGACTGTTTTTTGTTTATTTAATTTTTAGAAGTTTTTAATTTTGAGTTCATTTTATTTCGATTGTTTTTAAAAGTTTATAAATATGGTATACAAATACTGAAAGTTAATATTATAACAACAATGGGACCATTGTTAAAGACTGATAGTAAACTTAAAATGTTTAATAATGTAGTAATGTAACTGATTTTTAATAAAGTTTTATTAAGTTTAATTTTCTTAATATAACTTTTTGACTGTGTCTTTACTTTCAAATGTTCTTTGTATTAATCCCATCGTACTAAAATGCACAAGTTTATTTTGAACCAAATATTTTTACGAACATTCAGAATTAAAGAAACCTATTTCAAAATAAATCATTAGTATTTTTTTAGTTATAGTACAAAACTGACACAATTTCGGAAGGTTTTTTTGAAATGGTAAATACTGTAGTAAATTAATTTTTCTTTTTAATCAGTAATAAGGTAAAAATATAGATAAAACCCTAATTTGGCCTATAATTCGTAAAAAAATGTAGATAAGTCGTAATTTGGTTATCCCATAATACAATTCACTAAAAAACACGCTATCGTAAAATCATTTTATCGCATTTCCCAAAAATCATGTTTTTATAATTGAGTCACTTCTATTCTATAGGTGCGATAAGAGGCATGCCAATACAAATGTTGCAATGACTTATTTCTTCGTTTAAGAATAGCTTGTAAAATAGACCGCAATTGCTAGTTCTATACGATATTTCTACATCTACATCTACACTTATAAATCTTTATAATTAAAGAGAAAAGGTTTATATTTTTGTATGTTTGTAACGAATAAACTCAAAAATTGCTAGACCGATTTAGATGAAATTTGGTAAAATGATAGTTTGAGACCCTGGGATGGACATAGGTTTTTTTTATTTCGGAAATAATCCCTTAAAGGGTTGAAAATGGGGATGAAAGTTTGTATGAGGAATCAACCTAGGCACGAACCCAAGCGAAGCGAGGGTGAATTGCTAGTTAGTTATAAAATAGTCAGATTGTAGAGTTTTTGACATACAAAGGTCCTCTTAACCATAGTATGTATACATATACAGAAAGATTTAAGTGCCACTATTTTATATTCTGAAATTACAAAAGGTGTGCAAGACGATTATTGTAAACTCTTAAAAGTCCTTTTAAATCTCTTTCTTGCAAAACTAACTAGGGCCGATTTGTATTAAATAAAACTTATAGAGTACCAAAGCTCTCCGGTCAAGAGCTTGCCTTCTACCAAGCATGTATGCAGCACACGCGCCCCCCGGACTGCAGGTGTCCACAGTACTCTGGCGAAGAGATGCCGCAGCTACCCCCCGGGAAAGAAGGGGGGTGGAGTCGCAACGAGGTAATTTAGTTTTTGTAGTATAGGTATATAATATAATAAAAATATATACATTTTTTTGATAAAAAAGATTATTTATAGATATTATTATGTATTTCTTCTTTTATAAAATACTAGCGGCTTACCCTCGTTTCGCTTGGGTGCGTCCCTAGATACGTTTTAATTTTTTTTAAGGGAAACCCTAATATTTTTCTAAAATAAAAGTAGCCTAAGTTACTCCTTATAACATCAGCTATCTGCCAGTGAAAGTCCCGTCAAAATCGGTCCAGCCGTTTCGGAGATTAGCCGGAACAAACAGACAGATAGACAGACAGACAGACAAAAATTGTAAAAAATGTTGTTTTGGTAAGTGTACCGTGTATACATACATCCATACATTTAGTAAAAAGCGGTTATTTTAATATTACAAACAGACACTCCAATTTTATTTATCTGTATAGATATGTATATTTTTATCTTATGTATGTATTTATGTTGGTAAACGTAGTTTATCATGCTTATATTTAGTATTAATTGTACCTTCCCGTCTACGGTTCCACTGATCCTTTCACCAAATTTTATCTGTAATGGCTGATTTACACGTATTAAGTTGTTAAGTAGGTAACTAAATTTTAACTTAATTTTAAGTTATTAAAGGGATTGCTCATAGCAATTAGACCGCCTTTGCATGCCTGTGTTATTTTTCTTTTCATCTTCTGTACTCTTCTTTTGTGTGTGCAATAAAGTATTTATTTATCTATCTATAATTTCAACATATAGATAATGGGCCCGATGTTGGACCCCAAGCTGTACCCAGTACGCACGGGCGCCAGTCCCGAGACGCCTACCTCCAGATACGATCAGCCCAACGCTTTCTTAGACAAGGTAACATTTTTGAAATAGTGAATAAGTTAGTTTTAGTCCGCGACTCCGCCCGCATTGGGATTTATTGGGAAGCTAACGGGTTTTATTATATGAAACAAAAAAAAAGCTATCTCCCTTTCAAGTAAAGAGAACTAATGCTAAAAAATACAAAAGAATATAGGTAGTATTATATGTATTATTCATATTTTTAACCGACTTCCAAAAAGGAGGAGGTTCTCAATTCGTCGGAATCTTTTTTTTTTTTTTTTTTTATGTATGTTCACGGATTTCTCGAAGACGGCTGAACCGATTTGTAAAATTTTTTTTTTTGTTTCAAAGAGTATTCTTCCCCGGTGGTCCCATATAAATTTTATCGAAATCGGTCAAGCGGTTTTTAAATAAATGGCTTAATCGAATATTATGTTTTTATTAAAAATCTTTCTTCTTACAAATTACTTGCTTATTACGTCTACACTAAAAATGGAAAAATAAAAACTTAAAAAAAAAAAAAAACCGACTTCCTGGCACTGAAAAGTAAAAAATAACTAAACAGAGGTTTTCATTTAAAATAGATACCTAGTCAGATATTTTCGAAGTCGGTGCCAGCCAATACAAATCAAAGCACACCGACTTCGAAAATATCTGATTAGGTATCTATTTTAAATGAAAACCTCTGTTTAGTTATTTTTTACTTTTCAGTGCCAGGAAGTCGGTTTTTTTTTAAAAAAGTTTTTATATTCTCAAAATTTGTATATTAATTTAATTAATACATATATATAAAATTTATCTTATTTTTTAAAGAAAGTAAACGATCTGTATGACAAAATCGAGAATTTGTGACTTTGACATTTATTTTGGCGGTTTCTGTATATACTCGTATATGACATTTGACGACGCGTTTGGCTCAGTTTTGAAGCGACCCAACTTGCTGTGCCAGCGGTCGCGGGTTCGAGTCTCGCTGGAAGCATTCATTTGTGTGATGGGCACGAATGTTTGTGCTCCAGTCATGGGTGTTTATATTTATAATATGTATGTATTTAAAGTTACATATGTATAGTGTATCAACTACCTAATATCCATAACACACGCCTCGTAGTTTGCTATGGAACTAGATGATGCTGTGTGTTAATGTCCTAACATATTTATTTATTAGTTATATATTTATTTCGGTGGACCCTGTATATATATTAAGATTATTTAGTCTGAGTTTATATATAATCATAATTCCAGTTACAAAGCAAGTACCCGATGCTGTACAGCATCCTACAGAACGAAGCCTCTCCGGAGCTGAAGCAGCGCATTGACCGAGATCGTAATAAAACTACCTATCAAGTGGATTATTGTGAAGCTGGTATTTATAATTAAGATTTTATTTTCTTTGGAGAAAAAGTTAATAGTTAAGTTTGGCTCTATATAATCTATTCATCTTTAAAGGTAGAATTAACATTGAAAGAAATTTTGAAGTCAGTTTATCTTATCATTAAAAACTAGTGACTCACCCTCACTTCGCTTGGGTTCGTCCCTAGGTTGATTATAATCCATACAAACTTTCATCACCATTTTCACGTCCTCAAGGGATGATTTCCAGAATAAACAATATTCTATGTCGTTCCCAGGATCTCAAACTATGTTTTTACCAAATATCTAAATTGGTTCCATAGTTTTTGAGTTTATTCGTTACAAACATACAAAAATACAAATCTTTCTCCTTTATAATAGTAGTGTAGATAGTGTAGAAGTGTAAATATAATGTGAAGGTTGATTATCTTCATTATATTCGATAAGATGATTGATTGACATTAATATCAATAATTATCAACGAAGAAATTATAAAAGTCATGTTTTAAAACCCCCTGTATAGAATCAGTCTCTTCAGAACTCTCTTTTTTTATTTTACGTTAAAAATGCATGCACGTTTACCATCTGCATACATAAAAGTCGAGGATATGTGGAACTCACTGGTTAGAAAAGCTTACTGGCTTTTGTAACCAGTGAGTTCCCTAAAACTTAACTGAACCATCCCCAATCAAATGGTGTATCGCAGAATCACTAACGCATTGCACCTACACCCCGACGGCTGCCGGTAGAGACAGACCACAACAACCATAAGTTTTGCTCCCACGGTCCACTCTATTATCATAGAAGTACCAGGAGCAACCCGTCTTAGCTTTACGCTTTCCCACCACGATAAGGTCAACACATATCGGGGGCCACCAAAACTCCCTACATCAGCCTCTTCAAACCCCCTATCCCTCCAGGTCCGGGGGCCCGGTTCGACAACGTGCAGCGCGCGGCGGACGCGAGCGGCGCGGGCCCCTGCGCGCAGCCGCTGCGCCTGCCCGGCGACCCCTGCCGCGCGGGCCCCGCGCCGCGCCGCGCCGCGCCGCGCACTATGTCCAAGGGGCCTCAGAGTGCCGGCGATACGAGGGCTAAATGCGGTATTTTTTATGTTTTTTTTTTATTGTCCAATCGATTTAAAACTGTAAATAGATGAGATACACGATATTCAAGACGGTTCAGACTGAGGGCGATTCTTACGCTAAACGCAGTGTTTATTATTCAAAAAATTGAGCCTTCTTAAACGTGTGGCGTATCTCTGGATAGGTCTTTAAAAATATGGTGAAAATAGATGCTTCTAAGCATTACAAGTCTGACAAGTTCTCCAAAAAATCAAGCGCAATTCGTATAATCGAACTATATTTACTTTATACAGAAACAACGGCGGCCGTCCCGCCGCTGGGCAAGACTGAATACCAAGATGGCGTCTCGAAGCTTGGCGCCATCATCATGCGCGACAAATTGCACAGAAGATGATCGAGTTATATGGAACATACCGGTGTTATTAAAATCTTTATTATATAAAATTTCTGTATATAAAAGATGTTTTTCTTTTTATTATTACAATGGCGACTTACCCTTGTTTTTCTTGGTCCTTATGTAGCTTATGTGTCACTCCAGATCAAAATTATTCATCTTTGTACTAAATTTCATTAAATGGACTGACCAAATAGACAAAGTTTAATTTGTTTTTAAACATTTTTATAATGGATTTGAATGCTTTTAATTTCCTTTCAGTTCATAAGTAAATTATTTTTTACCAACTTAAAAAAAAAAGAATAGCTAATAAATTATACTGGATGTATTTTTATGATTTAAAACGGCTTAATTACAACGTTTTTTACTTTTATGAGCTCCGAATATTTTGATACTTTTTCAGGGAGGTATACTGTCCACCGTAAACTCATAAAAGTGAGAGTAAAACATGGTGAATAACTTATATATTAGATCACTAGTGACTCACCCTCGCTTCCCTCGGCTTCGTCCCTAGCTTGGATATAGTAACATGGATAGTTTTTTTTTTAAAGTATTAAAACCTTCCGTGGACATTAAGGAACATACAAAAAAATAAATTAGCCGAATTGGTTAGTCCAGCCATTCTTGAGTTATGCGCGTACCAACATTCGTTTTTATTTATATAGATACATATGTCAGTGACCATGAATAATGAATATACATATATTATACGTAGATAGGTACTTAATTAGTACGAACAAGAACAATAAAGATCTACAAAATAAGACTGATCGTAAAAAATACTTTATTTCTCTAAATATATAAATAAAACACATTATAAATGTACCGTGTAGTATCACGGCGGCCGCGCGCTGGATATCAACTCGTTCCTCTTGTATAACATTATGCCTTCTCTCCTCTCTTCCCTCCTTTCTTCTCTCCTTTCCTCTCTCCTCACCTCCCTCCGCACCTCCCTCTCCTCCGGCCGCCCGTCCAGCCGGCGCGCGGCCACGCGCGTGGCGACGGCGGTCTCGTCGTGTTGTCGCACGACAACGGCGCGGGCGTCGGAAGTGTTTCGCTCCCTAAAATATACAAATATTTTGGTTTATATAAAAAAGTAAATAGTATTAGTGATCATGAGAGGTTAAAAATTATAATGTCATTAATTAAAGTTATATTTCTTAACATTTTAAGAAATATCATTCTTGAATTGATTTAAAGCAGATTTTTGGTTAAAGTATGTAATGCGTGTGGTTATGTCTGTGATCAAAAAAATGAGATAGACAGAACGGTGGCGCAAAATGGTACTATAATTGGCTATTTATAATACCATTTCTCACCGTATTATGTCAAAATAAATAAGTACATCAATTAAACCGCAACGCTTTATAAATCTATCTCATTTAGAAAATATTTTTGCAAGTGATCATATTTTCACAATTTTCAATTTATTTATCTTCCTATTGTATGAGACTTGTCGTTGTATTGAATTTATATTCCGATACAAATATTACCACAAAAAATAAAAAGAAGAAGTGGTGAAAGTAACTAACCTGCCGAAACCCACAAGTCTATCTATATCTGGATGTCGGTCAGCCTGTCGGTCTGGTCGGTCTTGTCGGTCCGCCTGCCGCTCTGCGGGTCGGTCTTGTCGCTCCACCTGTCGGTCTGGCCTCTCCGGCTGTCGGTCTTGCCGCTCCCCTTGTCGGTCTTGCCGGTCCGGCTGGCGCTCCGCGTGTCGGTCCTGTCGGTCCGCGTGTCGGTCGTGTCGGTCGGCGTGGCGGGCGGGGCGCGGCGGCGGCGTGGCGGGCGGCGACGCGCTGTCGGCGGGCGACGGCGACGCGGCCGAGGAGCCCACGGCGGAGTCTCGGAGTGCTGATGATGAGGAGGAGGAGCGTCTCCGCGCTCGCACCATCGGGATGTGGAGTGATGCTGTGATCACGCATTCGTCCTCTGATATGTTGCAACCCTAGAGGGTTTATGGTAAAATAAGTTAAAGGGAATAACAAAATTAAATAGGTATTTGTATGGCTATAACAAACTGCGTGCTGTTTCAGTGAACTTTGCGCTTTATTTAAAACAGCTTTATTTAAACTTTATTTTAACTTTGCGCTTTATTTAAACTTTATTTAAAACAGGATTCGCAATTTCAGGATGGGGCGATTGTGAGTCACAAAAATGTGTAAATTTCATTCAATACTCTCCTATTTTCAAAATCATTAGGTTTATTTTACATTGATCACGTGCTCTGCCTAGGCACAAGGTCGAAATCCCGCCAACTTCCCTACTTAGGGCTGTTACTGGGACTTGCTTAACAAGCCCAATAACTAAATTTGACCCAACTCGGGACTCGAACCCAGGACGTCAAGACCTGGAACCGTACATGCTACTATACAGTTAATAAGACACGACCTTACAAATATAGAGTACAAGTCACCTCATTATAGTCGCTAGCAGAGTCATTTGAGTCCGGCGCGGAGTCCCTCGGCGGTGAGCTCACTATACCGCTACTAGCTCGCTCTTCACTACTACGTACCCTGATAAATAAGATTTATATTAAAATGAAGTCGATAAATTCTTATTGGTGAAAGGCGATTTCGTAAAATACATACGTATTTTTCGCATTTCGAATATCATTCACATTTTGTCACAGAATTTTTTTAGAAGGTCCTGAGACGAACTTTCAAAAGAAACTCATTGCAATACTGCTTTTTAAGTGTATTTATAATTTCACGTTTCACGCTGTTTATTAGCGTTCATTTTATAATCATAATGAAGTCTGGACATATAAAGCATAGAGTTAGTGGCATTTGCAATCTAATATATTGAATAGTCAGGTTTTTATGTCTTTTATTTTAACATGTCATATTAAAAGTTATGATTTGGGAAGCAGTTTGAAAATTTACAATTTACAATACTCATATATATTACAATTTTCATTTAACACTTTTTGTTAGAATGTTTATTTGAAGCCCTTTAAAGGCTAAATCCAATAAAAAAATCTATATATAATGAAAAAGATTTTCCCTTTTTCACGCGATCACGTAAAAACTACTGAACGTATCAGTATGGGATTTTGACCAATGGACACGGGATCTGTAGATGGTGTAGTCTATTTTTTTAATTCCATTCTTTCTTCATCATTATTTTTGCTTGACTTTCATTAATATTTTTCCCACCAATAAAAATAACACTTTTTTTATTTATATGTTTTTTTATTCAACCAAAAATATTTAATTTATAGGCAAAAAAACATAAATATACTCTGAAGACCAAAACAAACATTTGCGTACGCCCAGCAGCGTGCGGGTGACGGCTAGTTAATAAATAATATTCTATTTATATATCACTGTAGTTTCCTGAATAAAATTCAGGTTCAAAACTGAACCCAGTGGAACACCTTTCATGTTATATAATAAAAAAAAATTTTTAGTTACTTTACACATAAGCACATCTAACTAAACACGAACTTTTTACACATAATATATAATCTAAAACTATTACATGCTTATTATTTACGATTTATAAATACTAAAATGTTTAAGGCAAATCTTCAAACTAAGTCTACTGATATGCTACATCAATCAAAAATGTACTAGATACACAATCAGCGACAAAAAATGTCCTCACCGAATGAGCGCTCATTTGAACGTTTGAACGCGCATTTAATTTTTTTTTGTGAAAACAACTTTAAGCATTGCATTTAAGGTTTAATTTTCATTGTTGTATATTTATTTCAACACGATTGGTGACAGTAATACAGTTTTAAGAGAACTTTTGCATGGGATTGTGTATCTAGTCTTTTTTGAACGATGATATACCTACTATAAAAAATAAGTTTTGTTTTTAATTATATTTTCATATTTATAACTATAGAAAAACATATTAAAATAATGTGTAAAATATCAAGAAATAAGTCTGCAAATATTTCATAGTTGAAAATCAGTAAAATATTTGTAAGACAATGTAATAACTAAGATGACTGTCTTTTTTTATTGTTGATTATTTATATTTATTTGAGAAAATTAAAAACTCAAGACTCACAATTTTAAATTTTAATACTCATGGAGTCATTTACTTGAAAATAGTTGTGAAATGCAAAATTGCGAGCGAATTTAGTTTATTTAAATTAGTACAATTATCGTATTCTTTAATTATGTGCCTTTTCTAACGTCCCACTGCTGGGCACGGGCCTCCCTTCAATACGAGGGGGATCAGGCCATAGTCCACCACGCTGGCCAAATGCGGCTTAATTGTTCGAAAACTTTACACGTCTTTTGAAAACTAATTAAATTGGGTTTTGGGATATTTTCCTTCAATTATGTAGAGGATGATTTGCACATTTAAAAAGTTTGAGACCCGGGATTTGTACTCGCTCCACTTGATTTTCCAAGTGAGTACGTTACCACTAGGCTATTACTGCCTTAAAATTTCATTTATACAGAGGTTGGTTTTTTTATTTAACGTCTTATGCTAGTGGCACCATCTTAGTTGAGTTTCGTGTGTGACGAACTATTGTTCCATTTGTTAGAAATTATAACATTAAAAAAATGCAGGACTAACTAGAGGGAAAGGTCAAATGGGATTACAACAATAATCAGTTTGCTCTCATGCAAATATAAATATCTCAGACTAAGGAATTATATAGATAGAGTGTCATGGAACTACACATGAAGCCATACATTATGTTTTAAAATAGTACAAAAATGTCAATTATTATATTGAGTGATAATTAAATAGATGTTAATAAATAAAAATAACTAACGAATTCAAACATAATAAAGAAAAAATAAATAAGCAATTTCTCTTTCAAGAGGAAAAGAACAAATGTTTCAAAAATACTGAAGAATTCATATTAAATTTACTAATACATACTATGTCGAATTCCTTATTCTTTAAGAAAACCATACAGACTTATGACAAAATCGAGAATAGTAGCATAAACAGTGAATCACGCTACTATTTTTGAGATGATATTTATTTTGGCGGACTCCGTCTATATAATTATTTAGTCTGAGTTAATCTAAAGCAGGCAGTATCTGTACGTGGGCTTGCCTCGTGAGAAATGTGATGGTGGAAGCGAGTGAAGCGGATGAGGTGTCGGAGGCGGCGCGGGACCGCCGGCCCCTTTCGCTCCTATGCATATTATGTGCGATTTTAAATTGGTTTCTTTATGTGTATTTTAGCTTTACATTGTATCAATTTGGTGGATTTATCTATTCTAGATGTTCAGTTTGATTTGACTTTGATCGATTTCACAAAAGTATGTGTTAATTTCAAAAGTTTTTTTAAGTAAGTGTAAGTGAGTGTAGTATTTTTTCCACCCCAAGAGTGGAATAATTTTAAAAATATCACTTCTAGTCTATCTTTTTAGATTTAGTAAAAAGTATTTATGGATGTGAAATTTAGCTGTTTATATAAATAATGTATTTTTATAAATCAATAAATGTTTTATGGAATCATATGTACTACTAGCAACTCACCCCCGTTCCGCTCGGGTTCGTCCCTACTTACGTTTTAACATTTAGTATAGATTTCTCAGAGATTAAATATTATCCCGCAGTAAAAAGTATCCTATATGTTGACCCGGATAACCAGCTATCATCATACCCATCAAAATCAGTCCAATGGTTTTCTCCTGATGCGGTCACAGATAGACACAAAAATTCTATTAACTATATATTCAGCTCCTGTATAGATAATAATGACCGTTTCAATAAATTTTACTAAAAAATATTCAATGTACTGATTCGACTCAGTTAGAATTTTACATAGACTAGGTACAAATTTATAATTTTAAAATTAACGATTAATTTTATTTTTTAAACTGTTTTATTTAAAATACTGCTTTTTACAATTTGAAGAAGCTTGAATGTTACAAGTTGAAGAAGCGTGAATGTAATGTAGGTGTACGTGTGAGTTAATTTTATGTTATGATTTCACTGAAAAGCAAATATTGTGTAGTGTGAGAAGCGTCACGCATTTGTTATGTAAAACCACTTCGCCTTATATGTTATTGCCTATATTTCCTATACTTATGTGGAATTAAGTATAGTATAATATACTCAGATTAAGGAATAATATTTGATGACACGTTTGGCTCAGTTTGTAGTAACCCTATTTGCTGTGCTAGCGGTCGCGGGTTCGAGTATCGCTGGGAGCATTCATTTGTGTGATGAGCGCGAATGTTTGTACTCCAGTCATGGGTGTTTATATTTATAATATGTATGTATTTAACGTTATATATGTGTAGTGTATCAACTATCTGGTATCCATAACACAAGCCTCGTAGCTTACCATGGAACTAGTTGGTGTTGTGTGTTTAATGTCCCAACATATTTATTTGACATATTTATAAGCCTTAAGACAGAGTATCTTAGAACTAAACATGAAACCAAACAATAATAATTTAAAATAATATACAATGTTTTAAAACAGAATTATTAATACAATAATTCATTTTTGTATCAAATTAAAATGGCTAAAAAATATATTCTAGTAAAGAAAATGCTCAATTTCGCATAAAATTCGTACGAAATACAAAATACTTAATGTAATTTTATTTTTATTACTCTTTTTTTTTAAATGTAACTTTATGACTGATACATTTACAAAATTGTCTTATTTATTGAAAAAAATAAACTATATGAATAGCAAAATCGAGAATAGTAGCATAAACAGCAAAACACGCTACTTTTTTATTTTGACATGACATTTTATAGATCTCCATCCATATATTTTTTTAGTTTGAGATAATATTATTATATAAGGCTTAATAGCCAGCCTTATACATGAATTCTAAAAGGTTTTAAAATTGGAACATTATATATATTTAATCTTTTTTGATCGACTTCGAACTGAGTATCTAGTTCCAGTGTCTGTGCTTTTGTGCATGTCAATCATCGATCAAAAAACTACTAGATACACAATCCCATGCAAAAAATCTCTTAAAACTGTCACCAACTGTGTTTAGGTAATTAATCTAGTTGAAATAAATATACAACAATGTAAATTGAACCTTAAGTACAATGCTTAAAGCTGTTTTCACAAAAAAGAAAATTAAAAGCGCGCTCAAAAGTTCAAATGAGCGCTCATTCGTTGAGGACATTTTTTATCGCTGATTGTGTATCTAGTACTTTTTTGATCGATGGTGTGTAATAAAGAATATTTGTATTTTAAGCATGAAATATGTGTTTAATGTATGTTTTTATTAGATTTTTTACCTGGGCGGGGCGGCGGTGTTGGCGGCCGCGTGCAGGAAGCTCTCGCGCGACCACAGCCGCTTGTTCTCTGAGTTTGTGTTTGGACATTCTGATGCACATCTGGGATAAGAATTATAATTATGTTATAATTGATCAAACTTTTACAAGAAATGTAGAAATCTGTTTTAATATGTGTTTTCTTATACATATGTGTAGTAGTATTAGTATAGTATTGTATGATCTGTGGTAGTAGGTATGGAAAATATAGTGATGGTTGTAATGAATATAGAATGATGGGATGACGGATTTGGCTAAATAAGATTATGTTCATGCGAACGAAAATGCCTAATACAAAAATGATGTTATAGCAAAAGTAGCATATTCAGAAAATAACACATTTTAAAACAAACAATTCTTCAGTTTTTCATAAAAACGGAAAAGTAAAATCTGAAAAAATAGTTTTATTTAAAATATGAAATAATTGCTTAGGGAAAGAAAGTCTTATTTGTAGGTATTGAGCGTGTATGTATTATTATTTATGAGTATTACAGGAGAAATAGGTGCATGATGGGAGTTTATGTATGATGGCAGTGTATAGTGTATACAGAGCAGGTGTAATACATAAATGTGTTGGGACATTAATACACAGCACACAGATATTAAAAAAAGGCATAGGACTCATATTCATTAATTGTTAAAAATTTGATGTATTTATTATTTAATTTATTATTAGATGTAAAAAATTAGTTATAAGTTATTGACATTGATAAATAATTGTTTTGATTCTACGTCAATAAATGATTTTTGAATTTTTGCATCATCTAATACCATGGTAAGCTACGAGGCCTGCGTTATGGATACCAGATAGTTGATACACTACACCTATATAACTTTAAATATATACATATTATAAATATAAGCACCCATGACTGGAGTACAAACATTCGTGCTCATCACACAAATGAGCCCCCAGCGGGACTCTAACCGACTCTAAGCGACCTCTGGCACAGCAAGTAGGGTCACTACAAACTGAGCCAAACGTGTCGTAGCAAATGTAGTGTATGTACAAATATGTATAATGTATGTGTATGTGTATGGTGTAGTGTATGTGTGTGGGTGCTCACTCGGCGCGGCGCAGCAGCAGCGAGTCGAGGTGCGCGGGCGCGCTGTGCGCCAGGTGGATGTAGGCCTCGTGCAGCAGCTCGGCCGGCAGCGCCCACAGCTCGGCGTGGCGCTCCACCAGCTGCCGCACCACGTTGATCACGTCCGCGCGCTCCGACAGCTGCTCCGCGCTGCGACACGGAACATATTCACGCACATCTTAACACGTCCACTGATAATACTTGATTTACGCGAATATTTGACATTTTAAATAAATCTTTTCGGATTTTATCGACATCACAGACAACTGTAACAAGTATATAACGCGTTTGAGACGTCTAAAACCTTAGTCTCTCCCGTGACCATGATTGCTGTGAAGCAATCGAAACGTCGGGAACCAAAAATCTTATTAAATTAAGTAAAAGATAGTTTTAATTAAAATGTCGAGTAATACTACCGAGTAATAGTTAACCTCACTCCTAGACTAGCTATTTAACCTTACTTTACTCGTATGCATCCCTAACTGTTTAACAATAATCATTAAAATAACTCAACTCGACGGACATTGAATTCAGAATTTAATTAAAGTTATTATGATTCCTGACTGTAAACACATTTTTGTCGGAATGAAAAATAGCCACTCGTCGGTAATATAGCTTCCCATTGTATATTTCTATATTAGTGTAGATTTAATCTTATACTTTTGAAGAAATAGATTTTCTTTTGTATTAACATAAAATATCTACTTTTCATGATATATACAATATAGTGTTGTATTCATCTTTTGATTAACAGTAGGCTTCATAATATTCTAGATTAAAGTTTATCAGTGTGCAATTTCTCCTAAAAACATCTAACCGTTCAGCATCAAGAAATAATAAACAGAACAACCTTCTGACCGATTTCGACTACGATGGCTAATCTCCCTGAACTGTGCGAGACTTCCCAACTGTGGATATTCTAGTGCACAAGTATGCGCGCAAACACAAATAGCTTCTATTCCTTTTACTCTCAAAATTACCGGATTTTGAGATTTTAGTACACAATTAGAACCTCGATAACGGTCAATAAATCAGGTGCAGAACCGACTTTAAGTGCTTTCTGAAGCATAGCTGTGTAACAACACTACTAACATATCAACTCTGAGTTATTACTGAGACTTTCTAATAGAAAAACCTATATCTGTAATATAGATCTATAGCCATACTTGTTAAATACTAGACCATAAAAAATTAACCAAAAATATATACCATATGAATTAAATAACTTGTACGAATAAATTGAAATGGTAGCAAACGCATTGCTAATTAAATATACACTTACCTAGCGGTCTCGTTAGGTTTATTCCGATGGAGGATGTTTGGAGCGAAGATAGTAGCTAGGTTGGCAGCGTCCATCTTGTTGCCGGGTTGCTGGCCGTCCTCGGCGTGCTGCGCCAGCTGCGACAGGAAGGAGAGCAGCGCGTTGAGCGTGTCGCGGTGCGCCGCCGGGAGCAACTGTACGATTAAACGTAGAGCTTCCCATTGAAGACGACGGTTACGGATTTCTGGAAGGAGAAATTGTGTTACTAGCGATTGAACTTCGACTAATGCCTAACAATAGGCTGTGTGTTTTCAGGTTATAGATTATTATCAGTGCATTAAATAGAAGTTTGATTTTTCACAGCTCTTTTTTCTCTCAATTTCAACTTGATACCTCCATGCGTTCCTAAGAAAAAAGATCTTGACAGACAGACAAATGATCCTATAAAGGTTTCGTTTTTCTTTTTGAGGGAAGGAACCTTAAAAAACTAGTTTAAACATGTTGCCATGCTAGCATGATAGGTATGTCGATAGAAAATAGCTTATCGTTAATTCAAAATATAATTTCCATTTTGAATTTCAATCATATTTTTGATTCAAGTGTTATCTTCTTTAAGTTTCTTTCAGGAGTATGAGCACCATTTAGAGTCAAAGAACTAATTTTAAATAATACATCTTGAATACTCTTACTTAAGTTACTTTGCTTTTTTACACTAAGATGAAGAAAATTAAGTGATAGGGAGAGGGAAAAGTAGGAAGGAGTCGTCGTCGAAGTAGAGAGTGATTTATGTGATCCAATCATGCCGCTCTCTATGCCCTACTTGAACTGTGACAATACATGTTCTGCTGATAATTTCGCAAGGCTTTAGCAACAAAAAAATCAGATGCTTAGAAGCTAAACCTTACTTTGTGTATTCAAAAAAGCTGGATACAAGTCCCTGCAAAGCAAGGGATCGGGCAAATCACGTAGAAACTCCTTAAGCAACGTAGCAACATCGTGAGGACAGACCGCCGAATCTAGCGCTGCTTCCTGGCCTCGCTCCCATTCTTCTCTGAGCTGGAAGTGGAAAATTATTTTTTACTTTGCAATCCACCTTATTTATTTTAACGCTCCCCTTAGACACTTATTAGGTGTACGTTTTGAATGGATGGAATTATATTTTTACTTCCTTACTGTCCTAAAGATTTTGATCTGTCTTCAAAATGGAAAAGATTCTAATTTCTGTGTATGCTCACTAATTTTAAATATACCTTAAGAGTTCATAACTCTAATCACTTTAATAGCATAAAATATTGTAGCGTTATACCACCTTAATGACTTATGGGACCATTCCTGTAATTTTCAAGTACTCGTAATAGCTATCACTCTTAAGAGTTTTAATTGATTAGATACATGTTAGATTAATTTTTGAATCAGTGTACTTGTTTCTTTAATAAATACTAAAGGATAAATTTTATTTTAGACTTATAAATTGATTATAGTTTAAATTTTACACAACTTTCACACTCAAACTCTCCATAGATAAAAGTAAGTGTAAAACCAGGTATTATTGTACGATGAAAATAAGACTTGTGCTGTTTTTTTGTATATACGATGTGCGGCGAGATCATAATTCATACACATCCTGCAGCTATTTGTGTAACAATATTCATTCACTAACGTAAATACAGTCAGCTGTTACTACATCTTTACTCGATACCAGATGATATAAAAGCGTTTCATTTACTGCATCTTAGTTTCTATTCTATAGATTACGTATATTTGTCTATTTGTCTGGTTTTCTGTGACTCAATTTGATAAAACTTAGAGGAATAATGAGATTAGTTAAGATGGATATACGAAATTGTTGCTAAAAAAGATTTTTGCCGGAGAGGAAATAAATTTTCAGAATATACAGATAACATACATTTCAAAAATCTAGATAAAATTTTCCAGACTATTTTATGCATCATAAATTACTATCTAGGTCTGATTTAAGTCTCAAACAAGCTGCACTTGTAGGTAACAAGGTAACACAGACTAAACAAAGTCTGAAGGATTAGCTAGTTTCCAATAAATTACTCCAAACTGGGTCAACGACGCGAATCGATTGCAATGGCCAATACGTTGGAAAACATCTAATTTTGTCGGTCAATGTTTTATTCTTACTGCGCGTGTACGAATCGGATCCGTAAACTCGCCTTGGCTACATTTACTGCTTTATTTTCTGTCATAGCAACCGCTTGTAACGAGTGTTTGGTATATCAAGTGTACTTTGTTTAACGTTTACTAATCATAAGATGTGATTTGCATATTAGGGGTTTTATTTATAAGTTAAATGTAAGCTGTTTGTTTTAAGCAATTGCTGTTTATTTAGTTTAGCTGATTATCAACCTTATCAATTTTTAGAGCATACGTGTTAGTCCAGTTTTTGGATTTTCATCATTAGAGTTAAATATTGTTAATAGATAAATTATAATGATAACAGCTATGTCTATTATGTCTATAGGGAACTAAGCGCTGTGTTAAACTTTTAATTTTAATTTATATAATTAACAAAAACTTTGTACATTTTGATTAAGATTAACTCACCTGTCTAACCCTCTTTTTAGAGGACGACACTCTGAAAAGACCTAATGTGCGAAGACCGTGTCTTCTCAAATGCGTTAAACACGCGGATACCAACGCTGGTACTTTAGGACCTCCACCTCCTTCTTCTAAACCAGACCAGCCCCATTCACCGGAATCACAGGATTCGCTCTGAAAAGTGTTTTAAATTTTAGATAATTAATACGTTTTTAAATCATTTTTTTTTGTCTAATGTGACTTTATCTTGGAGAGAGGAGGAGAGGAGGAGGAGATTAGATAAACATATTTATAACGATTAATATAGATTTCTCAGAGATGAGATATTTTCCCGCAGTAAAAAGTATCCAATATGTTGACCTGGATAACCAGCTATCATCATACCAAATTTCATCAAAATCTGTCCAATAGTTTTCTCGTGATGTGTTCCCAGACAGATAGACAGAAAAAATCTAAAGACTATAGAGTCGGCCTCTGTATCGATAATAATGACAATTTCAAAGATTTTCCAAATAATATTTAATGCACAGATTCGACTCAGAATTTTATTATATATATATATATTATTTTACTTAATATATTTTATTTATTGATCAATTGCATACAACCCTTAGTTATAATGATATTCTATAATTACTTAGTAAAAAACCAAAAAATCATAGTTAATTATCAAGTTTTTTTATATAGTTTTTGCCCTCCATTAAATTACTTAGTAAATTATTTGCAACAATTCTTCGAATATAAAAGATTTTAGATTATCCAAATGCGTACAGAGTTAAAATATACGTTTAAATATAATTTTACATATAAAAACATAAAAATATATATTAAATTTTTTACTTTCCACAATTGTATGGTAAACTCAAAAAGCCAAAAGAAATGGACAGTTATGAAGATATAATTTTACGCTTATGACGAGTGATACTTTAAGACGTCAGTGAAGCACTTACACTGATTTGTAGGTAAACAAGCGTAAAATTTTCATTGCAAATAAATCTTTCTCGTCAAGATCGTTATTGGTTATTATTTTAAACTGCAACATTAATATGTTTAATTTAATTTTACATTGAAATTTTATGTTTAATTTTATAAGAAGTGGAAGGAGGATGTTAAGATTCGTAGCGCTTTCTTCTCTCCAACAACCCAGCGATGACGGACTGAAAGTATCCATTTATAATTCGACTTGCTTATTTGGTTTTTTTACTTCAAAGCTGTCAAGAGCAAAGAAATCTCAATATTTATGAAACCAAAATTATAAACTTTACCCTCATTAATATGGTTATTTCTAGATCTTAAAACAAACCAAAAAATAGAGTTTGCTTTTATATATTGTTATGTAGATATATTATTTGATTCATGTAGATATATACGTATATTTTTCACCAATACTATATTTAGTGAAAATATGAATTTAACTAATGTGCAAATATTTCATCAATTTATCCTTCTCTAGAGCACGATGGCTATTTATTATATGAAAGTTTCCACTTAACTCTAGCAAATACAATTTTATACTGAATTACTTAAAATTTAATTTTTAATCTTAAATAAAAATATTGCAGGTTTTTTATGGTACCTATTTAAATATTTAAACAGAGCCCATTCAGGCTGTTAATAATCCAGACTATTAACCAACTAATACAGTGGCCATCGGTGGTAGCTACTAGGTATCTATTCGACTTCTTTTCGTAAGTAAGAAACGAAGTGGAGGAAAACAAAAGCAAACCTATTCCACGGGAACCGTACATTTTTCTGAGATAAAAAGTAGCCTATGTGTTATTCCAGACTATAATCTATCTCTGTGCCAAATTTCATCCAGATCCGTTCAGCCGTTCTGGCGTGAAAGAGTAATAAACATACATACATGGATGTATCCAAACACTCACAAACTTTCACATTTATAATATTAGTATAGATTTATCTATATATACATAAAATGCTTTGTCCTGACTGACTGATCGATCAACGCACAGCCTAAACCGCTGGTTGTAGAAACGTGAAATTTCGAGGACATATTCCTTATACTATGTAGGCATCCGCTAAGAAAGGATTATTCGAAATTCATCCCCTAAGGGGGTAAAATAGGGGATAAAAGATTGTATGAAACTCTGTCATTCTTAACGCGAAATGCACGAAAAGTGGTATTTAGCTTTAAGATGAAAAATAAGAAATATATGTATAAAATATTTTTCTAAATTCATCCCTTAAAAGGGTGAAAGGGGGTGATCAAGTTTATATGGGCAAGCAATTATTTTTGATCAGAATGACTTAAAACTTGGTATTATTGCTCTTCAATACAATTATATAAATATGTATTTTAGCATTTTTTGAAATTCATCCCACAAGGCTGTCAAATAGGGGATGAAAGTTTGTATGAAACTCTGTAATTGATGCACGGAAAATAGTATTTACCTATAGAATGAAAACTTAAACAATACAAATATCTTTTTTTTCTAAATCTATCCCTTAAAAGGGTAAAAGGGGGTTATGCTGTTTATATAAGGAAAAAATTGTTTATGGTTAGAATTACTTGAAACTTGGTATTAATGGTCTTTAATACAATTAAACAAACATGTATTGTAGATTTTTTTAGATTCAGCCCCTAAGTGGGTAAAACTGGGCGTTGAACTTTGAGTTGTTAAATATATTTAAATAGAGTAACATGGCTCAAGTTATCTGTTAGTGCACACTTACTGTGTGGGATAAAGTACAGAACGGAAATTATTCTGAATCCAAAGAAAAATTATGTATAACTTTTCGGCTGGCCACAGCAGCGACAACTATAACGTATAAATTCAATGGAAATTAAAATTGAGCAAATTTTTTAGTCCACGCGAGCGTAGCCGCGGGCAAAAAGCTACAGCAAAATAAGAATGGCACTTTATTTGTGTAACTTAAAAAAGAAGGAGAAGGAGGGAGACTGTAAGCTTCAGGTGTACATAGCACTGGGTCTTTAAAAATAACGTAGATGTTAGCCTGTTAGTATGTTAGTTAAAAAACCCACATCTCAAACTCGGCTAGAGTTACAAGATTCTAAAATCGTAAATATTGTATGAGATTGTATTATTGTACTCTCTTCTTCTAACTTTGGAAAGATGGAGTAGAAAAATGTGCAAAAAACATAGGTAGTGGAGCTGGCTAAATACCTAAAGTGTAAATTTATTTACAGAATATACGCTTAACATCCTTTAAGATACTGGATATTTTGAGTTACGATCGCTAAAATTTCATTTGTTTTCCATATATCTTTAAGAAATAATAAAACTTACACCAACTTAGTTTTGCAAGTAATAAAGTAGGTATATTGTATTCGAAAAAGTTTTTTTTTTCATAGTTTGATCGCGGGCGAAGCCGCGGGTTCTGCTAGTAGATCATAAGCACATAATTATTGTATTGCAATATTATAAACAAATACTATTTTTAAAAGAGTAACTGCTGAGATTCTCGCCGGCTCTTTCCAGAAGAACTACCTTCCGAGCAGGTGGCAGGTTTGTTTGTTTGACAAACATTTAAAAGTCTATTTGAATAACGTAAATATATTTTTTGATTTATATAAAGTAGTACCTACCTATTGTGTATAAGAATTCATTTTAATTATCTATATATATCTATATCTATCTATCTATATATATATATATATATATATATATATATATATATATATATATATATATATATATATATAAATCAAATGTTGTTCGTTAGTCTCGCTAAAACTCAAAAACGGCTGGACCGATTTGAATAATTCTTTTTCTGTTTTGTTGGGAGTGTGTCAGGTGTGGTTTAAATATAAAAAAAAATAGCAAAAACAAAAAAAACAGCTAGAAAATCAAAAAGTTCTGAACCGTTTATTTTGTATGGGAATCACTAACAGTTAAAACCTAAACTACTAAACTAAACAGTTAAAATGTACCTAGGGACAAACCCGAGCGAAGCGAGGATGAGTCTCTAGTAACCATATATTTTCATATGAAAGTTCATGGACTTTAGGGGGTTCGGTCAGCGAGTAGCAACACGGATATAACCTGTCGAAATTGCTTATCTATTTCGGTTAGTATCGGGATGAGCGAGACGCGTCATATGATAAAATTATCGTGGCCTTAATGAAAACAGCCGCTCTAAGGCCGTTCAGGTAACCAGATATGAGTGACGTCAGCGTGACGCTGCGCTACGTCAAATTTGACCTATTGGGACTGATCTGGCTATTGTTTAATGATTTAATAGATGCTATCATTTGTTTGGAATATTATAGTGCCTTACATTAATGATATTTGACGCCGGTTCTTCTTAGAAGAACCGCTTTCCGAGCCAGTGGTGGCGTCACGGACTGAGTTCAAAATGTAATATTTGGAAATTAATAGCAGTATATATGCGTGCAAAGTCACAGTCAGAAGTAAGCGTGCAATAAATAACTCCGTTCGTTTATGAATATCGACGACGATTAATATGCCTAATATTTAGTGCTTATTAATTGAATATACTATATTTGTCTTTTATCAATTGTAAAAAATACAATATTTCTGAGGAGACATGTTTGTATATCAAATTATTTTTATACTTTGTCTATAACAAAACAGTCCACATTCAGCCTTGAGTACACACTTAATTTTTTAGTACTCGTAATCAAATTTTCAACCATCTGTTACTTTAAAATGTAAGGGGATAGAATGTCACTGTGTCTTTGATGACTCGACAGCCATTTTATGATTTCTTCATATTTACTACACTAAAATCAACAACTTCCGTGTTATTAAATTGTGCATGACTTTAAATCAAACGTTTACTATGTAATAAAAGGTAGCTAAAATTAATAACGAATTATAGTCATAAAATTTCTATATATACATACATAAAAAAACTAATAAATAAATATGTGAGTAAGTACCGTCATATATATAGGATATAGATCTAAGGTGTATTAAAACGAATGTAAATGTCCCAACATATTTATGTTGGGACTTTAACACAGCACTATTTAGTTCCATGGTAAGCTACGAGGCTTGTGTTATGGATACCAGATAGTTGATACACTACACATATATAACTTTAGATACATACATATTATAAATATAAACATCCATTACTGAAGTACAAACAGTCGTGCTCATCACATAAATTAATGCTAGCGGGACTCGAACCCGCGACCGCTGTCACAGCAAGTCACAGGGTCACAACAAACCGAGCCAAACGTGTCATCATAATCATAAATGTCTTGTCACGTATATTGGCAAGATATTTGAATTTACAGGTAAAATATTTTTGTTAAACCCACATGTAATTTTATATTTATTTATGAAGACTCAAATAAGAACTAAATAATCATTTTAAACACAAAGTCGCAACAATCTGGACATGCTAATAGTTCCACAAACCGTTCTATTTCGAGTGGTACCTGTAAACTACAGAATTGCGAACATAAATCAAAACGCTCAGGCGCTGTCATTAGTTTGATGTATCGAGTAAACAGGTCGATTCGCGTGTCATATTATTGGGCGCGTGCAAGCACTCCTACGCACGTCTACGGTATAGTCTACTACAGCATCAGCAACTGATGTCTTAAACATCTTGATATTAATAAATGCTTATTTGATATTATTTTAGTACCTACTGTATTTTTATGTCAATACTATATAATAATTAGATACCTTAATTGGCAAATCAGCTAACTCCATATGAGTAAGTTTTTCAGGCGACACTTAAAACTTTATAATATTTTTTGTACACTACTTATTAAAAATCTAAAATACCGTCGGTACATAGATAATATAAGTAAGCTGTTATTTTTGATACTGTAAAATCCTACTAAAATAATACTACTGAATCACTGTTTCGTACAGTCTAAGTCAAAAAATAATTTTTTGGTGCAATGTGGAGTTGGCTGGTTTACCAATTAAGGTATCGTGACAGCAAAAATAATTTTCTATTATTTTAAATGGAAAAATGTACCTCGACATGTCTCGACATAGTTTTTTTGTATACATATCTTAGAGATGTTATATACTTTTTTTTATCCTATATGCATGTCTTAGTAGTTGTTATAAGCATATTGTTAAAAAGGTATCAAACCAAAATAAACTTTCAACGAGCGTATTTTTTACTTTGACTATGTTCATAACAAATTTATGAGTGAATGAGTTCCAAAAGATCATATCACTGATCATAATTCTGTTTTATTATGCATGAGCTTAAAATCCATCCGTTTGTTTGTTACAACTACTTATAAAAAACTTAACATACAAAATATTAAAACGGAAATATCTCAAATAAACCTTAAACCTATACTAACATCTATAGATCCTAATTTTTGTATTGAATACTTAACAAATACCTTAAAGAGAATAATATCTAATAATACTCTTAAAATTTCATTATCTTCTAGAAAAAAAATCTTAAAACCATGGATCACACCTGGTATATTACGTTGTATTAGATCCAGAGACAAATTACATAAAAAAACTAAACTATTTCCAAATAACGAAATACTTAAATTATCATATAGTCGTTATAGAAATGTTTGCAACTCACTTTTAAAAAAATTAAAGAATAATTATGACAGAAATGAAATCAATAATGCAAAAAATGATAATAAAAAATTATGGAACGTCCTAAAAACTAAAATAAATAACTCAAGTAAACAAGATGATTTCTCTAAAAATTTGCTTAATATATCAAGTTCATCGGCCAATTCCCTTAATTTAATTAATAACCACTTCATAAATGTAGGTAAAAATTTAGCAACACAGTTTAATAGTAACCTAACCCATTACAGAAATTATTTTTCCTCAACACTTCACTTAAACTCGCATTCTAAGTCATTTGTATTACTAGAAACAACAGACGATGAAGTAAATAGACTTATAACAGGCTTAAGAAATACCTGTGCAGTTGGCTGGGATCAAATATCAAATAAAATTCTAAAGGATAATAGAAATTTCTTAACCCCAATTTTAACACATATTTTTAATCTTTGCCTTCATGAGGGTGTTTTCCCTAAGTTCCTAAAACAATCAGAAGTTCATCCAATTTATAAAAGTGGTGATAAAAGTAACCTTAACAACTACAGACCTATATCCATATTACCCGCTATATCCAAAATTTTAGAAAAAATAATAAATAACAGGCTTATAGATTATTTAGAAAAAAATGAAATGATTTCGATTAATCAATTTGGCTTCCGTCGTGGTAAATCTACAAATGATGCAGTATTTTCTTTGACAAATTATATAAGCTCAAACTTGGACAGAGGGAAAAAGGTTATCTCAATTTATCTTGATCTAGCTAAGGCCTTTGATACAATTTCTATTCCAATTTTATTACTGAAACTTGAAAAAATTGGAATAAGAGATCGCCAGCTGCAACTCTTCAAAAGTTATCTTTCTGAACGAACTCAATGCATACGAATTGGAGATAACGTTAGTGATAGCCGTTGTATTGAGTATGGTGTTCCTCAAGGTAGCATTTTAGGTCCAACATTGTTTTTGTTATATATAAATGATTTATTATGCTTAAATACATATCAAGGAAAAATTCTTTCCTATGCTGATGACACAGCTCTGGTTTTTTCCGCAGATACATGGTTCGAAGTCTTTGATACCGCCCAAAAGGGTTTTAATGATGTCACCGAATGGCTTCGAAATAATATGTTAACATTAAATTCGGACAAAACAAAATATATTGCATACTCAATTCGTGAAGTAAACCGACCAAGTGAGCAATATCGTATACTAACTCACTCTTGCAGTGACAACCAAAATTGCTCTTGCCAATCAATTGAACAAGTAGATTCGATCAAATATTTGGGTATAATCATAGACTGCCATCTTAGTTTCAAGCAACATATTTCTAATTTAACCATTAAAGTCCGTAAATTATCATACATATTTAAAAACCTTAGACATATTGTTGAGCCAATCATTATGAAGAGAGTTTACCTGTCGCTCTGCCAATCTATTATCACTTACTGCATCTCTTCCTGGGGCGGTGCCTCAAAAACAACATTAAAATCTATTGAGATAGCTCAACGTACAGCTCTCAAAATATGTACCTTTAAGCCATTTCTTTACCCAACTCAGGCACTTTACCAGTACTGCGAAATTCTAACGGTTCGACAACTATTTTTATTAAATATTATATTAAAGCAACATTCTGAGCTAAAATTTGAACCATCCAAAATCGATAAACGAAGAAACTTTGCTGTATGTAACAATGATAGGGAATTTAAAACAATGTTTATCCACAAATTTTATAGTTATTTAGGACCTTTTATCTATAATCAAGTTAATAAAAAACTTAAAATTTATTCTGATAATAGTAAAACATGCAAATTGAAAATAGTGAATTACCTGCTTAACTTATCATATGATGAAACTGAGGACATTTTACGTGTTTTTAATTAATGATTTTTTCCACTCATATTTCATTCCAAACACACACACACACAAACACACACACACATACATATACATACATACATAATATTTTATATTTGTTTTTAATATTATAAATACTAGCTTTTTATTACTTAAATACCCTTTAAAATGTTAAAAAAAAAAAACTCGTTTTGTATCAAATGGCTTATAATAATAATTAATCAAACATATTTGGGGGATAGGCGCTGTATGCCGTAATACAGGTCTCCTAGTACGGCAACAGAGGCTACCATATCTTTTGAGTCGACACAGCCTAATTTAAACTGAGCTTAAAAAACAAATTATCCTGTATAATAATATATGTATATTTGTTTTTGTATGTAATATGCTTACTGTTTTATGTGTTTTTGTTCAATAAAAAAATTATTATTATTATTATTATTATTATTATTTCTGTAACATTATTATTAACCTCTTAAACTATTTTCAATGATATTGAATGTACTCAAAATCTGAAAATACATTTCAATGCAATAACATCTGCAACGATATTGAGATCTTAGATTTTTGCCACTTGCTCTTGCCTTCATTTATTGTACAATAGATTGTGACAGCCACAAAAATAACGTACTAAAAATACGTGTACCTAAAACATGAAGCTTTACAATCTCGAGATTGATTTGGTACTTACTATTCAAATGAAAGGTTTCTGAGTTAACAATAACCTGTATAAAAAAAAAATCTATAGAAATTCACACAAATCTAGTGCACTATAAATCTGGAGAGTAGCTTTTGAAGGGAAACTCGATGAAACGAAAATGCGACACGAGAAAGAGACGAACACATAAATATATAGGATTAAGCCGGCGAGAGAATGAGATAGAATTATGACTAATTGTTGCCATGATAACCGTTGTTATTGTCTGACAAATGGTATATAATATTATATTCTTTCCGCATATGATAAATATATAATTTTATAGAAACAAATATATGATTCTAATATGCCTTACATGGATTATTTAATTATAATTGATTTGTTTTAATTTGTGATATTTGCCAAAGAAGTTTTACTTCAACCGCGCGTAAAGTTTACACGCACCCATTTTTTTATTTTATTTTATCTTCTGGTTATTTCTATTATATTTAAAACATCCTTCAAACGGCGTATTTAAAATTATTCAATACACATAGCTATATCCGCCGTATAATTTTACTAGGTGTAAACTGTAAGCCGAAAACAAAGCGAAGCATTTAATTTAACGAGCCAGTTTCACGGGCGTTTAGCAGAAATTCACGCCAATACTACTTACTAGAGAATCTGACGGAGGGAAATTGTTATTCTTCAATTTGAAATTGTTTATTTACCAGAAAAGATATAAGATTGGTTTGAATACGATGTATCTAACCTCTAACGACCTCATGGATTGCAATATTTACACTGTAAACTAGAGTTGTAAATCATCCTTAATATTATAAATGTGAGTGGGTTTGTTTGTTTGTCTTTCTTTCACGTCAAAACAGAGTGACGGATTGGCTTAATTTTTTGTGTGGATATAGTTGGAAGGCTGGTGAGTGATATAGGCTACTTTTTACCGCAGAAAATTATCGCATTCCCACGGGAAAACACGTTATAATACAAACGAATCCCAACTCATCATACCTATGTATATATATATATATATATATATATATATATATATATGTAATGAAATGTATGGTTTTACGATAGAAAGTTCATTATAGAATATTTTTGTGATGAGACTTAGCTTGTGTTACAATTTTTGTTTGTCTTTGCCTTTAATTTTTTTTTATTAAGAGTAATTAAGATAATAAGCAGAATGGCAAATATTACTGACATTCATACATATTTAAGCTAAATTGTTAACGGAAAACTCAACATATGACGAAAATCTAGTAATTTTTATATAATCAGTAAATATTTTCTAAATTAAACAAATAAGATACGATCAGAAGTAAAATTCGTCGTTGCATTTGTGGGGACAATGGTGGATAGGTCCAGGTGCAACACGAACTATTACGTGTCTTGGCGTGCAATAGGGAACTATTTCTGCACCTCGAATGCCGCATGCCAAATCGTTTTCCCGACCACTTATACAAGATCCCTTGTTTCCTTCCTCACTTTGCGCATTTCAGATATCCCTAGATCCCTAAAGTTCAAGTAAGGCTGGTGGCTCACCAGACTGTGTATTATGACGTTACAATAATTTATGTGCACCCGTTTGTTATAATATCTGAACTATCGAGATTATCATAAATATGTTTGTAATAGTTGAGGTTATAAATGGATACCGAACGCTTTACACGTTGTTTCGTTAAATATAATTTATGAAAAGTTTATTATATAAATACTGATAAAGTTAACGAAAATGTTAGTTTACAAAATGAAATTTTAGTTTATCGTCTAATCACAAAATAGGCCCAAGGCTCTATCCAAAGGAAAAGTAACTTAGTATGCGTGATATATCAACTAGTTTTTACATGTCAATGAAAAGCCTTTAGTCCTGATTGATTCTAGTCTATGGGCCTCACACTTTTGAAATCGTATTATTATCTATACACATAAATAAAATTGAAGTTTTTGAATTGTTGAAGTAAGCAGCTTAATACTAAATGCATATGGAATTATATACGGTACTTATAAGAAAAACACAATTTATAAAATTTTTGTCTGTCTGTCTGTTTGTTCCGGCTAATCTCCGAAATAGCTGGACCAATTTTAACGGGACTTTTACTGGTAGATAGCTGATATTATAAGGAGTAACTTAGGCTACGTTTATTTTAGAAAAAGAATTAGGGATTCGATAAAAAAAAATACTTAGGGACGAACCCTAGCGAAGCGAGAATGAGTCGCTAGTAATGAATAAATATATAATCGCTGATCCTTTTTAAGTATAAAAACTTTAAAAAAAAAAAAAATAAAAACCGACTTCCTGGCACTGAAAAGTAAAAAATAACTAAACAGAGGTTTTCATTTAAAATAGATACCTAATCAGATATTTTCGAAGTCGGTGCCAGCCAATACAAATCAAAGCACACCGACTTCGAAAATATCTGATTAGGTATCTATTTTAAATGAAAACCTCTGTTTAGTTATTTTTTACTTTTCAGTGCCAGGAAGTCGGTTTTTATTTTTTTTTTTAAGTTTTTATTTTTCCATTTTTAGTGTAGACGTAATAAGCAAGTAATTTGTAAGAAGAAAGATTTTTAATAAAAACATAATATTCGATTAAGCCATTTATTTAAAAACCGCTTGACCGATTTCGATAAAATTTATATGGGACCACCGGGGAAGAATACTGTTTGAAACAAAAAAAAAAATTTTCCAATTCGGTTCAGCCGTCTTCGAGAAATCCGTGAACATACATAAAAAAAAAAAGATTCCGACGAATTGAGAACCTCCTCCTTTTTGGAAGTCGGTTAAAAACTGTTATAGGGGTACGAAAGGGTGACAAAAAATGAAACTGTTAGTTAAATTAAGGAATACTCTGGAATATTTTTTTAACGTTTGTAAATTAAAGATTAATTTAAAAAATGTAGGGCTCCTACACCGACAGCCAAATCGAAACATTTTATTGTATAGATTGGTTGAATAAAATAACACATCTTATTGTTAGCTTTACCGCATTCAGGCTAATATAAGTACCAATAAAAATAGGATAGCTCTGTGCTATTTCTATTTTTGCGCCACTATTCTGGGAATTTATGTAGTTTATATGTTTAGGTATTCCACAGTCCAATCGATGAGAGAAGAAACGCACAAGGTTTTAAGAGCGAAGCGTTTACGACTGTTAAACATTACCGCAAAAAATTGACAAAATATTACTTATACGTGTATAAAGTTTAAATCTGCTTCTAGTTTAAATTTTTAAATCAGTTATTACTTATTGCATATTGTGACTAATCATAAAAAAAAATTGGGAAAACTATAAAGAGTAATTAAACTGAACTGTAAATTTTAAGCATCACCTTTAATAAAAAAATCGGAAATCTAAAAACATATGTGTAATATTTGAATACCTAAATAACATCTAACCGGGATTTCCCCGTATTCCAAATGTTTAACAATTTTAAATAAACTCTTTATTATCTTACCTAAAGTACTGTTTCATTTCAATTTACTGACCGTCGAAATTATTCGCTGGAACCATTTTTTACATCAAATCGTATTATAAAGATATATTTATATTAAAGTCCCACACGTGTTATATATAAAAATAAATAGAGCATGCATTATAAAATGTGTTGAAATGTGTGGTACTCACATCATCACCCTTTTCGAGTGCTCCAAGCGATGCTAGAGAGGCTCTGGAACCACCGTGCTTGCGCAGAGCTCGTTCAGTTTCTACACACTGTGATAGAGGCACGCCGAATACGCTCCCCGTAGGTTCTGTATAGAAAATAGTTTTTTATCATCGCTGAATGTGTTGCTAAGCGCAAATCTCGAGAGCAGCTGAACCGATTTCGCTAATTCTTTTTTTATAATATTCCTTGAAGTACGAGGATGGTTCTTATGTAGAGAGAAATTTAAAAAATTGCCTGAAAAAGTCTAAAAACAACATTTTTCTATATTCCCATACAAAAGATTCGTAATAATGCTTAAAAGTCAATTTGAACTTTAATACCATACAATAAAGTTAATTTTTTTTCGTATGTTCCTTAAAGTCCTTAAAGAAAAAAAAAATTATATGGCTAAGGCTGGCTAATAACTATTTATATCTATTTAAAACGTATCTAGCCACGAATCCGAGCGAAGCGAGGGTGAGCCGCTAGTAATTTTTTTTTTAAACTAGCAACCTATACTTGCTTCGTTGCCTGGTCATAATCCAGCCGTTTAAGCGTGAGGGAGAAACATACACATATAAACTTTCAATTCAATTAAAAGAGAGTCAGTCAGTCTGTGGAGAAACTACCACCGGTTCGGAAAACAGCTGCTGAGTGGAGCCAAAGAGAAATTCATTACATTTTCGTTACATTTTTTTATATAACATTATTCATTCATTATTATTATTATACTCGTAGCTAGCCCGCATATGAGTCAATTATTAATTCCACACATTTTAATCAAAATAAAACTCTTAAACAGAGTTGTGTGCTTTATTCAGTAATCATCATCTCCCAGCCCATTTCCCAAATTACTTGGGGTTAGCCCAGTACGTCATTCTCTTCCACTCTCTCCTATTACTCGTCTCGTTATCTTTCACCCATTCATGTCCTGTTTCACACAATCTATCCAACTTTTCTCCAGTCTTCCTTTACTTCTCCATCGATCTACATTTATTTCCATCACTCTTCTCGTCACACGCTTTACTCAGTAATATATTTTATTAATTTAACTTTAAATCTTGTAAAAGTTACCTCTAATACAGTTTGTGGAATTTTATTATATATACGTATACTCAGGCCCATGAAGGATTTATTCACCGAGATCAGGAGGCGAAATCTTGGCGTTAAAATCGAAAAGATTTCTTACTATTTCTAGTGTTTATTGTGTATTTATCACTGTTTTTCAAAACCGTGACCGTTTCAAAAAAAAAAAAACATTTTTTTAACTGGTTAAACTTACAAATATATAATTGATACAATTATATATTTGTAAATTTAACACTAAAAAATATAAGAAATAGGTCTTTTAGCCAATATCTCATTTATAGATTATAACTATAAGAGAGGAAATTATTTAACTATCCTCTACTAGTTTATAAATGATAGTGCAAAGGCCGAGTTATTTACATCGAGCTATTTGCGGCCACTCAAACAATGGGGAAACGTGGTCATGCGGCGCTATAAATTGTGAAAGGCTATTGAAAAGCCCGAAAACCAATACATATTTAAGACTAGCGTCTCACCCTCGCTTCGCTCGAGTTCGCCACTAGACAAACAAAAACAAATCTATCCCACGGGACCCGTACATTTTTCCGACATAAAAAGTAGCTTATTTATTATTCTGATGTATAACCTATATTATTATAAAGTTTAATAAAAATTTAATCTGTAGTTTTTGTGTACTAAGCTGTATAAGTTACTATAGTTTTTTAACTATCCCACGGGAACTCTTTAATTTTCGGGGATGAAAAGTATCTACGATGTTGTCCGGGCATATAAGGTACCACCGTACAAAATTTCATTTAAATCGGTTTAACTGTTTCGGAGATTAGCCCATGTTACGCAAAGCCAAACCACCGCATAGGCATGAAACCTCACGTACATACAACGAGACGACGTGCCGGCCGCAGGCGCTAGCGCAAATGCAAGCGCAGCAGCCACCTACATTTCATCAGTGCCGATGCCACAACTTCCTACAATAATTGTAGTATAAAAGGCATTACCTAGCTGCATCTTCACTGATTTGATCTAATATCGATCGACAGTCATCTTAGTAGTAAGAACTTATAGTTAATAAATTAATTTTAAGTTAATTTGCATTTCTTTGCATCCCCTGGCTGCCCCCAAACGTAATTCCCATATAAACAAACAAACAGACAGAGAACCAAAAAAATTGAAAAATCTGGATTTGTTCTATTTCTCTTCTTACATCCCCCTGACTCGGTTTTTTGCATTTTTTTTTCTATGTACAGACATTCGACCTCTACAGTTTTATTAAATGTATATGTATATTTTGCTTTACTGAGTTTACACGTGTTGCAATTTTCCTAATGACTATCTTTTACTTATTGCCCTGCAATTCATTTTCAACTTTTGTTTCAATATAGTCCAAGCGAAATGCAGTTATTTTTAAGAAAAAATAAAATATTGAAAACCTGAAGTTTTATGATTTTAAAATGTTAGCAGGTATATAAGGAATAGAAATTCATAAAATGCCCCCGATGCCCAGCCACCCCCGAGAAATGGGGGGACGCAAAGTGTTGAAAAATAGTTTTTTTCAATATCCGGCTTACTGTGACGTTCTATCGAAAAATGTTTTATACAAATGTTGTAGGTCTAGTAAAAATCTACAACTTTTATTCATAACACTTTTTACAACAACCTTAAAGTTTTCGAGATATTTGCAAAAAACTCAGTTTTTAATTTTTTCTTGGTTTTTTATTTTTAATTTCTAGAATAATCTTTTAATTTTCATGAAACTAAGGTGATGTAATCTACAGTATGTATAGAATAAATATAAAAAAATTGAAATTGAAATGTTTAGCCATTTCCGAGAAAAGTACGTTTTATGGTCTCGAGAGGCTGAAATTCACCCCCAACTTCAAGTGGACGTTTACATTTAAAAAAAATTTTGTACAATCTTTAGATAGGGTTCATTCTTTTCGTCTTGATCTCTACCTTTTGAAAAAATAAAAACATTGTATGGTTACCTTGTAAGAACACTCTTAAAAATTGAAAACATTGGAGAAATCGATAATTTTTACTTTGTAAACTACATTTTTTTAATTATCATCGGAAAAGTGTACTTTATTAACCAAATTTTTATAAACTGATTATATCAGTGTATTTTTCAGGAAAAAGCGAAAGAAATGGTATTCTTAACTTTTTTATTTGACACTCATTATTTATACAATATCACCGTAAACATTCCAAGTTTGCAATTTGACGAGTCGTGAAGAAATAATAAAAATTGGAATTCACGTAAAGTACACCCTTTTCTTTTGTATTTTTTCCAGTAGAATCTATTTATGGTATTATTTTTTTGAATTTTTCGATGTTTTATTAATTTTTGATCGATTTTGGAGTTAAATTTATTGCTTTTTCTAAAAATTTAGATTTTAAGGTAATTACAAAAAGAAATGAAATTCATTCGTAGTCTAATCTTGTTTATTTATTAGTTAAAAGTATAATTTTAAAAAATTAAGTTGATATTTACAAAATGTTGTCATAGTTTTGTTAAAAAAATCATAATAAATGAAAAAAAAAACTAAAAACAAAAAAAAGTACATTAAAGGGTAATTTTAAAAAGATTTAAATTTTTAAAATTACCCTTTAATGTACTGTGCATCTATCAAATGCTTAGATATTAGTGATAAAAAAGAAAAGGATGCCTTTTTATTGAAAATCAAATATCTCAGGAAAAAATCGACATAAAGAGCTTAGTAAAAACTTTTTATTCATTTTATACATTTTTTTAACAAAACTATGACGAAATTTTGTAAATATCAACTTAATTTTTTTAAATTATACTTTTAACTAATGAATAAACAAGATTAGACTACGAATGAATTTCATTCAAAAATTAATAAAACATCGATAAATTCAAAAAAATAATAACATAAATAGATTCTACTGGAAAAAATACAAAAGAAAAAGGTGTACTTTACATGAATTCCAATTTTTATTATTTCTTCACGACTCGTCAAATTGCAAACTTGGAATGTTTACGGTGATATTGTATAGGTAAATAATGAGTGTCAAATTAAAAAGTTAAGAATACCATTTCTTTCGTTTTTTCGTAAAAATTATCGATTTCTCCAATGTTTTCAATTTTTAAGAGTGTTCTTACAAGGTAACCATACAATGTTTTTATTTTTTCAAAAGGTAGAGATCAAGACGAAAAGAATGAACCCTATCTAAAGATTGTTCAAAAATTTTTTTAAATGTAAACGTCCACTTGAAGTTGGGGGTGAATTTCAGCCTCTCGAGACCATAAAACGTACTTTTCTCGGAAATGGCTAAACATTTCAATTTCAATTTTTTTATATTTATTCTATACATACTGTAGATTACATCACCTTAGTTTCATGAGAATTAAAAGATTATTCTAGAAATTAAAAATAAAAAACCAAGAAAAAATTAAAAGCTGAGTTTTTTGCAAATATCTCGAAAACTTTAAGGTTGTTGTAAAAAGTGTTATGAATAAAAGTTGTAGATTTTTACTAGACCTACAACATTTGTATAAAACATTTTTCGATAGAACGTCACAGTAAGCCGGATATTGAAAAAAACTATTTTTCAACACTTTGCGTCCCCCCATTTCTCGGGGGTGGCTGGGCATCGGGGGCATTTTATGAATTTCTATTCCTTATATACCTGCTAACATTTTAAAATCATAAAATTTCAGGTTTTCAATATTTTGTTCCCAAACTGCATTTCGCTTGGACTAATATATTATAAGAAAATTAGAATTCTAAACATTACTATTTTTTCTCTACCACACTATGAGATAAATTGTATTGAACATTTTTTATTAAATTAATTCTTATCGTGTTGGTATATTATAAGATTCTTTTAAAGAATTGAATAATTTGGTTTTCTTCAAGGATCTAGTCTGGTTTCATATAAACTTCCGCCTGTAAAAAAAATTGCGGAGTAAATAAAAAATATCTAGATCTACTTCATAGCCAATAACTCTTGTCTCGTGCAGATATTAAAAGCACAACTTACCGTAGTACGCGATTCCAAGCAAATATATGTATGTCAAGTTATGCCAATGGTCGTTAACATTATAATTATTCGCGATTAAGAGAACTACACTCAGAGGCAAACCGCAAATACGTTCCCAGTAACCCAAAAACATTTGAGTCATTTAACATGCACGACCCAAATTTTTGGTGCGATAAGGAAAAAAAACTTAAAATGTAACACTTTCATAATGTATTAAGGCGAATTGGCACGGGCTCAACGTAAACACGAAACACGTAAAGTTATAAAGAAGTGAAATATGCATACATTGTTCGAACAAGGTCTAGCCCACCTCCTACACGCCAGACGTTTGACAAACTACGCTGGAATACGATGAAATACGCTCATAAAATTGAGTCCAATGCAAAAATATTTTAAGATTGCAAAACGACAACATTTAATGTGTCATTGTCAATATTAATTATCAGTAATTTAAAAGAATATCTGAGTTATGCCGAGTTATCTAGCATAATAATAATAATGTTCTCCTGACCGATTCCGGCCACGGCGGCCAATCTCATTGAGACTAGCCAACTGCGCAGGAGATATTATAGTGTACAAGTGTACGCGCAGACACAAGAGCACTCTCTATTCCTGTCACTCTCATACTCCGGTGGGACGACTATTCGACACGACCGGTGAGAGTTAAGGCGCAGGACCGACGGCTTTACGTGCTCTCCGAGGCACGGGGGTGAAAACACCGCCAACTTCCCAACTCCGGGCCGTTACTGAGGCTTACTTTACAGAAAGACTCAATAACTAAACTTGGCCCGACCCGGGACTCGAACCCAGGACCTCAGGATGTGCAGCCGTACATGCTAGCCACTACACCACCGAGGCAGTTATCTAGCATAGAAGACTAGTGATGGGTGTAATCCCCCTGGGACCTATTATCTTTCGTTAAAAGGGACGGTCTATATAACACGGCATTTTTCATATATAACATAACAAAAATTTAAAGTAACAATTAAATAAATAAAAAAAATTACTGGAGATGTGTAATTTATTTACTTGTTATGGCACCACTTTTGTTTTATTTTGGGAAGAAAATTATAATTAACTAGCTGCTCAACCTCGTTTCGCTAAGGTTCGCCTCTATGAAAACAAAAACAAACCTATCCCACAGGAAACGTATATTTTTCCGGGGTATAAAGTAGCCTGTGTGTTGTTCCAGACTATATTCTATCTATCTCTGTGCCAAATTTCATCCAGATCCGTTCAGCCGTTCTGAAGTGAAAGAGTAACAAACATCCATACTCACAAACTTTTACATTTATAATATTAGTATAGATAAATGATAAATTGGTTAATTATTAGTCTAATAGTGTGCATAATTTACATATATATAAAAAACTTAACTATAAAATCGTATGCGCTAACCATTATCCATGCAACCCTACGAGTTTCTATCTAATATAAATTGCCTGGAAAATATCATTTTTAGTGATAAGGCCGCCCTTACACTGAAATACATTTTTGCATTATTTGTTCTTTTTAAATTGTTTTTTTTTTGGTGTAATAAAGGATTAAGTAAATTAAAAAAAAACTACAAGCTCTTATTGTAAGAAGGATATATTCACTGGAAGTCTAATATGAAAACCCAATTTTAAATACACATAACATAATTTTTTACATAAAGACAGTTTAGGCAGCTAATAAAGTCCGAAATCCAAACGTAAAGAATTCGCAAAGTTCTTTACTTTTAATTTAGAAAATATTTAGCAGTGTAATGAGTCAAACACGCGTGAGCCAAAATAAATATTATACATTAAACATTAAATAAAGCCTATATCTTATTATTTTATATCCGAAGTCAGGTGGGTCCATATTTCGTGTATTGGACATCGTCCAAGTGATGTTACTTTAATTCATTTTCTTTATAAATTTTATTTTCAAACAAAATATTACTTATGTATGAGAAATCAAAGAATTAACAACGTGTAGTATGTTGTTGTAGTGTTACTAAAAAATGCCTGAAGTAAAAATATTTTATGCAATTATTTTGTTCATTTACCTCTTATGGAAGGTAAATTTAAAAAGTATAGATAATACTAGCGACTCACCCTCGCTTCGCTCGGGTTCGTCCCGAGCTTGCATTAAATCACGATTGATCAGTTTTCGACCGGAGAGGAAAAATGATTAAATTACTAAAATGGCTATTAAAAAATAAGAGTTGATCGTAGAAGGGTGAAAATTGAGGATTGTATGTATTTTTGTATGTTGTATCATAAAAAAATAGAAATTAAAAATTTTGTCTAAAAAATAAAAAAAAAATTTAGGGGTGGACTACCCCTAACATTTAGGGGGATGAAAAATAGATGTTGGCCGATTCTCATAGATACCGGATAAGCACAAAAAATTTCATCAAAATCGGTCAAGCCGTTTCGGAGGAGTATGGCAACGAAAACTGTGACACGAGAATTTTATATATTAGAAGATATAAAAAAGCAGTATATAAGTTTTATATATTCATTAGTAATTAATCCTATTAAAAAATCAAGGAGAAAACCCCCATATATTTAAACTACCAGTCAGGTAGTAGCTAGTAGGTAAGTCTTAATCGTTACTATGGAATAGTAACAATTAAGACGAATTATATATATATATATATATATATATATATATATATATATATATACTAGCATTTCCCGCGGCTCCGCCCGCGTTCAGATGATCAAAAACCAAATCCTTAGGTTTTACACATTAGTATACTCTTACATTATACATTACTTTCATTGCGCACCGCATGATTGGTAAATAATGGCAGTGATTGTCAATGCCACAAAGGTTCCTCCGTTAAATTGAATTTTTTGTTTTAGCAATAACATTTATGTATGTCTATACTTCTGTTTTGTTTGTTTCTTTAGTTTTGGGCGATAAACTCTCAAACTACGGAATTAATTTTAAACATTTTTTACTAATAGACAGCTATAGATTAATTTAATATATAGCTGATTATTTAAATTACATAATGATAACTTTTCTTAATTAGCGCTAGTTAGTAATATTTTCCAAAACGATTTTCAAAAGAAAGTGTAATAAGTAAATAATTCTAAGCGAATACATTTCTTTATTTCATATGGCTCGGCTAATATGATTAAAGTCGCAAGCATTTTATTGTGTCCTTTAAGCCTTTACCTTCCAAGAAAAGGTGTCAAGAAAAAGTGAAAAAGTTGAGGTATAACAGTTCCTAAAATACTTTATCATAGTTTTTGAGATATGAAATATTTTTAGTTATCCGCTTTGGCAGTTTAACAGTCATAAACTTTAACGTTAACCATACAAAGTAAGAAAAACAACATAGCATTTTGCTGTACGAAACCTAAAATGCGCGAGTTGGATTTATATTTGCCCAATTTTTACATTAAAAGATTAAAAAACATTAACATTATTTACTAAACAATAAAAATTTACAAATATTCTCATTTGAAAATTGTTTCGGCCAACAAAATATTACTAATATGTTACTAATTTATAAAGCCAAAAAGTTTGTTTTATTAAAAATTTAAGCACGGGCAGGGCCGCGGGTAATTTAGTAGTAATTATAGTAAAGTCATAGAAAGGTTATACCTGTACATTTTTTTTTGATAAAACTACTTATTTTAAAAACACATGGCGACATCTATTGTCAAATAGCTAAATAATACATAAATAAATTTTCATTAAAATAACTATTTTAATGAATAAAATAGCGCTGTTAATATTTCTTTTAAGATAAGTTTTTTTTAATAGTTTTAACATAATATATAAGTTACCTTGCTAAAGTATTAATAGCATCATCGTGCTTTTACTTTAACCAGTTTTTGTATTTTTTCTCAGAAATGAGATATTTTCCTGCGGTAAAAAGAATCCTATGTGTTGACCCGGATAACCTGCTATTACCATACCAAATTTCATAAAATTCCCTCAAGTGGTTTTTTCATGCAGTGGCATTCAGAAAGACAGAAAAAATTCTAAAAACTATAGATTCGGGCTCTATATCGCTAATAATGAATATTTCAATAAGATTTTTCGAAAAAATATTAAATTTTGGGGTTCGGCTTAGTTACAATTTTATTGTATGTATAGTTACTAATTTATGAAGCGTAAAAGTTTGCTTTACTGATAATTTAAACACGGGCGGAGCCGCGGGTGATTTAGTAGTAATTCTAATAAAATCGAAAAAAGGTCATATCTGTACATTAATTTTTTTGGGATTAAAACTATGTATTTTAAAAACACATGGCGACATCTATTGTCGAATATCTAAATAACACATAAATAAATATTAATTAAAATAACTATTTTAATGGATAAAATAGCGCTTTTGATAATTTGATTTTCAAGATAAGCTATTTTTATAGTTTTTACCATATTTTGTAAGTTACCTTGCTAAACTGTTTACAAATAGTATCGTCGTGGTTTTGTTCCTACCAGTTTTTGTATTTTTTTTCAGAAATGAGATATTTTCTCGCGGTAAAAAGTATCCTATATGTTGACCCGGATAATCAGCTATCATCGTACCAAATTTCATCAAAATCCCTCCAGTGGTTTTTCTGTGATGCGGTAACAGACAGACAGACAGACAGACAGACAGACAGACAAAAATTCTAAAAACTATAGATTCGGCCTCTGCATCGATAATAATGTCTATTTCAATAAGATTTTCCAAAAAATATTTAATGTACAGATTCGGCTTAGTTAGAATTTTATAATATGTATAGATATATATACATGCATACACATACACATATGTACCTAGGTATACATACATATATGTATATATACCTAGGTAGGATGAGTTGTTATGGGTTGTATTATAACGTGTTTTCCCATGGGATTGAGATAATCTTCCGCGGTAAAAAGTAGCCTATATCACTTTCTAGCCCTCCAACTATTTCCACACAAAAAATCACGCCAATATGTCACTCTGTTTCGACGTAAAAGAAGGACAAATAAACACACTTTTACATTTATAAAATCAGTATGGATACATTGTTTACATCAACATCATCTTAATATCAGCGTCATTATTCTAAGTGAATTTCAATTTTGCATCAACAAAATGGCATCACGTGACCACGCACCGCATCGCGGTAGTGGCCAGAACAATATATAAAGGTGATGACAGACAATCCTCAAGAATTAGCTATATTTAGCGCGGTACGATGCCGGCGCCTACACTATTTTAAATTTCCACGCTTTCTGAATTCCCACGGGTTTAGTCAGTATTGATTTTATGACTAGATGGTCAACGACATTAACAGATGTGCATTATGGGAATTTTCCAGTGACGTTGGGAAAAACTAATAATGTTTTATTCGTTCAATTAAACTAGATTTTATTTGTTTTTCCTCATTTTAGTGCTTTATGTGACTCGTTAGAATGATAAACATCATTAAAGAAACTATAAAAGTTCCTAGTGACCAGTTCGTGGGACAGAAAAAGTGATTTACCACTTTTTACTCTATCTTCTACTGAGTGTAAGGCGTTGAATGAGTTAGCGTTGTATTTTGTTTTAAAGTACAGTAAAAATTTGTGTTTATGTTCAACGAGAGAGACTAACCTCAAATACAGCAAAATATAAAATCTAATAGGACCCATTTATTTTGTCTACATCCTGTCTCTATAGACTTCTTACACGAAGCTATCATCTTAATACTTTGTCAGTAGCAATATACTCGTATACCGAAAATTTTACTGACCGTCGAAACTATCCGCTATTCTGTGAGTATTTCATACTATGTAAGTATCCTAATTTATGTAAATATTGCAAATGTTCTTATACTAGTTATATTATTAAGTGTTACTAGGGACCCTCGCTCCGTTCAGGTTCGTCTCTAGTTACGTTTTAACATTTAGTAGGTATAGATTTCTCCGAGATGAGATATTTCCCCGCAGTAAAAAGTATCCTATATGTTGACCCGGTTAACCAACTACTATCATACCAAATTTCACCAAAATCTGTGCAGTGTTTTTCTCGTGATGTGTTCACAGAGACTGATAGACAAACAGAGAAAATTCTAAAAACTATATATTCGGCCTCTGTATTGATAATAATGACTATTTCAATAAGATTTTGCAAAAAATATTTAATGAACAGATTCGACTCAGAATTATTTTATTATATGTATGGATGATATAATAGTTTATATGCATAAGTCTGTATAGAAATGTAAAAATCTATGAGTGATTGAGTAAATGTGTCTGTTACTTCATTGTAACGGCTCAACAAAGAATGAAATTCGAAATGAAAATCATTTTTATCCTACACTAGCGACTCACCCTCGCTTCGCTTTGGGTTCGTCCCTAGACAAAAACAAATCCATCCCACGGGAACCGTACATTTTTTTTTAACTGAGGAAGGCTATAGTCTATATATGATATATAGCCTATAGCCTTCCTCAGTTAACGGGCTATCTAATGCAAAAAGAATTTTTCAAGTCGGATTAGTAGTTCCTGAGATTAGCGCGTTCAACCAAACAAACAAACAAACAAACAAACAAACTCTTCAGCTTTATAATATTAGTATAGATTATCACATAAGCTTCCTTTTTAGTGCAAGCCGACTACTACAAACTGCTAGTATAACTTTTATTATAAATAACGCGGCTACGCCCGCGTTCAATGTACAAAAAAAACTCTTTGGCTTTATGTTATACACCGAGTCACTCTCGCTTCGGTCTGGTTCGTCGCTATGTATTTATATAATATTGTTCATAGAAAAATACTAAAATCGCGATTAAAAATGGATGATGGGGGTAGGAGAATGAAAAATACTTTACGACCTATTCTCATACCTACCACATATACAAAAAAAAAAACATTAAAATCGGTCGAGCCGTTTCAGAGGAGTTCGACTACAAACACCGTGACACGAGACATTTGTATATTAAAAGATTGATTTATTTGTATGATGTAAAAAAGATATTGTATTTTCTTAGATTAAAATTTACTGAATTATTTCAAGTGTCATCAATGGGTAAAATTTTTCTGATTCTAAGGCTCACATAAAGGGTAACATAAATATGATTATTGATTATAAATCGTAATATGATTACATAAAAGCAGTAATTATTGTACCGTAGATTGATTAAACTCTACGCTAGAAGTAGGTAAGATCGTTTAAAGTTAGGTAAGTTAAATTACCTTGCATATATATGTATATAATAAAACTCTTAAGTTGAATCTGTACATTAAATATTTTTTGGAAATCTTATTGAAATAGTTATTATTATCGATACAGAGATCGAATCTATAGTTTTAAGAATTTTTATCTGTCTGTCAGTCTGGGAACGCATAACGAGAAAACCACTGGACAGATTTTGATGAAATTTGGTATGACGATAGCTGGGTATCCGGATCAACATTTAGGATACTTTTTAGTGTGGGGTAATAGCTTATCTCTGAAAAATCTATACTAAGCGTTTAAAACGTTAAAACTAGGGCGGAATCCGGGCGAAGCCAGGGTGAGTCGCTAGTACTTATAATATAAATAAAAAATACTATTTTTTATTATCTAAGTTTGTGCCATATAAATGAAAATAGATTTAACTCCGTGACTTATAATTCCAAAAAAGCGTAGCGGCTGATACGTTTTTGGTTCAATTAAACAATGAACCGAACAGTTCAAAAATATCACATGGAATGAATCTAGGTGTGAAGAATAGGATAAGTTACGATATACACAGACACACGGTAAATCAATTTGATGTATTCATTAGCCGCACTCTGTCTTGTGTACATTTTATTGGCTTCTAAACGTATCATTTTATGTTTCTGGTATGCAAGAATAACAATCATGGAGTAATTTTCTGGATATTGTAACAGTTTTATTGTTCATGTGTTTTTTGTACCATTTATATTTGTAACTAACTATAACAGGCACTTATTAAACTTTTATTTGCGACGTGTACTGTTTTTTCTTATTTTTAAGACAAATTACTTTGAAATTTCATTGACCTTAACATCCTCTTTTTTAAAAGTCTAGCCTGGATATGATGATAGCCGGTTACCCATGTAGGATATTTTTTTCTGGGGGAAAATATCTCATCCCTGAGAAATCTATACAGATAAATAAAATTGGAGTGTCTGTTTGTAATATTAAAATAAGCGCTTTTTATTAAATGCATATGGATGTATATACGGTACATATACCAAAACAACATTTTTTACCATTTTTGTCTGTCTGTCTGTCTGTCTGTTTGTTCCGGCTAATCTCTGAAATAGCTGGACCGATTTTGACGGGACTTTCACTGGCAGATAGCTGATGTAATAAGGAATGACTTAGGCTACTTTTATTTTAGAAAAAAAAACAGGGTCCCACGAAAAAAAAATTATAACCAAATTAATTAATTTTGTTTTGGGAAGCAACTCAGGGACGAACTCGAGCGAAGCGAGGTTGATTCGCTAGTCTATAATAAACGTTAAAACGTACGCACGCACTGGTGGTAGTCTTTAATAAAAATATACTGTTTTGAGAAACAAGCTGTCATACATATCACATGTACATGTGATATCAAAGGAACCTGACTACCGGCATTGAATACGACACTTGAGTATTGGCAGACGTATGATTCAACTACTGTGTGATTGATACTCATTTACTATTGACAATCCGCCAGAAACTATGAAATATTTATGTGCTATGAAATTGTTATATTATTCCGTACTAAAATTTTACTCAGATTTATAGTTTTTGCCATCGAATTTTAATAGAGCAACTAACATCTTTAATGTCTCTTTTCAATGATAGCTTTGAAATTAAAAATATTTCTAAGGAAATATACACATACATATACATGTACATTATAAGTATAATTTTAGTTTTTTTTACTACTATGAAAGTAAAATTGACATCGTGCAGCACGCTCCTTAAATTCCCTTTTAAATTAATTTATATTATTCATTTAATATTTGTTGCACTACCCTTAAAAACAAAAAATGTAAAAAGAGTTGGTCTGTATAAAGTTGTCTAGGTTTATACAGCAATACAGTATTTTTGTGTGTTAGTCTTTCACATTTTAGCACATTATTTTTAATAATTAATCGAGCTTATTTTTCTTAAATGTATTTTATACATAATATATTAGAGTATATAAAAGCTTTTTGTCAAGACCAATTTGAGAAAAAGCGGCCAGTAAAGTTTATAGTTAATAAGAAAAAAATAACTAGTTTTAATTAAACATATAAGGTATACAATATTCGTAGAAGTGCTACGCAGGATTGCTACGAAATTCGCTACGAAAGTAAAGTTAGAATAAATAAGATTATTCTGGGTAACAAAGTTACCGTTTATGAGATAATTTGCTATGGTTTGATAATAATTTGTACATTGAAAAATATATAAATTATGTGTCAATCCTGAGTTACAGGCAGATATAGGTTTGGTTCAAAGTTAAACTGATTTCGGAGTAACATTAAGATCATTATTTTATGTCAAGTTAAAAATATTTTATAGGGTAACATTTAGTCATATTCACAAAAGTAGTTAGCTGGAACAAACAGACAGACAGACAAATTTTAAAAAAAATGTGTTTTTCTTATAAGTACCGTACACAATTCCATATGCATTAAGTATGCAGTTGTTATTTTGACATTACAAACAGACACTTCAATGTTATTTATCTGTATAGATTATTAGTACAGATATTTTATTATGAAATTAGTGTTTGTACCTATGAATAAATTTATTTTTAAACTATTTGTAGTGTTGCAATTGAAATATTGTATAAAATCTTGCCTTTTTCCTTATCGCCGTCCTTTGCACGGTTCTGGTCAAAGAAACCCGTAGTTAGCGCTTTCCTTTTAAGCAAGTACGCTCGTCTCTTCGGCTTCGTTGCAACCGCTGTAGCATTATCTGTCAAGATAAAAGAATATTATTAAATTACATTCATACTATAATATATTACCCATACTAATATTATTAGTTCTACTACGGTGAAGGAAAACATCGTGAGGAAACCTGCATATCTGAGAGAACCTACCAAGTTTTCGAAAGACGTATGAAGTCCGGCAACCCGCACTTGGCTAGCGTGGTGGACTATGGCCTAATTCCCCTCGAATGAAAGGGAGGCCCGGTACCAGCAGTGGGACGTTAAAAAGGGCTGAATACACTAATATTATAATTGTGAAAGTAACTCTGTCCGTTACCTTTAAACTCTTAAAGGGGCTGAACAGATTTCGATAAAATTTGGAAAGGTTGCACCCTAAGATCGAATATAAACTATCCTTGAATCCTGCCCCGTTTATCACTCAAAACCGCGGACATAAACTTGTTTATAATAAGACTTTCCTGTTTTTTATTCAATTCGATTCCATAAACACATTTTGTCTAAACATATTGTAAGTAAACATGTAATGTAACGTAATATAAAATTACTTCTGAGAAAAAAATATTTGAAAACCCCATGTAACTTAATATCTTGTAACTAGATAATAAGGAAAATCTAACTGTGAGTAATAAATCTTATGACTAAATGATTAATGTAGGTAACTAATGTAATTCCTAATGACTAAAACTATCATCCATTCATTTTTAGTATCTGGACGACCAAGCTTCGTTTGGCATTTTTCGGAAGAGATATAAAAATTGCGTTTTTTTTTCAAGTTGTTCTTTTTTTCAAAAAAGACATCAATAAGATAAATATAGATAAATTATAAAGCAAACTCTTATCGAAATACAAAATTTGAATCAAATCACTAGAGCCGTTTCCGAAATACACCAAATAAAATATACATATAAAAAATATTTGAAAATGATTAAATTAATCTCATACAAACACGACAAACTTATGATTTTTAAAATAAGATATATGTAAAATTTCTTTGGCTAAGTCTTGTTTGTTTTGATAATTTTAATAATGCGAATCGAAATTCCTCGTAAACCCATACAGTGTATGAAGTCGCCAAGATTTCATCAAAACAAGTATCGAGTTGCAGCACTTAGGGGTCATCGCGCTCAGCTTTCATGTGTACCGATGGAAAATTTAGTACTTTTTTACTATTGCACGTTCTTTTGTAGTTTGAAAAATAAGATTTGAAGAAAACATATAATATATTAGAGTTACTAAATATAATTTTATTATTGCCTATTATCATTGATTTAATTTCAAACAATGTTTTAGAAGTGATGCTTTATACTTTCAATAATAAAAGTTAAAAAAAATTATGAAGAGTTTGCTTTGATGATTAAAGAATTTACTACCTTTACTACAGTATCAACCTCCTCCTCTTAGCTGCATTATAAGAACAGCTTAGTGATATCAAATTCGTATTGTCAGCCGAAATTGACATACTCGTACAAAATTTCAGACCGGCACAAGAATCAGAAGTTGATTAATATTCACTTCCATCTTGATTACAAGTAATCAAAGCAGGCTCAACAAGCAGGTTCAAAACTCAAGTCTCGCACTTTGAATTTCCAACATGATTACCAGTTGTCTTAGGGTGAATGAAAACATCGTGAAGAAACCTGCATGTCTGAGAAAACCTTGCAAGTTTTCGAAAGACATGTGAAGTCCGCCAACCTACGCTTGGCCAACGTGGTGGACTATGGCCTGATCCCCCTCGTATTGGAGAGAGACCCGTGCCCATCAGTGGGACGTAAAAAAGGTGTGAATACAAGCATCATAACATAAGCATTTCAAATACAAATTAAAATATTAGACCTTGTTATGTAGTCAAAACTTTCCATACCACCTTATCCAACAATTACACACAATGCTATTAACATTAGTTCTCAAGAATAACTATAATTTTCTTGAAAAAACCCTTAAATCTAAATTTGCTTCGTAACAACTAACAAAAAACGGTCTATTTGCAAAGGAATTTAGATTGAAAATTCACGCCGTGAACACAGCGTCGCTGCGTTGGTGTCAGCAATGATTGTCACCTGGGCCAGATATTTTAAACGTTAAATAACGTGAAACACTTTGAAGAAGAGAAAGTGGAGATTCATTAAACATCAATTTAAAAGTGCTTTGTGATTAGAAAAATAAAATTGTAACAATGTAAAAGTTGTATATTAATTATGATTTTTTAATTGTAAAAGAAAGTATAAAAATATTTTATAGATTTTTTTTGTTTGTCTGTCGCACGTATCCCTTTTGACTGGAAGAATATTATTGGGACTCTAATATTAATGTATTATCTTATGATTCAAGAGATAATTATCTTTAAATTCAATTAAGATTATGTAGATCCAACAAAGCTCAGCTTGAGCTTCCATCGTACTCATACATTAAACCGCATTTTTAGTGGTTCCCGAGTCCGAATAAATAAGACTGGATAATATTTACTTTTTTAATTAAAAAGTTAAGCTAACTTCAAAATTGTTCCATTCTTAAGGAGTAGATTTGTCATATTTAAAGCTACTTTGGACACCGTTTATGAAGTTATCACAATATAATAAAAACGAAAAAAAAGGATGTATCTAAATTACGTATTTTCCTTTTTAAAATCGGCCGAAAAACGAAAGATATGAACGAAGAATATATGATATGAATGACACGAATGAAGCCAAAAGTAACTGATATACAAATAGTATAAAAACTATAATTTCAAGAGGATTTCCGATGAAAAGAATAAAAAATGTCAGACCCGCCCATCTACTTCGTTTATGTCTTAGACAGAGCGACAGGTTTGGTTAGATCCCTGTTAAAAAGCATTGATTAAAAGAATCGTCAATCTTTATTAATTTTAATCACGCTTGCCAGAAGCTTTCACGTCAGAGATATATATAAAATTAAATATTTTTGATTAACTACATACATGATACATGAAAATTGTGAGATGTGGATGTTGTAGGGGCTGAACTGAGATGACATTAGATATTTTTGTGCTAGTAGAAATTTCTCAATTGAGCAGATTTAAAAAGACTTAAAAATAAGGTTTTCAAATTATTAATCATGAAATTAAATATTTTTATTTAATTTTTAATATATTTGGGAAACATACAGTAGTAAATCTTAATTCTTACTTTTAGAAATATGTAACAAATGATAAAAATTTATGGAAAATCATAGAATTAACAAATTTAGAAAACTTCAAGATTTCTAAACTCAAGAGGTAAAAAGTATAGTATAATTAATATACTTGTAAATCTAAAATGATTTTATCGCCACGTAAACATAGACGCGCGTGAAGTGTTACGTCCCCAAAGATTTACAATGACAGAGCTAAGAGCATTGTGACAAGAAATAATAAGAACGTTGAAATAGAATTGAAATAAATAGAAAATCACTGAGGTTTAATTTAGAATGATTTGTTGTTTGGTTTGAAATTTAGTTAATCTGAAATCTGCTGTAACGTTTTCAAATACCAACATTGTTTCAGCAAGTTATTTTGAGTTTAAACTTAATGTTAACAGAGGTAAGGATTCGACGTTATTTTTAACGTTGACGATTATATATATATATATATATATATACACATACTATCTTTTCAGGTTTTGTTGAATATATTTAGAATTTTTCTTCCCGACATTTCAAATGCTTTGCAGCAAACATGGACAAGGGAGAGACGAAAGTTTCAGACGTCTCAAAAGTCATTATATGTATAATATGTAGTTGTTACAGATGGTAATACCTACAATTATACGATAACTAGCTGCTCACCCTGGCTTCGCTCGGGTTCGTCCCTAGTGAAAAACAAAAACAAATCTATCCCACGGGAACCGTACATTTTCCGGCATAAGAAGTAAGTATGTACATGCAAGTGCCAAATATATTAGTGCATAGTGCATTTAAGTATAATATTTATGGGATTTGCAAGAAATAGAAAATGTCACCAAAGTGTGTTTAACAATAAGTGTGGTACTGGTAGAATAAGATCTTTTACAATAGTTATTGTGTATTTTAAACATTTTAATAAGTTATATAATTAAATATTACTTAAGTTGGGTCGCTATAATCTAATTATAACAATTTATAAATAATAAGATCTTTTTATTTATTTATAATTCTAAATTTGTTTAAATGTATACTTTTAATTTAAATATTTAACATAAAATATAAGAATGACGAACACCATAATTTACCTCATGCGAGTGTAGGACCCGTTACACGACGGCTATAATCTATATAGATAAATAAAATTGGAGGGTCTGTTTATAATATTAACATAACCGCTTTTTACTAAATGCCTATGGATGTATACACGGTACATATACCAAAACAACATTTTTTATAATTTTTGTCTGTCTGTCTGTTTGTTCCAGCTAATCTCTGAAATGGCTGAACCGATTTTGACGGGACTTTCACTGGCAGATAACTGATGTAATATGGAGTAACTTAAGCTACTTTTATTTTAGAAAAAAAAAATAGGATCCCACGAAAAAAAATTAAAACCAAATTAATTAATTAATTTTGTTTCAGGAAGCAACCTAGGGACAAACCCGAGCGAAGCGAGGGTGAGTCGCTAGTAATATGAATAAATATTAAATATGAGTAATGAAATATTATTTTATTTTATATTATATACTATAAGATAAGTTTGCATCTTTGAAATTTGCTTTGAAACAAAAATAAGTAAAATTAATTAGTTTATGAAATCATGCTCCGGACGTAACACCCACGTGGGGTGATTTGAACAGCGCTGTATCCTCTATCGCATATGATTTAAATTAATTGCCATATTTTTATTATGTATGTTCCACCTTACACTAACCAGTACTAGTATTTCACCTGATTTATATTAGAAGTGCAGCTAGAGATGAAAGAAATTTCATCTCTACTAATATTATAGAGAGGTAAGAATATTTTTTGTTTGTTTGTTTGTACCGAATAAACTTCGAAACTACTGGACCGATTTAGATGAAATTTGGTAAGAAGATAGTTTTTATCCCGAAAATCATCCTTTACTCGGTTGAAAATGGGGATGATGATTTTATAAATTAAGTTGAAATGTTCGTCTTTGATTTCAAAAAGTTTGCTGTCGAGCTCACAGAGTGTTAACCTAAAACAATGGTTTAACAAGTTTGTGTCTTTTAATTTGCACTCTTTAAGATCCGTAACGACAAACCGATTTTAACGGGAAGTTAAGGGCTGTTAGATGATGTTTCTATTGAATTTTGCGCAGTTAAGTCGTCTGTCTATATTAGTTAAAAAATAATAATTTAGAAGCTTAGAATTTTTTTTTACTGGCCATAAATATACTGTAAAGCAGTAGTAGAACAGTGGTAACGTGTTCGCTTGGAAACCCAAGGATGTTTGACATCACGACTTACACATTTTAGATTTTTATATACAAATTATTTTAACATGATTACGCCTTCCTAATAAAGCGAAAGAAAACCTGCATGGACTGAGAGAACCTAACCAGCTTTCAAACAAGCTTCTATGATCTAGGGACTAGTGTGGAGTTACAGTTGTAAATCCTAAGTCCTGGGTTCAAATCTTAGTTCGGTTCAAAAATAATTATTGAATAGCAACCTGAAGTTGGAAGTTAGTGGTGTTACGTCCATGTCCATGTCTCGGAGGGTAAGTAAAACCATTGGACATCCGTCTAATCTCTCACCGGTCACGTCGTATTGTTGTCCCGCCGGACTATGAGTGAAGTTAAGTGAAGTGAGTAAGTTAGTGTACTGTAACATCACCTGCGTAGATGGCTAGTTAACAGCTTTGAACCAAGTAGATCAGAAGGGCGTTATTAATTATTATTATAATAAGTTTTTCGAAGATCTGTGCATTCCACCAACTCGTTTTCTCAGCATGTTTGTTTTCTTCCCCTCGCGTTTAAAAGGGAGACCCATCTCCAGAATTAGGACATTAAAAGCTGAATTATTAAGACGTACTAGATGGTGAGACTATTGGAAGCATATTTTTGGACATCATAGGATAAAATTGAAATTATTATATTCACTATTTTATCTTTTATTCGGAGTCTTTTGCTTTTGATATAAAAGCAAGTTAACATGACTTGAAGACTCTTAAAATCAAATTTGATTAATGTCAAAATGTAAATATTTTCTAATTTACAAAACACTTTATCACACATACGTATGTATGTAAGCAACAAAAAAATTTGGTTTATCTCATCAGTTAATGATGCCCACGAAACAAAATAACGACTTGTTGTTACACATATAAAAAGAAAAAATCCTGTCATCTCGTAATGATTTAATTTAATTTATATTTCCTTTAGACAGCCGACAGCTGAATCAAGGTAATCTAGACTGATAGTGCGGTGCCAGTGGTGGGCGAACTAATCAGTCTTTATAAAAATATCAGCCACTACCCATTACATGAATCACTATGCTTGTATATGTACGAGAAGCTTTTATATACATGTATGTCTTGTGAAATAAAATATTGTTATATTCCTTGTGGTGTAGGCAGAGAATTTAATGACTCACCTTTCTGTTCCCTATGTATCAACTTTAGAACGTGTGTTGGGTAAGGGTTCTCATAATTTACGTATCATTATGACTTTTGAGTACTTTAACTCATTGATCGTAATTATGATCTGTATCTGTATTCAATAAACTAAAACAATGGAAAAATAAGCTACCAAAATCCGCTGCGTATGAGTTTAGTAAATTTCATATTTATAATAATAAAAAAAAAATGTTATTTTTACACTATAAATATATAATGTAATACTATATTTAAAAAGTCTTTGGTAACGCTCGCTTGAAACGACAGGAGCGAGTTCAAACTCCGTGGCTTTCAGTGCAACTTAAAGAGAGATGGTTTGACAGAAGCGTCAAAGTCGTTTTGATAGCTCAAACAATCGAAAGATAGGTTTTGACGACACGTTTGGCTCGGTTTGTAGTGATTCTACTTACTGTGTCAGAGGTCGCGGGTTCGAGTCCCGCTGGGGGCATTCATTTGTGTGCACGAATGTTTGCACTCCAGTCATGGGCGTTTGTATTTATCTATACATATTATAAAATTCTAACTAAGCCGAATCTGTACATTAAATATTTTTTGGAAAATCTTATTGAAATAGACATTATTATCGATGCAGAGGCCGAATCTATAGTTTTTAGAATTTTTGTCTGTCTGTCTGTCTGTCTGTCTGTCTGTCTGTCTGTCTGTCTGTTACCGCATCACAGAAAAACCACTGGAGGGATTTTGATGAAATTTGGTATGATGATAGCTGATTATCCGGGTCAACATATAGGATACTTTTTACCGCGAGAAAATATCTCATTTCTGAAAAAAAATACAAAAACTGGTAGGAACAAAACCACGACGATACTATTTGTAAACAGTTTAGCAAGGTAACTTACAAAATATGGTAAAAACTATAAAAATAGCTTATCTTGAAAATCAAATTATCAAAAGCGCTATTTTATCCATTAAAATAGTTATTTTAATTAATATTTATTTATGTGTTATTTAGATATTCGACAATAGATGTCGCCATGTGTTTTTAAAATACATAGTTTTAATCCCAAAAAAATTAATGTACAGATATGACCTTTTTTCGATTTTATTAGAATTACTACTAAATCACCCGCGGCTCCGCCCGTGTTTAAATTATCAGTAAAGCAAACTTTTTCGCTTCATAAATTAGTAACTATACATACAATAAAATTGTAACTAAGCCGAACCCCAAAATTTAATATTTTTTCGAAAAATCTTATTGAAATATTCATTATTAGCGATATAGAGCCCGAATCTATAGTTTTTAGAATTTTTTCTGTCTTTCTGAATGCCACTGCATGAAAAAACCACTTGAGGGAATTTTATGAAATTTGGTATGGTAATAGCAGGTTATCCGAATCAACACATAGGATTCTTTTTACCGCAGGAAAATATCTCATTTCTGAGAAAAAATACAAAAACTGGTTAAAGTAAAAGCACGATGATGCTATTAATACTTTAGCAAGGTAACTTATATATTATGTTAAAACTATTAAAAAAAACTTATTTTAAAAGAAATATTAACAGCGCTATTTTATTCATTAAAATAGTTATTTTAATGAAAATTTATTTATGTATTATTTAGCTATTTGACAATAGATGTCGCCATGTGTTTTTAAAATACGTAGTTTTATCCAAAAAAAAAATGTACACATATAACCTTTCTATGACTTTACTATAATTACTACTAAATTTTTATCTTTATCATCCGCAATTGTAAAGATTTTAAGGACTCGCGTACAAAAATCATTATTTACTCAGCCTTAGTTCGAAGCATCTTGGAGTATTCTAGTGTGGTATGGAATCCTCATTTCGACGTTTACTCACACAGGATAGAGAGGATACAAAAGAGATTTGTTTGGCATTTATCCTACGACCACAAGCTAGCTAAGACACTAATTAGTTATAATGACAGGCTAAAATACTTCAATCTTCGAATCACTTTCGAATCGAAGACGACTCCTTGATCTCGTTTTTTTACATAGATTGGTGAATGGCGTCGTTGACAGTCCATATCTGTTGGCTAAATTAAACATTCGTGCTCCTACAAGATTAACGAGACCATCGTCATTTATACCGTTTGTTGAAAAATTTACACACTCACGTCAAGGACGTTACTCACCAATTAATAGAATGATGCTTAACTACAATTCACTGTATAAATTTATTTTTAAGAATAACGATAGTGAGCAAATCGACTCAAAACCTCACATTGACATTTTTTCTGATAGTATTTCTAAATTCAAATTTAATTTACGAAATTTTTATTTCAAAAATAATTGCAATTTGTATGATTTATCACTTTGATCTTGTTTAGTTAATAATTATTTTTTATTTATAGATAATTGTTTTACGATACGACTTATTTAAACCATCTACATTATTACTTTTCAATTTATTATGTTGTTATTTAATCAATCTGTATTGTTAATTTTTAATTGTTTCTGTTGTAATTTTTTTAAATAATTTTGATAATTGTACTTTTAATATTTTAATGAATTATGTTTTAACTCAATTCTATTTATTCTTGATTGTATTGTCTGGTGTAATTTTTTTGTTGCATGTACTTATTATTCTCCATTATTTGTATACGTGTTTCTTTGCAATGCGTGTAACACCTATAATTAAGATAACATTTAGACTCCTTGTGGGCATGCTATAATTCTGTGTTTTTGTTAATGTATATCTTGTTGGTGTTAGTAATAAATAAATAAATAAATAAATAAATAAATTACCCGCGGCCCTGCCCGTGCTTAAATTTTTAATAAAACAAACTTTTTGGCTTTATAAATTAGTAACATATTAGTAATATTTTGTTGGCCGAAACAATTTTCAAATGAGAATATTTGTAAATTTTTATTGTTTAGTAAATAATGTTAATGTTTTTTAATCTTTTAATGTAAAAATTGGGCAAATATAAATCCAACTCGCGCATTTTAGGTTTCGTACAGCAAAATGCTATGTTGTTTTTCTTACTTTGTATGGTTAACGTTAAAGTTTATGACTGTTAAACTGCCAAAGCGGATAACTAAAAATATTTCATATCTCAAAAACTATGATAAAGTATTTTAGGAACTGTTATACCTCAACTTTTTCACTTTTTCTTGACACCTTTTCTTGGAAGGTAAAGGCTTAAAGGACACAATAAAATGCTTGCGACTTTAATCATATTAGCCGAGCCATATGAAATAAAGAAATGTATTCGCTTAGAATTATTTACTTATTACACTTTCTTTTGAAAATCGTTTTGGAAAATATTACTAACTAGCGCTAATTAAGAAAAGTTATCATTATGTAATTTAAATAATCAGCTATATATTAAATTAATCTATAGCTGTCTATTAGTAAAAAATGTTTAAAATTAATTCCGTAGTTTGAGAGTTTATCGCCCAAAACTAAAGAAACAAACAAAACAGAAGTATAGACATACATAAATGTTATTGCTAAAACAAAAAATTCAATTTAACGGAGGAACCTTTGTGGCATTGACAATCACTGCCATTATTTACCAATCATGCGGTGCGCAATGAAAGTAATGTAGGTATAATGTAAGAGTATACTAATGTGTAAAACCTAAGGATTTGGTTTTTGATCATCTGAACGCGGGCGGAGCCGCGGGAAATGCTAGTAATATATATATTGTATGTATTTAAAGTTATATATGTGTAGTGTATCAACTATCGGGTATCCATAACACAAGTCTCGTAGCTTCCCATGGAACTAGATGGTGCAGTGTGTTAATGTCCTAACAAATTATTTATTTATTATAGGTTCTCAACAACCCGTTAACGTAATCTCTTCCAACACCAAATCGAATCTTGCGAGAGTAAGTGACAAACGCTTTTGAGATAACGGCGCGACGGTATGCGTTATATTTAGAATAAACCCGATTTACCGAGCGGATTCCAATATACAACGTAAGACGATCTTCACAAACATTCAAATTATGCAAAACTTTCATCTACTAAGTTTTATTGGATATGATCTCTTGATCTTGGAGTTACGTTGATCCCATTTTATGGGAAGTGTAAATATTGTTAAGGCACTTTTACGACTATGTAGGTTATGTTTTATGAGTTCTATATTAGAAATAGAAAATGAATTATATTTTTGGAACGCTTAATTAAAAAAATACATCGAATGAGTAGAAGCAAATACAGGTTTGACATCATTCATTTATATAAAACTATCTTTATTGTACTGTCTATAATTGCTATGTAGAGTAACCTTTGAGACGTCTAAAACCTCAGTCTCTCCCGTGACCATGATTGCTGTAAAGCATTCGAAACGTTGGGAACCAAAAATCAAAATAAATCCGCGAAATAACCCGAAAAGTTATTTTTATTAAAAACAAAAGTATTATTCATTTAAGTTTAGATTTATTATTTTTAGCAAGGGAATAAAAGAAAATTAAGAGTAACACTGAGAACAGACAATATTCGCAATATTTTTATTTATATGAAATACATAAATAAGGCCGGATAACTTATTATATCTATATTATGTACTAAATTTTTCATTTCTTTTACTTTAAAGCTCGCTTTAAAACACGCTTATTTTTATACTAGCGATTCACCCTCAATCCGTTCGGGATTTTGCAAGGAAATTTTAATATACAGATTCGACTCAGAATTTTATTATATGTATGTATAGACCAAGAAATAGATACGGTACAAATCAAACATCGATAACTAAAGTAAACTAAAACTCAAAATCATAATTATTTTAAAGTAAGAATAGCACGACGTGTGGGCTAATTTCTAACAAAATAGCTAAGGAACGCTCAACGCATATTGCAACAATTCTAGGTACAAATTGAATGATTGACATTGCTTACACGTAGTTGCCAGTTCTTTGGCACGTATGTCCTCTATCATAAGCTAAGTTCCTGCGTACAGACTTGTTTGTCCAGAGTCTGGCGAAAGGTAAACAAATTAAAATAGAGGTATTTTTCAATTCGTAGACACCGATATCAAGGATAGACAGAATTTGTTTGTTTAAAATTGCATTTTCGGTATCAAGGGCAATTTTCGCTTTTCTATTTGGCAAAGAATATATGTGTGTTGCTATAAAAAGTGTAGAGATCGAATACTGTAAATATTTGAGTAATTGAAGTAAAAAATGTTTTATTTTTTATTCTATAGAATTCGAAGGTATATTCATGTTATGTGAAAATTAATATTTTACAAAAAGAGTTGAGGTGAGATGTAAATCATCGACTTACCCTCGCTTCGTTCGGGTTCATCTCTAGGTACATTTTAACGGTTAGTATGGAGTATAGACTATTTATAATATTATATATACGTAGGTACAAAATAAACAGTTCTGCACTTTTTGATTTTCCAGCTGCTTTTTTTTTGTTTTCCTCGATTTTTCCCCACAAAACAAAAAAAGAATCATTCAAATTGATTCAGCCGTTTTGAGTTTTAGCGAGACTAACAAACAGCAATTGATTTTTATATACATATGTATATACTCGTAGATAAGGCAGACAGTATACACTAACGCGACACTGTTTTACAGTAAGAAAGTAAAGCACAAAATAATATTTCAGAACGTCTAGTTTTCGTGTGAGTTATCAATATATTCTATAGCATTAAGTCAGTCTTTCTTAAAAGTACGAGAAAATATATGTATAGTAGGTATGTTATTTTTAGATTGTAAAGTGAGAAAGTTCTTGCGAGGACGCTTTTACATTTTAAAAATACCTACATTTAAAAATTGATTTAATGATCAATAAAGCTATATATAAAAATAATTTTTGATCTCGCAAATATACTTTTACACACGTTTTCCAAGATGTCATAACAGCTTAATTAGTTTACTGTAATTCTTCATCCGACCGTACAATTTTACGACCGACGCGTATGTGTTGTTTACAACGTGTACACAAATTAGCTATTTTAGAGACATTGTATTTTATTTGAAACAGAGCTTTTAAATTACATAGAACTTTTTAATATAAAACAGCTTTCAAAATAAATATATCGAACAGATTTCAGATAAACATCTTAACATTTTGATTCCACATAAAACTCTGCGAGTGCCAAGACTCGTAAGAGACTGTTAAAATTATAAACCACCTACATTAAGATTTGTAATCAAAAATAATCTTTTAAGAAACTCATCAAAAGAGGATCATGTGATCGGGTTCAAGCGACATTTTCGATCCAGCGTTGCCAAGTATGAAACAATATACAGGTTGTTGTTATTTACAATTTGGACATCCTATAGTTCATTGTAACAATTTGTCAGTTTTATGAGTATCAAGATGTTATGCAACAAGCCTTTATACTAATATACATTTTTAATTATAATGTATCTGGTACTGTTTTTGTTTTAAAATAACAAAAACAATGTTACATTTTGTTGTTATTATATAAAATTTAAAAATTGCCACTAACACTACGTTTGTTTCTCTTTAGATTAGAAAAGCTGTGAACAGTGACATACTAGAAAATTTCTACCCCATATAGATGAATATGAGAAAGTACACCATGATATATAAGCAAACAGAGATACACGTGTCCCATAACTCCCCTGTATAATCCCGTAATGTCACTTGGGCGGTGTCAGGTGACGTCACGGCGCGTCACGTTTGCGTAACGGCGGACTACGTATTTATTTAAAGGCGGTCATTTGCAAATAGCACATGTCTTGCATGTGTCAATGTATTTATAGAAACACTCGAGTAGGTCACTTGTGCCTACATTTTTTAGCTACTTTAGTGGTTATTGGTATCCTTGTTAATAATTTTGGGATAAGCTAAGATAAGCTTAGTTTAGTATAATTATAGCTTAATGACGCGCTCTCGCTTCGCTCAGGCTCCAATAACTGGTAGGTACACTTTTCGCTTCGGTACTTTATTGCACGACTGACGGCAATATCAAAATATACTCTATATCCCAAACTATATTGACGATAGATATGACAAAAGTCTGATTAAAGAAACCACAAAAACACTTTCGCATTTATAACTTCGGCTTCGTCCCTAGATTGATTCCCCATTAAAACTTTCATCTCCATTTTCACCCCTTAAGGGATGATTTCCGAAATAAAAAATATCATATGGTCTTCCCAGGGTCTCAAACTATCTTCTTACCAAATTTCATCTAAATCGGTCCAGTAGTTTTTGAGTTTATTCGTTACAAACATACAAAAATACAAAACTTTTTACTCTTTATAATATTAGTGTAGATTAAATATCTATAAAACTGATATTGTAGAATTTATGATTTTGTAAACTATTAAGAATGACATTTTCCCATAGTATTTCAATAATAATTCTAAATACATAACGTATTTATTTTAGAAAAATACGCACCTGAGTTTCTTTCGTTCAATTTTCTCAGGGTTAAAACGCTTTTTTATACTAAACTTAAAACTGATTCGTCTTTTACGTTAGTTACATTTTGAATACTTATTCCAGCTTCTTACTCTCTACGCGTCATGAAAATAAGCACGATATAATACCCGTTCTGTATGTTTTGTTATCAGACAACTTTAAGCAAGAAAAAAAGATGAAGCGACGTGTACTTTTATAGGATCCTCATCATCATCCTCCTGTCCATTTCCCAAATTACTTGGGATCAGTACAGTATATTTTCTGTACTGCTGATCGGTTTTGGCAAAAGTTTTACGACCGGCCGCCTGCCTGACATCAATCGTCTTTGGGGATGCTGTTGTTTGATAGGATCCTGGTATGATTATACATGGCAGACTTTAAATGTAGTTTAATAATTAAATAGGTATTTTTCTAAGCCGTTATCATTTTGTTATACTGTTGATTATTTTACCGACATTTAATTTCTTAACATAACATCATTTTATACTTTAAAAAAGTTTGTTTTTTTAGTATTTAAAAGATTAAACTATGAATATTTAATGTACGCATGAGAGCATGTGTTAGGCGCTATTATATTAACTATAAATATTATAAAAAAGTAGCTTAGCGAAATCGATGGGCGCGTTTCACGTAAAAAGTACTGAACTGATTTTAACTAAATTTTGTGTAGTGATAACTTATACTCGGGTCAACTTTTAGAATACCTTTTACTAAAGGAAAATGTTTCTTTCTCACGGGAAAACACAACAACTGTTTCTATGATTCTATCTAGTCGATTTTAGAAATTTACATATCTAACGCTGGCTAAACCTTAAGATATTCATCAAAACAATGTACTAAAAAATTGTAGATTTTACTATGGCCTACAGAAAATTCTACAATGGCATATATGTATCTCCTAAGATACACTCGCTATAACGCAATCGTTTCTAGGGTACCTGAGTGAAGTGAGGGTAAGTCACTTGTAGATAAAAAAAACCCTAAAGATGTCTATATAACTACCTAAACCTTTTGATTTATATTTATTCTAATTTACCTAATTCATCACGTTTTTCGCTGACTTTAAACATATTATCGAGTCCCAGCGTTATTATTTCAAGCTATTTGGAAAGATATACAACGATCATTAACTATGAAGTTTGTCAACTTGTAAAACCAATTTAAAAATGAGTAACGGTCAGGCAGTAAGAAAATCAGCGCGATAACACGATGTTAGAATTATTAAACTCACATAAATCTTGATAAAAGATAAAAGTTACTGGCATGTTACCAAGTTTCACAACTTGTGATGGGTTAATCTTAACTCTTAAATATGGTGTTTGGACAAACAGACGAATGGTATATAAATATAAAGTTAAATTAATACTAAGAGAATTATATATTAAACGTCAGAAGAGACTATGTTTGTTATTTATAATTTGATAATCGACCAAACTTATTTGTGCGCTAATGTATGACATATATCACCTAATGATATATGTATACAAACAGACAGACAGACAGACAGACAAAAATTCTAAGAACTATAGGTTCGGAATCTGTATCGATAATAAAGACAATTTAATAAGATTTTCCAAAAAGTATTTAATGTACAGATTCGACTCAGTTAGAATTTTATTTTAAGTATAGATATAAATGTAGCCTATAACTACATACTGCAACTAGGGGCTAACGCCAAATAAAAATATTTCGATTTATCTGTTATAGAGTGAACATATCGTCGCCTTAGTGCTTATTTAACAACCAATACCTACTTGTTGTAGGTACTTTACATTTGAGAAATTTTTATCTGTACATTTTATTTGGTCGTTAAACGACGACCTGACAAAATAAAAGACGTGGAGTAAAGTTTATTTAACTTTAATATTCATTGAAAAAAGTCATGTGTGAAATTCGTATGAAAGACATTTTAAACACTATTTTTTTATATGCAATTTACAAATTAAATAATTTTTTTCTTTTACCACTCGCCATGTACCGGAAATTTTGCTCAACACACGCTTTAGTTTATAGCTTTTCACTGGCGCGAAACTAATTCGATGAGTCAAACGTTTTACTCCGTGATGTCATTTGACATAAACGCATACTTGAATTTTTATTGCATTACTGACGATTCACCCTCGCTCCGCTTGGGTTTGTCCCTACTTACGTTTTAACGTTTAGTATAAATATCTCACAGATGAGATATTTTCCCGCAGTAAAAAGTATTCTATACGTTGAAACGGATAACTAGCTATCATCAAACAGACAGACTGACAAAAAATCTAAAAACTATAGATTCAGCTTCTGTATCGATAATAATGTCTAGTTCAATAAGATTCTCCAAAAAGTATGTATTGTACAGATTCGGCTTAGTTACTTTATTATATGTAAAGATAAAATAGAAAAAAATATCGTATGACTGGGCTTACACGGGAATACACTGCAATTTTCACAGTATTCGAATATAAACTTAGAAATTGTAATGTTGTTATCATCCTCACGCTATTCTACATTTTAGTCTGTATGTAAAAATGAACACTCGCAGTTTTTTAGCAATTGCCACAAGTAGCCGTTAAAGTTTATTCGGTTTACTTGACAAGCCAGGTGAGTCGCCGTTAAGCATTTAGCGATGTACGTTTTTTGCAGTACGAAGGACGTGTGAACGGTTTTAAGAACAATTATATTTATACTAACTTTTCTATAAAATGTAACAATAAATTTATCTATAAAGATATAAATTCGCTTTTACTCAATTAGTAATTCAATTTGGTGTGAGAAAATAACACTTTTTTACCTTTTGTTATCTGTATTAAGATTAATAAATAAGGGATTTTCAAAGAAATGTCAAACCCCTTTATTTATTCCTATGTATGGTATTTCGCTTTTATATATTAACATGATATATGTAATGTATATGTATATCAAGAAACACTCACCCTCAGGTATCTTAATAGTAGTGCCCAAGTTGAGTTGCTGCAGCCTGGCCAGGGCCGCTTGCTGTAACGCCCTCCTCTCTATCTCGGTGAGAGTGAGCAGGGAGGTGTCAGCCAGCCGCACGCACCGCCCGCTGCCGTCTGTCCAGCAACAACTGCCCTGCACAACGCGTCACGTCATCACACCACGGATAGCACTTGTTTGAAAAATTGACATTATAATTGAAAACTTGACATTAATATTAAAAAAAATGACATTAATATTGAAAAATTGGCATTAATATTGCAAAATTAATGTTAATATTTAAAAAATCGACATTAGTATTGCAAAATTAACGTTAATATTTGAAAAATCGACATTAGTATTGCAAAATTGATATTAATATTGAAAAATTTGTTAAATTTTAACAGACTTGACTTTCTATTGACCGATATATAAAGCTTCGAATCGGCTAAATTATCAGTCGATATATATATATATATATATATATATATATATATATATATATATATATATATATGTATATATGTATAATAAATAGTACCTATAGATCAATTAGTAACATTTAAAAAAGTAAGTACCTATTAATTTAATTAAAATATAATATTATATAGTTGTTATACTGGTAGGGAAAAAATTATAAAATTAAAGTGAAAATTGGATTACTTAGTACAGTTGATATAAAGTATGTATATATAAATAAGTACTATAGGTATTTTTCTATTATCTATTATATAAAATTCTCGTGTCACAGTGTTTGTAACAAAACTCTTACGAAACGGCTTGACCGATTTTTATGAAATTTTGTGTGTATATTCAGTAGGTCTGAGAATAGGATGTAAACTATTTTTCATACCCCTTACTGATAAGGGTGGTCCACCCTCAAATTCTTTTTTTATTTTTTGGACAACATTTTTATTTTTATTTCTTTTATGATTCAGCATTAAAAATACATACAAACCTAAATTTTCACTAGCGAACCCGAGCGGAGCGGGGGTGAGTCGCTAGTTTGTACACAATATTATTTATAAACTGATTGCTTGAAACAATTATAACTTAACTAAAGAGAATGACACATTTAACTATTTAAAAGAAAAACTTCTTAGAAAAATAATATTTTCATTGTCCTTTTCAATTAAAAATTATAATTTATTATCGTAAATGGTTAGTATAAAGCGCTAGTTTATTATAGAGATTAATTATATAATCGTCACACATACACCCATTAACTCATGCGATCATGCTTAATAACTAGTGAAAAATTCTTATTTAAATTTAAAAACTTTCTATGAAATTATATAGGTATCCATATCAATACTGTACATCAGAGAAATCTATACTATAATATTATAAAGCTGAAGAGTTAGTTTGTCTGTTGTTTGTTTGGTTGAACGCGCTAATCTCAGGAACTACTAATCCGATTTGAAAAATTCTTTTTGCATTAGGTAGCCCGTTAACTGAGGAAGGCTATAGGCTATATATCATCCCGGAAAAATGTACATTTCCCGTGGAATAGATTTGATTTTGTCTAGGGATGAACCTGAAGCGGAGCGAGGGTGATTCGCTTGTCACTTATAATTTTAAGTAATAATTTAAGCATTTAGATTAAAGTAACATTAAATTCGATTTATAATTGAATCTTGATTATAAAACAATATAAATTAATATTTAAAACAATTTGTTTATAGCAGACTAGCATTTCCCGCGGCTCCGCCCGCGTTCAGATGATCAAAAATCAAATTCTTAGGTTTTGCACATTAGTATACTCTTACATTATACATTACATTCATTGCACACCGCATGATTGGTATAATAATGGCAGTGATTGACAATGCCACAAAGGTTCCTCCGTTAAATTTAACTTTTTGTTTTAGCAATAACATTTATGTATGTCTATACTTCTGTTTTGTTTGTTTTTTTAGTTTTTCACGATAAACTCTCAAACTACGCAATTAATTTTAATCATTTTTTACTAATAGACAGCTATAGATTAATTTAATATATAGCTGATTATTTAAATTACATAATGATAACTTTTCTTAATTAGCGCTAGTTAGTAATATTTTCCAAAACGATTTTCAAAAGAAAGTGTAATAAGTAAATAATTCTAAGCGAATACATTTTTTTATTTCATATGGCTCTGCTAATATGATTAAAGTCGTAAGCATTTTATTGTGTCCTTTAAGTCTTTACCTTCCAAGAAAAGGTGTCAAGAAAAAGTTGAGGTATAACAGTTCCTAAAATACTTTTTCATAGTTTTTGAGATATGAAATATTTTTAGTTACCCGCTTTGGCAGTTTAACAGCCATAAACTTGTTTTCCATAAAATGTTATAAAATAATATAAATTGAACTTATTTTTACGGTGCAAAAAATGAGTAGGTATTGTGGAAACGTAAATATTATTCGTATTTATTTTAGTGTTAACCTTACAAAATACATAGGTAAGAAAAACAACATAGCATTTTTCTATACGAAACCTAAAATGCACGAGTTGGATTTACATTTGCCCAATTTTTACATTAAAAGATTAAAAAACATTAACATTATTTACTAAACAATAAAAATTTACAAATATTCTCATTTGAAAATTGTTTCGGCCAACAAAATATTACTAATATGTTACTAATTTATAAAGCCAAAAAGTTTGTTTTATTAAAAATTTAAGCACGGGCAGGGCCGCGGGTAATTTAGTAGTAATTATAATAAAGTCATAGAAAGGTTATATCTGTACATTTTTTTTGGATAAAACTACGTATTTTAAAAACACATGGCGACATCTATTGTCAAATAGCTAAATAACACATAAATAAATTTTCATTCAAATAACTATTTTAATGAATAAAATAGCGCTGTTAATATTTCTTTTAAGATAAGTTTTTTTTAATAGTTTTAACATAATATATAAGTAAGTTACCTTGCTAAAATATTAATAGCATCATCGTACTTTTACTTTAACCAGTTTTTGTATTTTTTCTCAGAAATGAGATATTTTCCTGCGGTAAAAAGAATCCTGTGTGTTGACCCGGATAACCTGCTATTACCATACCAAATTTCATAAAAATCCCTCTAGTGGTTTGTCACATACAGACAGACAGAAAAAATTATAAAAACTATAGATTCGGGCTCTATATCGCTAATAATGAATATTTCAATAAGATTTTCCGAAAAAAGTTGAGTTTACGGGTTCGGCTTAGTTACAATTTTATTGTATGTATAGTTACTAATTTATGAAGCGAAAAAGTTTGCTTTACTGATAATTTAAACACGGGCGGAGCCGCGGGTGATTTAGTAGTAATTCTAATAAAATCGAAAAAAGGTCATATCTATACATTATTTTTTTTGGAATTAAAGCTATGTATTTTAAAAACACATGGCGACATCTATTGTCGAATATCTAAATAACACATAAATAAATATTAATTAAAATAACTATTTTAATGGATAAAATAGCGCTTTTGATAATTTGATTTTCAAGATAAGCTATTTTTATAGTTTTACCATATTTTGTAAGTTACCTTGCTAAACTGTTTACAAATAGTATCGTCGTGGTTTTGTTCCTACCAGTTTTTGTATTTTTTTTCAGAAATGAGATATTTTCTCGCGGTAAAAAGTATCCTATATGTTGACCCGGATAACCAGCTATCATCATACCAAATTTCATCAAAATCCCTCCAGTGGTTTTTCTGTGATGCGGTAACAGACAGACAGACAGACAGACAGACAGACAGACAGACAGACAGACAGACAAAAATTCTAAAAACTATAGATTCGGCGTCTGCATCGATAATAATGTCTATTTCAATAAGATTTTCCAAAAAATATTTAATGTACAGATTCGGCTTAGTTAGAATTTTATAATATGTATAGAAATAGAAATATAGCCTAATGATAGCATGTCTACCTGTAGAATAGCTAATGTCTATTTCGCAAGTATAGTATTTTTTCAAACATTGGGATCAAAGAGCCAATAGTTCGTAATAAACAAACTAGGTGCGAAGCCGTTATCGTTACCAGACCATCGTTAATGTCACGACAGAACAGCATTTTGCATAAATATCGAACGCTTGAGAATCTTATAAAGTTTACATTTTCTTTGTAGCGTAATGGGCTTAATAAGGACGGCCTACGCACGTGTAGTTTGAGCTCTGTAAGAGGTTGTGATTACTTAATCAATCGCTTTTGTTCTTTTTTTATAACGGTACTTTGCTTTATAGGATTTCATTACACTATTCCTTTCATTCTCAAAGTACGGCTAGCAGCAGGATCGATAATTTTACATGCTCTGAGAGCTGACCTAACTCTCTAACCTAACTCGAGGCTGTTACTAAAAATGTTGTTAAAACCTCAGGTAAGCTACTCCCCCAATACATTATTTATGTGTTGCCAAACTTTTTAGAGCCTATACGAGTCTTAAATATCTATACTTATTATATTAAAACAATGTCGAAAACTAAGATTATATAATTATTATTTATATTAATGTTCTCTTTGGGGTCGAAATTCGATCATTATCATTATTGAAAATTTGAGGAAAACATATTATATGAGTAGAATTTACCTATCTATATAAAAAAATGTTTCCAAATATTTTATTAGTAACACTAAAGCTCTTCAATTGCTACTAAAAAAAAGAAAACCGGTTGACAAACAGGAGAAAAAGGATGAAAACTGAACTTGTATATTTTTGCCCATTTCAAATGTAGATTATGTAGATTGTAGAGGGATGGTTTTTCTATCGAAAGAACTTTTCAGTTCTTTTTGGGTTCTTAGGTTAGAAAAGATACATTAAATAAAATATTAAAAAATAAACATTGACATAGACACATAATGAAAAATTTAATAATTAAAAAAGGTAGATAAATAAATGTGAGAGAGAAGGCGACACCTTTGTATAATGAAATTGTACATAATCGCAAATGAAAGGAAAATGCACATAGAAGATCCTGGAGTGATTTACAGGGCATTCTTAATTTATATAATGATATTTAGGTTCCTGCAAAATACCTACACCTTTACAGTATTAGGACTTTATATTAAAGGACGTTTGACTATGGATATAGTGCGACTTTGATCAGATTTAATTAGTTTTAGGCCATTTACATACATATAGAAATGTAATAAATAATAATAAGAGTTTGTATGTTTGATAGTAGTGTTTACAATAGAGTAAAAATAAGAAAGATCCTTTTGGATAGTGTTCTGACACTGAACTTTGTTTTTTTACATCTAAATTATAGAGGCGACTCGAGTAGGATTTTGTGACTCGAGCCACTCGAGTAATTTTACTTCGTCACTCGAGTTGTACTCGAGTTTTAGAGTCACTCGAGTAAAAAACGGCTCGAGTCGCATCACTAATCAAAATAGCACTGTATGTAATATTGACTTTTTCTTTCCTCCAACACCGATTAAAATTTTAACATGCACAAATTTTCGTGTATCAATTGTATACTCGACAATAGCCTGTCACTCAGAGAATGTGCAGTGGAAAAACTCGCAGTGACTCAGAGTCAGAGCGGGTGTGATAAATATGTTTTGTCTGAAAGCACGCCCACATTCAGTTTTAGTGGAGCATAATCGATGCAGTGTTTGTTTTTTGATGATCACTGGTGTGTTGTCATGGAACTGTATCTAATTTTATAAAAATTACTAGATTTGTTTTGATACTGTTTATATTATGTTACGTTGTATGTCCGTTTTACCATTGAAGGACTTTAGACTGTATCTTTTGAGTCATGTAAAACTTATAATTTTTACAGAATAGTGCAAAAAAAAAACATTTTTTACCAACTTTGAAAAGGGAGGAGGTAATCAACTAACCTGATTTTTTATGTATGTTAGTTGATCTCTTTGTCAATTGTTAACAAATTTTCATAGTTATTTTTAATATAGGTATACGTTATACTACTAGCAGAGTGGGCCCTATTTAAATGTCAAATAACATTGCGCCCCTAAGGATGACTATTAGTGTTACTTCGACGTGATTTTGTCAGCGTACATCTTTTGAGCAATTACTTTTATCATCATTACATAAGTTTGAATGTGGTCAATTCTCTTACAGTTTTATTAGATCGTATTAAAAATACAAATAGATGTTATTTGTTGTTACTAACAACCCTGGATATTGCTTTCATATGACAAAATATAAAACACATTACAACTAAAATACGAATAATTTAGACGTAAACAGTATTTTTTTTCAATTCTTTTCAACTAAAAGTGATATTACATGAAATAAAACGTAGAAAATCATAAACACAGCTTTATTATTAATAGGATTTCTTAGCAAATAAAAACAGTTTTCATCACTTTCACAATCATGATGCCCATTTAATTATCGGTAGAGTTATAGCTGCGGCTAAGTGATAACAAACGAATGATCCACACAACGACATCAAAGTCGTCTGTGAAATATACGCGGTCTAAACATCTATAACGAAAATGATTAAATGTTCGTTTGACTTTTTTTATAAAATCCCAAGTAAATTTTTTGATAAATGCATTTTTTTCTTAGTATTGTATAGATAATTTAGTTTAGATAATATGCTAGAATTACAGTTGCAGCAATAACTTGTGGTAATTGTAAAGGTTCCTTGAAACAAAAAAGAATATAATCTATCTTATGATCCCCTCTAATTATAATAATATTTTAAATAAAATAAAACTATATTTTTGGATTATTTCGCGAATTTATTTTGATTTTTGGTTCCCAACGTTTCGAATGCTTTAAGCAATCATGGTCACGGGAGAAACTAAGGTTTTGGAACCAAAAATCAAAATAAATCCGCGAAATAATCCGAAAAGATAGTTTTACTTTATTTAAAATGTCAAATATTCGCGTGAATCTAAGAAAATATTATATAATAATATTACTAACACTAGCATTGCCCGCGGCTCCGCCCGCGTTCAGATGACCAAAAACCAAATTCTTAGGTTTTACACATTAGTATACTCTTACATATGTATATACCAATTTCATTGCGCACCGCATGATTGGTAAATAATAGCAGTGATTGACAATGCCACAAAGGTTCCTCCGTTAATCTCATATTTGATTTAGTAATATTGCACTTTTTGTTTTAGCAATAACATTTATGTTTGTCTATTCTTCTGTTTTGTTTGTTTGTTTGGTTTTTGGCGATAAACTCTAAAACTACGGATTTAATTTTATTCATGTTTTAGTAATGGATAGCTATTGAATAATTTAATATTCTAAGGAAATACTTTTTATTATTTCATATGGCTCGGCTAATATGATTAAAGTCATAAACATTTTATTGTGTCCTTTAAGCCTTTACCTTCCAAGAAATGGTGTCAAAAAAAACTAAAAAAGTCGAGGTACCGATAACAGTTCCTAAAATATTTTTTCATAGTTTTTGAGATATGGAATATTTTTAGTTACCCGCTTTATCACTTTAACAGCCATAAACTTGTTTTACATAATATATTATAAAATAATATGAATCGAACTTATTTTTACGGTTGATAAAATGAGTCGATATTGTGGAAACGTAAATATTATTCGTATTTATTTCAGCGTTAACCTAACAAAACACGTTAGTAAGAAAAACAACACAGTATTTTGCTATACGAAACCTATAATACGCGAGTTAGAATTGCATTTGCCCAATTTTTACATTAAAAGATTAAAAAATATCAACATAATTTACTAAAGAATAAAAAATTACAAATACTTTCATTTGAAAATTGTTTCGGCCAACAAAATATTACTAATTTATAAAGCCAAATGTTTGTTTTATTGAAAATTTGAACACGGGCGGGGCCGCGGGTTGTTAAGTACCTAGTAATTCTAATAAAGTCATAAAAAAGGTTATATCTGTACATTATTTTTTTTTTGGATTATAACTACGTATTTTAAAAACACATGGCGACATCTATTGTCAAATATCTAAATACACATAAATAAATTTTCATTAAAATAACTATTTTAATGAATAAAATAGCGCTATTGATATTCCTTTTAAGATAAGTTTTTTTTAATAGTTTTAACATATATAAAGTTACCTTGCTATAACTGTTAATAGTATCATCGTGCTTTTATTTTAACCAGATTTTGTATTTTTCTCATAAATGAGATATTTTCCCGCGATAAAAAGTATCCTATATGTTGACCCGGATAACCAGCTATCATCACACCAAATTTCATCAAAATCCCTCCAGTGATTTTTTTGTGATGCGGTAACAGACAGACAGACAGACAGACAGACAAAAATTCTAACTATAGATTCGGCTTCTGCATCGATAATAATGTCTATTTCAATAAGATTTTCCAAAAAATATTTAATGTACAGATTCGGCTTGGTTAGAATTTTATAATATGTATAGATATAGATTATCCTGCAAATAGTCACGAATAAACGAAAAATATTAAAATTAGTGTTAATGCTTTCTCCGTAATAACTTATACTCAGTTACAATCTACACAATATTTATTCTCCAGCACTGCACTTTATTAACATTCTAGATTGGAATTGTAGTTAAAGCCTATTTTTATCTGTACATATAATAAAATTTTGAGTAGAAAATGTACATTAAATTATTTTTTTCGAAAATCTTATTGAAATAGTCATTATTATCGATAAAGAAACCGAATATACCGTTTTTAGGATTTTTGACTGTCTGTCTGTCTGTTACCGCATCACGAGAAAACCACTGGACAGATTTTGATGAAATTTGGTACGATTATAGCTGGTTATCCGGGTCAACATATAGGATACTTTTTACTACTGGAAATCTCATAGCTAAACGTAAAACCGTAACTAGGGACGAATTCGAGCGGAGCGAGTGTGAGTCGCTAGTTATAAATATAATGTGATTTGCCAGTACACCTTCCTTGCCCGGTATCTAAGCAACGAGTGGCTTGTTTTCCGACTTTTATCGTAACTTCAATTTCGAGTCAAAATAAAATCCATATTCTTAATAAAATAATAAATTAATTCTGAGCAGAATTAATTGGAGATACCAAAATATTTGTACAAATAGTTTCGTGATTTACTGTATATAATTTTGCATATTTACGCTTTATTAAATATTAAAAATATCTAAAGTCGGTATCATTAGGGTAAAGCAATATTTTTGAAATAAAGTATGCCAACCAATTATAAGTATACATAGTCTGGCCGTAAATACTGTTACAATTAAAAATAAACAAAATATTACATTTGAATTTGGAATCTGTCACTTTTCAAAAACCCACGTTCCGGACTTCATCAGAGCTGAAGACTGGCCGTCATCTAGTCCCGATATTAATCCGCTGGATTATGATTTATGGTCAGTTTTAGAGAGTATGGCTTGCTCTAAATGCCATGATAATTTGGAGTCCCTAAAACAATACATACGAATGGCAGTGAAGAATTTTCCCATGGAAAGAGTGCATGCTTCTATTGATAACTGGCCTCAACGTTTAAAGGACTGTATTGCAGCCAATGGAGACCACTTCGAATAAGCTTTATATATTTTAATGGTTTTATATTAATGTATTAAACTAACACACTGTAATAGTAATAAATGTTACGTGCAATAGAAAAAATGTTTTGTTCTTTGTAAAAATATTTAGGGCAAGACTATGTACATATATGCCGTTCTTTGTTACATGCAATGCAGCGTCTTAATATCAAATTGCTTACTATAAGTACAACATAAAAAAATTGTTCGCAGAAAGAAAATCATATCCATTAGCTAATATCAGAATCGTTTCAGTAGTTCCAAGCATTATCGCCTACAAATGAATAAAGCTTATTCCTCTTTATATTATAATAGGGAACATAATATGCATGTTTTAACCGTCCACGCAAAAAGAGGGAAGTTATAAGTTTTATTTGTGTGTATCTGTATATCTTTATATCTGTCTGTGGGTATCGTAGTATTCAAAGGTATGAAATGGATTAAGAAATTAAATCGTTTTTTTTTGAAAGGTGGCTTGATCTAGTGTTCTTAGCTATAAATCAAGAAAATCCTTTCAGTCGTTTGAACTCTATCAGCTCGTCTCTAGATGGCAAAATGATATGAGCAATTTCCAGATCTAATTGATTTGAAATTTGGTAACCCGTTACTTTGATGACATTGCAATGATATGGAAACTTTGACCTGATGCTGCAGCGACAACTGCAATCTGCAAGATACTCAAACTCTTAACTAAAATACTACAGAGAGATCATGTTCAGGCAATGAAATGGCCTTAATTAATAGGTTATTGTGTTGGGGGTATTTTTTTTATTTAAGGGTTATTACACTATTGATTAATGATGTCATAGCCCAAGTGACAGAGCCTAGAGGGCTGAAATTTCAAATTATCATAATGAAGTGAGTAAATGGTAAGATTTTTTTCAAACTATTAAACTAGATTTAAAAAGGGGTTTGCCACCCCTTTTTAATAATATAAATTAACCCTATGGAGAACAATTTGTTCCGATGTACTTTTATGATAGAGAAAGAAAAAGAGTAGCATTTTCTTCTATTAAATAAAAGATGACGAGATTTTTTCCATTCATACCCTTTTAATTTCTATCTAAAATAAGCAAGCATAATTTAAATTATAGCTAGTTGAGAAATAAAATATTTCAGGCTTAGGAATAAGTGTCTGAAGAAGCTCAAATGGACTATAGGTTTTTCTATTTTATACTAATAGTGTAGTCAACAAGCGCCTTTTATTCTTATTATTATAGATTTGAAACATCTCAATTAGTTTTTGAGATATTTGCAAAAAACTAAACCACCTTTTTTACTTTTAGTTAATTGTTTATAGCTTTTACAATTTTTTCAAGCGGAACTTGATATTTTTTTAAAATCTCATACAAGCCACTCCAAATCGAATGACACCTCGTTCATATTTTTCCGTGATTGCTGAAAAAGTTGGCCTAAAAGGCACTTGTTGACTAGACTATAAGTAAGTGATTTTATGGTAAAGTAGTTAAAAAATGAAATGTGTTCATTTCATTTTTTAACTGCTTTACCATTATTATTCATAATTAATTAATTATGAAGATTATGTGTAAAGATCTGTGCAGAACAAAATTATCACATACCAGCTTAATCTAGATCCACTCGCTTTCCACGTGTTTTCAACTACCTACGTGAGTGATAAATAGAAATTACAAATGCGCTTTGCACTTTAGAAAATCAAGAATTCTGTGCGAAAGATTAATTAAATTGCTTAAATAAAAGATGGAAGATTGAGAAAGCGGATATCTATGTGAGTAGTCGCTGCGTTCTGGGTAGAAACGTTATAATTATATTTACTTTAAACTAGCGGTTCACGTCTCGCTTCGCTCGGATTCGCCTCTAGACATACACAAACAAATCTATCCCACGGGAAACGTACATTATTCCAGAATAAAAAGTAGCGTATTTATTATTCTAATGTATGAACTATATTATTGTAAGATTCATTAAAATCCAATCAGTAGTTTTTGTGTACTAAGCTGTATAAGTTACTATAGCTTTTAAACTATTCCACGGGAACTCCTTAATTTTCCGGGATGAAAAGTATCTAGAATATTGACTGGGGATATAAGGTACCACCATGCAAAATTTCATTTAAATCGGTCTAACAATATTGGAGGTTAGCCCGTACAGACAGACAAGCAAACAGTGAAACAAAAAAATTGAGAAAAATTGTGATTTGTTCTATTTCTCTTCTTACACCCCCCTGACTCGGTTATTAACATCTCTTTTCTATGTACAGACATTCGACCTCTATAGTTTTATTATACGTATAGATTATTATTACACTTAACAAAAAAGAAGATTATGTTGCCATATCATAGCTTATCTGTGTACTAATTTTCATCAAAATAAGTTTAGCCGCATTAGCGTGAAAGAATAATATACAAACATACATACATACATACACACAATTACAGTTATAACAATGGGCGTAAGTATTTTGACCGCTGTTGCTGAAAAATGCTTCGTGAAATTTAAGCTTGTAGACTTCGAGAATAATACCACCTAATATTTTTGAATTTCAAAAACTGAATATATAAAAATAATATTTTAGAAGACAATACATAACAAAATCCAAATCACCCGTCTCTAGATCTTTATGTATGACTAGCAGAACCCGCGGCTTCGCCCGCGATCAAAGTACGAAAAAAAAAACTTTTTCGCATACTATATTACTTGCAAAATTAAGTTCGTGTAAGTTTTATTGTTTCTTAAAGATAATATATGGAAAACAAATTAAATTTTAGCGATCGTAACTCAAAATATCCAGTATCTTAAAGATGTTAAGCGTATATTCCGTAAATAAATATACACTTTAGGTATTTAGCAAGCTCCTACCTATCTGTGTTTTGTGCACATTTTTCTACTCCATCTTTCTAAAGTTAGAGGGAGAGAGTACAATGATACAATCGCATACAATGTTCACGACTTTAGAATCATGTAACTCGGCTAATATGGGGGTTTTTAACTAACATACTAACAGGTTAACATCTACGTTATTTTCAAAGATCTAGTGCTATGTACACCTGAAGCTTATAGTCTCCCTTCTTCTCCTTCTTTTATAAGTTACCCATATAAATTGTCATTCTTATTTTAATGTAGCCTTTTTCCCGCGGCTACGCTCGCGTGGACTGAAAAATTTGCTCAGTTTTAATTTCCATTCAGTTTATATGTTGTCATATCCAATTTTTAATATTATGTCTAGATTCACTTAACTTAGTATACGCTAAAAAACTAACCACAAATATACCACACTGATGAATGTTTTGTCTAGTTCTGGGTTTCGCTAAAATGTTTATGCGAGAAGCTATCATCTCTTAAGTCTACGCCTGCTACTTTTAATGACTGGCTCTGAGATACAATATTATTGGTCATTTCAATGCAAACTTTAAGAAAGAATTACAATAGATTAAATTCAAAAGCGTAGTCAGAAGTTATCAATGGTATTCGAGGTATGAATTCTGATACCCCCCGAGCACATCCAGCAAACATAGTGACCACTATAATGTTTAATGAATTACTCATAGTCTAATCCTGTTACATAGCTTAGGCGACTTTTTTATTGCAGATGTGCCATCCTTCAAGGACTATATAGATAGCAGGATACTCTCTAGCTAGGTTCTCTCTTTTACCCACTTAGAGACTGAATTTAAAAAAAAATCTACAATACATGTTTGTTTAATTGTACTAAAGAGCATTAATACCAAGTTTCAAGTAATTCTGATCATAAACAATTTTTTCCTCATATAAACAGCATAATCCCCTTTTACCCTTTTAAGGGGTGTATTTCGAAAAAAAAATGATATTTGTATTAATAACAATAATGTAAATACTATTTTACGTGCATCAATTACAGAGTTTCATACAAACTTTCATCCCCTATTTGACAGCCTTATGGAATGAATTAAAAAAAATATTAAAATACGTATTTATTTAATTGTATTGAAGAGCATTAATACCAAGTTTCAAGTAATTCTGATCATAAATAATTGTTTGCCCATATAAACTTTATCACCCCCTTTTACCCTTTTAAGGGATGAATTTCGAAAAAAATCTTATACATATATTTCTTATTTTTTTATCTTAAAGCTAAATACCACTTTCCATGCATTTCGCGTTAAGAATGACAGAGTTTCATACAATCTTTTATCCCCTATTTTACCCCCTTAGGGGATGAATTTCGAAAAATCCTTTCTTAGCGGATGCCTACATTGTATATAGAATAGGTCCTCCAAATTTCACGTTTCTACGACCAGTGGTTTAGGCTGTGCGTTGATCGATCAGTCAGTCAGGACAAAGCATTTTATGTATATATAGATTATAATGTTACCTATCCTCTTTTGATCTATCTAAGTTATCCGATAAACATAAATTAGATACATTTAAATTTGCAAAAGCTCATATTCAATGGAAGAAGAATTGGAAAAAAGTTATTTTCACTGATGAAAAGATATTTAATTTAGTTGGACCTGATGGTTTTAAATACTATTTTCACGATTTAAGAAAAGAAAAATGTGAATTGAATCAACGACTAGCCGGGGATGGTAGTGTAATGATATGGTATGGAATTGGATAGGTATGCATATTTGGATTGGATTGGTTTGGATTGGATATGCAATTGGACATGCAAAGCGAATTGCTGGTCCTAATTTTATATTTCAGCACGATAATGTCAGTATTCACCGTGCATAAATATTTAAAAACTATTTTACTGAAAAAAAATATTCAAGTTCTTGAATGGCCAGCTTATTATACTGACTTGAATATAATTGAACATTGTTGGGGAAACTTATCACGAGCTGTCTATCGAGGATCAAGACAATTTACCACTGTTAAACAGTTAAAAACGGTACAATTGACGAATGTCAAAACTTGAATCAAGACACAATTAAAAAGTTATATAAAGTGGTAGTTGTACTTAATATTAAATTAAATAAATAATTGCTCTTTGTTGAATTTCTCATTAGTTTTATTTATATTTAATTTACCTGGGTTATACTTTTTTCGCACCACAAAACTTATGTATCATCTATATTTGGTTAATTTTGTATTTAATAAATAATACATTGACTGTAAAATGTACTTATCAAAACCTAATTTTATCTATTAGTAATGCATTAATATAACTATAATTTTATATTGAATATTACAATATTTAGGGGGGTGGGTTATACTTTTGTCGCGGAGTGTAATAATGACATCAAAAAATAGAAAAGTAGTATGTAGAATACAAAGAATATGTTTTACCATGAAGAAGTTAACATAGTTACTAATTTAAGTTTTGTTATAAACTAATATAGTGATTAAAAAAATAAGCATCATATTCGATTAACTTGACCAGTTTATCCTTTACTTAACACTTTGCATATGTTAAAAAATATTCGGCATCTATTCGTATTATAGTTTACAGTAGAGAAATAACTAAGCGAACTTAGAAAAAGAAAGATGCGATGGAAACAAATTCACGTAGAAATATCGTATCAATGTTATAAACGTGAAAGTTTTTTAGTAAGTATAGATGTATATTTGTTACTCTTTCATGCAAAAACTTCTGAATGAATCTTGATGAAACTTTACAGAAATATAATACATAGGTTATAATTTATACATATAATAAAATTGTTACTAAGCCGAATCTGTACATTAAATATTTTTTAGAAAATCTTATTGAAATAGACGTTATTATCGATACAGAGGCCGATTCTATAGTTTTAAGAATTTTTGTCTATCTGTCTGTGTGTCTGTGACCACATAACGGAAAAACCATTGGAGGGATTTCATGAAATTCTGTATGATGATAGCTGGTTATCCAAGTCAACATAGGATACTTTTTACTGCGGGAAAATATCTCATCTTTAAGAAATCTATACTAAACATTAAAACGTAATTCTGGGAACGAACCCGAGCGGAGCGAGGTTAAGTCACTAGTTTTTTACATATTATAAATGAACTACTCTGGCGGAGCCGCGGGAAAATGCCAATAGAACATATTATCACAATCTACGAAATCTAATGAAGGCATAAAGAGAAGGCTTTTTTGCGGAGCTTGCGGGGAGAGGGGCAGGTGAAGTACATCCGCCTGTCATACATTATTTTATATAACAGAAACGGCGTTAGGGTTATACGGCCACATATAACTGTAGCTTGCCATGAGATGGTGCTACAACGCTTTAACTTCGAAACCGTTCATCATGAAAATTAGTATTTTTTGATAACCAACCCTAGTAGAATTTGACAGCATTATGCAGAGGAGACATATCAAAATGTTTTATAATCCAGTAGCTGCAAGTTTTGCTACTTGCACTTATTACACGACCATCGCATCATCAAGATAACTCTAACGACATAATATGTATAATTCATTAAAATCGTTTCAGATGTTTAGTAATTATAAGGAAACGTAGGGTCTGACATATATACATACACATTCATACACACATACAGATCAAACACATAAACCTCCTTTGGAATTTCTTATTACTTTGTCATTAAAAATAGGTATATACTTAGAACACATTTTAACTGACTGCCTACTACTAGATATTCAAAAGACATAGCCAGATGGCTACAGTTACAACAGACAAACAGATGAATTGATAGCGTAAGAGTAAGATCTCGTAGCACGTTTTGATCCCTTGGGTACGGAACCCAAAAAAAGCCACGACTTAATATATTGTCTCTTAGACTTTGATCTTAGGTGATATGTTGATAAAAAGTATTTTTAAAAACTAATAAAACCTATAGAAAGTCTAGTGTGAAATAGAAAGAAAATCTTATATTTTTATATTACACATTAAGTGATTAATAATAATATACCTACATAATATATAGTAGGCTATTATACGAATATAACAGAGAAGTCTAATTGTAATATACACATCTATTGTATGTTTATATTTATTTAAAAATTGCCAACTAAGTAAAATAGACTATACTTGTTTTCCTAATATTTAAAGTAGATAACTTTTGGGGACTTAAAAACTTTTAAAAAATTTACATTATCCAAGTAATTATTGGTCTGAGTGTAATTAAACAATATAGATGATTAATTAAACTGATACAGTTATTTGTCATATATAGTACTGATTTAAAAAAATGATTTAAGTCTACGTTATGTTGTTTACTTCTTTAGTTGTATTCCCTATTATATTTTTACCATTTTTTACTCCGTATCTACCTATCGTCATGCTACGAATAGCTACGAAAATTATACACAATTTAATTATTTTTGTCTAATATTGTGTATTTTGTATTTCAAAACTTTCACTACTAATACCTTTACATTTTACAAGCCAAAGAAAGAAAGAATAAAAATTACAACTGTTTTGTGGCAACACAAAAAAAAAAACAATGTTCCTATTACAAAAGATGTTTAGATTGCGTGCTGAAGATAAGTATTGATGTTTTGATTGTTTTCAACAGTTCCAATTTTTTTGCCTGGCATTCTTAAAAGTGTTTGATTAGTCATCATACAAAAGTATTCATGTGTATTCTACCTAAACAAAACAACGTGCCATTACAAAAATGTGATCAATATCTACGAGTTAGAAAAAATAAAAGCCATTTATGATAGAATGCATTGCGACTGACCTGAGGAGTCCAGGCGGCTGCGACGCGGCTGGAAGACCGGCTTCGGGTGCGCCACAGCCGCCTACTGACGCTCTGCACCACACTGCTCGACGACCGCGACTTCTGCATGCCACCTGTAGGAGATGTCACAGGTGTTGCACTTCTACCCAATAGGGTGGACAGAAACGAGTGCGACTGAGTCGGCGATGGAGGAGACGTTGGCGTTGACGCCACTGAAGCAAACTGTAAGTCTCTATAGTTCAAAATCCAAGAATCTTCAGTTTGACAGCCTTTATGAGGCCCGTCATCATCCACTTCGCCGGGCTGGCGAGGTTTTATGTTACGAAGGTTCTTATCGTAATTAATGCGCTTGAACCGATCAGTCTTTTCAGAATCTACACTCTTTTTCCGCGCCATTCTTAAATACCGCTTAATAGTATCACTGACAGATTGAGATACGTCGTCATGGTCCACGCTGGACCGGCGCCTCGGCCGCCTCTCTGGAGGAGGACTCGTAGGGCTCGTTGGAACCGTTGCTGCTTCTATTTTTTCTTTGTACGCCCGTTCCAACTCCAGTAACAATTCTTCTGGAATAGGAATAGTTTGCGTACTGGCATCGATACCTTTTTCTTCCAATGATTCACCACAAACCTCAATAAGAGGGGGAGGTGACATCGGCGGCGATTGTGAATAGTCCTCATCGTTAAACTTTGAACTACCAAAATTTCGACCCCGAAACACGCTACGTGAATTACTTGCACTGTACCCACCGGTGGGCGTGAAACCACCGGAACCACCACCGCTCCTACCACCGCGATATGGCTTCGTTTTACGAAGATCATTATAAAGTTTTTTTAACAAATTCCTATCATTTAATAAATCCTGCACTGTACTGTCTCTATTTGGCGATCTATTGTAATACCTGCCGAGGTTCTCACGCAAAATTCTTTGCGCGGGGTCACCATCGGAATCGGTGGGACCACGCTCTGATTGTCTCTTGAGATAATTTCTTAATGCTTGCAAAAGCTCCTCAGATTCTGTGAGCCTCGGCGCACCCTTATCGTCGTCTATTTTCAGGTACTTGCGTAGTAAATCAACTAACACTCCGTCATCATCTTCCGCAGGTACCGACCGCGGGGAAGAGTTTTTGAATGCAGTATTAAACGAGGATGACGGTAAACCAGAGGAGGACGGAGAAGGCGGTGGGGCCGCGAAAAAATCTCGCCGGAGCTTTGCAATATCAAAGCGACCACCTGAAGTATGGGGTATATAAAGTTCGGTGGGCCTCACGGGCGGCGGCGGTGCGTCATCGGATGGCGAGCGCGCTCGGACCGATCCGCCTCGCGCTCTCTTCTTGCGTCGCGGGCGCGGTAGCACTCCCGGATAGGAACTTTTCCGCCACAGAAGAAACCGTGGCTCGCGCTGGCAAACCTCTTGAAAGTATGCCTCGATGCGCGGCACGTCTTCCGCACGATTTTGCACGCCATCCGGTATAAGCCGGCGGCCGGCATCTGACATGTACTTCCATGTCTTACGCGTGAGCAGCCATCGCTCGCGCGGTTTTTCTCGGCGGCGAACAGTCTTGGTCATGGAGTCAGCGAGGTCGAGTCGCGCGGGGCGGCGACGCTCCATGCCGTTGGGGGCGCTGGGCTCGCTCGCCGCATCTCTCTCGACGCGCGCACCTGCCCGCGCGAAACTGAACGTTCCACCGCACCGTTCGAAATATTATGCGCCGAAATAGACGTCCGGTAATAGAGCGGCCGTGAACTGAATATAGGGTGTGCGCGAGTGGCAGCGCTCGGCTCGGCGCGGCGCTGACTGCGGCTGCGTAAACAAACGCGCGCCCACGCAGCGCCGCCCGCCCAGCCTGCGCCTGCGCCGCTGTCTCTAACACACGCGGCGTTAACTGTCCTGTCGACTCAAAAATGCCAATAACCTCTAATCCTTCGCCGCAGTCAGAAAGCTGCTGACGTTATTACAACAATTATTGGAAATAAGTTTTAATTCGTTTGATATCATTACGTCCCATGAGTTATAATCATATTTGTTAATCCTTGTATTTTTCAACGTTACTCTCATTATTATATATGAAAAATTTAATAATTATTTAATAATTGATATAATCTTTGGTCTGCAAAAATGTTAAAGCCTTTTAAAAAAATGTATTTTCTATAGGTATAGGTATTTTAGATTTATTACTATAAAACTATAATATAATATAAACTAATAACTCAATTTTTGTGTCTATAAGTTTTCAAATGTAATGAATATTCCGGCTCATCATTTAAATTATAATTTCAAAAAGAATTTTTACATATTTCTTATAAACAACAATAAAATATAATGATTTCACAAGAAATTTAGCCTATATCCGCTGTAAACGTAAAGGTCGATATGCACGTTACGGTAAAACGTCTATTTCTCGGAAACTCATAAAAGACGAGAAAGTTTACAATGTATTGAATCGTTCGTATAAGACTGAGAAAGATGTAGATAACACAGTAATGCTAACTATGCAATATGTTGGACGTACACCAAACTGACAATATGACGAGACTTATATATAATATGTACATATATATGAATATAATATCTATACATATAATAAAATTCTAAATCGAATCTGTACATTGAATATTTTTTGGAAATTTTTATTGAAATAGTCATTATTATCGATACAGAGGCCGAATCTATAGTTTTTGGATTTTTTGTCTCCCTGTCTGCGAACGCATGATGAGAAAACCACTGGACAGATTTTGATGAAATTTGGTATGACGGTAGCTGGTTATCCGGGTCAATTTATAGGACTTTTCACTGCGGGAAAATATCTCATCTCTGAGAAATCTATACTAAACGGTAAAACGTAACTATTATATGATTTAAAAAAATAACTTTTATTTTCAGTGAAATTAAAATTTTCGATTTGGTTTTTAATACTCGCGAGTGTACCTACTTAAAATATTTTCTCAATATCATTATCATCAAATTACGAGATGAACATTTTAAAATTAGTTTAATAAAATGACAAGAATGAAGTGAAATAGGCAAGGTAGCGAATATATTTTTTAGTTTATTTATAGAATAAATAAATAATATTTTAAAAGTTTAACTTTATAAAAAGATCTTAAATGAGACCCTTTTTTTGATTTATCTGTTTAATAGACATTTTTTTTCTGTAAATATTTTTTCTTGAAATTCAAATCCAATCGTTACGATTGCTTAATGGAAAAAAAAAACATAATAATAATGACCTCTCATACTCCGGTGGGACGACTACTTGAGTAAGAGTTAAGGCGCAGGACCGATGGCTTTACGTGCTCTCCAAGGCACGGGGGTAAATCACCGCCAACTTCCCAACTCCGGGCTGTTACTAAGACTTAGTAAATAGAAAACTTAATAACTAAACTTGGCCCGACTCGGGACTCGAACCCAGGACCTCTCGATGTGCAGACGTACTTGCTAGCCACTACACCACTGAGGCAATTATTTAAAAATAATTAACTACTAAGTTATGTATATTTTAAAAATGTACATAACTTAGTAGTTAAGTACTTGTTTTAGGTCACGACTTTAAACACGTTTATGTATAGAGGAGGTAAGTGAACGGGCCTTCAGCACTTATCGCTAAGTTCGCTAACAGTAGATATTCTGTTAGAGGGTATTACTTCCCCATTCATACTAACAATATCAATAACTTAGCAAATTAAATTAACGATTTAAAGTGCTTGCATAAGTGTAATTGAATAAAGTTTCATTCCAATGAATTAAACTTTTTTATTATTAAACTTTATTAACAGCGCAATCGCTGTGACAATACTAGGAACAATATCTTGGTATAAAAGTGAGGTATATCTGTTAGTATACCATTGGAAAAGCATGATAGTTTTTTTCAGTTGCAATCCAATAAATATTATATCAGCTTTAGTATTAGGCTACTGTTAGGCCCAAATGGACTTCTCGGTTGTGTATTTTCCACTAGCGAGTTAGTCGGTAGTGGAAAATATCTAACTAAAATGGCGACAACAGATTCATGGCCATCGATTAGTATAGAAATGTCTGTATGTATTTAACGAATAATTCGAAGTATATTATAAGCAATATATGAAATTCAGTAATATATGAAATTTCTAACATGATTACCACTTGCCTTACGGTGACGGAAAACATCGTGAGGAAACCTGCATGTCTGACAGAACCTAGTAAGTTTTCGAAAAACGTGTGAAGTCCGCCAATCTGCACTTGGCCAGCGTGGTGGACTATGGCCTGATCCTCGTCGTACTGAAGGGAAGCCCGTGCCCAGCAGTGGGACGTTAAAAAAGGCTGAATACATATGAAATTCAACATAGCTCAATGAAATATTCAATCATTTCATCAAGCATTAGTCACTCCCTCGCGATAGCTATTAAACTCAACTCAAACTAAACATTCTGTAAACAATGTACAGAGCTTTATCCAGCCTAGAAACATTCAATTTGTTATGTTTTTGGAAATAAAAATGTTCATAAGCGTTGCATCTTATTGAACTGCCACATCTAGAATTAATATTTTTACTATTCTTAAAGAAACTGAATATTTTATACTAGCGACTCACCCTCGCTTCGCTTCGGGTTCGTCTCTAGACAAACACGGGAACCGTAAATTTTTCCATGATGATATATGGCCTATAGCCTTTCTCAGTTAACAGGCTATCTAATGCAAAAAGAATTTTTCAAATCGGATTAGTAACTCCTGAGATTAACGCGTTCAACCAAACAAACAAACAAACTCTTCAGCTTAATAATATTAGTATAGATTTGTAATACTTGAGAATTTAAAAAAAATTACAAATATTGTGCTTTTTTATTTTTATAATTTACTTTTTATTGTTCTTCTAGAGCTTTCTTGCCTCACTTCTTTCTCATCATATCATATACTAGTTAATGATTATATGTATTGTTTTTAATGAAAAAACACATTTAACTCACAATAATATTTCTTTGTGAGGTGACAATATTAAAATATACATTAAAAATTAGTTTCTAATAATAGTCCAAAAATGATAAAATATTTTTAACTCATTTCTTGAAAATTCACGAATATAAAATATAATATTAATATATAATAACTGTTTGTAATCCTGTCAAAGATAAACGTTTACATGAAATTGTCTTGAAAAAACAATGTATCTACAAAATAATTATAAGAAATCTCACGAATCTAACCATAAGTGACGAATCTTAAATATTTTCCCTAGTACTTTAGAGTATACAAACTGATCAAGTTTGTTTTTATTTTAATTACTTTCATCGCCCGAGTTGGATTGCGCGTTTTGCGCACTTCGGGCCTCCTTATTTGTTCCGCGGTCTTACAGTATCCGATTACATTTATCCTTATACGTTAAATTGAATTTGTTCATAAATGCTAGTTAACTTATTTGAATTATGGTTAAATATATGGAAATAGTTAAAATTCATGGAAAAATTACTAGGAGGATTAAACTTCTATTACTTATGTATGCAACATTAGTAATTTTATTATCAGTACGTGAATAGACTAATAAAAAACCGGTTAAGTGCGAATCGAATTCGTACACGAAGGGTTCCGTACCATCGTACATGTACTTTTTATTTATATGACTTTTACTCTATGTATGTAGTACATATATTAACTCCAATGATCGATTACGAACGTTAAAAAAATGTTTCTTGTATTATTTTTTTTTAATTTTTTTTTATTATTTGTTGTTATAGCGGCAATAGAAATACATACTTTGTGAAAATTTCAACTCTCCACCTATTCGGTTCATGAGATATAACTCTCTGACAGACAGGCGGACAGGGAGGTCTAGTAATAGGGTTCCGTTGGCACCCTTCGGGTACGGAATCCTTTAATAGGAAATTTTGTAAAAGTTATTTAAGATAAATAGGAAAATGTTGTTCAAGGAGTACAATTTTATGGAGATTTGAATGTGATGTTTTCAGCGCTGAAAAATCTCGATATTGCATCTTCACATTCTGCACGGGCTGTGTCATGCATTAACTTCCTAGGCCACTTATAAAACGCTCCGATTTAAAAATAAACTAATATTCAAGTAGGGTTACGCCCAACCCACTAACGCCATCTATCCTGTTAACACTAAACGTGGAAAATTGAAAGCTCGCCAAAAGTTTTCACTGTTACGTCATGGTTTGAGTATAAGTTGTTTTCACTTTGTTCATTTATGAACAGATGGCGCTACCTATATACTTATTTAATTTGATATTTTTTACATTTTTCAATGAATCCATCATTATATACCTACTGTCGTGCCTAATGTCGTGTTATGCGAGAACTATTTAATAAGTTACGATAAAATTAATTTTTACGTAAAAAAACTAAGTTATTTTAAAATTATAAGCAATCATTTTATTCAAATAATATAATTAATATTTATCAATTATGCATACCTACTGTGAAACATATAAAAGTTGTGCAATTGCATCTGACAATTTGAAACAACCTTTTATAAAGAATAATTTTAAAATCACTAACATTCTCTTTCTAATATTTTCATCTTTTTCATTCTAATTCTTTATTCATCCCCGTAACACTCCAAAGACTACCAATTACAATTTCTATCATAAATATCTAATATGTACATTAAAAAAAAAATTAAAAGTCTTACTTCTTTTTTCCTCCAAATTATCTCTACCTAGTCTATAAATTGTGTGGTACATTTTCTGTAATAAATATAACTTTTGATACATCAAAAACGTTATTAAAACTTCGGGAATAAAAAATCAAAAATACGCGATAAAATTCGAAAAAGTTGAAAAATTGTTTTTAAAACATTTTAGAAAAACAAAAACAAATCTATCCCACGGGAGCCGTACATTTTTCCGGGATATTACGGTAGATTACATATTAGGTGATCTTCATACTTTTTCACTTTTCTATATTCCGTTGAGTATCGCGGGCACGCCGGCGTGTCAAATAACAATTAATTTCTTAGAAATTAATCAGGAGGTGTTAAAGAAAAACATGTGTATTGTAACTTGCTAAATAGAAATTAAAAGGACATCCGTTATGCATACCCTATATACACTTTGACGTCATAATTACAGCCAATAGACCTAGACCATATGCCAAGATTTCACTATAAAAATACGAATATCGATTAGCAATGCAAATCGATCGGTAACAATCGATATGAAAACGCATTGTTGGCGTGTACACTCATGTACGCATTCCAACACAATGCTATCAATGTCATATTGTCATTTTGTACGGCAAGTTATGAATCATGCGGTTTCGGGTCATATTTCGCATGTTTTATAGATAACCCATAGTTAGCTGAGGTCTGTCCCGCTTAAGTAGGAAAGAATAGGGTACTAGATAAGAATGTCTATATAAATTGTATCTATACTAATATAATATTATAAAGCTGAAGAGTTTGTTTGTTTGTTTGTTTGTTTGTTTGTTTGTTTGTTTGTTTGTTTGTTTGTTTGGTTGAACGCGCTAATTTCAGGAACTACTAATCCGATTTGAAAAATTCTTTTTGCATTAGATAGCCCGTTAATTGAGGAAGGCTATAGGCTATATATCATCCCGGAAAAGTGAACGGTTCCCGTGGGATAGATTTGTTTTTGTCTAGGGACGAACCCGAAGCGAAGCGAGGGTGAGTCGCTAGTTCTAAATAAAACTCTTTTCGGATTTTTTCGCGGATTTATTTTGATTTTTGGTTCCTGACGTTTCGGATACTTTACAGCCGTTATAGTCACGGAAGTCTCTCCCGTGACCATGATTTCTTGATAATTTTGTTTAAAATGTCAAACATTCGCGTAAATCTAAAAAAAGTATTACATTGTATTAATTCATAACTTAATGGGCAGTCATGACTTAGTGAGGCCACTCATGAAACTTATTGTATAGGCAGGTTTTGACTCCTTCAAACCTTGGAAAAATTGTAATTATAACAGATATGTTGAAATAGATTATATTTGAAATCATTTTTTGAGATTACTTAAATAATATGGAAAATAGTTAATTTTTTGCCATTTTTTATTAAATTCTTGAAGCTTGAATTCACTTCCTTTTTTGAAGGTTGAGATTAAAAAAATACTACAATGTCTTTATAAGAGATAATCAATACTGAAAAATAGCTAAAATATCACAAAACAAGTCTTATATCTCAAAACTGGCTTTGTTTTAGATACCTACATACATACTCGTGTGTATGTATTCGTAATTTAAAAACTAAATTAAGAAAAACTACAATTTTTTTATCACTGGCTGCAACAATATCACGACCGGGTTAATATGCCTTCTGCTTACGAATACTATATTTACGATATTCATTAAAAAGTTAAATATATCAATCTAGTATTCAGTGTAAAACATTAATGTTATTTGTAAACTAGATTGTAACCAATAAAATGCTAGAAGCTATGTTTTTTTATTTGAAAATATATTTTATATATAAACATTAACGATTTAATGTATGAAGCTAATATTAGTGTTGCAATAATAATAAATTATCTAGTTAGCCAGCCACAAGTCCTTTGATCTGATACCCCTAAATATTCATTAAAATGAGACCACCCTAAAATTTCGCAATTCGCCGAAATGTATCAAAAGAAATGCGATTCTAACGTAATTAACGTAATGGCAACATTTATTTTTCAAACATTCGTATCGGAGTCATCGTCCTCAGAGTACTGAACTCCATACATAAAATTAACCTGACAGTATTTGTTTTTATAAATAATGTCACAGTGGAAAACAAACGATATAATTCAGCCCAAAAGTTTCCGGTCTGATTAGGTTTGCAGAAAATCAGGCAATAAATCTCAGTGAGTAATTTTTAAAGTAACAATAAATTTTATGTTTCCGATAAAAAAAATATAATACGTAGAATAAAAAAATATAGGTTTGGAGATTAGGTAATTGGCACAACACGTTTGTCGTGTATTATTTTGTAAACAAAATTTTGTTAGACATGTAATTAAAACACTTTGTATCTTACGTCGCACTTAAAATACAATGCGTATTTTTAAATACCTATTGACAATCACGATATTTTTAAGGTATTATCGTAATAAGCGAAATTCCAAAATATAGGTAAATTAATAATAATAAAGGCAGTGGTAGCTCAGTGGTAACGCGCTCGCGTGGAAAACAGAGTGAAGCAGGTTCAAATCCCGGGTCTCGCAACTTTGATATTTTCATGTGCGAATTATTTCTAACATGATTACCATTTGCCTTACGGTGATGGAAAACATCGTGAGGAAACCTGCATGTCTGAGAAAAACTAGCAAGTTTTCGAAAGACATGTGAAGTCCGCCAATCCGCATTTGGCCAGCGTGTTGGACTATGGCCTGATTCCCCTCGTATTAAAGGGAGGCCCGCGTCTAGCAGTGAAAAGTTCAAAAGGGCTGAATACAATAATAATAAATGTTTGCAAAGATACTTAATTTCTGCAGCATCAAAACAACGTAACATGCTACTTTCAAAGTAAGACAAAGTTGAGGGTGGCACCTTTTTTTTATGTTGAGAAATGCATTTACGCATATCACCTGTATATATACAGGTGGTTATGTGTTATGTAGGACTCATCGGCTAGAAAACCAGTATTACCCACTAAAACCCAACAGAACCTTCCATCCGTCTTAATAGGCGTCGTTGGATCGTTTACGCACTAAACCACGACACGCCGACGGCAGGTCTGCCTAAGTAGACCACAACCATAGGGTTGCTCCAATGGTCCACTCTGCTATCAGAATAGAACCAGGAGCCACCTGCATGACACACCGCCCACCGAGGTGAGCCGCCCTTTAGTGCGTTTCTTGGTTTCGCGCTCGGCTGGATTGCTGGCTTGACGCTAATGAGCCAACGACAAGGTGAACCGTGAACGCAAATGGAGGGAGGGGGGTTGAGGGTGGCACCCTGCATGAATACGGGTTGATGATATACGTATGTATGTACATATTGACCTCGTTAATCATATATTAATATTTTTAAATAAATATTATTAAGTAGAAGGTAAACATCTTGTATTTCTGTAAATAGCTTTCCAGTCCGCACTTTGACTAACATGATAGACTATGGCTTGTTACCGTCATATTGAGGAAAGCTTAACCAAGCTCAACCCAGCTTTGGGGCGTTAAAATTTTTATATATTAATATCATTATAATAAAAAAAATGTCTAAATTAGTAACTTGAAGAAAATCGGGAAAGTTGAGATAATCTATTTTATTATCTGGCTAGCCTGAAAGGTAAATCTTTGATGAAATCATTTCATCTTCATACCATTGGCAAGTTAATCTTCCGATTTGTTTAATCAAAGCTGGCAGGTCACCAGCATCAGTACCATTTCTACTAACTCTTTACTATGTCTAACCTAATATCTGTTAAAGGAAAATAAACAAAATACTTGGCAAACTCTACATTAATTTCAGTGTATCACTAATTACAAAACACTTAGTAGGTATTTTCAATACAAATATCCATTAATATTTTTTTTGATTCCTAAAAAAAATTATCAAAACAGCTCCCCTTTCTTAGAATCGGCATAAAGTAGGCAACGAATTCGTAATTTATTGAAGTTTCTCTGGTTTTTCTGGTACATTATGTTTAAATTACTTACGTAAATTGCGTCGTTCTTCTGTTGTTTGATTAAATCTGGATTTCGTCAAAAACTAAATCGATTTGTATCCGATTGAATATTACAATAGGTAACTTTAATATAATATCGGAAATATAGTTTTCATTTATTACATACATATCTATTCATTGATCTTATCAGTTTTCGAGAGTATTTTTTTATCTCTATAGAGCGTAGATGCTAAAAGCTTCAATCAAATAAAATAGGGCACGAGCATACAGCTGTCATAACTCATCAAAAATGTTCAAATGTGTTTTTAGCAGTAATTGTTTAATTTCTTTTCTTTGACAGTTCAAATATATTTTTTTTTTTAATTTTTATGTGGATTACTAATGTAGTATTTTTAATATTTACATTTTCATTTCATGTAAATAATATTAATTTCTTCATGTAAAATAATAATATTATATTTGCGTATTGAAAATATCCATTTTGTTCATTCTCTTGATTTGTATGCATATTCAACTTTGACAGTTTATCATCAATATGTTTCTTGCTTAGCTTTGTTTAGGCTGCTCCTAAAATACTCCAATTTCTAATCAATCACCACATGTGCATCGTTATATTTGAAACCGTGACCCAGTACGCATCTTCAATAATGCTCTCTCTGTTAATCTCCAAGTGATACAGCGTTGAGCTATGATACCATTTTTACTAATGATAACTAATCTATATAAGTGTTCATTTAATATTTTGTTCTCAAATACAATTTTATAAATGATCTGTATCATTATTATATTACTCTCAATAGAACATTTATTTTTACTCATAACTAATGTCCATCGTTCGTCTCAGTCGCTCTCGGTATTTCTAGGCCGTGAAAACATAAACGACATTGAACTTTATCGAAAATAAAAAAAAAACAAACTGAAACAGATAATATATTTACATATTAGAGGGCAAGGATTCGCAAATTTCCTGCCAACACTAATGTTTATTCTTTCGTAACGACTGAAATACGTGAAAATTACATTTATTCGATAATCACATATCACTGCGATGAGATACTCTAATTATTTTAAAACTTTTTAATAAAAAAAAATCATGTACGTCACATTTGTGTTAAATCATTAATTTTATAAGAATTTAAAAGAAAAAATTGGTGTCAAAATATGTAATGTATATAATATGTACTAAGACCACAAAATATACTTGATTAAAATTTGTAAAGTCTTGCAAACAGACAAAATTTTAAATCAATATAAAAATAATAAAGTAAATAACTAAAATTATCGGTTTTCATATCAATAACTATACCATAATTAGTACTAACATACTTACATGTATTACTATAATTCACATTACTTTCCACTTGTATGCCCATGATGCCAATCATATCATGTCGTGTTCACATCACTGACGCCTCAGGCGATTTATCACTACACTACATAATTTTTCCACTTACACTTCACAGTTTAACAGTGGAATAACACTGTAATATAATGCAAATACAAAAACACTAATTGTATGTCATTAACTTTCACCGCAAATATTGTTAATTTCAAAATTATCAATTATATTTAATTGAAATAATAATGTAGTTATTATTTTTACACAAGATTACAAAACAATTCAATATTATGATATAATTAAAGCACTTGTCAAATTTACGCGTAGAGTTTTCCCGCGCGTTTTCGGGCGCGTGCGCGGTGCCACATCGCCGCCATATCACTGCGCCTGAAACAGAATTGTTTATTTTTAATCTTTTCTGTCAACGGCTATACAGTACGCGGAAACGGACTGCCAATAGTCACGGTTAAAAAAATAATATCATAATTTTTTTTTAGATAATCTTCATTAAAATTATTGCAGACGAAAAAATAAAAAAAGTTATTTTTTTACGCAAAGTAAAAGTAACGAACGTTCTTTAAGTATTTATGTATTACGTAAAGCAAAACATTGTGACAGGTTTTTATTTAATAAATTAATCGCAATATAAATATTGTAAATATTTCTTTTAATAAGTATTAAATTTTACACCAAACATTTTTAACGAATATTATAAATAAAATGGTTCGATTTATCATTCATAACATCGCAATTATACAGAGATATCTGTGTTCATTTTACTTCAGTGGCCTAAACCATTGATTAATTATTTTCTTTGAGAATACATTCTGGCGAATATATATTAGCCCTGGCCCTTCCCTCTACGTATGAATTAAAAAAAAATAACGTATACATAGAGTGCATACACAAAGTATTCATAACGGACGAATTTAAATATGATTAATGTTATAAAATAAACAAGGCTGATACATGCGTGTGAGCAGTGTCATTGCCTCAGCTAAATATATCAGATGGCACTCACCCTGTCTTACTATACGTTAGATCAAGGCTTACAATAACAATACAGTCTTAACAACATATAATTTACTTACATATAAAAAGCTATCGTCCTAGGAAATAAAGCTTGATAACCTTAAAAAGCGAATTAAAAAGCGATTCCAGAAAGTATTAGGTATAAACGGCAAAACGATAAAGCAAAAGGTTGAAATGTTTGGGGATGAAAATTTATTTTATGATCAGAATTATTTGAAACTTGATATTAATGATCTTTAATTCAATTAAATAAACACGTGTTTTAACGTTTATGTAATTCATCCCGTAAAGAAGAAAATTCGCCAATTTAGTATTTAAGATAAAAAATAAGTAATACTTGTTATTAAATTAGATTACTCGAAATTCGTCCTCTGAGAGGATAAAAATATTATCAGTATACATACATCGAATACCACTGATAACCTGTGACTACGCCTTTGAATTTAATCTAATGTAATTCCTCCTTAAAATTTGTTTTAGCAATTAATCAATATCAGGGCCAGTCGTTTAAAGTAGCAGATATAGACTTAAGAGAGGATTTCTTCTTACATAGACATTTCAGCAGAACCCAGAACCAGACAGAACATCCGTCAATGTGATATACAAAGAAGTTCTTTGTATATCACATTGACGGATGATTTTTAACATAGACTAAGCTAAGTAAATTTAGAGTGATAACATACCATAATGATAAAAATTCGATAGGACAACATAAATATAAATTCAATGGAAATTAAAACTGAGCAAATCCTTTAGTCAACGCGAGAAAACGGGCAGAAAGCTTAACAAAATAAGAATGGCACTTGAAAGTAACTTATAAAAGGAGAGAAAGAAGGGGGAGACTGTAAATTTCAGGTGTACGTAACATTGGGTCTTTAAGTAGATTTTAGTCTGTTAGTATGTTAGTAAAAAGCCCATACTAGCCGAGTTACGTGATTTTTAAGTCATAAACATTGTATGCGAGTTGTATTATTGTATTGTCTTCCTCTAACTTTGAAAAGATGAAGTAGATAATGTGCAAAAAATAGAGGTAGTAGAGCTTACTAAATATTTTAAACGAAAATTAATTTACAGAATATACGTAAAATATCTTTTCAAATACTTGATATTTTGAGTTACGATCGTTAAAATTGTTAATAAATAATATCAAACGCGAACTTATTTTTCCAAATAATAAAAAATACCTTTATGTATCGCAAAAACGTAAAAAAATTATTTGTTTGTAAATATGTTTGTAATAACAAGACAATATTCGGTGGAACGAAACTCATTACAGTCATCCAATTAATTATTACTAATAGCATAAAGCCAAATACTTTTTTTAAGTAATTTTATCGCGAGCGAAGCCGTGGGTTCTATTAGTATAGAATATATATATAGGTTAAACACATAAATATCTAACAAACAGACCAGATATGTTCCATTGTTTTAACAAACATATATCTGTCGACAGTGTCGGCACAAGATACGCATTCTTCCGAGATTATAAAGATTTATAACGTATACAAAAAAGAAAACCTTTCTTTCCTATTTTTATATTTCTATGCTTTATTTATAGTTAGAATGAGCTTCATATTTTTAGCAAGTTAACTATTCATTTCTTACAATTACTATACATTTCTCATAATGATGTTGAATTATTTAGGTATTGTATTTCACACATAATGAAGAAAATTACAAATATACTTAATAATATATACAAAACAAATGTACACTTAATTACTACTGTACAAGTCATGTCCACGTGGAGTAGTGGCAAGAATGCTAGCCGCATTCCCCCGTCGAATGGCAATGTCGATTCTTTGGGCGAAAAATGGGCCAGCTCTCCTGTCACAAGTAGAGGCGATAAGACGAGGTGTTTATATTCATGTTTTATTGTATTTTTTATTATATTCATTATTAATATTGTAAAATTTCAGTTCTTGCGCCTTAAACCTGTGATATTAAAGACAGTGCCGGAATAGTGATGAGGTGGAGAAGGCACTAGCCTTTATGCCTCATGCCTTTCAAAATCTTCATATGAATAATTTATACATATAATAAAATTCTAACTGAGTCGAATCTGTAAGTACATTAAATATTTTTTGAGAAAAGATTTTGATGATATTTGGTATGATGACCCGGATAGGTCAACATATAAGATACTTTTTACTGCGGGAAAATATCTCATCTCTGGGAAATCTATAGTAACCAGCAAAGTTCCTAGGGGCGAGCTCGAGCAGAGCGAGGGTGAGTTGCTAGTTATTCTTATACAAATAAATAAGTTAAGAAACATTATAAGTTGGACAAAAACAAATAAACATTACAATAAACAAGTTTTGGAATTTGAAGATATTTTAAAAATAAGAATAGTTTACAATAGTGAAATATGTACGTTTACATTTGAAGATACGAAGCTCGAAGTTTGGACTCAAAATTTTGGAGAGATCCTCGAAATTTTGATCGCCTAGGCCGTAGTATTTAATCTAACTCCGATAGGTTAGGATCTATTGTATTAAGGATTCATCATTATTTTTTTATTACACGTCATAGGTACTTTAGAAAAAAAAAATGTAAGATGTACTCTGACACTTTGCCAAAAAATCAAAGAAGTGTATACGTTATAGAACAGCATACAATGTCATTATGAAACAATTTACTAATATAAAATTGTAATTTAAATAAACACTAACTTTCTTCATAAAAGAAGAAACGGAAAAACAAGGATAATATTAGAGGTGATGAATAAAAAATTTTCGTTCAATTAAATTCTTCACTGACCTGCCTAAAATAAGCAACAACAAACATTATGCAAAATCGGTCTACTCGCCTCGTTTCAGACCAGTCTGCCAGAGAATTTTGGCAGACACGAGTAACTGCAAAAATACTACTTTACGTTCGTCCCATACGTGTAGATTCGCAAAAAACGTTGACCCAGTAGTTCGTTTAAAAAAAAAAAGATATTAACATCTATTTTTTTTATATTTTTTGTTATTTCACTTATTATAGGCGTCTCGTGACTTTGTATACTTCTCGTAAGTATCTATATGTATTAATTAGTACGTGAAGAGAAAACTTCGTACTCCTTTTGAGGCATATTGCATGTACTGAGGAGTATGAGCTTTGGCATAGTTAAAGTTTATATAGAGAAGGACTGCAGAAAGCCAAAATTTATTGACTTTCTTTTGCCCGCGAATCCGCTCGCCTATTTTATTTATATATAATTACTTCACTGCTAAAAGTTGTAGTATGATGTTAGATAACCTTCATCAATATTATACGAGTACTTACATAATATATAGGTAAAAAGTTTATTACGTGCAAATCTCTAAATCTATGGGCCCGTTTAAAAACTCTTTTGGATTTTATAGGTTATCTATATAACTTTGAAAAAAGAACCTTAATATCGATCAAACTTAATGAATTATGGTTGATTTTCAACCACGCGGAGATCACTAGTATAGATAAATAAACATGTATGTATATTGTGTATGTATTTTTCTGTTTGTAAAGCACATAATATTTCCTTGCTACTGATATTTTGACAAATTGTTGTAAACTCGCGCTTGTGAAGAATTCTGACATACTCATAGTAGTACCTAATTATTATACAATATAGAATTGGTGCATAAGTCTTATGATTTATTGATTATTATTGATTTTAATTTAAATATTTGTTTAAAAAAAACTATATATATATATATATATATATATATATATATATATATATATATATATATATATAACATTTTTACTGAATTATTATTTCATACGTTTATCCCTTTATGAACTGAAATTAATCAGACCAATACTTCATAATTGTGTATGTACATATATCTACGTATTTCCACGCTCCTTGGCTCACGAGATAACCGGATAGCCAAAAACTTCTGTATGACATACCTTTTTCGATTTGACATCATATTTTTTTATAAACAATTTCTCTGGTGAATAATAGTATAAATACATATCTACATATATATGTAGAATATTTATTGCAATATTGTTTTGTTAGTTATGTTTATTTATTTATATATTTGATAATCTTACAGCGTTACACAGATAATAGTAATAATTAAATTAAAAATTTAAAAAACCTCTTCCACTTTAACCTGCAAGGTACTCATTGAAACTAATTATTGAACCCAAAAAATACGATATGTCTGCTGTGAGTTTTCGAAGAATTGGGTTCTCTGGAGATCATTCTAGTTGCAGCATCAGGTCGAAGTTATCAATTAATTGTCATTTAACAATTACACTGGCACGCGTGAAGCACTTAATCGAGTAAACACGCCAAAATGCCTTACATCATTTTGGAAAAGAGCTGATACTCTTACACTGCTAGACCGATATTAACCAAACATAGCTAAGAATCATCGCAAGGAAACTGGTTTTCAAATGAAAAAAACCGCATCGAAATCGGTCCATCCGTTTGAACGCTACGATGCCACAGATAGATACACACACACACAGACAGACATCAACGTCAAGCCAAAATTAGACTACTCTATTGTAATAACTTATATATAATGGACAACAGGGTAACTCGTACGTTGAAAAAGAAAAATAAAAAAATAAAAAAAAAAATAAAATAAACAAGAAGTAAAACTTCTGTAGGTTATCGGTACTCTTTATGAAATTCAATTTATGTTTTAAATAATTAGGATAGGTGAGATACTAAAAATAACGCATATTAGGCATATTACAATCATATATTTATAGAATATCATTTAAGGAAAGAATATATCATTTGTCAGACAATAACAACGGTTACCATGGCAACACGTACGTACATTTTTTCGTAACGCATTCACCAGCTTACCCCCCAAGTCAATCATGCGTAAAGAAGTTATACTTCAAAACCGACTTCCAGGCACTAAAAAAATTACTAAACGGTTGAAGTCAGTGCCAGCCGTGACAATTAAGAGCTAAGAAAAGTTAGGGCGAGCACCTATTATTTTCTAATTCAATTTTCCAGATCCACATAGTTTATATGTGGTTATTTCTGTAAGCATTTTAGTATACTTATAATTTTCATCACCGAGCATTTTGTTAATGGAAAAAATTTGTTGCCTGTCACTATTAAATATAAAAGCTAAAATATAAAGTACCTGACTTTCTAAAAATATATGATATTATCCATCTATATCAGAAAAATGGGACAGTCAGACCAGTGTTATCAAAATATGCGTATTAATGAGTGTTTTGAAGCAAATTATTCTTAAAAGCAAATATGTCTAGATGATTAAGTGTTTGATGCTGTGAATAGAAAGAGCTATGACCCAACGATTTATGCTTGTTATAACATCATTAATCTTGTTAATTTATTTCAAAGAATAATAATTAATAGGAAAAAATCATTTGAATGTGAAATTTGAATCCACAACAAGACTTTATCATCTCAAAATTACGTCAAAGCCAAAAAAAAATCAATATTTATCACTACTTATTGTATACTAAAAGCATGTGAAGTCACAATATATTTTTAACTAGCGACTCACCCTCGCTGCGCTCGGGTTCGTCCCTAGTTGCGTTTTAGCGTTTAGTAAAGATTTCTCAGAGATGAGATATTTTCCCGCAGTAAAGTATCCTATATGTTGACCCGGATAACCATCTATTATCATACCAAATTTCATCAAAATCTGTCCAGTGGTTTTCTCGTAATACGGTAACAGACAGACAGACAGACATACAAAAATTCTAAAAACTGTAGATTCGGCCTCTGTATCAATAATAATGACAATTTCAATAAGATTTTCTAAAAAATATTTAATTTCCTTTTAGTTTAAAACAGATTCGACTGATTTAGAATTTTATTATTTAACAGTGACAAGAGAAAATGATTATTATTTTTTAGTGTTCCATAGACTTAGAGAGTGGACTGAGTGGCGGAAAGGCGCGACAGAAAAAAACGAATGTGCGGCCAGAAGTCTTCTGTATTCATTGAAATACAATTAATGAAGATAGATATTTATAACCATTTTACATTCCATTATAATATTTTATAATATAATAAGTTTTTTATATTCCATTTATATATTCAAATTGGAATAAAAGACAGGTATTGGCCGCACGTTCGCTTTCTCTCTTTCTAGAGAGTGGTCAATTTCATGAGAGTATTGCTTAGTCTACTATCTAGGTCACATTTATAATATTGATATTATGTTCCCATAATTACTTAATAAGTCATATGGGATGTTTTTCACGTTAAAGTAGCCATTAATATCACTCTCTAACCCCGCAACTATCTCCATACAAAAAATCACAACAATCCGTCATCCCGTTTTGGCAATAAAGAAGGACAAACAGACATAATATGAATAATATGACATTTTACTTTATTCACATTTAGACTTTTAAAGGCACTTTCATATGGTTAACTTGATTATTTGACAGTTAGTGTAGTCTGACCGTCAGCAAGCTATCACCGGCTCGGAAAGCTTTATGCTAAGAATCTGACAGAAGCTCCATAAATGCCGTTTTAAATATTAGTAATCGCATACAAAATAATAGCTGTCCCGCCTACAAGTCTATTTATTTTAATTATACACATTTTTACGTATAAGAAATTCTTGGCTGGAGTAACATGCCTTCACGTTCACAACATTAGTAAGAATGTATTCCAATCTCAATATTTATTAGAAATATATTAATATTAGTAGAAATACCTCGCGGTCATACAAACGACACTCGTCTGGAAAGCTATATTTAGTTAATTCAAACCAGACGCGATCAGTCTAGCGAGGAACGGAAATTACACGGATACTTCTATACTGTAAATACTAAATAGTGTTTTGTATTCGCATGTTTCTTTATAAAATGTTCTTATGTTTACACGTTAGTTTTCCTATTTTTCCCATATCCCAAGCTACCTGGAAGAGATCTTATAGAGATAGGTACGTTAACGATATATTCTACTAGCGACTCACCCTCGCTTCGCTTTGGGTTCGTCCCTAGACAAAAACAGATCTATCCCACGGGAATCATCAATTTTTCCGGGATTATATATAGCCTATAAGCCTTCCTTAGTTAACGAGCTATCTAATGCAAAAAGAATTTTTCAAATCGGATTAATAGTTCCTGAGATTAGCGCGTTCAACCAAACAAACAAACAAACTCTTCAGCTTTATAATATTAGTATAGATTAGAATGTATGTATGCTGAGATTGACACTCTATTTTATTATATAGTAGCGCTTTCCCGCGGCCCCGGCTAGCAGAGGAACGGAGGACTTTGCCCAGCAGTGGGACATTTAAAAGGGCTGAATACATTGTAAGAAATTCTTTCGTTTAAAATGTTATGAAAAATTATAAAAACTCTCAAAGAGAGACTGTTTTTGTGGGTGTCTTCAATCTTACAACTTCTGGCGTCATAGACAATGCCAGCCACACAACCTTGTGCAATTAATAGGTATCGTTGAATAATTAGTTCATGTGAACATATTAATTATATGTGAATAACAAATGAGAAAATTATGACATTGTACAAAACAATTAATAATTATTGAATGCCAACAAAATATTAAAAAAAAAATCTGTTGCCGTAAAAACACCTTTATGGAGGAATTAACTGAAAACTGCATCCAAATCGGACTATAGTAGTTTTGGAGAAAAACGGCAACATAGATTTGCACAAGCAATGTTTGCTGCAGCGCCCCCTGGTGAGTTGTCACTGTAACACCTATCTAAGAACATGCACCATTCAAATCCGAACCCATAACTGAAAACTGCATCAAAATCGGACTAGTAGTTTTGAAGAAAAATGGCAACATTGATTTGCACAAACAAACATCCTTTCACCCCAAACGCATATACCGTCTCCGTTCCATCGTGGGTAAAAAACATAATCCATTTTTTTTCTATCATAAATGATAATACATAGCCTTAATCTACAGCGCTAGTGTATATATAATATAGATAGATAGATAGATAAATAATTTATTGCACACACAAAAGAAGAGTTCAGAAGATGAAAAGAAAAATAACACAGAGGCATGCAAAGACGGTGTTATGGCTATGAGCAATCTCTTACGGACAAGCTTTGGTGAAAGGATTAGTGGAGTTTTAAATGGGACGGTACAATTAATACTAAATACAAGTATGATAAACTACCTTTATAAGCGTAAATACATACATACATATAGATACATAAATACATATAAATAAATACATACATATAAATATATAACAAATCTTCCCTTCAGGTGAAATCTTTTCACCAAAATATGAGATAGTCCTAATGTGATTGTTTCAAATGAAAGGAGTTTGAATAATAGATTTTGTGTATACATAATTCATAGGAATTTTGTTATGCAAATGGACTTATTTGTAACTGCCTCGGTGGTGTAGTGGCTAGCATGTACGGCTGCACATCCTGAGGTCCTGGGTTCGAGTCCCGGGTCGGGCCAAGTTTAGTTATTGAGTCTTTCTGTATAGTAAGCCTCAGTAACAGCCCGGAGTTGGGAAGTTGGCGGTGTTTCACCCCCGTGCCTCGGAGAGCACGTAAAGCCGTCGGTCCTGCGCCTTAACTCTCACCGGTCGTGTCGAGTAGTCGTCCCACCGGAGTATGAGAATGACAGGAATAGAGAGTGCACTTGTGTCTGCGCGTACATTTGTGCACTATAATATCTCCTGCGCAGTTGGCTAGTCTCAATGAGATTGGCCGCCGTGGCCGGAATCGGTCAGGAGGACATTATTATTATTTTATTATATTTATTTGTTACGTAGATGAAAAAAGCCGAGCACAAAACTTACTTAAAACTAAAACCTAAAAACGAAATTAAGATATGGAATAATAAGAATATTCCATAAATTAATTAATAGAATACGTACTCGGTCAAGCGCCAAGAGAAATATAACCAAACGCGACTGACGCACTATCGTAATTTATTCGAGGACATCTTATTTACTGGAAAGCTCCTTCATTAAGCTTTTTGTTACACGAAATTAAAAATACAGTACGTATATAAGAATCTGATCGTATAGGAATATAGTTGCAACTGCCTCGGTGGTGTAGTGGCTAGCATGTACGGCTGCACACCCGGAGGTCCTGGGTTCGAGTCCCGGGTCGGGCTAAGTTTAGTTATTGAGTCTTTCTGTCTAGTAAGCCTCAGTAGCAGCCCGGAGTTGGGAAGTTGGCGGTGTTTCACCCCCGTGCCTCGGAGAGCACGTAAAGCCGTCGGTCCTGCGCCTTAACTCTCATCGGTCGTGTCGAATAGTCGGCCCACCGGAGTATGAGAGTGACAGGAATAGAGAGTGCACTTGTGTCTGCGCGTACACTTGTGCACTATAATATCTCCTGCGCAGTTGGCTAGTCTCAATGAGATTGGCCGCCGTGGCCGGAATCGGTCAGGAGGACATCATAGTTGCAAAAATTAAGTTTTTAAATAATCACTCTATGTAGTGTTCTCAAATGATAAATATAAAGTTATAGAGCTACAGATTCAGACGCAAGGACCATAGGGTACTTTTTTCATTTTAATAGGGTTTCAGTTGAAAAAGGAAAGAAAAAAAACCTAAGCTCTATATTACTATTTTATATATTTGTACCTGAGAAGCATAACACTGTATCTCCATTTTTTACGAGTTTGTGTTTTTTACAGTATACTATTGTATGTGTCCTTTTCTATAATGCCATAACAGTGTTTGTAGCAAAATAACTATTTAATACTATAAAAACCCCAAACTCGAAAAAAAACGGAGTTAGTGTTGTGCTTCGCAGGTATTTGGATGAAGAACTCATATGAATAGCTTTCTATTTAATTTTACCAATTGAAAGATTGAATGCATAAAATTACTTTACTAAGCGCTTTAAAATTATAATAACAAATGATTTTGTAGTGTATATCAAAACATACGCCAGTACAAAAATATTCGCAAGGAGACCAATAAAATATAGGATTTAAGTGTTATTTTAGATCTCTTACTCAATAAATTTGAGCTTGAACTAGCGTTTATAAACACATACGATATCAAAGCCCGTACTTTATGTACTTTATTCTAGATAGCAATAAAACTGTCGTTCATGTGTAATGTTATTTTGATTTGCATTATCCTAGCCTTACGCAATGCCCATAAAAATTTTCATTCGTTTTTGTGGTCAATCTGTAAATAATATAAAAACAGTCCTTCCTTCTGTCCGTTTACCGTTTATGCGTTTAATTCTTTTGAAATTCGATGCGGTTATTATCATCATTTAGAGAATTACATTGAGAATTATTACTGATATAATATATATAAATTCTTATAGTAAATTATTAATTCATTAGCCTAAACCCATGATATTAGATTCGAATACATTTTAACTGGAGTTAAACATAAATTTAAACAAAATTAAAACATGTTTATCGAAAATTTGCTAAATTGTCTCGACATGCAGGTTTTCTCTCGATGTTTTCCTTCAACTGGAAATGAAAAAGATAAGTAGGAATCATGTTGGAAATGATTTGCAAATAAAAGTATCAGAAATCCGAGACCCGTATTTGAACCCGCTACACTCCGTTCCCCATACCAGTGTGTTACCACTGACCTACCACTGCCTTATTCTGAAAGATTCTCAAATATAACTATCGTTTCAATGTCTCTAAAGGAACAGTCTGTAGGTTTATCATTAAATTTAAATCACATTTATATACACATTACCGCTTTCTCCGCTCGTACGAGTGAGTAGTTAAAATTGGCGAAGGGGAGATAGTATAAATACCGTCAAGGCCGCGGTGCCTCGTCCTTTGCAAGCACTAAATGTTCAGCTTATTAACCTTTGTTTACACCAGCACTAGTTTGTAACCACGACTACACTTGAATATCAAAGTTCTTTCGATCGCATAGTAGGTATGTCGCTAAATAATTCAAAATATAAGCTACATATGCCTGTACCTTTTACTAAAACTCCATTCAACTTTACAACGTGAACATATTAGTACATACTACATTTATAATTTTTTGCACTCTTATTGTACTTATATAATACTACTATATCTATACTAATATTATAAAGAGGTAAAGTTTGTGAGTTTGTGACGTTGTAGGGGATAATCTCTGGATCTGCTAAACAGATTCAGATGAAATTTAGTAAGAAGATAGTTTGAGACCCTGGAAAGGACATAGGATACTTTTTATCCCGGAAATCATCCCTTAAGGTGGTGAAAATGGGGATGAAAATTTGTATGGGGAATCAAGCTAAGGACGAACCCGAGCGAGGTGAGTTGCTAGTTTAATATATTTAAGTAAATAATAAAGTAAAATTTACTTTAGTATGGTGATAAATCATAAAAACCTATTTAAGACAAATGTATTTTGGACTTTGAATTAATAAATTTCAAGTTAACTAACTTACGTGTAACTAGCACTACTTAGGCTAGATTGGCAATTTCAATTATCTCAAAAGTCCAGCATCCATTTGTTCCAGTTGCCAAATTACACTTAAGCTTCAGTAACTTTTGGGAATACAGTAATCACGCTAAATGCAAAAGTTAAAAAAAAAAACGTCTGTCTTGCTATATTACGGAGGGATAAACTAACAAATAAACTTTCCCAAATATATGTATTATTAGCAGTATTTTTTTTATTAATAACCATACGTGCTTTATGTGCGAGTTTAATATTAAACTTAGTGGTTAATCTTTGGGCTTTTTTTTTACATTCTTCCTATAATTGACCTTTATAATAAGAAGGAGTCCCCGGTAGGTGCTAAAACAGACAACTTTATTTTCGATATTGATATTCATTTGATGTAAAATAGAAAACAATTAAAAATATTAAATATACGACCTTTTTAAGTTTTTTAAGCTTTTGACAGTTTAGAAACAAATGTATTCCTGTGTTTAAGACAAAGCGCGACGTTTCATTGTCTCAATATAGGCGGGAAAAGTGACATCACGTTTCTTACTCTATTACGTCATAAAATGCGTTTTCAAAGATAAGTACTGAGTATGAATGTTTATAAGCACATATCCAGACACTTATCCAAATTTTCATTATTATATATTTTTATTGAATGTATGTATTTATAATTAAACCATTTTTGACGCTTTTTTATTATCGTATCTTAGTTGAGCAATACGAAAAAGTTCATGAAAATATCTTTACTACTACCGTATTTTTAATAGTTTATGTAATTTTCGCAACAATAACTCACATTCACTATAAACCTATAAAGGTTTAAAAAGATGAACCCATGAAAAAAAAAACAAGGCGAACGAAGGAAGATTCAGTCTTAATCTTAATAAAATTCAGTCAAAAAATGATGTAGTGGCCTATGTTACTAGAAATACTTCAGAGTTTTATAAAAAGATACATGCTATCTTATAATAAGTATCAATTTCAACTTGTGAGTGAGTCACATGGTCAGTTCGTACAGCTGACATGGCTTGTCATGGCGTGTCTTGGAGTCACGGCGTGACTCAGACGAGAGTAGACGGCGTTACAGAAATACGTTCTATGTCTCAACTATACAATGATACGACTAACAAGTGTCTGTTAATAATTTTGTATATTTTAGCAAATGACGAAAATATAATACTAAATAGAATTTAGACAAAATTATTGCTGTGGTGACTCGCTGGGATACCGAAGGTCGTGAGTTCAATACCCGTATGAGAAAAATGTTTATATTTATTTTAATATGTTTGGTAAAAATGGGTGTATTTTATTAGCATAATCCATAATAAAATATTTATAGACGTTTTCTCTATGTAAGCTACGCTTTTACTCTCACATTTTACATGTAGATATCTAATATACTTAGGCTTCAATGGTCGGGAGTAGTACGTACGACTGTACGTCTGGAGATCCAGGATTTGAAAGTGAAAGAAATGAAGAACCCACACAACTGAATATACTTGTATGCTATATTATCTCCTGTGCAGATAACTTAATGAGATAGGTTATGATGGACATCCTTTAAGAGAGCATTATTTTGAAACTATCTAGCAATTGTAACACTGCAAAATATGACATTCGAAGAAAATGTTACTCTTCCATATGGAAGTTAAATAAATATAGTGAGCACAATTTATATGTTGTTTGTATTTTTTAATTATATCTTATCATAAAGGACTCTCTTTTTTAAGAAAGAGGAAACTGAGCGTGTACCTTGCTAATTCCACAATTAACAGTTTAGTATCGATTAATTATAGTTGAGTATATTATTAATCAGAAAGTAATATTCACTCATTATAAACACTCACACCATGTTGAGATCAAACTCATGAATCCGAGTGTACAGAGAGAAATGCCATCACACTTTATTTTGAATAGCGACTTACTCTCGCTTCGCTCGGGTGCGTCCCTATATAGGTACGTTTTAATTTTTTGAGCAAAACTTTAATCTATACATATTATAAAATTCTAACTAAGCCGAATCTGTACATTAAATATTTTTTGGAAAATCTTATTGAAATAGACATTATTATCGATGCAGAGGCCGAATCTATAGTTTTTAGAATTTTTGTCTGTCTGTCTGTCTGTCTGTCTGTCTGTCTGTTGCCGCATCACAGAAAAACCACTGGAGGGATTTTGATGAAATTTGGTATGATGATAGCTGATTATCCGGGTCAACATATAGGATACTTTTTACCGCGAGAAAATATCTCATTTCTGAAAAAAAATACAAAAACTGGTAGGAACAAAACCACGACGATACTATTTGTAAACAGTTTAGCAAGGTAACTTACAAAATATGGTAAAAACTATAAAAATAGCTTATGTTGAAAATCAAATTATCAAAAGCGCTATTTTATCCATTAAAATAGTTATTTTAATTAATATTTATTTATGTGTTATTTAGATATTGGACAATAGATGTCGCCATGTGTTTTTAAAATACATAGTTTTAATCCCAAAAAAATTAATGTACAGATATGACCTTTTTTCGATTTTATTAGAATTACTACTAAATCACCCGCGGCTCCGCCCGTGTTTAAATTATCAGTAAAGCAAACTTTTTCGCTTCATAAATTAGTAACTATACATACAATAAAATTGTAACTAAGCCGAACCCCAAAATTTAATATTTTTTCGAAAAATCTTATTGAAATATTCATTATTAGCGATATAGAGCCCGAATCTATAGTTTTTAGAATTTTTTCTGTCTTTCTGAATGCCACTGCATGAAAAAACCACTTGAGGGAATTTTATGAAATTTGGTATGGTAATAGCAGGTTATCCGGGTCAACACATAGGATTCTTTTTACCGCAGGAAAATATCTCATTTCTGAGAAAAAATACAAAAACTGGTTAAAGTAAAAGCACGATGATGCTATTAATACTTTAGCAAGGTAACTTATATATTATGTTAAAACTATTAAAAAAAACTTATCTTAAAAGAAATATTAACAGCGCTATTTTATTCATTAAAATAGTTATTTTAATGAAAATTTATTTATGTATTATTTAGCTATTTGACAATAGATGTCGCCATGTGTTTTTAAAATACGTAGTTTTATCCAAAAAAAAAATGTACAGATATAACCTTTCTATGACTTTACTATAATTACTACTAAATTACCCGCGGCCCTGCCCGTGCTTAAATTTTTAATAAAACAAACTTTTTGGCTTTATAAATTAGTAACATATTAGTAATATTTTGTTGGCCGAAACAATTTTCAAATGAGAATATTTGTAAATTTTTATTGTTTAGTAAATAATGTTAATGTTTTTTAATCTTTTAATGTAAAAATTGGGCAAATATAAATCCAACTCGCGCATTTTAGGTTTCGTACAGCAAAATGCTATGTTGTTTTTCTTACTTTGTATGGTTAACGTTAAAGTTTATGACTGTTAAACTGCCAAAGCGGATAACTAAAAATATTTCATATCTCAAAAACTATGATAAAGTATTTTAGGAACTGTTATACCTCAACTTTTTCACTTTTTCTTGACACCTTTTCTTGGAAGGTAAAGGCTTAAAGGACACAATAAAATGCTTGCGACTTTAATCATATTAGCCGAGCCATATGAAATAAAGAAATGTATTCGCTTAGAATTATTTACTTATTACACTTTCTTTTGAAAATCGTTTTGGAAAATATTACTAACTAGCGCTAATTAAGAAAAGTTATCATTATGTAATTTAAATAATCAGCTATATATTAAATTAATCTATAGCTGTCTATTAGTAAAAAATGTTTAAAATTAATTCCGTAGTTTGAGAGTTTATCGCCCAAAACTAAAGAAACAAACAAAACAGAAGTATAGACATACATAAATGTTATTGCTAAAACAAAAAATTCAATTTAACGGAGGAACCTTTGTGGCATTGACAATCACTGCCATTATTTACCAATCATGCGGTGCGCAATGAAAGTAATGTATAATGTAAGAGTATACTAATGTGTAAAACCTAAGGATTTGGTTTTTGATCATCTGAACGCGGGCGGAGCCGCGGGAAATGCTAGTTCTTTTTCTATAATACAAGTAGCCTAAGTTACTAAGATCCAGCTATCTGTCTGAAAGTCCCGTCAAATCAGTCCAGCTGTTTTGGAGATTAGCTGGAACAGACAGACAAGCTGTTATTTTGACTTCACAAACAGACACTTCAATTTTATTTATCTGTATAAATAGAGTTTTGTCGTATAGACTATAGAGAAAATGTATCTTTTCTCATCGCATGAGTCAGTAATCTGGCAAATGAATTTATCAAACACTTGTATATTATACTGTATGTTGGTTATATAATATTACAATGTACATATGGTTGTGACACATTTTAAGTTGTACCATGAAGATTTATTTATATTTTAATATAAATTGTATATATAAGGGATTATAGCTAAGTTTCATTTAAACCTACCAGGAGGTCTAGAACATCCAATGTATGAGCTTGATGCGCGTTCTACGCGATAAGTCGCGACTTAGGACAGTTTTGGTTATAAATAACGTAATATAGTAGGTATGTCTTTCGATTCATAGCCCTTTCATAGAAATAGCGCACCACAGTAGTTATTTTAAGCCTATCTTGAATAAATCAAATAAACAAACAAAGATAGATTAATTTTGGTAGGTTAATTGAAATGAAGGAAAACGGTGATGAAACCATGGTGATGAAGCCTGCATGTCTAAGAAGACCAACCGACCCGCACTTGGCCAGTGTGGTAGAAAAAAGGTAAGCTAATTGAGGGCCTCTTCTCAATGCAAGGACCCTTGCTCAGCAATGGGCATTGAAAAAAGCGTGTACACAATTGAAATGGCGAATCAATTCTTGGCATGAGTTACTTACATAATAAAAATAGCAAAATTCTTGCAATTTTGTACTAAAGTATTCAATGCTTTAAGTAAACACTTAATTTTCTTTCAGTGCAGTAATTGACGTAGTTAATGAAAGATAAAATAAACACAGCAGTAAGTGGGCGTAGTTGTGAGCCAAAAGCACGTCTTTTATAACATATCTTAGGATATTACGGCGTTAAACAATAAGTTCTGGATAAAGCTTATCTATACTAATATTATAAAGCTGAAGAGTTCGTTTGTTTGTTTGTTTGGTTGAACGCGCTAATCTCAGGAACTACTAATCAGATTTGAAAAATTCTTTTTGCATTATATGGCCCGTTAACTGAGGAAGACTATAGGCTATATATCATCCCGTAAAATGTATGGTTCCCGTGGGATAGATTTGTTTTTGTTTAGGGACGAACACGAAGCGAAGCGAGGGTGAGTCGCTAGTTATCAATATGAAGATTATGAGATTTCATTTTATTGTTACGTGTTAGCGTTCTGCTACGGCTCCGTCCGCGTCGTTTAATTACGTATATTCTATTATTTATATTATAGCCAATGTATTACTCTAATATACCTTATAAGCTATATCACTGTACAATTTTATGGAAATCTGTTCAGTAGTTTTAACATGAAAGGGCAAAAAACATACATACATCCATAACTCAAAAACTTTTGCGCGAAGTAAGTTTACCAGTAGTTGTTACAATGATAGTGAATCTAATACAACCTCGACAGTGTACAGGTAAATGTCCAACTATACCTATAGCAGGTAAATACAGCTTGCCAAATTATAACTTTACGTATCATCTATACATATAATAAAATTGTAACTAAGCCGAATCTGTACATTTAAAGTTTTTTGGAAAATCTTTTTGAAATAGACATTATTATCGATACAGAGGCTGAATCTATAGCTTTTAGAATTTTTGTCTGTCTGTCTGTTATCACAACACGGAAAAACCACTGGAAGGATTTTGAAGAAATTTGTTAGTATGATAGCGGGTTATCCGGATTAACATATAGGATACATTTTATTGCGGGAAAATATCTCATCTCTGAGAAATCTATACTAAACGTTAAAACGTAAGTAGGGACGAACCCGAGCGGAGCGATGGTGAGTCGCTAGTTTAATCTATAATTAATGAGTAGGAGAGTTTAGCAATAATTTTATTTTTTTTTATAATAAACCCAGATAATGATTCTAGTGACAATAATATAGTTTTCTTTTAGTTCTGAATTTGTTTGTTGAATTTGGCGTTGCTTAGAAAGAGAAAATAAAAAAAAACACCCGAGGGAACCCACGAGCATAAACTAGTACTTTAAAAAGTAATTACAACATCAGTACGTACACACGTGAATGAATGAATGAATAACTCTTTATTATACACCCAAAAAGAGAAAAGAAAATATACAAAATACAGAAGTAGGTACAAGAGGCGCCCTTATCTCTTAAAGAGCGATTTCTTCCATTCAACCTTTATGTGTAGGAAATTGTGTTTTTTATTATAAAATCGTCATCGTACTCAAATAAATAAAGTATTTAAAACAACATAATTGTATCTCTAACACAACGAGAGCAATTGGGTGACGATTGATGCTACACGTCCATCCTCTGCAATAAACACGTGAAATAGTGAATATATTTTAAATGTTTATCGAGGAGCTTCTTAGTATAAAATTCTATTATACAAATTATTTATTTAAACGCTTTATAGCAAACGGGGAAAAAACAGAACCGAATAAATCCAAAAACATACTTTTATTTAAAATAAAAATTTGATTTCTTTTTATACATCATATTAGCCATTTACTCTCGCTTCGTACGGGTGCGTCCCTATGTACAATTTTGTTCACAATTTCATAGGTTTAAACTTTTTTTTCCGGAACCCTGATTCTCTTTCTAAAATAAAAGTAGCCTAAATTAATTCTTATAATATCAACTATCTGCCAGTGAAAGTCCCGTCAAAATCGGTCCAGCCGTTTCGGAGATTAGCCTGAACAAACAAATAGACATTCATTAGTACCGTATATACTTTCGTGTGTATTTAGTAAAAAGCTGTTATTTTGACATTACAAACAGACACTTGAATTTTATTTATCTGTATATATTATAACCTAATAACATTTTTTTCATATTGATCTTGTCGTTCTTACAATAAATAATTTAATTATTACATAATCTATAGTTATTAAACTAGACAAAATCACGCGTATACATTAGTAACAAAATTAATGCGTCCGTAACGCTCGTACAGCATCAGTATTCAGTATTCAGTACTATTTAAATACGCCGTTTCCTCTGATAGGGTTATTTCTGCCGCGTGGGCTCGTCATCGACCGATCTATCGATAAATCTTGTGAAAATTAACAAGGCACTTTTATGTGGTAGCATTTTCTAAAACATTCGTGAATATAAGATTAGATCATACCTATGTATACACATATGTTTCTATATACATATGATAAAATTCTAACTGGGTTGAATCTGTACATTAAATATTTTTTTGGAAAATCTTATTGAAATAGTCATTATTATAGATACAGAGGCCGAATCTATAGTTTTTACAATTTTTGTTTGTCTGTCTGCATACGCATCACGAGAAAACTACTGGACAGATTTTGCGGGTCTTATAGGATACTTTTTACTACGGGAAAACATCTCATCTCTGAGAAATTTAATATTATTATTAATTTTAAATAAAACGAAATAGAAATAGATAAGCTTTACAGTCCATACTCTCTATTTACTACCTTGTTGGTGTAAATGGCTATCATGCACTGCTGCTGATTCGAAGATAGTAGGTTTGAGTCCTTTGTCAGGCTAAGTATAGTTATTAAAATTTAATACTTTCTTAGATTACCGCGAATATTTGACATTTTAAATGAAACTATCTTCTCGGATTTTTTCGCGGATTTATTTAGATTTTTGGTTCCCAACGTTTCGAATGTTTTACAGCAATCATGGTCACGGGAGAGACTGACCGTAAAGTTACAGGGATGAAAATAACTATAAATAGTTAAATAATTGAATGATTTAATTCATAAAATTAATTTTGAATTGTATTTTATGCTATAACTAGCTGTTCACCCTTGCTTTGCTCGGGCTCGCCTCTAGAAAAAAAAACTATCCCACGGGAACCGTACATTTTTCCGGGATAAAAAGTAACCTATGTACTATTCCAAACTATAATCTATCCCTGTGCCCAATTTCATCTAGATTTGTTCAGCCGTTCTGGCATGATTGAGTAACAAACATCCATCCAAACATTCAAACATCTAAACTTTCACATTTATAATATTAGTAATATTAAGTATTGTGTAATGATTGAAAAATAAGCTCATAATCACACTACTATCATAAACGCGAAAGTTTGTGTATATTTGTTACTCCTTCAGGCTGAAATGACTGAATGGAACTAAATGAAATTTAGTATAAAGATAGACTATAACTTGGACTAATTTATAGGCTACTGTTAGTAATAAAATTCGCCAAAAAGTGACGCTACCTGTATATCTATACTTAATACTAGCTGACCCGGCAAACGTTGTTTTGCCATATAAATAATTTCCTATTACTAAAATGGCTATTAAAAAATAAGGGTTGATCGTAGAAGGGTGAAAATTGAGGATTGTATGTATTTTTGTATGTTGTATCATAAAAAAATAGAAATTAAAAATTTTGTTTAAAAAATAAAAATAAAAAATTTAGGGGTGGACTACCCCTAACATTTAGGGGGATGAAAAATAGATGTTGGCCGATTCTCATAGATACCGGATAAGCACAAAAAATTTCATCAAAATCGGTCAAGCCGTTTCGGAGGAGTATGGCAACGAAAACTGTGACACGAGAATTTTATATATAGATATATATTATAAAGAGAAGATATTATAAAGAGGTAAAGTTTGTGAATTAGTGAGTTTGTGAGATTGTGAGTTTGTGATGTTGTAGGGGGTAATCTCTGGATCTACTAAACCGAATTAGGTGAAATTTAGTGAGAAGATAGTTGGAAAAAATAAAAAATACTTTGTATCCCGGAAAAAATATAGAATACTTTTTATCCCGGAAATCATCCCTTAAGGGGGTGAAAATGCGGATGAAAGTTTGTATTGGGAAGCAAGCTACGGACAAGGAGGGAGGGTAAGGTATGTAAGCTAGTGACAATTTTATTTTACGCACAAATAATTTTTATAGTAAATATTATTATTATCACTTTATTTATTTTTTCTGAATTCTTAGGATGCAACAGTAGCTTACATGTCTCTTTTTTGGTCTGTCAATATGTAAGTGTGTTTGTATGCACATAAAAACATCTGTGGTTTATATCTAACCTAAAAAAAATAAACTTTTATGTTAATTGGCTAAGTTTATCTACCATTTGCACCTTACATCACAACGCCTTTGAAAGTGTTTCATGATTTTGAAGTATGAACCAGCAAGTATGTTAGTACTAAAAACCTAAAATAAACATATGTTCATTGTTACAGGTAAATAAACATTTAAAATAGAACTATTAGTGCTAAAATCTAGTTTTAAAGATTAGAATTGAAGTGAAGGCCAGGTTCGAGATGTACGAAGCTCTCACAGCGGATTTACGAGCAATAATAAACCACATTGTGATGCGAGTTCGTTCTGCTAGCGACCGGGCAGGACTGTATAAATTACATACTGTTTAGTTTAGAAAACTTAGTATTTGGAAAGCTTTGTAATACAATCAAGTTATTTTGGTAACTTTTACTAGCAAATAACGTAAATGTGTTGGGACGTTAACACACAGCACCATCTAGTTCCATGATAAGCTACGAGACTTGTGTTATGGATACCAGATAGTTGATACACTACACATATATAACTTTAAAATACACACATACTATACATATAAAGACCCATGACTGGAGTACAAACATTCGTGCTCATCACACAAATGAATGGCCTTAGCGGGACTCGAACCCATGACCGCTGGCACAGCAAATAGGATCACTACAAACTGAGCCAAACGTGTCGTCGAAATTCGCTAAGTTGATGTGAATATTATACTAAGTAGAATAAAAATTACCCGATACATCCTGAGCTACATATTATTTTATACAAAATTTCACATCGATCGATCCATTGCGCTGTACTGTTGGAATGTAATGTAGGATTTAACAAATACACTTGTGTATTTATTTTAGAAGAAGAAGGATAATTTATTTCCTACTACTTTATTGATCGATTCTTATAAAGACTGTTACGATATTAGACTGCTTTTGATGCTAAATAGTATACTCGTATTTAATTTCTTCATTATAAAACTGTAAAATTTTCACGTGCGAATCATTTCTAACATGATTACCACTCGCCTTACGGTGAAGGAAAACATCGTGAGGAAACCTGCATGTCTGAGAGAACCTAGCAAGTTTTCGAAAGACATGTGAAGTCCGCCAACCCGCACTTAGCCAGCGTGGTGGACTATGGCCTGATCCCCCTCGTATTGAAAGGAAGCCCGTACCCAGCAGTGGGACGTTAAAAAGGGCTGAATACATACATACAATCATACACATAATAAAACTGATTTGTTTCAGCTAAAATTAGAATGAACTTATGTAACATATATCGCATACAACTAAAACTCAACAGAAAACAGTTCAAAGGACGCGTATAGTTTCACGTTATTTTCTTTTCGAAATAGTCAAAAAGACATGCAGTATTCATGAAAATTTGACTTTCTTAACAGTTTAACTTCATTAGCTTTTAATAAGATTTGAAAAATATGACCCACGAACTATTTTTAATACTAGCGGCTCACCCACGCTTCGCTTGGGTTTGCCCCTAAATGACTCTTCAAATTGACATAACTTTTTTATTTAGAAACGGATTGAAATAAAACAAATACTAAATGTTAAGTGAAGCTTACCACAATACATTAGTGAAAACAGCACCCAAATCGGTTAAGCCGTTTCTAAGATTAGCGCGCACTAACGCACAGACAAACAGACAAACCGACAAACAGACAATAAAACTAAAAACATTGCTTTGGGTTCTATTGCGTCAATAAAGATCAACAATAATAGTTTTTCTGAAATATCTTCCATGTACAGACAGCGAACAGTTATACTTTTATTATATGTATAGATTAAAATTTTATTTGCTATCTAAAACTTACGATATTTTCATAGTAATCTACCAGACGTGAGACGCAGTGACCTAGAACAATGCTAACATCTGTTGGCAGTAGGATGTGGGAGAGCATTATAATCTTCTAATGTCGTATACTGTCATAAGCAATCAAAACTGGGACTATGTTTCTTAAAATACCAACGATGCTGTAAATACGTCACTGTTTAAATTTTTGATTTGAGTACATTTTGATTAATATTATATAATACTAGCATTTCCCGCGGCTCCGCCCGCGTTCAGATGATCAAAAATCAAATTCTTAGGTTTTGCACATTAGTATACTCTTACATTATACATTACATTCATTGCACACCGCATGATTGGTATAATAATGGCAGTGATTGACAATGCCACAAAGGTTCCTCCGTTAAATTTAACTTTTTGTTTTAGCAATAACATTTATGTATGTCTATACTTCTGTTTTGTTTGTTTTTTTAGTTTTTCACGATAAACTCTCAAACTACGCAATTAATTTTAATCATTTTTTACTAATAGACAGCTATAGATTAATTTAATATATAGCTGATTATTTAAATTACATAATGATAACTTTTCTTAATTAGCGCTAGTTAGTAATATTTTCCAAAACGATTTTCAAAAGAAAGTGTAATAAGTAAATAATTCTAAGCGAATACATTTTTTTATTTCATATGGCTCTGCTAATATGATTAAAGTCGTAAGCATTTTATTGTGTCCTTTAAGTCTTTACCTTCCAAGAAAAGGTGTCAAGAAAAAGTTGAGGTATAACAGTTCCTAAAATACTTTTTCATAGTTTTTGAGATATGAAATATTTTTAGTTACCCGCTTTGGCAGTTTAACAGCCATAAACTTGTTTTCCATAAAATGTTATAAAATAATATAAATTGAACTTATTTTTACGGTGCAAAAAATGAGTAGGTATTGTGGAAACGTAAATATTATTCGTATTTATTTTAGTGTTAACCTTACAAAATACATAGGTAAGAAAAACAACATAGCATTTTTCTATACGAAACCTAAAATGCACGAGTTGGATTTACATTTGCCCAATTTTTACATTAAAAGATTAAAAAACATTAACATTATTTACTAAACAATAAAAATTTACAAATATTCTCATTTGAAAATTGTTTCGGCCAACAAAATATTACTAATATGTTACTAATTTATAAAGCCAAAAAGTTTGTTTTATTAAAAATTTAAGCACGGGCAGGGCCGCGGGTAATTTAGTAGTAATTATAATAAAGTCATAGAAAGGTTATATCTGTACATTTTTTTTGGATAAAACTACGTATTTTAAAAACACATGGCGACATCTATTGTCAAATAGCTAAATAACACATAAATAAATTTTCATTCAAATAACTATTTTAATGAATAAAATAGCGCTGTTAATATTTCTTTTAAGATAAGTTTTTTTTAATAGTTTTAACATAATATATAAGTAAGTTACCTTGCTAAAATATTAATAGCATCATCGTACTTTTACTTTAACCAGTTTTTGTATTTTTTCTCAGAAATGAGATATTTTCCTGCGGTAAAAAGAATCCTGTGTGTTGACCCGGATAACCTGCTATTACCATACCAAATTTCATAAAAATCCCTCTAGTGGTTTGTCACATACAGACAGACAGAAAAAATTATAAAAACTATAGATTCGGGCTCTATATCGCTAATAATGAATATTTCAATAAGATTTTCCGAAAAAAGTTGAGTTTACGGGTTCGGCTTAGTTACAATTTTATTGTATGTATAGTTACTAATTTATGAAGCGAAAAAGTTTGCTTTACTGATAATTTAAACACGGGCGGAGCCGCGGGTGATTTAGTAGTAATTCTAATAAAATCGAAAAAAGGTCATATCTATACATTATTTTTTTTGGAATTAAAGCTATGTATTTTAAAAACACATGGCGACATCTATTGTCGAATATCTAAATAACACATAAATAAATATTAATTAAAATAACTATTTTAATGGATAAAATAGCGCTTTTGATAATTTGATTTTCAAGATAAGCTATTTTTATAGTTTTACCATATTTTGTAAGTTACCTTGCTAAACTGTTTACAAATAGTATCGTCGTGGTTTTGTTCCTACCAGTTTTTGTATTTTTTTTCAGAAATGAGATATTTTCTCGCGGTAAAAAGTATCCTATATGTTGACCCGGATAACCAGCTATCATCATACCAAATTTCATCAAAATCCCTCCAGTGGTTTTTCTGTGATGCGGTAACAGACAGACAGACAGACAGACAGACAGACAGACAGACAGACAGACAGACAAAAATTCTAAAAACTATAGATTCGGCGTCTGCATCGATAATAATGTCTATTTCAATAAGATTTTCCAAAAAATATTTAATGTACAGATTCGGCTTAGTTAGAATTTTATAATATGTATAGATTTTGCTCTGTTTCTACATGTAATCAAATCAGTGTTTTTTTCCCTCTTTTTACCGATTATTCTATATATAACGTGACATTGATGAAGTAGATCGTGCCCAAATGGCACTCTTAGAAGCAACGAAGCTAAAGAATTGTATTGATTAGCTATTATAATTTTATCGATTACGTCTATACGAGTACATGAGCATATTATGTATAATTAAATCTAAATCCTAAAACTTTCCTCAAAATCTTTTTCATTTTGTCAAATCGAAGTGCTTATTTAAACTTGAAAATGGGGCAATGTCTAAAATTATTAAGAATATTAAAGCACAAGAAAACATCTATTGATATAGACCGACGGAATATGCATAGATCAAGTTGATGACTTTGATATTTGAGTGAAAGCAATTACCTATTCCTTGAGTACCGTAGAGGTGCGCAAGGTTTTTTTTAATTCTATCCTTAAAAATGAAAAAAGGCTGATAATCCTACTAATATTATAAAGGCGAAAGTTTGTGTGGATGTACGGACGTCTGGATGTCTGGATGAATAGATGTATGGATGTTTGTTATACTTTCACGCAAAAACTACTGAATGGATTTTAATGAACCTTTACAAAAATATAGCTCATACTTCAGAATAATACATAGGCTACTTTTTATCCCGGAAAGATGCATCTTTATATAAAAAAACATTTTCTGAAAAAATAAATAAAGAGCGATATTAATACGAATACATTGTTTTTATGCAGACTTTAAAAAAAGGAGAATTTTCTTGAGTGTTTTTGTGTATAATATAATGATAATAAAAATGTTAACAGTTTCGATAAATACATTCACAGATTTAATTCAATAAATCATTTTTAAATTCTAGTTACCATAAAATCAAAATAATCTCTTACTCGACTAATGAAAATTAAATAAGATATTTTTTATTAAGAAATACTGATTCACCACACGCGGGCGGTGACGGAGGTCTGACGTAGGACATTACGCATCTACGAATAAGAATCAAATAAATATCCCGACACTTCATTAATTGATATCGTGAAAAAAGTCAAGAAAGTTTAAAGTAAATTATAATAATGTTTTACTAAACATTCTTTTTTGCTGGCATTCGGGCTATGTATTTGCGAAATTCATAATGAAATTAAATTTACATAAAAAATTATATCAATGAAGTTAACACAAACATGAAGATGATAATATTATTTAACACTAGCGTCTCACCCTCGCTTCCCTCGGGTCCATCTCTAGACAAACAAAAACAAATCTATCCCACGGGAACCGTACATTTTTCCAGGATAAAAAGGAGCCTATTTATTATTCTGATGTATGAAATATATTATTGTAAAGTTTCATTAAAATTTAATCTGTAGTTTTTGTGTACTAAGCTGTATAAGTTAATATAGATTTTCAACTATCCCACGGGAACTCTTTAATTTTCCGGGATGAAAAACATCAAAGATTTTGACCGGGGATACAAGGTATCATCATACAAAATTTCATTTAAATCGTTCCAACAGTTTCGGAGATTAGCTCGTATAAACAGACAAACAGAGAAACAAAAAAAAAATATTATATGTATAGATATTTATCAAAAATATATTTATATATTTACAATATTTTTGAGTTATAATGTATACTATTATCTATACATATTATAAAATTCTAACTAAGCCGAATCTGTACATTAAATATTTTTTGGAAAATCTTATTGAAATAGACATTATTATCGATGCAGACGCCGAATCTATAGTTTTTAGAATTTTTGTCTGTCTGTCTGTCTGTCTGTCTGTCTGTCTGTCTGTCTGTCTGTCTGTTACCGCATCACAGAAAAACCACTGGAGGGATTTTGATGAAATTTGGTATGATGATAGCTGGTTATCCGGGTCAACATATAGGATACTTTTTACCGCGAGAAAATATCTCATTTCTGAAAAAAAATACAAAAACTGGTAGGAACAAAACCACGACGATACTATTTGTAAACAGTTTAGCAAGGTAACTTACAAAATATGGTAAAACTATAAAAATAGCTTATCTTGAAAATCAAATTATCAAAAGCGCTATTTTATCCATTAAAATAGTTATTTTAATTAATATTTATTTATGTGTTATTTAGATATTCGACAATAGATGTCGCCATGTGTTTTTAAAATACATAGCTTTAATTCCAAAAAAAATAATGTATAGATATGACCTTTTTTCGATTTTATTAGAATTACTACTAAATCACCCGCGGCTCCGCCCGTGTTTAAATTATCAGTAAAGCAAACTTTTTCGCTTCATAAATTAGTAACTATACATACAATAAAATTGTAACTAAGCCGAACCCGTAAACTCAACTTTTTTCGGAAAATCTTATTGAAATATTCATTATTAGCGATATAGAGCCCGAATCTATAGTTTTTATAATTTTTTCTGTCTGTCTGTATGTGACAAACCACTAGAGGGATTTTTATGAAATTTGGTATGGTAATAGCAGGTTATCCGGGTCAACACACAGGATTCTTTTTACCGCAGGAAAATATCTCATTTCTGAGAAAAAATACAAAAACTGGTTAAAGTAAAAGTACGATGATGCTATTAATATTTTAGCAAGGTAACTTACTTATATATTATGTTAAAACTATTAAAAAAAACTTATCTTAAAAGAAATATTAACAGCGCTATTTTATTCATTAAAATAGTTATTTGAATGAAAATTTATTTATGTGTTATTTAGCTATTTGACAATAGATGTCGCCATGTGTTTTTAAAATACGTAGTTTTATCCAAAAAAAATGTACAGATATAACCTTTCTATGACTTTATTATAATTACTACTAAATTACCCGCGGCCCTGCCCGTGCTTAAATTTTTAATAAAACAAACTTTTTGGCTTTATAAATTAGTAACATATTAGTAATATTTTGTTGGCCGAAACAATTTTCAAATGAGAATATTTGTAAATTTTTATTGTTTAGTAAATAATGTTAATGTTTTTTAATCTTTTAATGTAAAAATTGGGCAAATGTAAATCCAACTCGTGCATTTTAGGTTTCGTATAGAAAAATGCTATGTTGTTTTTCTTACCTATGTATTTTGTAAGGTTAACACTAAAATAAATACGAATAATATTTACGTTTCCACAATACCTACTCATTTTTTGCACCGTAAAAATAAGTTCAATTTATATTATTTTATAACATTTTATGGAAAACAAGTTTATGGCTGTTAAACTGCCAAAGCGGGTAACTAAAAATATTTCATATCTCAAAAACTATGAAAAAGTATTTTAGGAACTGTTATACCTCAACTTTTTCTTGACACCTTTTCTTGGAAGGTAAAGACTTAAAGGACACAATAAAATGCTTACGACTTTAATCATATTAGCAGAGCCATATGAAATAAAAAAATGTATTCGCTTAGAATTATTTACTTATTACACTTTCTTTTGAAAATCGTTTTGGAAAATATTACTAACTAGCGCTAATTAAGAAAAGTTATCATTATGTAATTTAAATAATCAGCTATATATTAAATTAATCTATAGCTGTCTATTAGTAAAAAATGATTAAAATTAATTGCGTAGTTTGAGAGTTTATCGTGAAAAACTAAAAAAACAAACAAAACAGAAGTATAGACATACATAAATGTTATTGCTAAAACAAAAAGTTAAATTTAACGGAGGAACCTTTGTGGCATTGTCAATCACTGCCATTATTATACCAATCATGCGGTGTGCAATGAATGTAATGTATAATGTAAGAGTATACTAATGTGCAAAACCTAAGAATTTGATTTTTGATCATCTGAACGCGGGCGGAGCCGCGGGAAATGCTAGTTTATATATAAAGCAATAAAAAATATTACGTTCATCATAAGTCAGTGACAGCCCAGTGATAGCGCGCTCGCTTAGGAATAAAAGTGAAGGGGATTCAAATCCCGGTTCTTACACTTTTGATTTTCTGATCGGCAAATCAGTTGCAACATGATTATCACTGTACGGTGAAGGAAAACATCGTGAGGAAGCCCGCATATCTGAGCGAATCTAGCAAGTTTTCACAAAAAGTTCACGAAAGTTTTCACCAAATAGCACTTAGCCAGCGTAAACTATGGAATGATTCTCTTCACATTAAGGAGAGGCCTGTGCCCAATTGGACATTAAAAGAGCTGAAAACATTAATCATAAATGGCGGCAAGGAGAGAATGTGACTAAAAATCACGATGTACCGTTACGTAAAAGAAAAATATTGTAAAGAAAAAAGATCCAAATGTGTTTCTCAGACACTTTTCCTATCTTTAGTTTTCTACTTTTAACCTAGAAGCTCGCAGTGAGACCACACCACAGTCTGCCCCGCGGTAGCCGCGGCTACTTCATTGACGTCACGTCATTACAACTAATGCATTTCAACTCGTCTGTCAATGTTCCCAGTACGTTTACAAGGACGAGACACTGTACATAATGATTCATAATAAATAGGGCAGGTTGTTAAATAATCTATACATCTATACAGATAAATAAAATTGGAGTGTAAATATATAAGTTGGTGTGTAAATATATAAGTTTATTCAAAACTAGCGACTCACGCTCGCTTCGCTCACGTTCTTCCCTAGGTACGTTTTCACGGTTAACTATGTTTATACATATATAGTAGCTTGCTACTCCTAAGATATTCATTTAAATTATATAGCGATTTACCCTCGCTTCGCTCGGGTCCGTGCGCCGTACGCGGATTTTGTTCACAATTCCATGGGTTTTAATTTTTTTCGCGGAACCCTAATACTTTTTGTAAAATAAAAGTAGCCTAAGTTACTCCTTGTAACATCAGTTATCTGCCAGTGAAAGTCCCGTCAAAATCGATCCAGCCGTTTCAGAGATTAGCCGGAACAAACAGACAGACAGACATCCAAAAATTGTAAAAAATGTTGTTTTGGTATACGTACCGTGTATACATCCATATGCATTTAGTAAAAAGCAGTTATTTTAATACTATAAACACTCCAATTTTATTTATCTGTATAGATTATACGTTATTTTTCTATGACAGCAAGGACATAAAACAGCTTTATATAAATATACTTATACGAGTATATTACTGAAAGTTGACTGAACCCCGGATTCATCGTTTAAAATTAAACGAAACATATACGTCGGATCAAAGAAAGAGAGAAAAAAGGAGAGAGAGTGAGCGAAACAAAGATAGAGAAGTAGAGAATTGGATAATTAATAAGATATCATGATAGTGATGTGCCACCGTTATATAATTTTTTAGAAACTTATTTTATTAATTAGTTTGGTTATTATTTTTATATATATGTATGTATAGACTAGCGGTCATTTACAACATCTCGCGTGTCCTCGATTAAATCGCAATAGTAGCCTACCCGTTCTAAATTTCTGTATGAAAAAAATTAAAGAGTAGGTACATGTATCAATGTGTACACGCGCAAGAAGTAAAACTTCTGTAGGTTATCGGTACTCTTTATGAAATTCAATTTATGTTTTAAATAATTAGTATAGGTGAGATACCAAAAATAACGCATATTACGCATGTTACAATCATATATTTATAAAATATCATTTAAAGAAAGAGTATAATAATATATATCATTTGTCAGACAGCAACAACGGCAATATGGCATGGCATACCATGGCAACAAACGTACGTACATTTTTTCGTAACGCATTCACTAGCGTGCGTAAAGAAGTTTTACTTCAAAAATCACTCCGATCCGTTCCTTAGCTGCGATATGGAAATACCAATCAATAAACCAACAATCAAAATTATTTTTTTATTAACATTATATACTCACATTAAGTAAAGAAACAGTAGTTTAAACAGTTTTATTACACACACGTTTTAGCTTCACTAGTTTAACCACCGTTTAAATAGTTGGCTTTGACCCAGTGCTAATTATTTTAATATAATATACTATGCGTTATTATATGATAGTAATGAATCACGTGTATGTAGGCGCCCAGCAGGGCGGGCGGGCGGAATGTTTAATCATAGCTGAAATATGCGAATTTGTACTGTAACAGGATTTTGATCGTAAATTGAAGAAATTTATGTAGTAATAACAATATAAATGAAGTACTAAGAATTGGACTAATCAAATGATATACATTAATTGATACGTGTTACGAAATAAGTGTGATGTTTAAATAGCTTTAATAACCTTATTCATGGCTATTAATTTCAGTTTAAATTCTTAATTTTAATCCTTAACTTATTTTAGAAATATGGAAATTTATTTGATTTGTCTTTTATTTATATGGTAACGGCGTAACAGATTTCAGTAAGCATACAGTTTTGGTTGAGAAACTGGAGGGTAGACTTCTTTTTATCTATATAGATAAATTAAATTGAAATGTCTGTTTGTAATGTCAAAATAACAGCTTTATACTAAATGCATATGGAATTATACACGGCAATTATAAGAAAAACTAATTTAAGAAAAAGAATTTTTTTTTTATCTGTCTGTCTGTTTGTTCCGGCTAACCTCCGAAACGGCTGGACTGATTTTAACGGGACATTCACTGACAGATAGCTGATGTTATAAGGAGTGACTGAGGCTACTTTTATTTTAGAAAAAGAATTAGGATTCCGCTTAAAAAAATTGAAACGTGTCCAGGGACGCACCCGAGCGAAGCGAGAGTGTTTCGCTAATCTCAACATATGAAAGGATTATAAATGAAAGTATAAAAAGTTACTTATATATAAAGAATTGAGATAAAAATCTATACATAGTTATCCAGAAATTACGTTAGAGGAAATTGGAAATTCAAATAAGTGAAGCCATAAAGACTATTATAAGGTACATTGGATGAACAATAAAACTGTTATATGCATACTATTAACTCGAAATACGAGTATCTTTTATTAGACCTTTGAAGTTTCTACTATAAAAAGTTTAGAAAAGATCACGTTTGTGTATACGTACACATTTTATAGTTATTTCCCTTCTCAAAATAAAAAAAGGGATAGCTTTCTATACATCTATATCTATCATATATATGTATACTTTCTAATCATGATTGATTTAACCATTTTAACAATAAAATCGTATGAAATTTCATTTTTTAAAGTTCTCACTACACATTTAAAAAGTCGTCTTAAAATTACTAGCTACTAGACTACTATTAGCATTTAAACTAGGCTTAACGAATTTTATTGCATTTTCACTTTAGTTTGTTACATATTAAATTATATATACACATATATACCTATATATATATATATATATATATATATATAATATATTTAAACAGATACAACGACTCTTCCCTATATCACTACATGTTAGGGTTTTATTTTTCTTATATTTAGGGGTAGGGTCTTTTAGACATGTTACGACCTCGCTTTCCGATATCTATGTAGAGTTGTCGTCTTACCATACATGCATTGCATTAACTTGTAAGACTACTTTCGTGCACCAGTTTCAGTAACATTATTTAACATAACTAAAATTTGTTAAAGGTAGATTAAAATAAAATCTAATACTAAAATTATGTCTCTTTAATAAATCAGAATTAATAATGTCTTCAAAACCGATCTCGGCCACAGCAGTCTATTTCACTGAAACTCTACGAAAGTCGGAGTATATACTATACCTAGTATACAAGTGTGTAAGGAAATATAAGTACACTTCAATTTTTTTAACTATTATATTACAATGAATAACTACTAACGAACGTGTGATACGAACGGTGAGAAATTGGGCGCAGGATGGATGGCTTTACGTGCTCTACGATGTAGGTGGTTACACTGCAAACTGCCCAACTCTAGACTACTGAGAATTTCTCTGTAAAAAAATTTAAAGAGTACGTGTACGGATGTGTACACGCGCAAGAAGTAAAACTTCTGTAGGTTATCGGTACTCTATACGAAATTCAATTCATGTTTTAAATAATTAAGTGAGATACTAAAAATAACGTATATTAGGCATATTATAATCATATATTTATAGAGTATCATTTAAGGAAAGAATATAATACTATATATATCATTTGTCAGACAATAACAACGGTTACCATGGCAACAAACGTACGTACATTTTTTCGTAACGCGTTCACCAACTTACCCCCCAAGTCAAGCGTGCGTAAAGAAGTTTTACTTCAAAAACACTACAAACCCAGGACTTTCAGATCTACAGCCATATATGCTAACCACTTGACCAATACTACAATATTAGATGCAAAAATTTCATATATATATAGATGAAATTAATGGAATTTCACAAATAAAATCTTAGTTAGTAACAAAAGTCATTGTATTATTATTTACAGCTATAACATTGAAAAATATTTCATATAGAAAAAACATGAGATCGTTGAACATTTATAAATAAATATATTCTATTATTACTGACAATTAATCTTTTCAGATAAGCAATGTCCGAGAAGTCGGTGTGGATTAGTGAGAGTAACGTAAGGCAGATTTTAGCGTCAGGTCACGTGGAACGTTCAGGCTGGTTGCACACCGAGGCCATTTAATTTACTTTTTTCACACTCTCCATAAACTATATCTATCTAAAAAATCATATCTAACCGTTGTTTCTTGTCTGCATGATAGATGGACAAACCAACAGATATACTTTATTATTTATTAACAACCAACCTTTGCTTCGTTTGGGAGCGTCTCTAGCTCGTCTGACAACTTTTCACGACTTCAATTAAAGTTATTATGATTTCTGACAGTAAACACATTATACTTTCTTAGATTAATGCAAATATTTATCATTTTAAATTAAAATTCTTTTATTAAATAAAGCTTTTTGGATTTTTCGCGGATTTGTTTCGATTTTTAGTCCCCGTTGTTTCGAACGCTTTACAGCAATCATGGTCACAGAAAAATGTTATTTTTAAAAATTTTATTTCATCTTATCCCCATTCTCGCCCCCTAAAGCGATGATTTCCGAGATAAAAAATCTTATGTCTATAATCCTATGTCCTTCCCAGGGTCTCAAACTATCTTCTTTTTCATCTAAACCGATTCAGTAGATCCAGAAATTACATACTCACAAACTTTACCTCTTTATATTATAGTACCTATAGATAAACACATTTTATCGGAATAAAAAGTAACAGTATAGTACTATACGGTAATGTAGCTCTCTATTAGGGAAAGAATGTTCAAAATCACATCAGATCAGTAGAAGAGATTATGTCCTACAAACAAATTTACAAACTTTACCTCTTCTATATTTCTATATAACATTAGTATGCATTAGATATTAATAACGTTAAGCATAATAACGTAGTAACAGTTTGTGGCTTGTGTGAAATGGCATTACAATTTATATCAGTACATAACAACTATACTTTACCCGCCATAAGAAAGATATATACAGATAAATAAAATTGAAGTGTCTGTTTGTAATGTCAAAATAACAGCTTCATACTAAATGCATATGGAATTATATACGGTACTTATAAGAAAAACACAATTTTTAAAATTTTTGTCTGTCTGTCGGTTTGTTTCGGCTAATCTCCGATACGGCTGGATCGATTATGACGGGACTTTCACTGGCAGATAGCTGATGTGATAAGGAGTAACTTAGGCTACTTTTATTTTAGAAAAAGAATTAGGGTTTCGTTCAAAAAAAAATAAAACGTACCGCGTATCGCTAGTAAATAATATAATTATTAAATTATATTTTTTATATACCGTATGTAATCTGCCTTCGATTATTGGCTTGCGTGTTCACAGTCACGTCCAAAGACGTCGTCATCGTTCTCTAATGTAAAATATACATAATATGTGTCTTTTTCAATTCAAAATATGCTTTAAAGCCTACCAATACGATCGGATTTTGATTAAACTTTTAAACATTATATAGGCGGTCACGTCATAATGCATCGGATGATGTCGGCTCTATTTCTGATGCATGTAAAAATAGTACGAAGTTTCGTAGCGTTGTGTAAAAATAAACCTTTATCTATTCGAGCGATTCACCACAAATTTGTCGATTGAATTAATTTACTTATTTCCAAATCTTTATGATAATAAATCAATTAGTTATATTTCAAAATTCTTCAGGTGAATTATTCTTATAAAATAAGTGAATATCATACGTACGTATGTAAATCTCCTGTAAAAAAAAATCTGAGTCGAATCTGTACGTTAAATATTTTTTGAAAATGTTATTGAAATTGTCATTATTATCGATACAGAGTCGGAATCTGTAGTTTTTAGAGTTTTTGTCTATCTGTCTGAGAACGCATCACGAAAAAACCACTGGATAGATTTTGATATGATGATAGCTGGTTATTCGGGTCAATATATAGAATACCTTTTACTGCAGAAAAATGTCTCAACTCTGAGAAATCTATACTAAACGTTAAAACGTAACTAGGGACGAGCCCAAACGGAGTGAAGGTGAGTCGCTGGTATATAATATAAACGCATGAAATTACTTTTTAACATAAAAAAGTACACAAACTGAAATTCCCTTAAGAATTAGTAGCCCTTTAGGGGGGATTTTTTCTGTTTATACTTTTTGAAGTAAAACTTTTTACGAACTTGACTTGGGGGGTAAGCTGGTGAATGCGTTACGAAAAAATGTACGTACGTTTGTTGCCATGGTAACTGTTGTTATTGTCTGACAAATGATATATAATATTATATTTTTTCCTTAAATGATATTCTATAAATATATGATTGTGATATGGATAATATGCGTTATTTTTAGTATCTCACCTATCCTAATTATTTAAAACATGAATTGAATTTCATAAAATAAATACCGATAACCTACAGAAGTTTTACTTTTTGCGCGTGTACACATTCATACACGCACTCTTTAATTTATTTTTGTTTGAACTATTAAATTAAAAAAAAACTATAAAAATCGATTATCAATTTTAAATACTATCGTGTACCTACCACAGAAATACAGGTTAATTGAACACCTCCTCCTTTCTGCAGTTAACTCATTCATCATTCGTCAGCATTATACAGACCACTGGACATACGTATGTATGTACGTAGAAAATCCCAAAACAACCACTTATTTATGTAACCTCTAAGAGCACCTATTTTACATAGGTGATATTTAAATAAAAAAAATATAAATAGAAATACTACACCAGTAGCCTTAAGAATAGGCCACTTTTGCAAAGACTATTTCATTTATGCTCCATTATTTAGACAGTCGTTTTCGGCACGTGAATTAACTTTGATAAATACCTAAGCAACGTCACCAACACAGTAATTGATACAAACGATAGATCAGCGTGATCACAACAAAGTAGTTTTCCAGTCGGAAACATCCTAAATCATCATGTTAATTGTTATTTAGCTTTAACAGTTTTTGACGGCACGTTTGGCTCAGTTTGTAGTGAACCTACTTGCTGTGCCCAGTGCCAGCGGTCGCGGGTTCGAGTCCCGCTGGGGGCATTCATTTGTACGATGAGTACGAACGTTTGTACTCTAGTCATGGGTGTTTATATTTATAATATGTATATATTTAAAGTTATATATGTGTATTGTATCAACTATCATGTATCCATAACACAGGCTTCGTAGCCTACCATGGAACTAGATGATAGATGAACAGTATATAAATTACTCGTTATTTGCTTGTGGCTTCTCTTTTTTTGTATTTATTTATTATTATTTATCTATTTCTCTTCAAAAAGAGCAGCACAGAAAGACAGAGGATGAAACATAGCTTATTATTTATTGCCATGATGAAATCTACATCCTCCACAAATTTGATCGAAATCTGTTCAGCGAGAAAAGCTTACAGATAGACTGATAGTTGCTCTCACATTTATAAGACTAACGACTCACACTTACTCCGCTCGGGTTCGTCCCTACTTACGTTTTAACGTTTAGTATAGATTTCTCAGAGACGAGAAATTTTCCCGCAATAAAAAGTATCCTATATGTTGACGCGGATAACCAGCTATTATCATACCAAATTTCATCAAAATCCCTCCAGTAATTTTACCGTGATGCGGTCACAGACAGACAAATAAACAAAAATTCTAAAAACTATAGATTCGGCCTCTGTATCGATAATAATGACTATTTCAATAAGATTTTCCGAAAAATATTTAATGTACAGATTCGACTCAATTTTATTATATGTATAGATTAGTAAATATAAACTAACTATTTAGTATTTAAAAAATCATGTAACATCAAAATAAATATAATTTTTCACGGGCAAGAGAAAAAGTAATTTAATTAAGGGATAGCCTGTTCGAGCCTGTCCCGCCCCCCACATTGCGGTAACAGTAATAAATCGTATGGGCGTCGCGCCAAACGCTACTGTACTACGATATATAATATACAATATATAATATTAAAACATTTTACATATATGATACTATTAAAAGAGTACTAAGTACTAAGTAAACAATAATGCAACACTATTATAACATACTCAATAATTAAAAAAATCTCGGAAATAAAGTATAGGTAGAGTAATATATGTATACAATCTCATTGAGACTTCAGACTAGCCCTTTGCGCAGAAAATATTATAGTGCAGCGCGTGTACGCGCAGACACAACGTGCACTCTCTATTCATGTCACTCTCATACTCCGGTGGGACGACACGAGACACGACCGGTGAGAATTAGACGCAGGACCATCGACTTGACTTGCTCTCAGAGGTACAAGTGTGTAACATCGCTACCTTACCAGCTCCAAGCAGCTACAGAGAATTTTTCAATAGAAAAAACTGAATAACTATAATTGGCCTGACTCAGGACTTGAACCTAATACCTCCGGATCTGCAACCGTACACATACATATACTATCCACTAGGTGACTAGACCAACAGGACAATCATAGTATCAATTATAAACAATAGTAATTACGTATCAAGAACTCACTTCCTTAACTCTACTATTTTCTTGGCAATTTAATGGTTCGCTGACAGTTTCGTAGAACTCTGCTTACGAGTAATACATCAGTCGGCAACTCGCCAGGTGCATACTCTACCAGTATTTATAATAGTTCTAGAAGGAAATCCCATATAATTGATTGTCAGCGTCGAGGTGTGAACAGTCTGCTTCAATTATTATTATTATTAATCTTTGACACAACTTGCGAGTGAACTAATTTGTCTACTATTTTAGTTTCTACATATGTTTACATGCGAAGAAATCATTTTTAAAAGATACATTGTATATGGCAGTGTTAGCACAGTGGTGTTGACTTGCTTTGGAAACCAAGTGAAAGCGGGCTCAAATGCCGGGTCTCGCATCTCTGATATTATTTTCATGTGCGAATTATTTTCAATATGATCGCCAAGTATCTTACGGTGAAAGAAAACATTGTGAGGAAACCTGCATGTCTGAGAGAACCGCAAGTTTTCAAAAGACTTGTGAAGTCCACCAACCCACACTTGGCCACAGTATCTCAGCTCAGTAGGCTTAGCTCCCTCCATTAAAGGAACAGCGGTGGGACGTTAAAAAGGGCCAAATACATTATACATTGTATATAAATTTCAAAAGGAAACAAGATTTTGTTCAGACAACATGTCCAATATTATGTAATATATTTAATATTTTATAAATTAAAAATGGTGTTTATAAACAAGAACAAATCCACCCGTGAGCATCAAATAAATACTTGTAAAGAATGATTTATAAGTACTTTTTAGTTAAAAGTTATTTTAAAGTAAATTATATATTCTAACATCAACATAAACATCGCATTTCCCGAATACATAAAATTTATGACGATAAAACTGACCACAAACATATCAATAAATAATGAAAGTGACAATCCAGGCACTTTAGACGCTTACCACTTTCTATTACGACGATATGAAGTCAACGAGAGCGCTCGTCGATTGTTAACTACTTGTTTATACTTGGTTATTGAACAAGACGAGGTCATTTATACATTAGATATAGTTTATTAATACAGCATTCTATAATTAACTAGTGACTCACCCTCGCTTTGCTTCGGGTTTGTCCTTAGACGAAAACAAATTTATCCCACGGGAACCGTACATTTTTCCGGGATGATATATAGACTATAGCCTTCCTCAGTTAACGGGCTATCTAATGCAATAAGAATTTTTCAAATCGGATTAGTACTTCCTGAAATTAGCGCGTTCAACCAAACAAACAAACAAACAAACTCTTCAGCTTTATAATATTAGTATAGATATTCATCATTAGATTATACAGTATACTTTACAAGCAATGCCCGTGTAATTCCTACGTTTTCAGCAGTAAATATTTATGCTCCAACTCCTGTTTATCTAACTAATTTAACAACCAATATTTTTATTCCACAAATTATCATGGAATATTTTCAACTCTTGAGCAACATGCGTAAGTCAATAGACATTTCAATCAAAATTATTGCTCAATCTTTTAGTACGTGGCAAGATTTATACGATGCATAATAGTCCTGTTAAGTACACGTCTCACTATTTTTAATTTGTAAACAATTTGAATAAACTAGCTCATAGAGTCAAAGAACAAACCTCTAATCGCCAAGTTTACACAAACATTGCAACTCAACTGGACAATAAGATCGTATAATTTAACGCCGATTGTGTAATTTAAGGCTTTTTCTTTACAGGCCTCGATAAATTTTAAATCAGGTCAACCAATGCCATTAACGATATCAAGTACTATTGAAGGCACGACCACATAATAGTGTCTCTAAACATTATATTATTATCGGATAAATTTCGCTGCCCGCTAATCCTTGCCGATATTGACTACGGCAGCCAAGAGGTGCCCTCCGAATCCGAGGGGTATAATACCAACAATTTCCCAACTACGCGAAGGGAATTTCTCCTCAGAAAACCTCGAATCGTGACCTCTGTCTCTTCAGCCTTACACGTTAGCCACTGAGCCTAAGAGTTATCTACTACCGAGTACCGACTCTCTCATCTAATAAGATGAGAAAATCAGTAGATAATTTTTAAATAAAAAATAATAAAATCGATAGGTCAACATAAATATTATAACGAATATCATGAAGTTTACGAAATAGATAGGTAATGCAGGGCGGTGCAGTGTGCGGCGGACGCATTAGTACTGGACGATAAACAGACACGCCTTACATCTCACGGCTCGGGACTGATGGTACTACTGTTTGGAAACGCGATTTTGTATAAGATATAGATATATCCTTTTTTTTCATCTATCATTGGTATTTTAAATAGGATTACATTTGTTAGAATGTGATCCCGTGACCATGATTGCTATAATCCCTAACCACCAGCTGTCCAAGGAAGAAGACAGCTTCTCGCCTCCTGGTGGTCAAATATATAGAAAAGATCCATAAAGACCTGAGTTCACAAACAAGCAGAACAAAGCTCTATGTTGCAGGCATTCAAAAGAGACCCAACCTCAGCTAAACTAAGAAAAGAGTTGGACTAGAAGAAGACTCTGTAATACCAGTAAGAAATAAAGTGATTATATTTGTGATATGTATATCGATATGCTAATTGCCTATAAAGTACTACTAACCCAAGTAGGTAAGTATAACAATAAATGTCACGCTGCATATCATATTAAATTTTTCCGTAAAACACATAACCTCTCTTCTTTACGGTGAGTTATAACAAGTAGTTTAGTAAAGGTAATGTGAGGCAAAGCTTTGTTATGAAGAGTATGAACTGAGGGTAACACTGCCGCACAACCAACACCCATGTTTTATAAACACAGGCGACGCGGTCGCGTCGGCTCCTAAACGTGCTGCGTTTGATAACTAATGTGATGAAATATAATGTTTCTATACACTTAAATTTTATAATCTTTGCGCTTTTTATAATCCAACTACGACTTACGTCCCTGGATGCCTAAAAGTAGCCACTCTGTTATTCCAGGCATTCACATTTAGATCCGCTTCAACTGTGCATGCAAATCCATCCAGTCATTTTTTTCATCCAATCATGCTAAAAAAACATAATTTTTTTTCTATGAATTAGTGGGATAAAAACGAAAAACATGTATATTTTATGTTTTCAGCCGCTATTTTGTGATGGAGTATGAAAAATTGTAAGTCATCATTTACCATTTGAGGTTGAACTTTAACCTCGAATAACTTTTAAACGAGTCGACTAAGCAAAAAATCATATTAGATCTTTTTTGTAAATCGTTTAAATTTCTACAAGAATATGCTTTTAATTTGACTAGACAATAATTTGTTTGAGCGCATTAAAATTCCAAAAAAAAACCCTTGGTATTTATATGGAAATACAAAAATCACGATGAGCCACCTCTTAATATTTATATTAAGAGCTCAAACTTTACCAGAATTTTGTTTTTTTCGTCATTTTGGACGATATTTTTATGGTAACTAAAGAAAAAAAAAATTTTATTTGGCACATCCTCGTATACACCTTTAATACATTACATTACATAATTATCTTTAATATATTACTTAGGAAAGAAGTTCGTATAAAAAAAAATACTCGCACTATAAATAGAGAAACGATTATTCATTCCATTAGTCACAGAAATGGTCGGTATCGATCCACAGAATCTTGAAATCCATTTATCGGCTTCAGAGGATCCGACGAGATCTCCCGATAGCTAAGATCAAAGCGATAGACGTAACGTAAAGTGTAAAACACATCAAACGGACTATGAAGCTTTACACTGCGTCTACAATGTCCCACTTTCAGACCATTACAAAATATCTAACTGTTTTGACTTTTGGCTTCCTTTAACGTTAATTAGTGAGGTTTAGTGGAACTATATATATATATATATATATATATATATATATATATATATATATAAAAAAAACATATGTACACTTAATAATTACTGTACGAGTTGTCTGTATGGGAATTGTGGTTAGAACGCTTGTTGCTCTCTTATTTTGTGTCAGTGAAAATTAAACTTTATAAAGGAATTACAAAAAATAAAATAATGTTAAAAAAGAATACGATACTAAGAATTTACAGTTATATTGTTTGTTGATGTAACTAATTAAGTTGTTCATTTACCTATCTAGTAAGCCCTTGAATATTTTTTCTTAAATTGCATATTTAATATGTAAACATAATTTTTATTGATAAAGTGTCCGAAGTAGCCGTGGTTTGCGCAAGCCAGAGCACACGTTTTATGACGTATTTTCATCCCTCTGAGAAAATTATAAATATTGGTCTTACATTTCTGGGAGTTGAGACTCTTTTTTACGGAGATTTCCTCTTCTTTTTGAATCTTTCTCTTATTAGATTTGAATAATCTCAATTAGTTTTGAAATACATATTTGTAAAAAACTAAGCCCCCTTTTTTATTTTTAGTTAATTGTTTATAACTTTTGCAATTTTTGCAAGTGGAACTTTATTTTTTTCAAAAATCATCTACAAGCAATTCTGAATCGAATGACCTCGTTCATACTTTTCCGAGACTGCTGAAAGAAGTTGACGTAAAAGGCACTTGTTGACTAGACTATTAGATAACTCTAAAATGTGATCGGCAAAGTAAAATCCACATTCAATCCCACTTCATACATTCTACTAGAATGTAACTAGCTTGAAGAACTACGCCCTAGGAGCCCTAGGAGCTCATTTCTAGAAATCTTTCAGATCACCATCAACCTTTTGAAAATTAGAGGTCGTAATAGAGCGCCGTAGGGAGAAATTAGAAGAAAAACTGCCTCAATTTCGAAATGAACTAGGAGGCTGTCCACAGCGCATGAATTCATAGCATTCTTATTTCTTGAAAAAAGCTTGTAAATTCCTAATTAAATAAATTATTTATATATAAAACTAGCGACTCACCTTCGCTTCGCTTCGGGTTCGTCCCTAAACAAAAACAAATCTATCCCACGGGAACCGTACATTTTTTTCCAGCTGATATATAGCCTATAGCCTTCCTCAGTTAACGGGCTATCTAATGCAAAAAGAATTTTTCAAATCGGATTAGTAGTTCCTGAGATTAGCGCGTTTAACCAAACAAACAAACAAACAAACTCGTCAGCTTTTTAATATTAGTATAGATTAGTGCATTTCGCAAAGTTTTAAACATTAAAAAATCAAGATCCGATAAAAACTTATTATTGGCAATACTTATGATGAAATAAATCATGTTTAATTTTATTATTTTAAAAGTATTTATTATTAATACAAATTAACAGTAAAACACATTACATAACAAATAAACAAATAATTTACATCTGCATGATCAAAGTTAGCTTTTAAAACACACGTCCGCGTAATCTACGCATCGACTGCTGATATAAATGAAGAAATATTAATAATTCCTCTCCGCCGCACTATTCATTCGCAATTTCATTAATTCTGGCTTCAAGAACTTTTATTTTTAGATAATATACATATTGTATGTTGTGGCGTAGGTTTGACGACACGTTTGGATCAGTTTGTAGTGAGTAGTACTTGCTGTGCCAGCGGCCGTGGGTTCGAGTCCCGCTGGGGGCATTCATTTGTGTGATGAGCACGAATGTTAGTACTCCAGTCATGGGTGTTTATATTTATATTTATAATATCTATGTATTTAAAGTTATATATGTGTAGTGTATCAACTATCTGGTATCCATAACACAAGCCTCTTAGCTTACCATGGAACTAGATGGTGTTGTGTGTTAATGTCTCAACATATTTATTCATTTATTCACGAGGACCTTGCGAGTGTCGCTCTCACGGAGCTTAGGACATCAACATTATAGTGCTCTGTGTTACCTCGCAAAATTTTACTTATTACAACTTTATCTGATGTACTCATAAATAGTCTAAATTAATAAAATTATATTAATTTATATGATCTTAATGCCTTTATAAATATACTAACTGCAACTATAACATTTCTTTACTCTAATAAAAATATTGCTTGCACATTCGAGGCCAGCCCAGACTTATACAAATAAACACGTGTTACTTGGTAAGAATGTATGATATATAATTCAAATTCAAACTTGCATTTTATTCATATTCATATGCCTTATTATTAGTCTATACAGATAAATAAAATTGGTGTGTCTGTTTGTAATATTAAAATAACCGCTTTTCGCTAAATGCATATGGATGTATACACAATACATATACCAAAACAACATTTTTTACAATTTTTGTCTGTCTGTCTGTCTGTTTGTTCCGGCTAATCTCTGAAATGGCTGGACCGATTTTGACGGGACTTTCACTAGTAGATAGCTGATGTAATAACGAGTAACTTAGACTACTTTTATTTTAGAAAAAAAATAGGGTCCCACGAAAAAAAAAACAAATTAATTAATTTTGTTTTGTGAAGCAACCTAGGGACGAACCCGAGCGAAGCGAGGGTGAGTCGCTAGTTACAAATATAATAAGCTTCTTCAAAGTGATTTTAGCTGTTAATTTTACGCATAACATGACAAAACAACCATTATCCAGTGCTATTTTAACTCTGCATGCAATATTAATATTACTTATACAACACTGTAAAAACATGTGTGATGCACGCCTCTATGAGAGTTTGTCAACAGAGATAAGTTTAAAGGGACAACTAATCACAATGAGTGGGATGGGATAAAGCGAAGCCATATCAAATTTCTTTAATCTAACAATAAGTAATAAGTTCACATATTAAATACTAGCGACTCACCCTCGCTTCGCTTCGAGTTCATCCCTAGACAAAAAACCCTATCCCACGGGAACCGTACATTTTTCCGAGATAATATATAGCCTATAGCCTTCCTCAATTAAAGAGCTATCCAATGCAAAAATAATTTTTCAAATCAGATTAGTAGTACCTGAGATTAGCGTGTTCAACCAAACAAACAAACAAACAAACAAACTTTTCAGCTTTATAATATTAGTATACATATGTCAACGAGTATTACAGTAATTTATGTATTTAACTAGCAGAACCCGCGGCTTCGCCCGCGATCAAAGTACGAAAAAAAAAACTTTTTCGCATACTATATTACTTGCAAAATTAAGTTCGTGTAAGTTTTATTGTTTCTTAAAGATAATATATGGAAAACAAATTAAATTTTAGCGATCGTAACTCAAAATATCCAGTATCTTAAAGATGTTAATCGTATATTCCGTAAATAAATATACACTTTAGGTATTTAGCAAGCTCCTACCTATCTGTGTTTTGTGCACATTTTTCTACTCCATCTTTCTAAAGTTAGAGGGAGAGAGTACAATGATACAATCGCATACAATGTTCACGACTTTAGAATCATGTAACTCGGCTAATATGGGGGTTTTTAACTAACATACTAACAGGTTAACATCTACGTTATTTTCAAAGATCTAGTGCTATGTACACCTGAAGCTTATAGTCTCCCTTCTTCTCCTTCTTTTATAAGTTACCCATATAAATTGTCATTCTTATTTTAATGTAGCCTTTTTCCCGCGGCTACGCTCGCGTGGACTGAAAAATTTGCTCAGTTTTAATTTCCATTCAGTTTATATGTTGTCATATCCAATTTTTAATATTATGTCTAGATTCACTTAACTTAGTATACGCTAAAAAACTAACCACAAATATACCACACTGATGAATGTTTTGTCTAGTTCTGGGTTTCGCTAAAATGTTTATGCGAGAAGCTATCATCTCTTAAGTCTACGCCTGCTACTTTTAATGACTGGCTCTGAGATACAATATTATTGGTCATTTCAATGCAAACTTTAAGAAAGAATTACAATAGATTAAATTCAAAAGCGTAGTCAGAAGTTATCAATGGTATTCGAGGTATGAATTCTGATACCCCCCGAGCACATCCAGCAAACATAGTGACCACTATAATGTTTAATGAATTACTCATAGTCTAATCCTGTTACATAGCTTAGGCGACTTTTTTATTGCAGATGTGCCATCCTTCAAGGACTATATAGATAGCAGGATACTCTCTAGCTAGGTTCTCTCTTTTACCCACTTAGAGACTGAATTTAAAAAAAAATCTACAATACATGTTTGTTTAATTGTACTAAAGAGCATTAATACCAAGTTTCAAGTAATTCTGATCATAAACAATTTTTTCCTCATATAAACAACATAATCCCCTTTTACCCTTTTAAGGGGTGTATTTCGAAAAAAAAAATGATATTTGTATTAATAACAATAATGTAAATACTATTTTACGTGCATCAATTACAGAGTTTCATACAAACTTTCATCCCCTATTTGACAGCCTTATGGAATGAATTAAAAAAATATTAAAATACGTATTTATTTAATTGTATTGAAGAGCATTAATACCAAGTTTCAAGTAATTCTGATCATAAATAATTGTTTGCCCATATAAACTTTATCACCCCCTTTTACCCTTTTAAGGGATGAATTTCGAAAAAAATCTTATACATATATTTCTTATTTTTTTATCTTAAAGCTAAATACCACTTTCCATGCATTTCGCGTTAAGAATGACAGAGTTTCATACAATCTTTTATCCCCTATTTTACCCCCTTAGGGGATGAATTTCGAAAAATCCTTTCTTAGCGGATGCCTACATTGTATAAAGAATAGGTTCTCCAAATTTCACGTTTCTACGACCAGTGGTTTAAGCTGTGCGTTGATCGATCAGTCAGTCAGGACAAAGCATTTTATGTATATATAGATTAGTATAGCTATATAGGTATCATAATGGATACAAATGTATTCCTTAATCTAATCTTATAATATTAAATGAGTAATTCTTATATATTTATATAGCAAGCTGTGCCCCGCGGTTTCGCCCGTGTTAAATTTGTTTAATGTTTGAAGAGATCACTTACAGCGATAAGGCCCCCTACCTTTTTTTGTTATATTCTGTGTTTTTATGTTTCTTTCTTTTGGTGTGAAATAAAGCATATTGCTATTATTATTATTTATTTAACGAGTCTAAGTAAAATTAAATTATTCAGTAATTCTTTACTTACTCTTTACTCGTTTTACAACATATTTATTTATTTATTTACATTTTTTAGTCTCTCAAGAAATCAAAGATAGTGATAATAAACTCGCTCTTAAATTTACATGGTTTACTGGTATTCTAACTAACATTCGACTACGCAGCTGGTCGTGGGTTCGAATCCTGCACAATAAAAGGGAAAGTTCATGAACTTGAAAAAAATGTTTGCTTTGCACATTTAACTATTTTAATCTCTGGAGATATATAAATTATAAACTATACGTAACTTGTTTATCATTTTCAAGAAATAAAATTTTATGCGACTAGGATTAATCATAAGTGTGAAATAAAATATAAATTTTTATGATTCCGGCGTTGAGAAACGTAACACCTACTGAAATCGAAAAGCCCAGTTTTGTGTCATGTCTTTGCTACGAACTTAAAATATATGAGAGCAATATTACTAAATGTATACATATAATAGAATAGTCACAAAACAAAATCTGTACATAAACTATTAAATCATGATTGTTGACAAGAGTTGTTGAAATCTTTGTCTGTTTGTATATGTCTGTTTGTGTACATTTCACGCAGAAAGTACAGAACGGATTTAACTAAATTTTGTGTAGTGATACCTTATTAGTCGGGTCAATATTTAGAGTACGTTTTACTTCAGGAAAAGCTGCCATTCTCACGGGAAAACACAATAACTGGTTCGGCTGAGTTGTCTTTCATATAAAAATTTCAATGGTTTATTTATTACACAAAAACTATCAATAAAATATGTGTGGTAAAATATTTCATTTTTATGGGCGCAAGTCACTTGGAGCAACGCAATGCTTCATTAAGTTTGATAATCTAGGAATGTACTTCGGTTTAAAGATGCTTTGTTTATTTCTCAAAAGAATAACATTCATTTAATGAGAAAAAAATTACAAGTAGGTAATTGAATATAATTTACATCGTGAATATACAAAACAAAAAATATGGTATTATAGGTATACAAACATCAAATATGAGTTCATTAGGTAATAAAATTAATACAAAATTTATACATTTAGTCAAAAAATATCACTTTTTACATAATGTTGTGGGTAGAACGGTGTTACAACTAGAATATTAACGTCCTTCATTGGTAAACACAAAGATAGAAGATGTACTTAATCTATATAAGTTTTCCAATTTAACTTGAACTGACAATAAGACCTACCGTAAGTGCAAGATATTTTTCTTTGTGTATTTGTAGAATAATAGGTATCTTAATGAAAAATACTCAAGGGAGCAAAGTTAGGAATAAAATTATTTTGTGCATGAAAAAGCATGTATGAAGTTTATGAAATATTACTAGTTGACAGATACCACCACTTAATTAAAACCACTCATTTAAAATAAATAAATCCTGTTGGTTTTTTCTTATTAACTCATGTATACAGTCACCATAGTAGAATGTATCATCACCATACAATGTCACTTCTCTAGACAATTTTGAGAAACCATTAATATAGATTAAAAACAACATCGGCTCCAAAATGAAACCCTAAGGTATACATGAGGAGATTCATTTCTAAAGTTTTCTATTTTTATTATTTTTTGCCTATTACTAAAATAAGATTCTAACACTTTGTGCGCTAATCTAGAAATGCCAATAAGTTTTAGTTTTTGTATTAATAGATGGAATACGATGTCAAAAGCTTGTTTGAGGTCAATAAATGTATACATACCCTAATACATTAAAAACTTTTAACTTATTTATTAGATCCAACGGTATTTTTAATTACCCAAATATAATAAAAATAATATATAAAATCCAGTATTTTTTTATGGATATGCAAAAGCAATCCGATAACAAAATATTTTGAAATTCAATTTATTCAAACGCAGCTCGTTGGCGGATTGGTGATCGATCCTCATTTAGTTACGAGTTAATACTTAAGATTACTTGATTTTTATTAATAAAGCCAATTTTCAAAATTAATTTCGTATGAAAAATTTAAATTTCTTTCCATATTATTTTCCTTCTTCAAATAATTAACTTCCATTACCTGTGTATATAATAAACATTAAATATTTTTTGTTATTTTCCCCATTTCATGCAAATATTTACATCTTATTTTGATTTAATTTTAAACATGACTTTATACATTTTTAACAAATGTATCATTATTTCTTGCAATACATTGCTTCATACATCAAAGCTCAATAATTCTCGATACACTCTTAATTCAGAAACGTTGTAAATCTTTCGCTTATAATATTATAAGTCGAAAATGATTATAACTGATCGCCTTTGATCTTGCATCCATTAGAAAGTGATGTAAATTTAAATATCTTTATTTATATTAAATTTTATTCAATGGTATGAAAAAAATCATTAAATGGTTAAAAGTCCGTGATTATAGCAAATCAATTACATATGTTCACAACGCTGCTTGTCCAAACTGATCTAAGTGTTTAAATTTTCATATCTATACATATAATAAAGCTGTAGAGGTCGAATGTCTGTACATAGAAAAAAATACTAAAAACCGAGTCAGGGGGATGTAAGAAGAGATATAGAACAAATCCCATGAGAGTTCCCATGGGATACGTCTGAAGGAAGCGAGGCCGAGCCCTTGAGTTCTTTTGAAATACTTTTGCATTATTTCAAAACTAACAAAAATCAAAAATCAAATAGTTGATGAATTGGATGCTTAAATAAATATAATCTTTGTTATATTACATAAATAAAATTGCGCTAAATTAGCCACGAAAAAATACTCATAGTTAAATTAAAAGTAGCTTAATGAATAATTTATATCGAATATGCATTATCAAACCTACATATATAAAATATATTTCTATACAACTACCTACTATAATAAATTTTGCAAGTATTCTCTATTTTATTGCATCGAAAATTTTGAAAATCTATGATTTCGAATTTAATTAATCATCTAATATTATAAAGAGGAAAAATTTCTTTTTTTGTTTGTTTGTATCGAAATGGCTCCGAAAATTCTGAACCGATTTAGATGAAATTTGGTAAAAAGATAGTTTGAGACCCTGGGAAGGATATAGGATAGTTTTTATCCTAGAAATCATCTCTTAAGGGGGTGAAAGTTTGTATGGTTCCCCACAGGTTGCATAGGAAGCAACCTAGAGACGAACCCGAGGGAGGAGAGGGTGAGCCGCTAGTTATTTATATTAAGAATATCTCCATTTATTTCTAAAGTTATAAAAAAATATCTTACATATATAAAACTAAAGACACTTTCTTATTAAGTCATTAAAGCTTAAATATCAGTTGTGTATTTCGTAAAAATCATACAAAAAATAAATTGAATAATTACCAAAAAAATCGTCGCACACGATTCACAACACTTCAACAATTATGATAATACCACTTTGCAAATATTGAAAAAACTCAAACACAGGATAGATCACAGAATTGGAACTGAAGTGTCACTTTGAAGGAAACCCGCAGTGTATCCGGCGCACGCGCAACTGCCACTGAGACGGGCGCGCGTCACGCTAATGTATGCCAAATCCGTTTCATACACTTGGCCAATGTTTCAGGGACTTGTGCAGGGATGATCCTATGACTACGGATATATATGTGACGTACTGTGTATGTAGGTTAGTCATGAATATGTTTAATGAGAAGAAAAGGTCATTGAACTCTTTGAAAGGATAAACACTTTATATGTTATAGAAATGTGTTCAAAGACGTAATTTTTTTGCAGAATATATACGATATGTGCACGGATAGGCAGGATTGCACTGACAGAAGCGGGTTTATTGCTCAATCCTCAAGTTCCTTTTGCAGCCTTCGTATTAGATCATTAGCACAATACGGTCAAGCGTATGCTAGACAACGCACAATCAGGTTTATAAAAATAGTTTTTCTGTAGTCAAGTGAGATATCCTGGCTATCCAATATGACCAGTACTTATTTCTGACTGAACTCAAGTTACCATTAACAAAATAATTAAGAAATAAAATACATATGAACGTAAAAGCGGAGATCGTATGACTGTCATGAGCTTAATGTCAAAAAACTTTAAATACATAAATAATAAAGACTCACATCAAGTGTATATAGCAAAAGATATTGATAAGATACTAAGAGTTAGCGGATCTCAAATAGATGTACTTATATTAAAAAAATATTTAATGTGTAACAAAAAAAATTAACAAGATAATATAAAATGAAATTAAGCTACAACCCTGAAAAGACAGTGGCATAGTGTAAATAAATGGTTGGACAATAAAATCGTCCAACGCAAAGCTCGGCAAACGTGTGGCCAACGCATAAAATGTTATTTTGATAATTTGCCCGTCTTGTTATAACGATATCGATGCTTCAACTGTTTTAGTTCCAACTACATAGATGCATGTTACTTTCAAATCATATAACAATATATTTGGTATTTTCCAGGAAGGTAAAAACGGCCAAGAGCAAATATTAAGAAGCGTATCAAGAGTTCCGTATATTAAGCGTAAGGACTCTTTATTTATATTAAATATCCGTATAGGTACTAATATAAAAAGCGGAAGGGTTTGTTAGTACTTTTCTTTGTTTGAAATCGCTAATGTCTGAAACTTCGAGATCAATTTCAAAAATTATATTTGCAATTTAAAGCCTACTTATTTATCATTTAAGAAGGTTATCAGCTTACATCATGACGTTCCTTTAAGAGGGAGGGAATTATACATAAATTAAGAACGGTGCTGCGGCTGAAAGCTAGTATGTATGTATATATAAACTTGCTTATCCTGACTATCAGTTAGCACTCGACTGAACCGCTGGGATGCAACGGCTGAAATTTTGTTTACGTAAAATAGATGATGACGATAGATGCCTATCTATGTAGTGATTTTATACTAATATATCTATATAAATAAAAATGAATGTTGGTAGGCGCATAACTCATGAATGGCTGGACCAATGCGGCTAATTTATTTTTTGTATGATTTTTAAAGTCCACGGAAGGTTTTAATACCTACTTAAAAAAAAAACCTATATCCACGTTACTATATCCAAGCTAGGAACGAACTCGAGCGAAGCGAGGGTGAATCGCTTGTACATATATAAATTGTGGTAGGCAAGGTTTTTTTGAAAATTAATTCATGTGTTAAAGAAGTGAAATAGGAGAAAAGTATGGAAAGTTATATTTTGAAAGGATTTCGTCAAGTTAAAAGAAAAGCGAATAGTTGACCGTGTCGAACCTCTAGATACAAATATAACCTCTACTCTCTTCGTCATATTGGAACACCGTGCACTAATCTTAATTTATTTTAGCTAATTCTAAATATAATATATATTTTAGTTTTAACTAAAATAAAAATAATACTTAAAAGCTACCCTTAGGTATACCTGTAAACTTCTCGCTGCTGGGCCCTAAAACGTCCATTGTTTATTATTTAGGTGTGATGCTATAAGTTTTCATTATTACATGGTTAAAAACTACACTTTCTTGTCTACGTACCTTAAATACTGAAGTGTCGTTTATTTATCCATACTCGTGACCCGCCACACTTTGCTTAGACTCATCTTTTCGCAAGATCAAAATCTTACGGGAGCTACTTACTGTACCGGGATAAAAAACTGGATAAACTCTCAACTTTTTATAGATTATATAGATATATATTTTATTAGCGACTCACCCTCGCTTCGCTTCGGGTTGGTCCCTAGACAAAAATAAATGTATCCCACGGAAACCGTAAATATTTCCGGGATGATATAAAGCCTAAAGCCTTCTTCGATAAATGGACTATCCAACACAAAAAGAACTTTTCAATTCCAATCAGTAGTTCCTGAGATTAGCGCGTTCAACCAAACAAACAGACAAACTCTTCAGCTTTATAATATTATATTAGTATTAGTATAGATAGATAATAGATTATAAATACATGATAAAGAAAAACAATACAGCAAACTAATTTATACTTTTCTTTAAGATGTTTAATTGTTTTAAAACCTAATTTCTATTTTTCACAATAAAATGTACTAAAAGCAGTACATTCATAAACATCCACGTATTCATTTACTTCACATTAGCTTCCATAGCCTCAAAAATAAAAATCAAATTCTTTCGCTTTTCGCGAGCTTCGCGTGTCTAAAGAACGCAACATTTATTTTGTCCCGTAGTACGCGCTTCCATATAAAGCGGAGTTCATTTAATAGTCAAATTAACTGTAAATAACATACACCACGCGTGGCAGTCAAAAATAAACCAAGCACTTGACTTTATGATATAAAAAATGAAAATGAAATATGATCAAGACTAAAACTAAAAAATGATTCTGGGTAAAATTTTGTAACACGCGTCTTCCTGTGACTTGTATTATGACAATCCTGTTACACAAATTGCTTTTCATAGAATAATTTGTGAGAAAATGTTATTATGGAACTACTAGGAAATTTTGAAGGAAAAGTAAAAATAGACATAATATCTTTTTTATATTTTTGAAGTAAAACTTCTTTAGCGTGACTGAGGGGTAAGTCAATACATTGGAAAAATGAGTATAGCGGAAGTGAGAGTCAAAGTTATTGTTAATAATTAAAAAAAAAAACTTTTATATTTTTATAATAATTATTATTTATAAAAAGTATATTTATTATTATTAATAATTAATTTAATAATATTTATTGCTTATAAAAATTAATATTTATTACTGTGGGATGAAGGTGCATATTTATTAAATATAAAAGCTATTATGACTTATGTGTAAAGTGTGAATGAAAGAAAGAATGAATGAAAGGGACAGAGTGTGTTCGACCATGTTGATTGTTGAATGAGAAAGTTTAGTTTTAGTTTTAAAGAAGGATGTAAACTGCAAAGAAGTAACAAACTGTGGAAAAATTAATAGACCTGTGGTGAAACGCAAAAAGAGTTTTTATATCTTGTTTCGTTTCGCCTATTTTAAAAAGCAGAAGAAAAAGTTAAGTTGACTCACGTCATGTATTATTATTAGGTTTTCTTACATATTATTAAACTCATGTATATAATTCTATTGGAGTTGGTTTAATTTTCCCATACTCCAAAGACCTATTAAGGTGTTTGTGGTGTGGTGGTTTTATTGCTGGTAACCGCAATCCCACATTACTAATAATTTTATAAAAAATATTATAGTTATATTTTGATCTGTTTTAATTTACAAAGAGGGAAAGGTTACACGCACTCATTTTTTTTACTTCATTACCTTACTTATTTTAACGATTGTCAACTCTGCTTAAAATAGTGTAAGCACTGATACTACTGCAGTCAAATCTACATGTAGATACTTCTCTTCTATGTCCCATTCGTTTGATACACACCGTATACAGGGTAATTTTTAATTTACTGAAGACCTTTTGGGGATATGCTATTTAGATCATAACAACAACATCTATAACAAAAAAAAAATATTTCTTAATTTGTATTTTCATAAAAAATAAAAATATTTTCGTTGCACCTTCTAAACGGTGATATTCCTAGCATCTGGTCAAGTTTAAATAAGTAAGCGCCGTCTGCTGCACCCCTCCACCCCTCCCACTCCACCAGCCACGCGCTTTCTTTTGCTAATGCTGGACTATTATTATCGTTTAGATGTAATGAAAATATTTTTATTTTTGTAAAATTTAAGAAATATTTTTTTTTTCTTACAGATGTCGTTATGATGTAAATAGTATATAACCAAAAGGTCTTCAGTAAATTAAAAATGACCCTGTATATACATAATATGTTAAAAATAATTATTTTTAAGTCCCGGTAATTAATAATAATTTTAAACATAAAAAATTCCTTCAATCGCTCATGAATTAATTATTTTCATTTATTCTTTATAGAGTATTCTTTATTGTAGATTCAAAAGATTAGAGAATAGATCGACCTATAATGCAGGCCTTTTTACCCGACTGCGGCAAAGTCCGAAGGAGGGTTATGTGTTTGAGCTGTATGTATGTATGTAAGTCTATCCGATCATATGTTCCTTCATAGTTACTAATCGGCTTAACCGATTTTGATGATTCATACGTCATTCGATTCGTCTTGTTATATTATACTTATAATATATTAATTTACTTATTTATATACTAAATTAATATACTTATAATATATTAATACTAAAAATATACTAGTGCAGACTCAGTCAGTTAATTTTGAAAGCAATTTTGAGAAACATTATTGTGAAAATTATATTTATTAGGAACTCTGGCGCACATTTTCCTTCCTGTCAATATGACTTCACTATTCTCATGAAACTTTGAAAGGATTTCGATGCTATATATTCGTTATGCTGCAACAAGTAGATTAGCCCTATTTATAGAACTTAACAGCATGTGTGGCTTTTTGTTCGAAAAAAACCTTCATAAAATTAAAGGAACGTTAGGAGTAAGAAACGAAAATTCCTTGGTTTTTAACGTGAAAAAAACGTGCTCGTAGAAACTTATAAGTTTATTTGTATAACTAAATTCATAATAAAATACAAAAACAAACTAATCAAACCAGGGCAGGTCGACAGTATACCTATAAAATATAAATATTTGTCAATATTAATTTCGTACTGTTTTTATTATTTTGATTTTAAAATGCAATAAAGGATGTATAAATATATGAAAATGAAAAAATGAAAATATTCTTTATTGCACACCATTATTTTACATTACATAGTAGACATTAAAAAGAAATAGTACAATTGGCGGTCTTATCGCTAGAAAGCGATCTATTCTAGACAACCTTTGGGTAGAGAGAAAGACAGAGAGAAGGAAGGGTATATGATGTGTTTTTCGTTTCCTCATACTTTTCTTTGTTGTGTGAGCTCATAGGATTTCGGCCACAGTGGCCAATGTCGAATCTCAATGAGACTAGTCATGTGTCCAGAAGATATTATAGTTTCAAGTGCACAAGTATGCGTGTAAAAATCAGTGCACTTTCTATTCCTTTCACTCTGAAATGATGATGAAGATACTTCGAATTGACCGGAGGGAACGGAGTTTTCCCTTCGGCTTTAAGTCGATTTTTGGACTACGATTTCAAAGTTTGGGAATATTTTTCAACTTTCAACTAAGTACAGTTATGTATTCAGCCCTTTTTAGCGTCCCACTGCTGGGCACGGGCCTCCCTTCAATACGAAGGGAAACAGGCCATAGTCCACCACACTGGCCGAGTGCGGGTTGGCGGACTTCACATGTCTTTCGAAAACTTGCTAGGTTTTCTCAGATATGCAGGTTTCCTCACGATGTTTTCCTTCACCATAAGACAAGTGGTAATCATATTAGAAATGATTCGCACATGAGAATATCAGAGGTGCGAGACCTGGGATTCGAACTAGCTTCACTCGGTTCCCAAAGCGAGCGCGTTACCACTGGGCTACCACTGCCCACAACTAAGTACAGTTAACTCGAAGTAAAATACCTGATCTTGTATTTATCGTTCTTGACAAACATCTGTATCATAACATGTGGTAGTAAAGACATTCTCCAGAAAGCAAAAAATAAAGTCTCTTAACACGTAACACGCTGTAAGTGAAGTCTGGTGATGGTTTCCGAGAACACGTCTGTCCTTTGTGCCATCTCCCGGAAACGTACGAATTAATATCTTTATACTCAAACTACAAATGATTTACAGCGCGTTACCACCTGCCGCACTGACGGATTTATGCATGTACTAACTGTACGACATCGACTTACTCATAACCATCAAAATATATTATTATAGCACGTTATTTACCAAGAAAAATAAAAATATTTAATAAGAAATCAGCTTTCGTGTAAGCATTCGACGATAGTGGTGAAGCCGTTACAATTATGTCAGCTTGTTGTAGCACTTGCAATATAGCGTCGGAGGTAGAATAAATATATAAATATCGTGAATATTTACTTACTATAATCTGAGAAAATATAGGTCAACACAGGGCATTGAATTTATGAAATCCTATTTATGTATAATTTATACATCTATACATATAATAAAATTGTAACTAGGTCGAATCTGTACATTAAACATTTTTTGGAAAATCTTATTAAAATAGACATTTTTATCGATACAGAGTTTTTAGAATTTTTGTCTGTCTGTCTGTCTGTTACCGCATCACAGAAAAACCACTGGAGGGATTTTGATTAAATTTGGTATGGTGATAGCTGGTTATCCGGGTCAACATATCTCATCTATGAGAAATCTATACTAAACGTTAAAACGTTTCAAGGGACGAACCCGAGCAGAATGAGGGTGAGTCGCTAGTATTAATATAAAAGTAAGTTCTCCTAATTGATTTATTAACAGCCTATAGACTTTCCTAAGAGGCTGAAAATTTGGTCAGTTTTTCCTACTATAGCATTAGAAATTAATAAACTGAATAAAGATTCCGAAAGTTTTTAAAATAAAAGGAAAAATATTTAAGTATGTTTAACTTTAATACTGTTCCTCATTCAGCTTACAAAAACCAATTAGTATGTGATACAATTATCGAGGTGGTGTTTTTTTAGATTAAGATGTATGTATTCAGCCCTTTCTTTTTTTTTAACGTCCCACTGCTGGGCACGGGCCTCCCTTCAATACAAGGGGGATCAGGCCATAGTCTACCACGCTGGTTGGCAGAATTCACATGTCTTTCGAAAACTTGCTAGGTTCTCTCAGACATGCAAGTTTCCTCACGATGTTTTCCTTTACCGTAAGGCAAATGGTAATCATGTTAGAAATGATTCGTACGTGAAAATATCAGAGGTGCGAGACCCGGGATTTTAACCCGCGTCACTCGATTTCCCAAGCGAGCGCGTTACCGCTGGGCTACCATTGCCACTACAGATTAAAATAAACAACATAAATCGAAAAAAAATACTTCTATTCAGTAAACACTATATTTTAATATTGGTCAACTAATTCAAACCACTTTATATCAAAACAAAAGTAAATAGTATTTTATCCATTATAATGTCATAAATTAAAAATAGCTTAATAGGCGTCCCAAAACACATGAACAGACAGATTGTTTCATCTCTCGTTTAATAAGGTGTAATGATCGCGGAAATCATACGAGCGTGACGCGTTACATCGCGTTGCCGACGACAGACGGTTACACGCAAGTGTTCGCCACAATGAGGAAGTTGGTGAATGAAAACTTTAATGTATAAATTGTTCACAATTACATACAATAAAACTATATGATTTCTAACAGAGCCGTTATTAAAGACAAAATTTACGACATAGAATTAATGACTAAAACTCGTTTCATCACAGTAATTTCATTAACAGTTTCACTCGCATATACCACGATACTTTTCATGATCTACATGATCTTTTCATACTTATAATCGGATTTTGTCGCGATCTTATTGTTGTCTGACCTTACGAATGCTTTACAGTAAACATGATGACGGGAGAAATTAGGCCGGCCATACACGAACTGCTCGAGGAGTTTGCCAGTGATCAACATAAACGGACCGCTCTTGTAGTCATATTCAACAGCTTAAAGCTGCCATTAAAAACTGCTGGAGCAGTTGATACCAAATGCAGCAGTTGGTATAAGCTACTCAACAAGTCACAATTTCAATTTCATTCAAATCAGTAGCAACATGGATTCTGAGGAAGAAGCACTACTACTGCTACTTTTGCTCAGACGACGACGACGTGGAATGAAGAGCGTTGGCGGAGGTAACTGCGCGAGAGCAGTCGACAACTTGAGCAGTCGGTGTAAGCCTGGCGACTGCTTGACCGCACGATGAAATTTCACCGCGCTGACAACCGCCCCAAGCAGTCGCAACTGCTTGAACGGTTTCGTGTATATATATATAGAAGACTGTAGTTTGCTATGCGGTCGTAACTTCAAGCAGTCGATACTAGCTGCTTCAAGCTGCCCGTGCATGGCCAGCCTATCTGTAATTCAATCGCGAAAAAATTGTTTCATTTAAATAATTTTGACGTTTAAATACAAATCGAAAAAGTGGACATGCGTTCTTTAATTTGTCTGTCTGTCTGCATTTTATCCTCATATATATTTTTTTAATTTGTCATTTTCAATAATTATAGAATGACATCATGTCCACGCATTCTTAACAAAAATTTGTTCATACATAGGTTTTTACTATTCATTATGTAATACTCTGCTATATCCCATTAAATATGTATTAAATACATGTATTTAGAGTATTTATTTATTATTGATTTATTTATTCGTTTACCAAATAGGTACAAAAAAAATCATTTATTCAAAACTCAACTCTCGAGCGCCTTGCCTTCCATGTTGAACAAAATATATTTAACACCAACATAATATCACAGTCTTATGAGTAAAATAGCATGCATGATTAATTAATACTATGAAGTATATGCTGTTATTATATTAGGGCTATTAATTGAGTTATATTTTGGAGGACATTACCAGTTATAACGTTGTTTATTTGTTTATCCCTGAACTATCCGCGACTGTATCTGTGCAATGTACGAGAATTGTACAGTAAGAAAATGTTTGTTCTACACCAATAAGTCTTAGCTCAAGTCATAAATAACATTGCACTTACCTTGCCTTTAAACTATATTTATGTAAAACATCGTAAATTTTACTACTGTTTATTAAATATATAGCAAATTATTGATATTTTTGGCATTCTTATATATCGTAAATTCAATCCTCAGAATAGAGGCCTCGATGAATTTCTAATCGCTAATAAAAAGGTTGTCCTTTGAGTGTTGAAAGTACAATAGTATAAGCGACATTTATCCATGTAGTAAAATTTAAAAAAAAAAGAAAAATAAATTATTTTATAGAACACAAAACCCCTTAGGACTGATTTCAAAACTTATAAATAATATAATAAAATATTCAATAATAAATATTATAACACATGTTTGGCTCAATTTGTAGTGACCCTACTTGCTGTGCCAGCGGTCGCGGGTTCGTGTCCCGCTGGGGGCATTCATATGTGTGATGAGCACGAATGTTTGTACTCCAGTCATGGGTATTTAATATTTATAATATGTATGTATTTAAAGTTATATATGTGTAGTGTATCAACTATTTGGTATCCATAACACAAGCCTCGTAGCTTACCATAGAACTAGATGGTACTGTATGTTAATGTCTCAACATGTTTATTTTTTTATTTTAATAATACGTAAATTAATAAAAAAAAACTAAATAAAAAAAAAAGAAAAATGTCGTAGGTTTTCAGTTGAGCTAGCTGAGTTTTCTGCCTGAGTTCTTAATGCGCAGTTCTTTTCAGATTTGAGGCAATATACTCCAAGCCGGATAAAGTTTTTACGTTACAAACCAAAGATTATTTTTCTGCAATACAAATATCTCTTAAAAAATGAATTCAATTACTAGACTTATGTTTCTGGTGTGTATATTTTCTCTATTTGCACCAGAGAGTGCATATTTTATGTAATGCTGACGCATATATTCGCTATATTTGCAATATTTTACGTAATCAATAAATAAATGAGGTTTCGCATTTCAGCGCCGGCGCAATAAATCAGCCGCGCTGAAAAATAAATACTGCTAATATTTAATTAATAAGTACGTATTTGAAGCTCGATCTAACTTCCTCAATGTCATTCGATGATAAATCCTTCATGCGTATTCGGTTATTATCCTCCTTAACTTCACCTCAACGACTCCTATTCTCTACCAGCTCCCTTATAAACTAGTCAGGGTCGTGACGAGGAGAAGGGGAAGGAGGGAGTGGGGGGGGGCGGTTAGAGGGTGTCGGAATACACTAATTTAAATTATAGTAAAATATCAAATAAAATATATAGAGTATTGTTGTTGCGACATCACACGTATGTATGTACTTTATTATCGCAAACACATATTATAGTTGGAGAAATGACACGTCCACGAAAAACCTTTAAAATAAATTTCTTAAAGTTTATTTAATTATATCGGTCTTTTGCCCCCATTTGTATTCTTTGTAATCTGCATTTGTAGAAAAAATATATATAGAGGCATGCGGCCGGTAATAAATTTATATTTCAAAGAAATTAAATGTTGTTGAAAATCTGCTCTCGTTTCTTTACAAATTTACTTAAACACATAATACCTAAATACATTAAAATATTGCAGTCTTGATTAATAATATAAATGCGAAAATGTGTTTGTTTATTGCGAATTATTTATAGTGACTCATTAATAGAAGCCTATGTCACTCTCCGGCCCATAAAGTGGTAGCCCTTAGTGGTATCGAGCTATCGAGATAGTCATCAGATCTAACTCACTCCTGTCAGTGTAAGGGGGAGTAGGCCATATTCAGTGGTAGTCGCAGACCAAATGCAGTTTGGTGGACTTCACAGACCTTTCGAAAACTAGTTAGCTGATATAACAGAGATATGAAATATAAACCAGTGATTATACAAATTAATCCCCTTTTTCATGATTATAACTAATGTATTTTTATTTATAAACCCTATATATGTATGTTTAGTACTTATTAGTATGAAGGTACTAGGAACATTGTTCGTACTATCTAGACCTAACTTTGTATATAGTTTAATGAATTAATTGTAACTCAGAAGTATTAATCTTCTCCGTATATAAATAAAAATGAATGTTGGTAAGCGCATAACACAAGAATGGCTGGACCAATGTGGCTAATTTAGTTTTTTGTATGTTCCTTAAGGTCCACGGAAGGTTTTAATACTAAAAAAAAACTATATCCATGTTACTATATCCAAGCTAGGGACGAACCCGAGCCAAGCGAGGGTGAGTCGCTAGTTTTTTCATATTAATTATATGAGAACTAAAAAAAATACTAGCAATTTGTAATATTGTTGTTACTAGAGTCAATAATCCCAAAATAACAAACCAAAAATCGCCAAACAAATTAAATAGATGCATTGACCGTCTAAAAGCATCCTAAACTAAAACCGTCCTAAATATAATTTAGAGTACAACATGTTGACAGATGAAGAGCGAATTTCGATTTATGGCCATCTGTCCGTATGTTGGATGTAAACACTAATTAAAAACATATCACTTTCGTGTACTGTGTGTCGTCGGTGCAATCTTATAACGACCGTCGCTATCTGTTATCTAAGTTGTACGAATATGTAGAATTTTAAGTAAAAGAATAATCTTTATATGTAGTTATATTAATCCAAGAGCGATACACGTACAAGTAAGAATATATTTTACATAGACCGAGGCGCCAACAAGTGGCAAAAAGATTTAACTAGCTAGGTTGCGTTCCATTTCTATCAGAACTAGTGATAGCCGCGTGGTTGAAAATCAACCATAATTCATTAAGTTATATATTTATTGTCATGCGTATATTACAATATTAATCTTTTCTCAATTTGACCACAGACTTTAACAATAAACAAAAGAGTATATATGCGTGTGTGTATCAAATACATGGTAGTGTGTGTAAAAAAAATATTAGCATTCTGCACTCCTTCACTATATAAACTATAAGTGTGGGAAATTTAATAGGTACTCCTCCGTCCGCGCAATTTTCGTAAAAAGGGGTACAAAGTTTTTGCTTTACGTATTAATATATAGAAGATACATAGCAATTAGTGTATCTTCTTGTACGAGTATAATCGGTCTTACTACTCACTATTAAGACTTTCTATAATAATTGTAAAAGTCCCTGTGTAGGTATATGTGTATGATTGTTACTTGTTCAGGTCGGATCAGACGGATCTGCCCCAAACCAAGCCAATGGTTATTATGTCCATTTGGTACAATTAATTACATTTGAAGTAACTCTTTTATTTATAAATCTATATTATATTCATTCCTTGAATAGGTTCTTTAATAAAGCTTAAAAATACAGTAAATAATTTAAATTGATTTATGCAGGTATTAAAATTACAAAGTCTAATTTAAGGATTTTTTTTAATTATTTCAATTTAGATAAAAGCCATTAATATTTAATTATACTATAAAAAACGTATGTAAAGCTAGCAAAAATGAGCAAAATCGTTTAAAAATAAGTGCATAAACTAGTGCTCAGTAAGTGCTATTTTAGTGCCAAAAGCTAAAATTTGATGCTCTTATAGATTGGCAGAAAGTTAGAAAACTGCTAGCTTAATTAAAAGCTAGCAGTTTTCTAACTTTCTGCCAATACTTTTACTTTACTACTTAATACGCTAACCGCATGACACAGATTCAAATCAATCTAGCAATAATTTAGTGCATATTTAGTGCTAGCTCCATAAAGACAAATATAAAAAATTGTTGTGTACAAATAAAAAAAATGTTTTGCCCAATCTAACACCAAACGAAAATTGACATTGAGACGGTCTTAAGCACGGAAGACATCAAAACCCAATGCGATGAGAGATGGCACATTTGATACCCAATAAAACGTCTACAGACAATTCAACTCGAACTCTACAGTTCGCGCTTGGCCACGAGCCAGCAAAAATACCGTCGTCACGGAACAAAGGAACCCTTTGTTTCCTAAAAGGTCCGAAACTTCCACGTAATTGGTTATTTGTTGTTTTACCAGTTAAGTATTGGTTTTATTGCCGCTGGGTCTTCCGTGATACCTTAAACGACCGAGTAGGGATATTAAATACTTTTAAGGCTTTGTTTATTGGGAATTAACGATCTTTGTAATAAATTAATACATAATTCTTATGTAAAGTACCTAGCTGTGGAATCACTCGTTTGATTGCCATACAAACGTAGACATTGTGTTTTTATATAAGGAGGGTTGTGTGGTTTTAAATGTAAATAGGGGTAGATTTTTACCCCATAACGAGTTATTAACGATGCATCATCAAAGGAACAATCTCTACAAACAAAAATCTCCCATTAATGAAAACTGGATCCAAATTATAACGTTGGTACCCAGGAAATTTAGAGATATTTTGTGGGTACAATTGTCACTTATGTTAAACTATAGAGCTATCCAATGTTGGTAAATCGTGGCTTTGCTATATGTCGTGCATTTTATAAGGTAGGTACTATTACTATTATAATGGTATTACTGGTAATATTATTTAAATACATGCATCGCAACATGGTTCCTCCATAATAAATGATTAACCACTTAATTATTATTTATTATTAACATACTACCTTCACCTAGCTGATATTTTTAATTTCGCACCCGAAAAATACTCTTTCTCCTTTGCCACTCGTTTTCATCCATTTAAATGAACAATAATGATTGTGTTGTTTATATTGACTGAACCTCATTTCAAATCATTCACATGAATGAATGATATCGACGAAATGATATTTTACAACAAGAATGAAATTGACTGAAGTGTTATAGAATGTTTATTATAAAAATAAATCATAAAAAATTGTATAACATTGCAAAAATATCAAAGCATAGGTGCGAGCGACATCCAGCGGCTGTATACATTACATGTTGGCAGCAAACCAATCGGTTTCGTATTCTCCAACCAACCGATCTGTGGAGTAAAATTTTATTTTCTGAGCGCTGTTCTATTTATTATCATTTCCCTAAAAATACGAGATGTTCGTGTGACAGAGTGACAGAACTGTTAAAAAATTGACATAAATTATAGTTAAAAAAACTAAAAAATTAGAACTTTCTTTCTTTTATTGATATAAAACTAATTGAATATAATATTAGTTTTTGTTTTTAACTATCTCATATGTAGATAAATTAATTTTTTATAGGATAAATAGCCATCATTAGTCTGCAAATAAGCTATGTCCGTGCTATTATATTTTAAAGATTGGATTAGCAGATATAGATGGAAACCATCTCATGATGCAGTATATGCACATACTAACACGTTTTCCTATGAAAACTCAGTACAATCTTTCTCCATCGAAAGGTGCGCCATCCAGCTCGGGCTGCCTCACTCCCTCGGGGGGAAGCCCCCACACGGGCCGGCAGCCATTGTGTGCGACGTAGCGCGGGATACGCTCGTCACGAATCATCTCGTAGGCAAGACGAGCGATACTCTCTTGATACTCACTTATACCAGTTTTGTATAGACAGGGACGGACGTAGCCCATCACTGTAAATAATTAAAATAATGCATCCGTACTATTTTTTTAAAGAGAAGTATATTTGTTGGTTCGTATTGAGTTAGGGAACGATGTGTTATTTGCATAAAGAAAGTCTATACATTGGATAGACACATAAATATGACTCATACTATCTATCTATGCCTTCACAAAGCTCGATATCGATACGATTTCTGATATTTTTAAAAGTAAGGCCTACCGCACATATACAACTGTTACATCGACTTAACTGTTTAGTCGAGTTGTGTGCTTGTGTCGATTTCATGACGACCAAACAGTTTAGTCGACGAGGGTGCGCATACAATCAACTCTGTCGTAACATATTTATTTTAGTTTTCTTTTGTTTCGTCCCTTAAGCGGTTGTTTTGTAGAACTCAATTATGTTCTAATACAAGGGCAATGGTAAATAAAAAAAGTACACACTTATGCTTTGCTTATAATAAATATTTAGGTATTTTTATAATAATAATTATTTAGAAAAATATATTTTTACTAATTATAATATATGTTGGGACAATAAAACACGTCGCCAACTGGTTCCATAGTTGATACACTACACATATATAACTTTAAATACATACACATTATAAAGATAAGCACCCATGACTGGAGTACAAACATTCGTTATCATCACACAAATAAATGCCCCCAGCGGGACTCGAACCCGCGACCGCTTGTACAGCAAGTAGGGTCACTAAAAACTGAGCCAAACGTGGCAGCACGACTGTCACGCATCGACTGTTTAGTCGAGTGTATGCGGGCTCCAATACATTACAATACATATTGAGTTGTCGGTCGATAGTTGTTCGACTGATTAGTCAAAAAGCAGTCGATGTGGTTTTTTGATTATTTTGTCGAGCAACTATCTAGTTGATAGTATGCTGTCCTCCATACATTTCCATATACTTTTGACATACAACTAAACAGTTGTTCGATTAAAAGTTGTATGTATGCGGTAGGTCTAATAGTTTAAAATCTGTCCAAATGTATTGATAAATTTCTATTGAAAGAATTCCTTAAAAATGGAACGTATTTTTGTACTATCAAAATCTGATCAAAAAACCACTAGATACGCAATCAGCGACAAAACTAATTTTATTTAAGGTTCAATTTACATTGTTGTATATTTATTTTAAGTAGAATAATAACTAAACACAATTGGTGACAGTTTTAAGAGAACTTTTGCATGGGATTTTATTATGAATCGATCATCTCGTGCTTACTTTTTCGCTACGAGATCATGTACTAGCCACTTTATAGTTAAGGAGTATTATTACTAACGCCTCAAATGTGTAGGAATAGGTTCTAGTGTGGGCTTGTCCATATCTCTCTCGTACAATTCTCTCGCCACTTTCATGAGTTCAGTGTCTTTGATGGCCAGCTTCGGTGCTGGTGGTAAAGGAGCTTCTTCTTCCTTTGCACCTTCAGACTTACATAGAGGTCGCTTTTTCTCGCGAGGTTTAAAGGGCCTTGTTTTGAATTCTATATAAAGAAACAAATTACTGAACTTATTAAGATTAGACTAGAATATTTAAAGACAATCTTTGCAATAGAAAGGTCCAGTCATTCAATAATGGCATATCATGGCATACTAAGTAAAGTTCAACATAATATAAAAAGTTCTCACAGTTGTATCTCGAATTTCTAATAAAAATATATTTTAAGTGTTTCCTTGTCTTTTTATATGTATACCAAACATAAACAACTACACTGTCGATAATATAATAATTTATTCCATAGATAACGCACAAATATGATCGACGAGTGACGACGTAAGGCTTAGCTCGGATATAGCCGGAGCCATCGCCGCACATGCTACGGATTTATTCAAAATACGAATTATGATTCAAATTAATAGAATGTGTTTATTTACGTTAGAATAAGGCTAGGTTTTTAGAAACAAAAATATGAATAAAATATTAAAATATATTATTTTTTTACGAATCCTACATTAAAATCTAGGATAAAACAAATTATTATTAACAATATGGCTGACAGTATCAAATCACTTATGCTTACTACACATACCTACTATTTATTATAATTAAGTACCTCTTATCAATAGTTAACAATTTTTACTATGGATTATAATTAATTAATAGTTTATTTCAAAAGAAATAATCTACACATAAATAAAATTAAAGTGTCTGTTTCTAATGTCAAAATAACATCTTTTTAATAAATGCATATGAAATTATATACGGTAGGTATTTATTTGTAAGAAAAACACAGTTATTTAAAATTTTTGTCCGTTTGTTCTGACTAATCTCCGAAACGACTGGACTGATTTCGACGGGACTTTCACTGGCAGATAACTGATGTTATAAAGAGTAACTTAGGCTACTTTTATTTTAGGAAATAAACTAGGGTTCCGCTCAAAAAAAATTAAACCGTACGTAGGTAAAGTAACGGACGTACCCGGGTAAAGCGAGGGTAAGTCGCTAGTATTCTAAATAAAATATCATGTCAATTCGCTAAATTATTGCTTATTCTTATTTTATTTATCACTAGCGACTCACCCTCGCTTCGCTTCGGGTTCGTCCCTAGACAAAAACAGATCTATCACACGGGAACCGTACATTTTTCTGGGATGATATATAGCCTATAGCCTTCCTCAGTTAACGGGCTATATAATGCAAAAAGAATTTTTCAAATCGGATTAGTAGCTCCTGAGATTAGCGCGTTCAACTAAACAAACAAATAAACTCTTCAGCTTTATAATATTAATATTAGTATAGATGTATCTATCTAACCAGGCGAGAGATGCGCGCAATAATCGTTGTAGTACGTAGACTGTCCGCGTAAACTCCTCATAGTTGTTTTGATAAATTGCTCTATTTCTTCGTCCGTCCATGCTTTCTGAGCAAAATAAAAATTTCAAATAAGTTTTAGTTTTCAATAATTCATTTGTGTTTAATTATTTAAGGCAAGTAACATATGTATTTGTTTACAATAATACTGAATGAATTTCGGTGTGATTTTATTAGCCATTTTATCTATACATCTATACAGATTAATAAAATTGGAGTGTCTGTTTGTAATGTCAAAATAACTGCTTTTTACTAAATGCATATGGATGTATACACGGTACATATACCAAAACAACATTTTTTACAATTTTTGTCTGTCTGTCTGTCTGTTTGTTCCGGCTAATCTCTGAAATGGCTGAACCGATTTTGACGGGACTTTCACTGGCAGATAGCTGATGTAAAAAGGAATAACTTATTTTAGTAAATAAACAAGGATTCCGCTAAAAAAAGTTAAAACCAAATTAATTAATTAATTTTGCTTTGGGAAGCAACCTACGGACGAACCCGAGCAAAGCGAGGGTGACTCGCTAGTAACTAATAAAATTGCAAATAAACGAAAATATACAAGAGTATAATATACGATTTGCAGTGCATTTGCAAGCGATCCTATAACGTACTTTTAGCACGACTATAAGATGGCGTTGATGGTTTTATTGAACAAGAGTGTCAAAAGTCCCATGTTCCATGACAGCAAGCATGGTTTTCTTAGTAACCCGGCGAAGGATTTCTTAATAAGGGAAAATGATGCTAATATGGTGGGACATCAGTTCCTCATCTAGTTCCATGGTAAACTACGAGGCTTGTGTTATGGATACCAGATAGTTGATACACTACACTTATGTAACTTTAAATATATACATATTATAAATATAAACACCCACGATTGGAGTACAAAACATTCGTGCTCATCACACAAATGAATGCCCCCAGAGGGGGCCCCTACCACTACAAACTGAGCCAAACGTGTCGTCAAATCGTGTTTATCATTTTCCATACATTTATTACACTTAAATAACTAGGAATTGCAAAACCCTATAAACTAGACAGGGGTAATTCCTTCAAAACAACAAAATAACAAATAATAGCATTCAAAATGTTTAACACTAACATCTTCTGAGCCCGTTTTTGGATCTAACCATTTCCCTTCCAGTTTCGCCCATCTATCTTCTGGACGACATCTGTAATAAGAACAAAACTTACTCTATTAATTGTCAAAATACACGAGCAAAAACCTATGAAATGCTCCTCACGAACTAACGCTTAGATGTCCTAATCTGTGACATTTAACGATAAATTCATCTAGTATCTATAGGTACATATGTACATATATGATATATCTAATGTGGGTATCTGACTTTTCAACTGTTGTAGGTACGCATTTGTAATGCAAGTTGTAACCTACTAATATAATTTTCATAGTACATAGTATTCCAAAAAATGTAGGTTGTAGGAGGTAAATATCTAGACTTTAGACTCTAGAAGTAATTGATTGATATAAATAGATATAGATACTACAGATAAAAAGAAAAACGAAGCGAACGACGCTAATTACCAAGAAAATACTAAGCTTAAGTATCAATTTAAAAATATGAATGTCGTTAAATACTCCTATATTTTACAAACGAATACAACTTACATTTTAGTTTTCCGAATGGGATGCTGCCGATATTCGTCAAAATATTCCGTTAGAAAAGACATTGTTGACACCGCACAATTTAATTTTTAAGTACACCTAAATAAAACCTAAGCTCATTTAACGTAAAATTTATTCATTCGAACCGAGTTATTAATGATTATTATAAATATTTAAAATTTAACAAAATCAAAACTAATTTTGACGTTTTTCCATAGATTAAAAATTTTATTTATTTTATTTATATCAATGAAATAGCTGTATGTTAAATTGATGTGGCAAAGAGGTTGTCTGCGATGTTGCCGAAATTACAACAGCTCTGCATGTTTTGGGGTAAATCTACAATCCGACTGGCATTTTTCTAATTTCCCTTTACAAGTTTCTTTCGTAATGATATCACGGCATCGCATGACTTGTATTTAACGTATCGTAAACATTTTACGACTATAAATCATGCTTGTATTATGGATATACTATTTAGTTTAAAATATATCATAAGGCAGTAGGCACATAAACTGTAAAACTGCAACCTTTTTATTTCGTTATCTCCTTGCTTTGAAATTAGTGATGTAATAATGTTAGTTTAGTTTATTATATAACTACTAGCTGACCCGGCAAACGTTGTTTTGCCATATAAATAATTTCCTATTACTAAAATGGCTATTAAAAAATAAGGGTTGATCGTAGAAGGGTAAAAATTGAGGATTGTATGTATTTTTGTATGTTTTATCATAAAAAAATAGAAATTAAAAATTTTGTCTAAAAAATAAAAAAAAAAATTTAGGGGTGGACTACCCCTAACATTTAGGGGTATGAAAAATAGATGTTGGCCGATTCTCATAGATACCGGATAAGCACAAAAAATTTCATCAAAATCGGTCAAGCCGTTTCGGAGGAGTATGGCAACGAAAACTGTGACACGAGAATTTTATATATTAGATTTACTGATCTTCAAAACTCAACTTAATTTGATTAATTATTCGATAATGTATAAGTAAAATATATACTATAATTTGCCGAAATTTAAAAATATCCTCACACCTCCTATTTTTGGACTGAAAAAAATATCTGTTTTTTTGCGGAGTAATAATTACTTTCACATTACAATATTTTCAATAATTTTAATATATTAGACAAATTGAATAAAACGTACCAACGACTACTCACCTCTCACTTATAAACTTCGTTTTAACTCGTTCCTTACATCGCTCATACAATTTTTATGCTCTAACCGCGGCGTGGCGTGACGGCCCGCTGTAAATCACCGTATTTTTAGCACTAATTTGTCGTAAATCTGCCGTCGTCCTCGAAGGTCATTATCGAAATCAATCCAAGGCTCGCAGGAAATTGCACTTCATTAGATGCCTGATTGGTGTATATTTTGAGTTCTATTTGTATCGAATACTAGAATATTTACCTGGAGATGTTTCAATATTTTTATGTCTCTAACACTATTATAGTTTTTGAGAAATAAAATAAAAAAAGACTTTCACCCTTCAACTTGTAACGTATGTATATGACGTTTCCATCCCCTAGGTCAGCGGTTCCCAAATGGTGGTCCGCGGAACCCTAGGATTCTGTGGAAGGGTCACAGGGGTTCCGAGTTCAGTCTGCGGGTTTAATAAAACGTCAAGCATAAAGCTCAATTTTAGTGATATTATTAATAAATACGTGAAAATATTTCATCTATCACATTAAATAGGTTATATTTTTGGTACAATAAATATTATTATAAGTATTTAGTTATTTTCATTTATGAAATGTTTTCAAGTCAAATAAGAAAGTATTCTAACTACAACACATCAGTTTAGTTATTATCAAAATAAATCCGTTAAAAAAATTATGACCAATTAGGGTTCCGTGGCCCAAAAAAAATGGGAACCGCTGCCCTAGGTTATTGAAGTCTGCTTCGGCACAGCTGTCGTCGGGGAGTCGTAGTTGAGTGCGTATGCGATCCTGCGACGCCCCATTAAGACATGTGAGATTCTGTTGGGTTTTAGTAAGTAGTACTGGCTTTCTAGCCGGGAATCCCACATAACCACCTGTATGTATGCAGGTGGTAAACGTGAATGTATTTCCCAACATTAAAATAAAAATACAAAAAGGTATCAAAATATTGTATTGTCATGTGGATTTCACGTATAATGAATTCAACCCTTTTTAACGTCCCACTGCTGGGTACGGACCTCCCTTCAATACGAGGGGGATCAAGCCATAGTCCACCACGCTGGCAAAGTGCGGGTTAGCGGACTTCACATGTCTTTCGAGAACTTGCTAGGTTCTCTCAAACATGCAGGTTTCCTCACGATGTTTTCCTTCACCGTAGGATTAAGATAAGTATCATATTGAAAATGACTCGCAATAAAAACATATGAAAATATTAGGTTCGAGACCCGGATTTGAAACCGCTTCACAGTTTCCCAAGCGAGCGTGTTACCACTGGGCTACCACTGCCTATTCACATAGTACCTACATACAAAGTTTAAATCGATACGACAATAAGAATTAGGCTAAAATCGACTTCCACGACTTAATAACATAATTACATGTGAAGCTAATACACGCGAGTTGGAAATCACGTTAAGTTTAAGCTGAAAGAACAATAAGCGTGAGCCCAACTCACACCGAAGGTTCCATAGCAAGAAAAAATAATTTTGAGATTAATTTTAACGTACTAAATTGTTACGTTAAAAATAAAAAAGATATTTTCCCTTCTACATGTATTTTTCTGATGACATAGATAAGTTTGTATTTCATATTATTACTAAGAGAAACAGAAAAATTTGCGGCCGAATGCAAGAATCAATAGCGGCACGAAGTTGGGCACTATTAGTTATTACTATAGTACGCTGTACAGTATAGGTACACCCCGTTCCTCGGAGACCACATTAAGCTGTTGCTCCAGCGCCTTATCTCGATCGATCGTGTATGAGAGCTAAAAGAATAGAAGTACACTTGTCTGATCACACTTGAGCACTTTTTGGTCTCAGTGAAATTGTAATGTCTTTTTGGCTCTTTTGTATCTATGAAACATAACGAACTCACTTTTATTATTTACTAGTGACTCACCCTCGCTTCGCTTGGGTTCGCTCCCTAGGTTGATTCCCCATACAAACTGTTATCCCCATTTTCACCCCCTTAATGGATTTCCGGGATAAAAACTATCCTATGTCACTCCCAGGGTCAAACTATACTATTCTTACCATCTAAATCGGTCCAATAGTTTTTGAGTTTATTCGTTACTAGCGACTTACCGTCGCTTCGCTCGGGTGCGTCCCTAAGTACGTTTTAATTTTTTTAAGTGAAATCCTTTTTCTAAAAGTAGCCTAAGTTACTCCTTATAACATCAGCTCCATCACAGAAGTCCTGTCAAAATCGATCCAGCCGTTTCGGAGATTAGCTGGAACAGACACACAGACAAACATTTAAAAAATGGTTTTGTCTAGTACCGTATACACTTTCATATGCATTTAGTAAACAGCTATTATTTTAACATTACAAACAGACACTTCAATTTCATTTATCTGTATAGATTTAACCTACAGCAAGCAGATCTCATAAATAAAATACATATTAATACTTACATGACACAGTGCTCTTTATTTCAATTAAGTTCAAAGAAGTTTACAATCAAATATGAGTATATTTGATATTACATACTCATATTACATACGTATATACATATATTATATGTATGTATGTCTTAACAGATTAAACATTCTTCTCAAAATGATTCATATTAGACTAAACCAACGATTCAAACTTCACTTATTTCTTCAACTAAAATGTAGTCTATTCGTGAAATTAAAATTTAACTATTATTTTAAATGGAAGTTATGTTGTTGTTTAAAGCGGTCCGAGAGCAAAAGCGGCCTAACGCCTTTATTTCAATCTCATCATCATAATCTGCTCGAATTTAATAATCTATACCAGTGGTCGGCAACCTTTCAGCAGGCAAGGGCCGCACGGCGCGGCGGCAATATCTAGTACAGGCGGGCCGCACGGTGGCAATATCTAAAACAGGCGGGCCGCACTTGTGATATTAAAAACGAAAAAACATTTTATTTTTGTTTTATTTAAAGAAATAAGCAAAAAATAACAAAAAAACACAAAATATATAACTACAAACTTCAGTGTGACGATTGAGGCCGTATTTGAGCGGCTATTTGTTGTAAGTATCTTAGCTTTCATTTTAGTAGTTACAATTCGTAAAATGGCTCTTAAAAGCTCATCTGTGAGACGAGAAGTATAATTATTTTTTCGATAATTAAGGATTGAAAAAGTTTGTTCGTATAAGGAGTACTTATAGAAGTTTTATTTATAAAACAGTCACGAGCCGCATGGGGCCGCGGGTTGCCGACCGCTGATCTATACATAATATAATAAAATTCTAACTAAGCCAAATCTGTACATTAAATTTTTTCCGGAATATTGATGAAATGTGGTATGATGATAGCTGGTTATCCGGGTCAACATATAGGATACTTTTTACTGCGGGAAAATATCTCATCTCTGAGAAATCTATACTAAACGTTAATATGTATTTAATAAATTTAAACATTTTTACTATATGTAATCAAATATTATCATATGTAAATTAATTCAAAGCACACCGCAGATATTACATTTTGTTCTTAAGTTTACGCCACTTTTATATTGATTGCTTTAGTTGTGAATTCAATAAGCTTTATTTGTTCGAGATATCATGAAGTACAACTTAAATTTAACGACCCTGAATATACCTCGGGTACATTACAATATATCCAAAAATATTATATAAAATTATGAATTACTCTTTGAAAATGATTATATAGCCAACGAATATTAGAATATTTTAATTCCCATTTTCATATATGGGAGGCACTATACATTTAATTAGTGTACAAAATCAATTAAAAAAAAAATGAGTGCGTGTAACCTCTACGGGCGGTTGAAGTAAAACTTCTTTGGCGCTGTGGCAGATACCGCAATTAAATTAAAATAAATCAAAATATAAATATAATAATCTTTATAAAAGTATTAATCATAAATATTCATTTCTATAAGAAATAATTAAGTATTATAAAATTAATAATCATAAATATGCATATATTTTTATAAATATAGGTTATGATACAAATATAAATATATTTTTTTAACTATTAATAATAAATTTGACTGTCACTTCCGCAAAACTCATTTTTCCAATATATTGACTTACCCCTCAGTCACGCCTAAAAAAGTTTTACTTCAAAAATCTTATACGAAATGAAACAATATCAATGTACTAAGATCGATTTTATTATTATTTCATCTAACATATAAACTTAAATTATAAAAGACGAAATTCTTTACAATTCGTCCATACACCATTTTAACAATTTTACACAATGAAAACAGAGAGATCGTATGAAAAACAATGTCATAACGATAACGATGAAACTTTAATTAAAAATAGTTTAATTTTGGAAAAATATTACATTATTCACGATCTATCTTTTTTCATCCAAGTGCTGTCACTTACTCTTAAAGTAAAATACCTTTAGAACACACACGCATTCGTGACGTGGAAGATTAGAGATGTAAGGAGAAAGACGACCAGCAAGTACATTAAATCTGTTTCAATCCAGCCATAAATAGATAAAAATATGATTAAATAAAACCAATATTAATTGCCACAAAAAAATACATGACAATATGTACGATTAAAAGAAATTATTACATCGAAGTACAGTTCAGAAACTCTGTTCGATTAAAACAAATTATAACAGGGAATTACAGTTGATAGATTCTTAAAATATTAAAAACTAAAATATTTAACATACAGAATATGAACTTATAATATTTTCAATAGTTTAATTAAATATTATTACATTGATATTCTTAGAAACAATATGGACTGAAACAGAAATACAACTATGTGGCCTTACGTTTAACACTAAGCGGTTTTAGCTAAACCTGTGTAATGTGAATGTTATAAACAAAATATTTATTTAGAAGTATTATTTTAAATAGCACACAGATAATATTTTTTTATATTGATTATACTATGTTAAAAGCTTTTTCTATGAGTATAAATCAACAACTAAAGTATGATATGATTTAGGTACTTGTTTTGTCCGCGGTTTCGCTCGTGGTACATAAATTGTAAAATAGCTTCCGTTACTTAGGGATTAACTGATATATAAAAACATAGATACACATTTCCTAACAAATATCTCTTCAAAAATTGGCGTCGAGATGTGACATTAGGTCAAACCAAACAATAAAACTCAAAAATCAAACGTTCTATTGTCTAAACACAAACTGGGACTTACGCACACCACATAAAGTACTTTTTTAAACGAAACAACGTGCGTTTTAATGTTGTCTTTCGAAAAGCAATAAACAAAAAAGATTTCGAGGACACTTTTGAGACGCTAATTGTGTATCTTGAGTTGTTGTATAGAGATGATAATATAGTAACATTAATCTAACTGCTAAAAATTAATAATTTCGTTTTCTTATTAGTAAGACTCATATGCATGTAATGAATAAAAAATAAACAATATTTCCTGTATTTTAAGTTTCCATATTTATTAATTTAGATATAACAAAGATAATTTTAATGAAGTTTTACTTCTTTAAAACAAAGCTTTTAATAGTTATTTTACTTCTTGAAAGTTTTTTAGTTACATTTCACCATTAAGCTTATCATGTAGATAATACTAAAATTATGAAAACAAAATTACACAATTTAATATAGGTCAATAATTTTATTTTATCGACCAGTCTACTTCGTGTATTCTTCATTTCACGTGACATTGGCGTAGAAATCTATGCTCTACTAGCAAGCTTCAAAGCCATTAACAAGAGATTGAATAAAAAAATTTCATCCATGAAAGATTGTTATATTTATACTTGCTTCAGACAGTCGTAATGTACTTATTATGTTTAAATTACACTTCTTAAGAAAAGAAGAAAAAACTCTATTCAAGTATGTATTTTTTATCTATATATAAAGATATTTTCACCAATTGTAAACTGATTTTTTTTTAATAAAGGCTGGTCCCATATACATTTAAAAAAAAAACACTCCACTCCTAACAGCGAAATAATAACTTTAAAAAAAATCATAGAATAGTTGTGCCTTTTGTCAGAATGAAATCATCATAGAAACATTATCTAATATACACAAGTCTATCTAAAACCGTTAGCGTTTCAGCATTGCTATTCTGTACCAACTTTTATATCACGACAGGTGACTTTATACGTACTAAGTGTATGCGGAATCAGCTATCGAATACCACAAACCCACACACAATAGGGACCGTTCAAGTATTACACAAGCAGGCTGAAGGGGCGGGGGTGCACTATTTTCTTACTTTTACTGACAGAGGGGGCGGAAGGATATTAAAAATCTTTGTAAGAAAAATAAACTAAAATAATAAAGTTTCTAAAACAATTTTTATAATTTAACTGAATAACTGCTGCTTTTGTTATAATTTCACCGAATTACTTTGTGTAGTATCGAGATGTTATGATACAGGAAAAGAAATTACAGGGTAAGGAATTATTACAAATATATATCTTTAATGATGAACAGATGTCTGTTTTAAATCGACTCTCATTTAGGACTAATTTTCTAACATTATACTACCGGACATCTCGTCTTTATCTGCGTTCCTCACATCAACTTAGTTACCCTCAGCTATACTACTCATAAAGCCTGTAATTTTACATACATATATTAGATATATGTATGTACATACAGTGCCCTCCAAAAGTTAGTTGAAATTTATTCACCTCGTCAATTTTGCCATATATTTTCTAAAATATGCAGTTTTAATGATGGAACTGTTTACTATTTACGTTTGGATACACTCTTCTAATACCTACAGTAAGGAATTCACCGAAATTCATTTTGTTGTCGTCCATAATCCATGTTTATTTGCACACTACTTGAACTAAGTGCGTCAAAAGTTAGTTGAAATAGGAATCTATCACCAGTTTACTATACTCTCGCGATTTTAATCTTATTTATTAATATTGTTAGAACAGTGTAAGTAGTTTTCATTAAATAATTAGATATTATAAGGTGACTTAACTGAGTATAAATAAATAATGGCTTCGAGGGGAAAACTAACTATAGAAGAAAGAACAAAGATTGTGTGTGGATACAAAAAATTAAAAACTTTAGTACCGTGCAAAAATTATTTAAAGTTAGTCCTAAAAGGGTGCGAAAAATAATGAAAAAGGGTTTAAAATGTCTTAGTCTTGTAGATAGGCCACGGTCGGGGCGTCCTAGAGCTACTACTTCTGTTGATGATTGACAAATAATGCGGCAGTGTCTAATTAATCCCAGGATTATGATACGAGAGACCAAAGATCAATTATAGGAAGCAGGAACCTCGGTTTCTGAAACTACTATCAGGCGACGCCTGCATGATGCTAATTTACGAGGTCACGTTGCCAAAAAAGAACCTTTAATAATATCGATCCAAAAAACGAAGATTGGTCTCTGCCTTCAAGTATTCGGATAAGCCAATAGATTTTTGGAAGAAAGTTCCCTTTAGAGATGAATCAGAGTTCCAACTACTTGGAAATCGACCTCGGAAAACTGTTGGCGCAGTAGCAATGATAATTCTTACAACGTCAAATACTTGCAGCCTACTGTCAAAAAAGGCGGAGGGAGTGTGATGTCATTGGGGGTGCTTTTCTCGGTATGGTATGGACCGACTGCAAATAATTGAAGGTAGGATGATAGCACATATGTATTGTAATATTTTGAGTGACAATTCCAAACAGTCTGCTGAAACAATGGGGTTAGGTCGGACTTTCAAGGTCCAACAAGACAACGATCCGCAGCATACAGCAAGGGTAACTAGAGAGTATTTTAAATATAACGAAGTGAGTTTACTGGAATGGTCTTCAATATCACCTAATCTTAACCCCATTAAACATTTTTGGGATGAATTATACCGCAGTATGCCTATTTCGGTCAGGCGCAACAGAAATTTATTTTAAAATAAAGTTCTTGAAACATGGTCGACTATACCAGACAAAATATTACAAAATCTTGTAGAATCAATGCCTAGACGACTCAGAGCAGTTCTGCAGAATAATGGCGATCATACGAAATATTAAAAGTTAAGATATTAGCAAAGACATAATCCGTAAAATAATTTTTCAACAATTTCAACTAACTTTTGGCATCGTAACTTTACTTTTTATTTACATAAATTTTAATTATTAAAATTGTTATGATTGTTTTATTAATAGAAATATTCTGAATTGATTATATTTTAATAAATAGTTATTAAATCCACGATTTTATTTGGTTATATTATAGTTTTTTTACATTTCTTACATTATTGATGATTTCAACTAACTTTTGGAGGGCACTGTAATTATTCTGAGAAATAACGCCACTCTACACTTTCATATTATATAGCAGGCTTGAAAAAATACAAAATATTTATTGTCATTTGTGGACTTTTCAGGTTAAATAAAAATCATTTTATGAAATTTTAGAAATTATTTGATGAATATTTAAACTGGGAATTAGCATGTAGTCTAAAAGAATCTTACGTCTTATCATTTAGGGGGGAGGAGGGGGCTAAAATCCTTTGAAAAAATGCTTACGTAATACTCGAACGGCCTCTACGTAGTTACAGAATACCAACAAAACAGGTCTACATTCATGTGGTCGATTCGGAACCTAGCACGTACATATATGGCCGCCGCGTCGTGCTCGAAGATCTCGTCGGTGGCGAGCGTGTGCGGGTCCAGCTACCGAGTACAGGTGCGGAGTCAGAACCTGGCGCGTATGTAGACGGCGGCGACGTCGTGGTTGGCGTAGCCGAGGCGCTTGGCGTGCTTGAAGATCTCGTTGGTGGTGGCGGTGAGCGGCAGCGACTGCTCCAGCGCGTCGCCCAGCCCCAGCGCCAGCTTCAGGTCCTTCTGCATGTGCGTCAGCGGCTGGTGCGTCGAGTACGACGACTCGATCATCGCTGCAACGTGCCGAATATTATTTAACCTTAGGTATGAGGTGGGATGGGTACCGACACCGTTCAGCACGGTAAATTAATGAAATTAAAAATAAAACTATGCTTTATTCAAATAAACTTTTACTTTTGAATCGTTCATTTTCATATTAAATTTAAATTAAATGTCAGTATGTATGTACATAAGGGATCTACCACCGGTTTGGAAGACAATTCTGCTGAGAAGAGCCGACGAGAAACACAGACAACAGTTATTTTTTTTTAAATATATTACGTGAGTATTAACTAATAGTAATTCCGCACATTTAGATCTGCAAAGTATTCGCGATGAAATAATATGTTTTGCTTAATAATATACTTTTAATATTTAATTTAAATTTTTTAAGTGACAAGTACAATATAATGTGGAATTTCATCATACATATATACATACACCTTGTCTTATAAGACTTATTCACTTATTCATATTTATCCAACTGCGGTGAAACTCAAAGGAGGGTGATGTGTTTGTATGTATATATGTATGTATGTATTCTGACCAGTTTCCTCTTAATTACTAAATGGTTTAAAGGATTTTGATGATCCATACATCGTTTAATTTGTCTTGCTAACGCAAAATATGTTATAGGGTATATAGATACAAATATAAATAAAAATCTAGAGCGCCAATCTGTGCGTCATGGAAAAAAAATTCAAATCAATCGAGTGGGGTATCAAAATACAGGTTTTTAAGAGTTTTTACGCAGTCGAGTTGTTTTTATTTTTGTAAATTATTTCTTATTAGCTTATAGTTGAAAGTGCACGGGTATCGTGCAGCCGGGCGGCGGTACCTCGTCCCTTGAGGATGAGGTGCGGCGAGGCCAGCGGCGTGAGCGCCAGCACGTCCAGCAGGTCGGCCTGGCTGAGGCCGGCGCGGTCGGCCAGCGCCAGCCCCTCGGCCAGCGCCGCCAGCGACACGCCGCACACCACCTGCAGCACCGAGTTCATCTTCGACGCGTTGCCGATCTCGCCTGTGCACCACACGACAAACACACGCCATTGAAACGATACTGTCATCATATTTAGCTAGCGACTCACCCTCGCTTCGATCGGGTTCGTCCCTAAGTTGCTTCTCCATACAAACTTTCATCTCCTTTTTCACCCCCTTGAGCGACGTTTTCCGGGATAAAAATTATCCTATGTCCTTCCCAGCTTCTCAAACTATCTTCTTACAAACTTTTGTTTAAACCGGTCCAGCATTTTCGAAACTTTTTCAATACAATTTCGATACAAACAAACAAATCTTCCCTCTTTATAATATTACTTTAGATAAAATGCACCAATGAAATACGTTACACTTAATATAGTCTATACTATATATTATAAATTATAGTTGAATTTATGCTTACACATGTAGTTTTAACCAATAGAAAAAACATATCTAGAAAGGCTACATTCAAAAACATGTTACAAAATAATATACCAATATAATGACAAATAAATATTCTTGTGAATTAAGTCAAAAAAATTGCGTCTTCATCTTCTTCTAAAACCCAAACAAAAAAGGGAAACCCATCCCACAACTATGAACTCCTTAATACGAGAAAGAGTACAATACCACTACGCTGACCACATACGAGATAGCTAACGACTGCACATTTTCCTAACGTAACAATTTCTTTATTCTTCAAAAACCCTTATTGTTTTTCGAAAAAAAAATAGATATATAATTAAGTGTACTACTAGGTAGTAGACTAATGACATGTAGTAAAAAATTGTAATAATTTGCCGAATATTTTGAATTTGAATTTTGAATTTGATATTACCTCCCTAAACTAAACCTTTACCAGAAAAAAAAACCGTTGAAATCGATCCAGCAGTCTCAGAAATTAAGCACAATGGGGGCGACAACTAATTTGAAACCACAAACAACATAACGGCTCGACAGATTTTAATCAAACTTACAATGAAAATAGCTTGTCCTGGATTGACACAAAATCTACATTGTTACAAGCCCTAATAAATAATAATTTCATATTGCGTCCAAAAAGTCAGCCGCAGCCCGTGACATATTATTGATGACGACGACCCGTGACGACTTTATATTATTTCTATTTGAAATAGAACTTAGAGTTCATCTTAATCTTAATTTAAAAATAAAAAATGTACGGATATACAATACACTATAAGCATCGTCAATATAAATATTTAAAAACTAAATATTATAATACTCGTATTATTAAAATAGTTATAATCCATATAACATTGTAAGATTGAATATTCTTATGATTTTCCTTTTCGTAAGAAATACATACTTTTCATTCACTCATTATCATTCATCACTAAAAGTTTTCATTTGAGTATTTGAGACGCTTAGATTTGGTCGTTGACGGTTAAAATACCAAGCGATATCTAATATTCAAAACTATAAAGAAAAGTGCAAAAATAGGCTTTTCAGACTCATTCAAGCTTTCTACAAACTTACAAATAAATTTAACATGCAAATCAAAAAATTGTGTATAAAATTTAACTTTCTGGCCACGAAGCATATACCACTAAATAAAATAAAACAAAATGCGACAAATGTATTAAAAAGATGGCTTACACTACACTACAATTTCCGTTCAAAGTGAAATATCTCTTAATAATCGAAGTAATATTTTATAACTTAGAAGAAAAAAAAAACTTTTTAAGCTGACGAAATTTTTTTTAGATCTAATAATACTCTAAATAAAAAAAAATACAAAAAATAACAATTAATGAATAAAATCTAAAATCAGAAATAGCATAACACAACCAACTCAAAACTCAAAACGTGCAAATCATTCATAGAACACACACAAGGCACGACAGAAATGGCATCAACCAAACAACCAAACAATTCAAAACCACTTCCACTCTGCGCATCAAACGGCAAACGAGCCAGTCCAAAAGCCGTGGTCCGTCAACGACCAAGTTTCGTCGCGCCGGCAACCGGAGACGTGGACTACTACCAAGGTAGAAGGAGTTCTTGCTCATCGCCTTGAAGCAGGACTGGCAGTCGTCGAACAGCGTGCGGTCGCCGGCCGCCAGGATGATCAGCGTGCCCTCCTCCGCCTGCGTCTTCGACCCTTGGATCTGGGGACATACGAACATAATTCAAATCAAATCAAATATACTTTATTCAAATAGACTTCTACAAGCACTTTTGAATCGTGAATTTAACATTTTTTAATTTAAATTAAATGTCAGTGTAGTCAGTCCGTGAGGAATCTACCACCGGCAATTACAATTGCTATTTCTTAATATATTCTATATGTGCAATATGTGGGTCGAGTCAGATTATTTAGTTTTTGAAAAATTCTCACAAGCATTTCCATGAGTGTCAATATGTCATCCAAACAGACTGTAAGAGACTGTATGACAGGAATAGTGCGTTAATGGGCCTACACCATACTATTTTCGGCCTTTATGGTCAAAACTGGTTAGGAGGACATTATCATTATGGATAATGATAATAAAAGCTTTGCTTAGCAATTTCCTTGCTTTATAAAATAATTAATATTCGTTATATCGTAACATAAGCAAAAACTAGTATATAATAATTCATAAAAAAATTACTTGTGCTTCAAGATATCTGCCGCCTTTGCCACTGATCGCTTCAACTATGTCGTGCGACGTGTCCGCATCTATCGATGTCATTTCCACGTAGCCCTTGCCTTCTAAGGATGGACAGTGGAGAACACCACAGTTGCCAAACACCATCTAAAATTAAAGAAATTAAAATATTAATACTAATATCATTATTGCGTTCGATTTAATTTAATGCGAAAAAGATTTGTTCTCGTAAAGTTATTCAGAACTTTAAAATTAACCTTCAATAAAATAGTAATTTTATAATCATCATCTCCCTGTCCGTTTCCCAATCACTTGGAGTCGTCGCAGTACATCCTTCCGTACTGCTGATAGGATTTAGCAAAAGTTTTATGACCGGCCGCCTGCGTGATATCAACCCTCCTTGGAAATGCTACTTGTTTATTTATAATAAATATGAAGTAAAAAATTGGTTTTTATCAAAATCATAAGGTGAGACATCTGAATATACCATCAAATGAAACATCTTAAATATTATATAACAAATGAATAAACTATTGAAACCGAAAAATAATTGTATCACACACAGTACACAATATCAATTCATTTTTTAACTATTATACTCTACATATTGAACTGAATACCTATAATTTTTTTAGGTAAAAGTCAGGAAATTCATAATTTATGTACAAAAGTTCCGTGACGTTAGAGACACTGTCTAAACAATTTTCCGCTTCAAATTAAAACTTTTCTGAACTCATTATAGCTTCATGGTGCTTTGGTGATAATTTGATGAACCATAAATCATATCGTATTATACATTCCAAAGGTCACAAGACAAAGGTTATGTTAATATAAGGTCGACCTTTACCCTTCAACGTCAAGGAAAAACGTATATATAATATGTTACTCGTATATGTATGTTACGTAAAAGCCACTTACTTATATTGCCATATTAATTATTATTTATGCCTAAAAGAAAGAAAATCTTTGCAATAACCGTCCCAAATGGATCGTATAATAATTAATGTATAATCTATATAAAATCGTTACGAAGCAGCGCACTTAAGAATGGCTCGATCGAATTTTTCTTTTAAGTGTTCATTATAGTTGGAATAAGTCACTTGTTACATTTTTTTAATTTAAATTAAATATCAGTATGTAGGTCAGTAAGGAATTTACTACCGGCTCGGGAAGCATTCATTGTAATCCAAGTGTCAAAAATTGCAAAAATTGCAAAATAAGCTTTTAAAACAGTGTTTCTTAAACTTATTGCAGTCACGGATCACTTTTAGAATTTCTAAAATTTCAGACACAAAGTTGTTGTTTTGACAAAAAAAAAAAAAAAAAAAAAAAAAAAAAAAAAAAAAAAAAAATACATTAAATTTAAAAAAAAAAATTAAAAGATTATTGGTAATTTACTCACACTTAATTAAATATTATCAAATATAGCTAATGAGAAGGATGCTGTTGTTTGGCCTCAATGAGCTCATGAGACCTCATGAGATGGATGAAACAAACGATGGGTTAGTTTACTTAACAATTTTTTAATTAATTTTTAATTTTTAAGCTGCGAACACCTGGCACACATATTACGGAACCCTCCCGGGGGTCCGTGGACCCCACTTTAAAAAACCCTCTTTTAAAGCAAATGTACATATTTTAGAATAAAATATCTAATAACGGTAGGAGAAATGTAAAAAATATTAATGCCTGGAATTGAGGATAACACTGTACTTGTCAAATATGCATACTGTAGGAACATTACTTCCGGAAGTCTCACACAAGGAGTATTAAATATTTAGTTTATACATAAGCTCTTGGAGAAGATTTATATTTGGAGGGGTTTATAAAACATTCAACGTTTTTATCTTATTGATACTTAAACATCGTATATAGAATAAAAATAAACTTCTGTATAAGCTATTTTATAATAAAAACAAATTAAAGTGATTTTAAGAAAAAAAAAATATTTCAAGACTCATTATGAACAATATGTTGGAAATAAAGTCTTTTGTATTTATATTTTAAGCTTTTTTTATTACTATCTTACCTCCTTAGCCGCCTGAGGGTCGGCGACGCACGAGAAAGTGATGTCCGCCTCTTCCACCACATCGCAGGGTGTTACTGCTATGGTAGCACCGACTTTTTCAAAGTCTTTACACTGAGGACAAAGCAGGAAAAAAATAAAATACACTGTTATACATCTTTTAAATTAATATAGTAAGTACCAGCTTTTATGGTCTCAATTAATACAATTGTTAATTATTTGCCATTTACCTAAGTTTCTTTTATGAAAAAAAGTTTGCAGGGAGAGGGATTTATAGTAATTGTATCAAAATCCAAATAATTTAATTATTGAGTCAGCACTTGTTTTGAAATATTGCTATCATTACAAAGATTATTTAAGAGATCAAAGCTGCTCCTAATATTTTGTTAAGTATAATAAATAATTTATAAAGTCTTAACAATAATTTATTAGTTTTAATTTTATTAAAGCATTATAAAAACAATACTAAACTACTATTCCATATACAAAGCGCCATCTATACACAAATTATATAAACAAAGTCTCCCCAGACCGTCACTAGATGGCGCGAGTTGTATAAAGTTGTAAAACGTATCCATGCGCCACGCCAACGATCGGCGGCGCGACGTCAACGACCCCGCGCCGCAATGGCCGTCGCGTCGCGTCGCGTCGGGCCACGCGCCGCCATTTTGATAACGGCTCCTAACATGCTGGCGAGTGGCGAGTAGAGTGGCGGCTAGACATTCACGCACAGGCACAATATGACATTGTGCCTTATAATGCAAATTGCTTTGCAATCAAACTATGGTATAGTAAAATATCACGGCTATGGTTGATTAACTATTTTACGATTCAAATATAAAATATAAATATATCAACAAAATAATTAAAATATTTGTATCCCTATTATTAATATTATAGAAAGATATGAAAGAAACTTTTTACATTTACAAAACACACTATGTCTAGGCCATTATTATATTATGATAGTTGGAATATGTACATCAAGAGGGTGCCACAATACGCGGTCTAGATACCAAATGCAACAGGCTTCATGCACCATTTGATTACATATTATGTACATTTGATTTAATAAATCAATAATTAATTTTGTTGCCTGTATCAATTAATATATTAATTTTTAACTATAATAAAAACAAATTCTCTGTTCAATTTATATTTAAATAAGTATTATAAATAAGTTATATTTTAAGCTTGGGAAAATATAAAAATAACCAACTTCAGAGATAAAAAAATTAACATGCAAATCGTAAACAAACAAGACGTGCCAGTCACTTGGTTATTGATACAAAAATAGCTGCAATTCATAAAGATATAAGTCGATAGACATGTCCGAACTCTAAATATTTATCGTATCATCAAACAATCGTGGGACTATTAAGTGATGTTTGAAGGAGTCGCAAGAGGCGTCTGGCAAGCGAAGGTCGTCAGAAGATTTAGCAATAAAAGTAGTAATAAATAAAACATCTCATGATGGTTATATTTAGGATTCGTGTAATCAGTAATTGATTTATATTATACATATTGGTTTATTGCATATAACAATCTCATAAAATTGAATTTTAAATACTTACTAAATATTTAAGCAAAACAAATTTTTCACTCAAAGTTTCGCATTTGTAACTTATTTTGTTTTTCTTAGGCAAAAAAGCAAAAATTATCAAGACAAAACAGATAATGTAGAAAAATATTATATTATCTGTTGGAACTAGTCTACTGATTTCGGACTTTATGTAACGATTCCATAATTTTAAATTGATGATAACACAACAACAACGTACGAGGGAAGGCTGGAAGCCTCTAAATATTTTCTACCTAGACCCATGGATTGTCGAGACTAAAAATTTATAGTTCATAGTGTATATAATGTATTCCGATTTGGTACTAGTTAATGGTGTCATTGAAAACAATCGCCCACTGCGCCCCACATAACAGTTAGCTAACAAGTATTACATTATTCCGTACAAGTACAGTTAGGGTTGTCACTCTTTTCTTAAGATTCATAATTTTTTAATCAGGAATAAAAAAATATTTTATTGTATGTTTTTATCAATATTATAGCTCCTTATATGAAATAAAAATAAAAATAAAATCTATACTAATATAATAAAGCTGAAGAGTTTGTTTGTTTGTTTGGTTGAACGCGCTAATCTCAGGATCAACTAAACCGATTTGAAAAATTCTTTTTACATTAGACAGCCCATTAACTGAGGAAGGCTATAGGCTAAATATCATCCCGAAAAAAATTACGGTTCCCGTGGGATAGATCTGTTTTTGTCTAGGGACGAACCAGAAGCGAAGTGAGGGTGAGTCGCTAGTAGGTATTAAAATGACATTACATACCTATAGTGTAAAATACGTTCTAAAAGTTATTACGTTAATTTAAATAATTTAATCTTATTTCAATTTGGTGACCCTATTCTGAAATGTAACTAACGGTAACAAATAAGGAAATTCTGTCTCGGACGCCAGACTGTTTCGGTCTGTTATTACAATATTCATCTGTACTTACCAGATTGGACTTCCCTATTTAAATGGACAATCCCTTAATTACTAGCTGAGACTTGCCATTTGAATATTTTTTATCGTTATTAAATAAAAACTTTATAGTTTATTTAGGAGTATTTATGTAAGTTTTATTTTATCCACTCTGCTTTCGCAATATGTAATTTCAGATTAGTTTTTGCCTACTGCGTCATAGGTCACCGATTCTATTCCCTTGCAATGCCTTTGTTAAAACCAACCACTTTCGAGTAAATTGAGAAAAAGTGCGTCATTGATTATACCCAAAACGCTTTATAAACAAAAGTAGCGGAATTAAAAATAATTTATTCCCACTGTCTAATTGATATAACATAAAAAAGTTATATTAGGGAAAAATCAATTTAAAAAAAATTGCGGTCCGACAAGGTTGTGATAAATAACTTCAAAATTATGCAAATTATATAACATACTTTGACACACTAAGCTTTAATAACGGTTTCGAAGAGGAATCTAATACTGTAAAAACCGCACAATAGAAAGTGAACGTTCCACACAAATCTTATGAGTCATACATTTAATCGTCAAACAATACGTTTTAAAGGTACTGTATCTTGCAAATCTATACATATAATAAAATTGTATCTGATCGCTGTCTGTACATGGAAGATATTTGAGAAAAACTATTATTGGGGATCTTTGGTAACGCAATAGAACCCAAAACAATGATGATAATTTTTTTGTCTGTTTGTTGGTTTATCTGTGCGTTTGTGCGCACTAATCTTAGAAACGGCTTAACCCATTTGGGTGCGGTTTCACTAATGTATTGTGGTAAGCTTCACATAACATTTAGTATTTGTTTTATTTCAATCGGCTACTAAATAAAAAAGTTATGTCAATTTAAAGAATCATCTAGGTACGAACCCGAGCGAAGCGAGGATGAGCCGCTAGTTATATAAATCAGTTGTGTTGTAAATTGTTTTTGCTTTCAAATTGTAATTGTACTCGTGTGACATGACGAAATCAGTATTGTTACAACTGCAAAATACATAATATGTGGAGTTACCAATTAAAAAACCCAGTCTTTGGAGTACGCAAATTATTTATTTGTAACATCAATCATGGAGTATATGTTTTAAATAGAACAAAAATAAATATAAACTGTATTCAATCAACGTAATTTTACAATTTAGTCGACAAAATCTATTAGTGGCACTGAGCACTTGTGCGTGCCCGACCGGCGACCAGTTCTCCATTTTTGTAGAAATCCGAATTCATTTAATTTAGAACATTACGCTCTAATTACTGTAATATATTACTACAGTGGGCACAAATATGTATACTTTTTATTTTATATGAGAGCTCCTTTGTTGGCCATTTGATCTATATTTTTGACAGACAGTCAATTATTTAAAATAGAATAAAATATTAATTGTTCTACATTGTTGTAATGGCCATACTACTTTTCATCTGACTTCAAATTACTATTTTTGACGGGTGTATTTTTGTGTGTTACGCAATAACTTGCCACATAATTACATGTACATTAAAAAAAATACATAAAAGTATTACTTTTAGGTAATTATGTAGTCATTGTACTTTATTAGGTGAAAAGTACGAAATTATTATACGATGTTGCATATTTTGACTTTGGAATTGAACAGTTAAACGTAACATTCGTTAGCTTCACATATTACAAAAGGCACTTCACATATTATAAAAAAATACAGTTGTTCGTAAATAGGTTAAAATGGAGATCGTGTACAGTAAATATTATATGACCTGGACCACAGCGCTTAACGCCAACCACAGATCATTTGTGGCCAAGTGTAGATTTATTGAATGAACGAGATACCACTACGAATAATATATATATATATATATATATATATATATGCTATAGTGGAGTCATATAAAGGATATATAGTTTTCACCAAATTGTTTAAGGACGGTAAAAGTATTTTTAACTAATGACGCCCTTCCTTCCTTCATTCTACCAAAAACTCACATCAATCTTTCGGTCTTTTTCAGTGTAAATAAGGGCAAAGAAATACACTTTCTCATTTTATTTTTAGTATTACTCTACTCATGAGCCCTAAATAAATAAATATATTGAGACATTACAGCACCATCTAGTTCCATGGTATGTTACGAGGCTTGTGTTATGGATATCAGATTAGTTGAAACATTACATATACTCGTATATATAACTTTAAATACATACATATTATAAATATAAACACCGCTCTTGCTCATCACACTTGAATGAATGCTCCCAGCGGGACTCGAACCCCCGACCGCTGGCACAGCAAATAGGTCTACAAATTGAGTCAAACGTGTCGTCCAAATACATCGTTATCTTAGCAATAAAATATATTTTGCTATTAAAATAAATAGATTTGATAAAGTCATTTCAATACGTTTAGAGATAAAATACTAAGCACAAAGAAATAATTAAAGATTAATATGCAAGTGTAACGCAGATGCCGCCACTTCACGAGGATACGCTTGTTTGTTTGCATGTAGATGGCATAATCAGAGCAGAAACAAAACAATAACATATAACACAAATATATAAATTAGTACCTTAAATTCACCAAATCGCTTCCTTATCTACGAGTATCATCGGCAATATGACTTCTCAGCAACGATAATAGTTATAATCATCGTATTAGTCGTTTTGGCATATCTTTCGATAGCATCTGTACTTTGGTAATACCGTTTAAAATTTTCCATAACTAATAATTATTTATTTAGGATCGTCAGCAAAAAAAAACATTACATGATAATATAAAATTTGCTATTTGTACAATGATTGAATGCTTTTCCACTTATAGACAAACACAACATGCACAATATTAGATAAAAGAAAATAATAATAATTAAAGTTTAGTTTTAAATTAAATCTAATCACTAACAAAAATAAAAACAATCAACTTCATTTAATGTTTGTTCATTCGAATAATATTAAATATCAATGTTGTACAATGTTATCTATACTAATATTATAAAGCTGAGGAATTTGTTTGTTTGTTTGGTTGAACGCGCTAATCTTAGGAACTAGGTACTAATTCAATTTAAAAAAATCTTTTTGCATTGGATAGCCCGTTAACTGAGGAAGGCTATAGACTATAGGCGTGGGATAGATTTGGTTTTGTCTAGAAACGAACCCGAAGCGAAGCAAGGGTGAGTCGCTAGTAATAATATCTTTCTTTTAACATAACTATACCTTGTTCCTCTGCGTCCCTCTGCGATTGTAGAACCATTCGCCTCTGTACTACTTATTATGAACTATAATTTTGTTCCATAAAACTAAAGGCATATTTTAAATAATGTATCTACTATTAGTCGATTTATTAATGCAATAACGCTAAAAAGCACACAATCGTTCTTCGAAAATATCAGACATATTTTTAGTTCATTTCCTTTTACAAAATCCATTTGGCTGCATTGCATGTTAACATTACATAAAGCTTGTAACTCTTATTTTGAACTTGAATTCTCTATAATGTATGCATTATGTAAAGAGTAGTGCCAAGTGAACTAGTTTTAAGGCGTCATAGGACAACCGAGATTTTTCATACGACGGAGTATAACATCTTTGTCAACTGCGTGCTACAATGCAACGTGACGAATTTTACTATAATTTACTTATTACAAACGCAAACGTTTTATCAAATATTTATATTCTCCTTCGTTTGCTATTTCTGTTTTAACCTTTGAAATTTTCCTTTCTTAATATATTTATTACCTATTTTTGTATCGGTAGCTCAACAGGATGGCGTTAAATCCGGGATACATCCTACGTCGATGAGGTCTTCCGCCCAATTAATTTAAGCGTACATCACAATTTTTCGTTTAAAAATGTTATAAAATTGCAATTTTAATGTATCCAAAATTGAATTTTGTATATAAATCGTCTAATTTAATAAGCAATGCGTTACTAAATTAAAAGACAAAATTAAACTATAAAAAGTAAATTTAAAAAATTTATAAAAGTAAAAGTAATGAAAACCTCTGAATTTTCTTTGTAGGAAGTGAACTTTTTGAGATTTCACCGGATAAAGTGCTTAAGAATAACACATTTTTTACACTTTAGAGGCTATAAGAACCCTTATAAAAATCTTGAAAAATTTAGAGCTTAAAAAGCTATTTTCCTATACGATGGCGCCTTAAGGTAATCCCACGCGTCGCAATGCGGGTTGTGTTATTTGGCAATTCTGTAGTGAACGTTATGACGAATTTTCTAAACCGATTTATATAAATAGGATTCATGAAGTCGTGACTTACAAATATTTTCGAAAGATAATTCAGTTTTGCTCTTAATATTTGGCACTTGGTAAGTCGAATGAGGATTTTATAGACGCAAGTACGTAGGTGAGGTACATAAATCTCCATTCAACCTGAAATTGGCGGATGAAATTGTACTCAACTCTCAAATTTATGAATAAAGATTTGAGTAGATTATACTAAGAAAATCCTGGCCTATCCTATATATGAGACTATACATATATCTATATAATCTAATCTATTTTCTATACTAATATTATAAAGTTTGTTTGTTTGTTTGAACACGCTAATCTCAGGCACTACTAATCCGCTAAGCTATATATTATCATCCCGGAAAAAATTACGATTCCCGTGGGATAGATTTATTTTTGTCCAGAGACGACCCCGAAGCAAAGCGAGGGTGAGTCGCTAGTATTCTAATAATCCTTATCATATATTATTGGTAAGATATGATAAGGATTATTAGAATTGAAGCTGTAGCCCATTAATACGAAAATTTATTCTACTTACATTGTACAGTCTACATTATCATACATATTTTAGTATGTTATTTTAACTTGCACTTAAGATACACCAAAATATAACTACAAGTATAAGCACTCATGTAGTGTAATTGATTTAACTCCATCACTATATCCACAGGGGCTTCAGAAACCGCAAGTTGGAAACCATTGATAAAGTCGCAAGTAACAACGCCAGCATAACAATGGTTGGAGTGCCTTCACATGTTAAATCGATTTCTGTATATTTGATATAACTACGTATATAAACTAACTTTCTAATCATAGTTAACGTTATAGTTTCGAGAGACAGAGAGAGAAAGAGATTTGAAGAGAGTGAGGCTGTAGAGATTTGGAGAGACTAAGGTTTTAGATGCCTCAAAAGCCATTGTATATTTGTTACAAACAGTAGGTACCTACCCACAATTTTACTAAATGATTTCAAAACTCAAACATGGCACCAAAGTACTTATATTTGTTGATTTTAATTGTAAACATTTTTTTTTTAATAAATATAATTAAATATGGCAATATTACTTTTAAACCTTAGTCTCTCCCGTGACCATGATTGTATAAAACAATCGAAATGTCGGGAACCAAAAGCCAAAATAAATCCGCGAAACAATCCGGAAAGATAGTTTTATTTAAAACGTATTTAACATTGTTTAGTAAGAATTTTAAAATAATAATAATTTTATCGTATATTGTTTCTCATTCATTTTCATAGCCTAAGTTACTCCTTATTACATCAGCTATCTGTCAGTGAAAGTCCCGTCAAAATCGGTCCATCCATTTCAGAGATTAGCCGGAACAAACAGACAGACAGACAGACATACAAAAATTGTAAAAAATGTTGTTTTGGTATATGTACCATATATACATCCATATGCATTTAGTAAAAAGCTGTTATTTTAATATTACAAACAGACACTCCAATTTTATTTATCTGTACAGATATTATTTGATTTATTTGTCACCACTTTTATCCTACATGTAGGCATATGTTGTATAGGATGTTATTTGCGTCACGTTCGGCACTGTTGGCACTTTATTTAAATATACTTGAAGCCTCAGAATACGGAGTTCGTTCTGTATTCTGAGCTTGAAGCAAAAACCAGATTAGGTACTGTGTTAATTATTAAAAAACAAATCTTAATGAAACCTCTTGTACTTTCATCGAGTTTTAATAAATAATAAAATTTCCACCAGAGTTCAAGGCAAATTAACAAAAATAATTCATAACGCAATCAACAAGTGTATTTCCTGTCTCCATTGTTCTATGCCAAACGAGTCACTGCGATATATTGCGCCTTTTTAGGTCATGTGGTCTTTCACTGAGACTTAACAATAAAACATAACATTTCTAGAGTGTTATTGCAACTTTGACCCATTCGAGAGTTAATGTATGCTAGATAGTCGAGATACGAAAGCAGTTTTAATTGAAGCATTCTCAAATAATTGAAATAATAATAAGTCATTCAAGTTTGTTCATTATTTTTTGGCTTAAATGTTTATTTATTTACTAGCGACTCACCCTCGCTTCGCTCGCGTTTGTCCCTAGGTACGTTTTAACGGTTAGTGATTCCCATACAAAATAAACAGTTCAGAACTTTTTGATTTTCCAGCCGTTTTTTTTATATTTAAACCACCCCTGACACACCCCCAACAAAACAAAAAAAGAATTATTCCAATCGGTCCAGCCGTTTTTGAGTTTTAGCGAAACTAACGAACAGCAATTGATTTATATATATATATATATATATATATATATATATATATATATATATATATATATATATAGATTTATATTTGGGGAACAAACAGTATTTAAAAAACACTTAAATACAAAAAAAATAGTTCACACACATTGGTGTGTGAACTATTTTTTTTTTTTAGTTAAGTTTCCACTAACTGACATATCATGTTGATGAGCAGTCAAAGAGTTGTATTCAGTGTACAGTATTTTATTATCGTATTGCGGTTACACGTATACGTTTTTCTTATCAACAAAGCTCCAGCATAGAGTACATATTTGGCAACTTCAATATTCTGCCGCGTATTCGTAAATTATATTACCACGTACACAGTACTGTACAGAAAAAAATACTATATTTATTTATTATGACATTTTAATTAAGGCTATGCAGCCTGCAGAATGGATGTCAAAATGCTTTCACATCCTTTCTTTTACAGAAATAAGCAAAAAATCGGAGTACCGAGTAGGTACGACACTCTTTCACACAACAATGGTTGGTGATTCCCAAGGCTATGCTTTATAACTAGCTAGATCAGGATAAACATCTTTAATAAACGTTCAATAAACATTAACACCGTGCGAAAAGTGCACTTGTAACTGACAGGCTTTTTCTTTGTTGGGTTATGTGGGACTCACCGACTAGAAAAGAAAGTACTACCCACTAAAACCCAACAAAACCTTTCCTTGCCTTAATGAGGCGTCGCAGGATCGCTTACGCACTCAACTACGACACAGTAAAGATATAAATACCGTGACTACGACGCCCCGACGGCAGGTCTGCCGAAGCAGACCACAACAACCATTGGGTTGCCTCACAATCCACTCTGCCATCAGAGAAGTACCAGGAGCAACCCGCATGACACACCGCCCACCGAAGTGGGCCACCTTCCAGTGCATTTCTTGGCTTCGCGCCCAGCTGAGCTGCCGGACGCTACTGAGCCCCCCACCACGACAAGGTGAACGCACGTTGGGGAGATGTAACCGACAGGCCTACCGATTTTGCCGACTTTTGTTGTTAAATATTTAAAAGTTGATTGTTTGTTAGTTATAGTAGATAGATACAACAAAGTTCGGCTGAGCCAAATACAAAACACTGAACATTTTCCACGCTAACAGGATCAACTAATTGGATTAGTACAATCTGAAACTTATATACATATAGATTAACAATAGTGTGTATTACACTTGTCATTGAAATCACTTTGAAAGTGGGATTAAAAGTTAATTAAAAACCTACTTGCTACTTTATCATTACCTATGCGATAAGAAAACCCCATAGAAATCAGTATAGCCCTTCTCATGAAAAAATAGCTATATGGGCAAAATTACAATTTCATTATTTATTCTGTACAATGTTGCAGTAATAACAACAGTATCTAACAGGTGTAAATCGCATGTAGACTAGAATGCAACGGACCGTGTCTGTGAGTAGCATCTGCTATTTTTTTACTTTGACTTCGAATCCATACTTAATATTATAAATGTGAAAGCGTGTTTGTTTGTTTGTCCTTCTTTCACGTCAAAACAGTGTGACGGACTGGTGTGTTTTTTTATGTGGATATAGTTAGAGGGCTGGAGAGTGACATAGGCTACTTTTTACCGCGGGAGATTATCTCATTCCCACGGGAAAACACGTTATAATATAACTCAAAAAAAATATTTATAATCAAAATTACTTGAAACTTGGTATTAAAGTCACTATTAATGCTCGTCGATACAATTAAATGAATACGTGTTTAGCGTTTTCCTAAATTCATCCCATAAGGGGGTAAAATAGAGGCTGAAAGTTTGTACGAAACCTATTTAGTTTTTTCTTAGTTTTAGCGCGAGCGAAGCCGCGGGCTCTGCTAGTAATAATATAAATTCGTTATTTATAAAACAAAAACTACTAAAAAATAAAATAAATATTTAAAACCAATAAATTCTCAAGTCAACAGATAATTAAAAACTTATATTTTTTTATTATCTGTCGACTACTTATTAGATTGTTAACGTTAAATAAAATTAGTTATTAGTAATTAAAATTGAACGTTATATTATTATATGCTATGAAAAATGATATCTATACATATAATAAAACTGTAGGGGTCGAATGTCTGTACATAGAAAAAAATGCTAAAAACCGAGTCAGGGGGATGTAAGAAGAGAAATAGAACAAATCCAGTTTTTTTTTTTCAATTTTTTTGGTTCTCTGTCTGTTTTTTTTTTGTACGGGCTAATTAATCTCCGAAACTGTTGGGCTGATTTAAATGAATTTTGCATGGTGGTACCTTATATCCCCGGTCAACATTTTAGATACTTTTCATCCCGAAAAATTAAAGAGTTCGCGTGGGATAGTTAAAAAACTATAACAACTTATACAGCTTAGTACACAACACCTGCACCTAATTTCGTAAAATTTGGAATGCCGTAGGTACTTTATACCAGAAAAATGTACGGTTCCCGTGGGGTAGATTTATTTTTGTTTTCCTAGAGTCGAACCCGAGCGAAGGTAAGCCGCTCGTATATATAATATAAATATCGTTTGCCTTAGCCTTGATTTATATTTAAAGATAACCTTCATGATATATAATTTAGATAACTCCATTTTACCACGATTTCACACTATCTGTTTATTAAAACTTTTAAGCAATAGTACGATAGGGAAAACGAAAAGACGGGTCAGTACTTTATTATATGAATTTAGTACTATACGCGCTATATGAATTTTCCACATGATTGCACTTTTGAGTGTCCATGAAAACTCGTCACAAATCCACTACTGCGCCGGCATAATAAGCAGTTAAAACTTAAAAGGCCATGTGTTTATTGCACTATAGTAGATGAGTCTTATAACGGTTATCCACAATACATAATCGTTTGAATAAATACAAACCCAGCCCATTTGACTCATAGCTTCAGTGACGTCAAAAAATGAACTCCGTGGACAAAATATAATTTGGTCGCGTGACGCTGCGCATATCAATGATATTGGAATACTAATAAATTCTTATATATTACACTTAAACTGAATTGCCAGACACCGATCGAAATATAAACTATCCTTACGTTTATACATGTATACGTAATGAGTGATGACTATACTGAGCTTCAATACTATTCGCTCTATCTCGTGTGCCGCATAATGATCAGAATCAGTATAACTTATTAATTTCTCCATTTAAAATCGATCAAGTGCACTCCTAAAATACTTTGGCTTAAAAAAATAATAATAATAATTCTTCTAATATTATAAAGAGGAAAAATTTGTTTATTTGTTTGTTTGTATCGAATAGGCTCCGGAAGTAATGAATCGACTTAGATGAAATTTGGTGAGAAGATAGTTTGAAACCTGGAAAGGACATAGGATAGTTTTTATCCCGGAAATCATCCCTTAAGGGGGTGAAACTAGGGATGAAAGTTTGTATAGGGAAGCAACCTAGAGGCAAAACCGAGCGAAACGGGGGTGAGTCGCTACTCGCTAGTAATATATGTATATCTGCTACACCAGTTTCAAATACATATAAATAGTAATAAGTCAGAACTTTACAAGCCATTGCATCTTGTTTGATCGATAGTGAAAATGATTCGTTATACCAATATCAATATTTTCGTTTCAATGCACATTACCGGCCCGATGTTGTTTATTATTGAGAGTGTAGACAATAGTTATTGTATTAATTCCTTATGAATTCTTAGACTACGTTTCGATTATATTGCGAGTTAGATAATGTAATGTAAATGTAACCAAAATCAATAGATACGTTCAAATGGATATAAATATCATATAGTTTACTAGTTATAATAGAATAAATCCAAGTTGAATAGAATAGAAAAAGGAGTTTTGAAAATAACGTTTTATAAATAAAGTGAATATGGGATGAAACGTGTTTGCAGCCAATGTTAAAGTTAAATTTTAAACACATAAATAATCTATAGGTACCTATAAAAATATTCTAACTGAGTCGAGACACAGAGACCGAATGTATTGTTTTTAGAATTTTTATTTATCTGTCTGTCTGAGAACACATCACGAGAAAACTACTGAACCGATTTTGATGAAATTTGCTATGATAATAGTTAGTTATCCGGGTCAACATATAGGATACCTTTTACTGCGGGAACATAATATATCATCTCTGAGAAATCTATACTAACCGTTAAAATACGTTTTAACGGTTTTTATCCCGTTACTTTCCCTGCTTACGGTAGAGACGAAACCGAGCGGAGCGAGGGTGAGTCGCACGTTATCAATATAATTTACGTGAAATATTCATAAACAACTAACAGACAAACAAAAACTCGGACATCGGATCGGATATAGAGATACTGTTATCGTTTTCTTTAAATGCACTTATGTACAGACTCACCTGTTTATAACAGATGGCTAACATTAAAACATTTCAGGTAATGGTTTTTTGTAGCAAAAGCACTCCACGTGGTTACAAATAGACGTTTTAAAATTTTAAAACTGTAGGTACATATTTAAGTATAAAATGATGTACGTTGTGTATGTTTCTAGTTAAAGACTTCAATATACATATTTTCATGTATAGTAATAATAATAATAAATAAATATGTTGGGACATTAGCACACAGCACCATCTAGTTCCATGGTAGGCTACGAGGCCTGTGTTACGGATACCAGATAGTTGATACACTACACATAATTATATAACTTTAAATACATACATATTATAAATAGTTGAATAGTTTAATGTGTTTGTCCCTTACTAATCCTAAAGGGCTGGACCGATTTGGATGATTTTGTGTGTATATTTCAATGGGCTCCTGGATGGTTTGAAAATACAATAAAAGTACACTGTGTTTTATTGAAAAAATATCTACTTAGTAGAACTCTACTGTTTGATAGGAAGACATTGCATGCATTCATTACACTCAGCCTAATCCACTACTGCCTTTGCACAAAAAAGTCTTTTATAAAACCAAGTGCACTAAACACATTAGGCTCTTTGATAATTGAGAACTGGAATTATCCATTAGGAATTTATATAGATAAGCACTTATGATTTGCAATGGCTGCTTATGAGCGTGCCTGCTTCCGATGTTTTGATACTTGACAGTTGATTCACTTCTCAATATATTTATTAATAAACGTTAAGCGACGTATCAGTTTACAATATTACAACGATACTCGTAGTATGTTATTTATATACATGGTAAGGCAATAAATAAAGTCAAGATATACAAAGAGTAAATAAATACACATTTCTATCCTTTTAAAACACAAATGTAGCCAAGGTCAGTCGTTTCAGCTAGAAACTAACATATTTTCTACTTTTACAAAGATATATAGCATCATTTAAATACCAACGCTTTTAAAACTTCTATGAGTTATTATATCTGTAGTACGTAAAGGCGCCATATTTTTTTATGTAGGTATATAAAAATACCTAAGCACCTTTATTAAAACTAGCGATTCATCCTCGCTTCGCTCGGGTTTCGTCGCTAGGTTCCTTACCCATACAAAGTTCCATCCACATTTTCACCCTCTTAAAGATAAGGATAGTTTTTATCAGGATCATTTCCGGGATAAAAACTATCCTATGACCTTCTTAGGGTTTTAAACTATTATCTTACCAAATTTCATGTAAATCGGTTCAGTAGTTACGAAACTTATTCGATACAAATAAAGAAACAAACAAACAAAAAATCTTTTCTCTTTATAATATTAGTATAGATATTTTTTGTACTATTAAGAAGTTTTATTTAAAAAACCTTTCAACACACTTTACATAACCTTAAGTAAATAATTGAGCCCGCCAACCCGCACTTGACCAGCGTGGTGGACTATGACCCGATCCCCTTCGTATTAAAGGGAGGCCCGTGCCCAGCAGTGGGACGTTAAAAAGGGCTAAATACAAATACCTATATATAACCTATGGTTTTCGATGTTAAATAAAAATTATTACTTAGGTATTAAAAGAGTGACCATATCGAAAATATACCAAATTAGAAGCAACTATGGTAGTCTTACTACCAGACAACAAATGGTTACTTATCTAATAATAGAGTGGCATTGGTAATGCACACAATACGAAACCGATGACCTACTGAATAGCAAATATGGCGTGTTCAATACTCATCCTTCGCTAGAGAATTATTTGGTAATACGTTTAACGGTTAAATGCAAAATATAGTTCAATACTAAGGAAAAACGAAGTTCAATTATTATTTATTACATGAACGAAACTTTATATCGCTTAAAGCAATTAAATTATTGCCTTCTTGTCATTTTGCATTATTATCTATACATATAATAAAATTGTAACTTAGCCGAATCTGTACATTAATATTTTTTTGAAAACCTTATCGAAATAGACATTTTTACCGATACAGAGGCCAAATCTATAGTTTTTAGAATTTTTGTCTGTCTGTCTGTCTGTTACTGTATCACAGAAAAACCACTCAAGGGATTTTAATGAAATTTGGTATGGTGATAGCTGGGTACCCAGGTCAACATATAGGATACATTTAACTGCGGGAAAATATCTCATTTTTGAAATCTATACTAACATTAAAACGTAAGTAGGGACGAACCCAAGTGCAGCGAGGGTGAGTCGCTAGTGTTTAATAAATTCCAATAAAAAATTAAATTACATAAATATGAAACCCGACTGTGTGACAAGCTAAATAAAATTAAATAAAGCGCTAGATAAAAAAAAAAACGATAACTTTATATAGTAAAATCCGCCATTTTACTTTTCAATAATTTTAATATACCACATGAAACTTGCGTTATCAAGATTATTCTAACGTCATAAAACAAATTCAACATCGTTTCAGCCGTTTAGTAATTACGAGGAAACAGATTCGGACATACGTACATACATACAGATCAAACATATGACCCTCTTTCTTCGACTTTGGATATCGCCGCAGTCGGATAAAAAACAGCCAAGTACATAAATTACCACATAAAGTTTAACTAAAACAATAAATTATTATTTATTGATTTATTTAAACTTCAGCTTTCTGCATTGCCTGAGCACCCTCAAATATACAACGAAGGTTACGCGCAAATGAATATTAATGGTAGGTACGCCGGCGACGCGGCGCATTCGTCTGAATTACAGTCTTCAGTTGTTATAATAATAAATACTATATAAAATGGTATTAAAATAGTTTAAAAATTATAAAATACATTGTATTTAACGTAAGTTAAGGTCAGTGGTAGCCCAGTGGTAACGCGCTCGCTTGGGGAACCGAGTGAAGCGGGTTCAAATCACGGGTGTCGCACCTCTAATATTTTCATATGCGATTCATTTCTAACATGATAACCACTTGCCTTACAGTGAAGGAAAACATCGTGAGGAAACCTGCATATCTGAGAGAACTTAGCAAGTTTTCGAAAGACATGTGTAGTCCGCAAACCCGCACTTGGCCAGCGTGGTGGACTATGGCCTGATCCCCCTCGTACTGAAGGGAGGCCCGTGCCCAGCAGTGGGACGTTAAAAAAAAAGGGCTGAACAAACAAACACAACAAGTGAAATCAAGTTAAACACTAGATTCCTTGTATCATTGTAACCATTGTAAAGCAATGGAATGACCCAGAATAAACCAACTGGGGCAAATATTGCTACAGTATAATACATATTTGCAAATAGCCGCTTTGTAAATCAGTGATAGCAAAAGCTAATAATAGCTCTACATGTACGAGTATTTCCTTGTTATACAAGCGATTCGCCCCGGATTTGCTCAGGCTGGAAATTCACACATGCAGTAATTATTTGCAACATACTTGTATCCCAAGGCAGCCATGTGTTGTACTGAGATTAAAAGTATCCTATATCACTCTCCACTAAAAGGCAGTGGTAGCCCAGTGGTAAAACGCTCGCTTGGGAAACCGAGTAAGGCGGGTTCAAATCCGGTCTCGCACCTCTGATATTTACATGTGCGAATCATTTCTAACATGATTACCACTTGCCTTACGGTAAAGGAAAACATCGTGAGGAAACCTGCATGTCTGAAAGAACCTAGCAAGTTTTCGAAAAACACGTGAAGTCCACCAATTCACACTTGGCCAGCGTGGTGGACTATGGCCTGAATCCCCTCGTATTGAAGGGGGGTCCGTGCCCAGAAGTGGGACGTTAAAAAGGGCTGAATACATATCACTCTCCACCCCATAAATTATTTACATACTTGGTTTTTCTCGTAGCTCAACCAGGACGTTAATAAATTAAATAGAGGATAAAAAACCCCATGATGACGATGATCTGTCCTTGCAAAATTTCATCCAAATCTGTTCAGCGTGAAAAAGTAACAAACAGATAGATTTAGGCTTTTTACGTTTATACTATTTTTATTATTTTGCCTCGAGGGTTTTAAAAATTTTTAATTTAATTTTTATTTTGTAGTTACGTCAATGCACTTATTAGCTAACACCTTTATCCTACGTAGGTATAGAATAACCCACCTCAAAACCGTACTAGGCAATCATTATGTTATAGTATTGTGTCTTGTGTAGCTAATGTACTGTGGGGTTTGAATACATCCTCAATCTACGCCAACGACGATGGCAATGACTGAATGATGACTGAACCATCAGTTGAGATTGATTTAAATTAATGTTTGCATCATTGTTTTTTGTATTTGTAAATGTACAATTTTATTTATTTATTTTTACAAAATCCACAGCTAAACCTTTACATAACAAATACACAGATATTAACTTGGCAGAGGCCATAAATTGGATTTAAATTATTCATGCAAGCATAAAGAGTGGTAGACTTAATTTAACAATGAAAAAAATGACAATAATAGTCTTAATAGAAAAAAGAAAAAAAAAACAAACAAAACAAATGCATCGTAATTATGTTATGCCCATGGTCTTTGTATATAGTTATATGCTTGTCTTATGTGTGCGTGTTAGTGCGTGTGCGTGTGCGTGCGTGCGTGCGTGCGTGCGTGCGTGCGTGTGTGTGTGTGTGTGTGTGAGTGCGTGTGTGTGTTTGTGTGAGCGTGTGTGTGTGTGTGTGTTTGTGTGAGTGCGTCTGTATGTGAATATGTGTTTTGTTGTTCTTGCTCCATTGGCTTCTTGATTTCTAAATCAGCCTCTGGTCTTAGCAGCATTGTCCAATATCGCATCCTTTAATTGATAGAATGGCATTTTAATATTTACAATTGTATTGCAAGTGCTGATTTGGTTAGGAATGATATAACATTTATTTCGCATGTATTCAGCCCCTTTTTAACGTCCCACAGCTGGGCACGGGCCTCCCTTCAATACGAGGGGAATCAGGCCATAGTCCATCACGCTGGCCAAGTGCGTATTGGCGGACCAACTTAACCTAACCTTATTTCGCATATTAAAAAATAAAACTTAATTGCATTGTTACTACATACATATATTAGTTACACAATAAGTTACTTAGAAGGAATATGTTATTGTAATGAGCGACAGTGATATGTGGCTAGAATGTATGTATGTACATGCAATTGTTCTTATTATAGACTAACTCTATACTTGATAATTTACGAGATATGTAAATCTTACATAATCCACACCTACACAAAGTTATATACGTAACTCATTTATATAAAGTAGAATTAAATTAATATATTTTTATTCATTCAAGAGAATGTTGTGTTTTGATAAAAATACCTGCCTAAATTTTATAGAAACTACTAGATAAATTAAATTGAATATACTTTGTGTGAAAATAAAGCCCATTCAGTATCGTGACACAACAGGCTTCCTAGTACAGCAACAGAGGCATCCGACTAATACTTAATTATTATGTAAAACTAAATTTAGATAAAAAAAGTGTAAAACTCTTTGAGTTTTTTTAACTTTTGGAGAAAATTATTATGTTATTATGTTAAAATACACGCGTTATCTCTACAGATAAATAAAATTGAAGTGTCTGTTTTTAATGTCAAAATAACAGCTTTTTACAAAATACATATGAAATTATATCGGCTAATCTCCTAAACGACTGGACTGATTTTGACGGCACGTTTACTGGCAGATAGCTGATTTTATAAGGAGAAACTTAGGCTATTTTTTATTTGAGAAAAAGAATTAGGGTTCCGGCCAAAAAGTTAAAACTTACCGGATAGAACACACTTGAATGAAACGAGTGTAAGTCTCTAGGATAACAAATAAATGTATCGATACATTTATAAAATAAACGTATCGATTAAACGGTAAACCTGCGGTAGGTAAAATTAATTAAAATTATCTCGAATGTATAATGACCGTACACCAATATGCTTAAGCTAATTGGAGTTCCATGAATATTACGATCGTTTTCCCGGCATCACATTTTCTCGGTAAAAGTGAACCTGTGCCAAAAATTCCCCGAAAAAAGATAAAATGTAAGCTGAAGTAATAACAATGCTTAGGGATTCATAAAGAACAGAGGATATAAATCCAAGGTAATTATATTGATCGCGCATCTAGGGTTACCAACCATACTGTTTAAAATAGTACGTATTATACTTTATTTTGCTTTAAAATTGTTAAATGTAAAAATAAATGTTTTTATCATCGCTGAATCAGGAGTCATAAAAGGATGTCATTGATCAGTCCTTGTCATTGAATTCTGTGGTGACCCATGATTATTTTAAAAAATAATTGAAAATCTTAATTGTCACAGACTTAATATTCATGTTGACAATTTATATTTAGAATTAGTACGACTCCAAGTTGTTTATGAAAAAATATCCAAGGATTAATGAAGTTTTAAAAAACATACTGTGTATTTTTCTAAAATACTGTTTATTTTAGCTCTCCAACCCTAATATGCTTTATTTTTTTATCAAAGAGTTGGCAACCCTACGCGTATCTTTCCACGTCCGCAATACTAAATAGGTTATGTATTAAATAAAACTATATTTTAGGCCGTTTTTCGGGGTTTTATTTTGATATTTTTTAACTAACGTAACGAATGCTTTACATCAGTTATTATGGTTCATTATTAAAATGACAAATATTATCGTAAATCTAAGAAAGTACTAAAAATTTACGTCGGTATTAAAAAAATAAGTATTAAAAATACACGTCGCGTCGTCGTAATTTACGTCTATGAGAATGAAGCTAAATTAAAATGGTTATTTTAACATAATTAAAAAATAAAAATTAAAACAGTTTTGTTAGCTTTTATCCATTAAGACGATAGTACGTTATAATATAAATATTTAAAATTGTGATGTTTTTAAATCCTAGTTTACCGCATATCAAATAGATTTTTTAGTCTTTTCGCAATTATCCTGGATTGACATATTGCACGTGCATGAATCCTTTCGGTCAAAGCTAATTTACGTAACATGTGTGGCATATAAAGTGTATGCCAACAAAATGTGTTACGTTTTATCTAACAACAGAAGAGATAAGATAACTACATCATAACGAGATTTCTATATGGGTTACACTACATTGTGTGTGCAGTTGACACTTGCCAAAAGAATCATATATTTTTAGCTTGTTCCAAATATATTCTTCCCAATCAGAAGAATGTGGGTTTGAAAGAGATATAAACGTACAATTTCTTTGGGCGCAAAATAGTAAACACAACAGGTAACGCAAAGTAGTAAACATTCTTACATTAGGCACAATATAACCCGCTAATGGACATATTAATTTATTTACTACAATCAACGCAAAAGTTCCACTTATCATTGAGTTTTTATAGAGTTTACGTTGTTTTTTTAATTCGTATTATCATTCACATGCTGACAGAATAAAAGTAATTATCAGATATTTAATAATACAAAATTTAAAACACTGACGACCTTCTAAATTTGCATAATAAAATCTTACCCAGCGTACAACAATATATGTATACTAATAATAATATTAAAAAGGCAGAGTTTGTTACTTTGAATGAGCTCACTAATCTCAGAAAATACTAGTCCGATTTGAAAAATACTTTCTGCATTAGATAAGCCCGTTCATTGAGGGAAGCTATAGGCTATATATCATCCTGGAAAAATGTACGGTTCCCGTGGGATAGATTTGTTTTGTCTAAGGGCGAACCCGAAGCGAAGCGAAGGTGAATCGCTAGTACTATATAAACCGTTTTCGCTTTTCGATTAAAGTGGTACGTTATAAAACCGTACAAACATAAATTAGTCAAATAAATTATCATTCGCAAACTCCAACACACAGCTGGCACCATAATTACAGCATTGCAACAACGTCTCACCGATTAGCCGTGCAAACAGAGATAGTATCGTGCGTCACTGGCAGTTCGCATCATGAATACTTTACGATATTTTTTATGCTAATAGCTTTAGTATATGATTATTTATTGAATTAACAGCTATATGAAATAGATGTGAAAGATATCTGTTAAGAGTTTCGCTGCCTATTCATCCTATTGTTCAGTTTAACTTCGTACTGTTTTTTGTTCCGTGTGTATGCAATGTTCATACATTGTCACGTGTAAATTCGAATATATCGGCAACTAGCGACTTAGGTGTAAGATTTTATTCACAATTTCAGGGGTTTTAACTTTTTCGCGCACTTGTTTCTTTTTTAAAAATAAAAGTAGCCTAAGCTACTCCTTATAACATCACCTATCTGCTAGTGAAAGTCTGGTCATAATCGATCCAGCCGTTTCGGAGATTAGCCGGAACAAACAGACAGACAGACAAAATAGGTACCGTATATAATTTCATATGCATTTAGTATAAAGCTGTTATTTTGACATTACAAACAGACACTTCAATTTTATTGATATGTATACATTAAGAAATATCAAACTTCGTTACAAAAACTTACAATCTAAAATTACTATCTATTTGTTTTGGTAAAGGATCTCCCTTTAACAAAACAAATCTAAAATTATAAGATGAACTTTAGAAAGTTCATTATAATATATTAAATAATAAAATTTTCTGAAAGCGTTCTTGAACTTGGCGCAATTCAAAAGGTTAGGTAGAAAATTTAGCTCGTACTCAAGGTTCCTTAATAAATAACTAAGGATGAATAGCTCTGCAGTGTTCGCTGCATTTTTTTTTTATTAGTAAGTCTCTGTAATAATGGAATTGCATTCTAGTACTACTCGAAAAGAGTCAAATAAAAAAAATATTAAAAAAAGTTTCTAGTAGAAACTTTTAAAACAAAAGATCATAAAATATTTTAATTAAAGAATACAACTTAGCTTGGGGATCTTTCTATTATACCAAATAATAATGTATTGTCAATTGTGGTGAGAAACTAAGTATAAACTAAGTATTATTTTTTTCACTAATTTTTTACCGTCTTTTAAGTTCAAAGGTTGCGGGCAATAATAACTTATTAATTTCATATGAAGATATACATATATGCACAAAGCTCAAGCTATAACTTTAGATTGGACATATTCGACTTGTAGTAAATTCAAATTTCATTCAAAAATGACAAAGGATAAAAATTTGTCAATTTCTTCCTCGGCTCTAACTCGATTTTATACGATTTTATGTGAATACGTAGTTAACTATGTATTTCTAAATATATCTCTCAATTTGAACCAGGGTTAGAGAACAATGCAAGTCAGCTTTGGGATTTCGTGCTACTCGAGTTTTTACTTTTTTTTTTTTTTTTTTATGGGACAAAGGGGGCAAACGGGCAAGAGGCTCACCTGATGGGAAGTGATTAGCTCCGCCCATGGACATCTGCAATACTACAGGGCTTGCAGATGCGTTGCCGGCCTTTCAGGAAAGGGAGGGAGGGAGATGAAGGGACGAGGGAGGGAGGAGGGATGGGGAGTGGGCCTCCCGGACTCTCACTTACCGGACGAAACGCGACAGCATACATAGTTGCCACTTCACGCCGGTCTCCTGTGAGAGAGTGGTACTATACGGGGCGTGCCGGCCCATTCGGCTGCTACCCGAAGGTAACAAGCGTGGCACTACCACTTTGAGACCACTTTCGGCGCCAACAAAGTAGTTACAGAAGTACGGTGTAAATTAGTGACTATAGCTTTTGTTTTAAGTGGGTCTTGTGATGAGCATTATATAATACATATATCTATAGTCGATTTTTTTTTTACAAAAAAAAAATTTAAGAAAACGAGTTATACATCATAACAACTTTGTTTATGTCCTTTACTAACACCTATATAAAAAAATCTTGTAAATATGTATGTATATAAGTATATATATACATGCCTATTTAGGCATATTCCACTTAATTCGACAACAGAGTCTAGACTAAACCACTGGACCTGAAGGCCCTTAAAATAACAGCGTAAACCATTGGCATCTAGGTAACCACATTTTTTTAATTCTTGAAATTAAATGAAAAGAGACGAAATTGAGATTATTAAGGAACAAATAAGAACTCAATCACTTTTCAATACTAGTCGCTCGGGTTTGTCCGTGACTTGCTTCCCAATACAAACTTTCATCCCTATTTTCCCCCCCTTAAGGGATGATTTCCGATGATGATTTTAAAAAATATTCTATGTCCTTCCCGGGGTCTCAAACTATCTTCTTACCAAATTTCATCTAAATCGGTTCAGTAGATCCAGAGATTACCGCCTACAACCTCACAAATTCACAAACTTTACCTCTTTATAATATTAGTATACATTACCTAGCTGAATCTCTGTTAATACATTTATACTAAAAAAAATACACCCGACTTAAAAAGTAATCTTAAAAGTTAAAAGTAACTACCTACTCCATCCTTAGCAGTTTTTTGTTTCTTTAAATAATCTATCTAATATCTAATAATAATCACCCTTGTATAACGTATAGACATAAAATTATGAAAATCGAAACTCAGTTCGAGTAGAGAGATATCTCGTAACATGCACACAAAAAAATATGCATTCGAATCGGGTAACCTCATCTTTTTACGTCGGTCAAATACTATCGAGACGGCCAAGCAACACTGTAATTGAAACAATTTGGAATTTATTTCGAACAGTCTTCCATTTTAACCGTTTCACATATCAATTGCGACCGCATATTGGCGCGTGACCACACTCGTATCGGATCGCCGAACAATAAATTCGCGTGATAAGTTTATTTTTTTGTATTCTACTCAATTTAACCAACGGCATAACTACAATAACTTAAAATATTATTTAAATCTATTGACATTATGTATTGTTTTACAATTTCATGTGTAGCTAAATTATATTTACTGAAAAAAAAAGCATCGTAAATAAATACGATTTTCAGTCACAATTATCTACACAAAAAATAAAAATGTTCAATTTTCTCTTAATAATAATAATAAATAATTATTGTTTTAAATAAAACTATCTTTTCGGATTGTTTCGGTGTATTTCCCGTCCGGGAGAGACTGACTCTCCCGTGACCATGATTGCTGTCAAGCATTCTAAACGTCGGGAACCAAAACTCAAAATAAATCCGCGAAATAATCCGAAAAGATAGTTTTATTTAAAATGTCAAATATTTGCGTAAATCTAAGAAAGTATTAAATAATTATTATTGCTAGTTTTAAGTGTTACATAAATGGAAGCGTTATGTTAGTCTTAAGTGAAACAAAGGCTGTTGCACCATAGTTTTCAACAGTAAATAACAGTATAATGAACTAATAATACTTTCAATAGAGCGTAAAGCCTGCTTAATCAGCCGATTTTAAGGAATTATCTATGAAAATAATTTATATCTACATATATAAAAATCAATTGCAGTTCGTTAGTCTCGCTAAAACTCAAAAACGACTGGACCGATTTGAATAATTCTTTTTTTGTTTTGTTGGGGGTGTGTCAGAGGTGGTTTAAATATAAAAATTTTTTGCGAAAACAAAAAAAAACAGCTAGAAAATCAAAAAGTTCTGAACTGTTTATTTTGTATAGGAACCACTAACCGTTAAAACGTACCTAGGGACGAACCCGAGCGAAGCGAGGGTGAGTCGCTAGTTTATTATAATTCCCAGGAATCACATACAAGTGTCTCATACATACAATTTTATTAAATAATAATTATATAAAAATATGTATTTTTAATTAATACTCTTGTAGAGTTAGAAAACACTTTTATTTTTTAACCGACTTCAAAAAAAAGGAGTTTCTATGTTTATCTGTAATAATGCGTATGTGTTGTCTTATCGGGAGCGTTTTCTTTACGAATTGATGATAGGATGTTGACTTTAACACCTTAGGTATACTTTTATAATAAACTAGCGGCTCACCCTCGCTTCGCTCGGGTTCGTCGCTAGGTACGTTTTACATAGGTATTTAAAATAGTTATTTGCCAGCGTTAGCCATATAAATGTGATTTCTTTTTTAATTTTTCTGATGTTTTAATACTTATTATCCTATTCCGGACTAAGAGAAATCCAAAAAATCAAATATTATAAAAATTAGTCCAGCTATTCTTGAGTTATAAATGGTGTAACTAACACTTTTATATATGTATATAGATAAGAGAAAAAATAATGTAAGTTAGTATGAAAATTCTAGACAACAAGATAATAAATATAATAATAGATTATTATTAACAACATTTCAACAACAACGAGTATATGCGATATATTAAACTACATTTACCGTGTCGTTGTAACCGCTTGCCAACAAATGAAACAAACGAGCCGACGAACTCGGTCAAACAATGCTAAAGCTGATTTATGATTCTAGTATTTATTGACTTATTGGATAATTTATAGCTCTCTTCCTGTTGAATTGAACAAAATTCAATTCGTAAAAATCGAGCCTAAGCCAATTAAAAAGTTTCATAATTAAAATTTTAATTGCTAATTAGGTGTTTGCTTTGAATAAAATATTATTTTTCTGTATGCAAGGAAAAAAGTTAATTTTAAATGCTTGTACTATAACAACAAAAAATCTCAAAAAAAAGTGAGTACAAAAGTCAAAGAAGATTTAAAGTACTATTTATTATATTAAAAACTTAAAAACGCGTAAAATATACTATTTATAATATTATGATGTAACAAAAACATATATATGTATGTTTTAGCCGTACATTTCCTCATATGGAGGAAATATTATTACCAATACGACTTATTAACGCGATTATTTTACAATAAGTTACTCAGTCGAATTATATAAAACAAAAACAAGGATTCTAAATGTAAAACAATGGTTAAAAAATCTATTATTTTTATTCATTACCATATTACCATAGGTACCATGTTATTATTTGGTAATTTTCTTAATTCTTTCCATTATTACAGTAAAACTCTCTATACAAACTTTACATTTTAAACCGATGACCTTTCAAAACATATTTTTATCTGCAGCAAATTTCCACAGGTAAGGAGGACTGAGAAATATTCTAAAATTGTCCCAGCCCGGACGACGATACGTATAAAGTATAAATAACTCTTAATAAATCAATTCATATCCGTTCTCATAATTAACAATATTAATTATATATCTCCACTTTAATCTCACTGGGGACTAGCCAACTATGCGGGAGATATTATAGTACCTAAGTACGGGCATATTCGCAAACTTACATAGTCGCGCTTTCTAACTTTATTCCCACACTCATTGTCCAATAGGAGAACAATTCAATATGACCGACGAGAAAACAGACACGGGTCGTACGCTTTACATTCTATCGGAAGTAACGGGATTGCAGCATCTTTTATGCTTTTCCTTATTAACTTTAGGCATTTGATTTCTTTAACAGAAGGAAGCTTGACGGACCTATAAACCAAGGAACACAAGATATCTATCTATATCTCAAGAGTCTAATAAGCATCATTATTATAGAACTTTATTATGATGATAAGCTGAAATAATAGTCGTTAAGCATTTAAGTAAGAATCTATTATTGTATCTACATTATCTACTATTCTAAACTAATTTACAATACATCACTACATATTATAAAATAAAGTCCCTCGCCGTGTCTGTCTGTCTGAACGCGATAAACTCAAAAACTACGGAACGGAGTTTCATAAAGTTTTCACCAATAGATGGAGTGAATATCAATTTTATCATAAATTTCCTCATGAATCATCATGAGGAAGGTTTTTAGGTGTATATTTCATTATGGTTTTGTGTAAATTGGCTGAAATATGACGATGATTGTTGAAGATGTCGTAAAAAATCATGCCGACTGGGAGCTATATTGGCGTGCGCCGCTTAAACTAATAAAGTTATATGGAAACAATGTATTACAGAATTATTCCTCTAAAAAGATCTTCCTATTGAACTGTAGCAACGCCTATGTATGTGCACGTAGCTAGGAACGCATCCGAGCGAAGCGAGGGTAAGTCATTAGTATACAATAAATAAAGCAGAAATATCCAATGTGCTCGAATCAAATGACTATTTTATTGCATCATGGCAATCATTTTACAATATAATTACTAAATTTCAATGAAAAAAATAATTATTATGAGTCGTAGGTATGTTAATGTTTTACACTTTTGAACTTAAGACAATAGGTATGAAGTGTCCAAGCGTAAGTGAAATAACAATGAAATATTATTTATATTCACGTGTATAACAGTGAAGGCTAGTAATAAAAACAAAATAATTGTAAAAAAATCATGTTTAAAAATTCATGTGTAAAAAAAAAACAATTTTATGAAAAACATTATTTTTTAACATTTTTTTCTTGTTTATACACAGGTTATTGTGACATTTAGGTAATCGTGCATTATCTCGGCAACCAAACTAGTTTGCCAAATTTCAGCTCAATCAGACACTGGGAAGTGGGTCAAATTTAACTTGCAAGATTCCATTACACACACCGGAATAGGTGAAACTGAATAAAAGCTTGTAAAATAGATAAAACTTCTCTATATATAGTCAGTATACTTTAATTTATTATTATCTACTTAAAACGTACATTAAAGCTAGTTTTTAGCCTTGAAACCCAGATAGAGAAACAGCACTCTACTCGTAATCGTATATTTAATTAACGCACATTCTGCCACTGCTCCAAATACAATAATTGAAATATTAGAATGCCGAGTAGTCAAATTGTATGTATTGTATTCAGCCCTTTTTTTAATGTCCCACTGCTGGGCACGGGCCTCCCTTCAGTACGAGGGAAATCAGGCCATAGTCTACTACGCTGGCCAAGTGTGGGTTGGCGGACTTCACATGTCTTCCGAAAACTTGCTAGGTTTTCTCAGACGTGCAGGTTTCCTCACGATGTTTTCCTTCATCAATATATCATAAGGCAAGTGGTAATCATGTTGGAAATAATTCGCATATGAAAATATCAGAGGTGCGAGACCCGGGATTTGAACCCGCTTCACTCGGTTTCCCGAGCGAGCGCGTTACCACTGGGCTACCACTGCCTTAGTATTCAAATTATTACAATTATATTATACTTAATTTACAAACAGCAAAATTTCAAATTAATATAATATTTAAAAAGCTTTCATATCTCTTAGGGTACAATATTGAATCGATATTGATTAATAATAATTAATAAATGAGATCTATAAGTAGTAAAATCTAAGTAACAGTGCCTGCGTGTCGAATACAACGTCCTTGATACAAAAGATCACGCTAATGTCTAAATTAGCTCCTATGTCTTTTCATTTACTACAATAAAATAAATTGGTTCAAAGAAAAAGAATGTGAACACATAAACAACGTTATACGTATTTTTTATTTACTGCTGACGTGACTAACTGTTTTGAAGGACCTATATAATAATAATAATGTCCTCCTGACCGATTCCGGCCACGGCGGCCAATCTCATTGAGACTAGCCAACTGCGCAGGAGATATTATAGTGCACAAATGTACGCGCAGACACAAGTGCACTCTCTATTCCTGTCACTCTCATACTCCGGTGGGACGACTATTCGACACGACCGGTGAGAGTTAAGGCGCAGGACCGACGGCTTTACGTGCTCTCCGAGGCACGGGGGTGAAACACCGCCAACTTCCCAACTCCGGGCTGTTACTGAGGCTTACTATACAGAAAGACTCAATAACTAAACTTGGCCCGACCCGGGACTCGAACCCAGGACCTCAGGATGTGCAGCCGTACATGCTAGCCACTACACCACCGAGGCAGTTTTGAAGGACCTATTAGCTACATAAAGATATTTTTGTGTAAGAGCTCTTAGTATATTTCTTTAGATTTACACAATTATTTGACATTTTAAATAAAACCATCTTATCAATTTTTTTCGCGCATTTATTTTAGACTAGGGACTCACCCTCGCTTCGCTCGGTTTCGCCCTTAGGTTGATTCCCCATACAAAATTTCATCCCGATTTTCACTCCCTTAAGGGATGATTTCCGGGATAAAAACTATCCTATATCCTTCCCAGGGTTTCAATCTATCTTCTTACTGAATTTCATCTTAATCGATTCAGTAGTTTCGGAGCCTATTCGGTGCAAACAAACAAACAAACAATCAAATCTTTCCTCTTTATAATATTAGTATTAGTATAGATTGAAGAGTCTCCGTGACCAAAACAAATCTGGGAAAAAATCAGAAAAGATAGTTTTCCGTGCTATAAGGTTATTTATTAACGGTTCTAACGTCTTACATTACGAAATTAATTTATACAATAATAAACAATAACATTTCGAAATTGGATTAGTAGGTACACGTCACGAGACATCTTATGTATACACATTGATATATATATCCATGTGTAGGTATACAAGATTGACTTATGTTACATTAATACATACTCGCATTACATTATATCTGAAAAGATTCTTTGTTTTTTTTTTTTTTGTTTACACACGCTGATCTCTGGAAGTATTAGTTAGATTTGAGAAATTCTTTTGGCATTTTATAGCCTATATATTGAGGAAGATCAAATATTATCTATACTAATATTATAAAGCTGAAGAATTTGTTTGTTTGTTTGTTCGGTTGAACGCACTAATCTCAGGAACTACTAATCCGATTTAAAAATTCTTTTTGCATTAGATATCCCGTTAGCTGAGGAAGGCTATAGACTATATATTATCCCGGAAAAATGTATGGTTCCCGTGGGATAGATTTATTTTTGTTTAGGGACGAACCCGAAGCGAAGCGAAGGTGAGTCGCTAGTAATTTATAAGCTATGGTAGCATCACGGTTGTCGTTTAGATACAAAAAATAAAGTACGCGGGTGGAGCCGCAGGCAAGCACCTACTGATTAATGGTATTGATTAAAATGTGATAACGTAATGTGTACAAACATTAAAGCTGTCTAATGTTATCGTATAAACCTCAATATCATACGAATCCTAAAAATCAAATTGGGCTGATAAACTAGTACTAGCTTAATGAAAAAGTAATATTGTTCCGCAGATATTTGAACATATCATCACATTACACTTTACATGGCATCCGACTTCTCTTTCATTTTGTAACTTTATACGAGCTGTGAATGTAGCAAGGAGAAAGGAAGCCTGGCACCCGTAAAGCAGTTTCATTTTATGCCTTTAATAAAGGTTTTGCACGACACGGCATACATTATGCGATATGAACTCACTAATGTTACTGAATTTTCAAATGTTTTGACCTTAATCTTTTACATGTTTCAGCGACACATCTAGATAAAATTAGGGCGTATCAAATGAAACTAACATAAGCTAGTATATCAAAACATACGAGTATATATGCAATGATGTTTGTGAAAGTTTGTGAGTATGTATGGATGTTTGTTACTCTTTCACGCCAGAACGGCTGAATAGATCTGGATGAAATTTAACACAGAGATAGATTATAGTCTGAAATAACACATAGGCTACTTTTTATCCTGGAAAAATATACGGTTCCAGTGGGATAGGTTTGTTTTTTTTTTCCTAAAGGCGACTCTGAACGAAGCGAGGGAGAACCGCTAGCACGTTATGATCCTAACCCAGACTCCAGCGACAGCACACATGCTCACACTTTTATTATTTTATTTAAACCACCACATTGCCAAATGAGGTGAAAGGGATAGCGTAATCAAAACTATATGAAAAAAAAGGCCGCTAGTGTTTTCATTGCGCGTAAGTTTTCTTTGAATTACGTAATAATAGCGTCTTTATTCTTTTACAAAAGATTATAAACCAAATAAAAAATATATTAATTTCGGCTTACTTCCCTGTGGAATGTGATCCCGTGAAATTTGTTTATTTTGCTTTGATAATAATAATTAGTGCACTTACGGAATACATGATAGCATTTTGGTTATAAATGTTATTATTGTAATAAAATATAACAAATATTTGTATGTTAAATAGATATTAAAAATAAATGTCATTGACAATAATGTTTATTATCTGTAGTTATATATTCTGCTCTGTTATCTATGAAATAAACTCTGTCATTTTGTGTTCGATGCGAAAGCTAGCACGTTGTTTTATTATTTAAAAAGTATAATAATAAAAACGAATATTATACACCTATTAGCAAAATGGGAAGCATGTGCGTAGTTTTTACTTATTCGAAAGCGACTGAGGTCAATGGAGACTGTAGCTTCCATTTGTGCGCTTCACTTTTAGAGCGATAGTAACGTATCTACATCTTTTATTATATAAGAATTAAAAAAAAAGTTACGTTACCTTGTTTATTCATTGTAGTAGAATATTGTGACCTGATTGCAATCCAAGCCTTGACCTCTTTTGATAGAGTAACGTCCGACGGTGGCACAACTATATGTATTTACTTTATTATAAATCAGTCCTATTATATAAATAATAATAAATAAATAAATATGTTGGGACATTAACACACAACACCATCTAGTTCCATGGTAAGCTACGAGGCTTGTGTTATGGATACCAGATAGTTGATACACTACACATATATAATGTTAAATACATACACATTATAAATATAAACACCCATGACTGGAGTGCAAACATTCGTGCTCATCACACAAATGAATGCCCCCAGCGGGACTCGTACCCGCGGCCGCTGGCATACCAAGTCACTGCAAACTGAGCCAAACGTGTCGTCATATATATTAATCCCACCATAACATTAAATATGCTTTCTTATCTTTATTTATTCTACTATCTGAACCTACTTACTAGAAAAGTTTTCTGAAACTTAGAAATAGCCACCCTACACTAAGCTCATTTGGATTAAAGCACAATATCGGAGTCTATAAACTGGTCAATGGTTGTATATCTGTTTGTACCCGCTAATGTCCGAAAGAGCAATGATGAACCGATTTTAAGGGTTCCTTCATTTGTGGAATGGACTTATATTGTATAGGTACTCTCATATATTATGGAACAGAGAAAGCCTAACAGAACTTTGCCAATGATTTTAACAGCATGCCAACACACGAAACGAGGAGTTTAAACTATATCTTTGAATACAATTAATTTACTCAAAGCTGTATTAATTTACTTAAATATACGAAAAACTACAAAGATATTATACTATCTATGCATATAATAAAATTCTGAGTTTGAGATTTTTTTGGAAAATCTTATTGAAACAGTCATTATTATCGATACAGAGGCCGAATCTATAGGTTTTAGAATTTTTTTCTGTCTGTCTGGGAACGTATCACAAAACTACTACAGATTTTGATGACATTTGGTATGGATGACAGCTGGTTATCCGGGTCAACATGTTAGGATACTTTTTCTTTTACTGAGAAATCTATACTAAATGCTAAAACGTAACTAAGGAAGGACCCGAGCGGAGCGAGCATGAGTCGCTAGTAGGTATACTATAAAATTCTTAACATTTAAAGAAAAATAGAAGATGTAAAAAAGACTCCGTTACAATTGTATTGATCGTATGCCGCGGCGTGGCATGCCTTGTAGACGAAAGTAAGTGCAACGGTAAATAAAGATACAAAAACCGAACGTCCTTGATATGTAAAGCATGCACGCAAATCTGACGTTCACAATCTTGGATACAAGTCAAGCTACGAATTATTATATTGAATGACGATCGACATTTTCAATTATAGTTTTTTTATCGCTGGCTTGAGTCCCGGCAAAGGCATTGCTAAATTTTTTTTAATGTAATAATTATATATATTGTATGGGCCATATTGTTTGTGTTTTGTGTTTAATAATATAAAGAGGTAGCCTAGTGGTAACGCGCTCGCTTGGGAAACCAAGTGAAGCGGGTTCAAATCCCGGGTCTCGCATTTCTGATATTTTCATGTGCGAATCATTTCTAACATGATTACCACTTGCCTTACGGTGGAGGAAAACATCGTGAGGAAACCTGCATGTCTGAGAGAACCTAGCAAGTTTTCGAAAGACATGTGAAGCCCGCCAACCGGCACTTGGCCAGCGTGGTGGACTATGGCCTGATCCCCCTCGTATTGAAGGGAGGCTCGTGCCCAGCAGTGGAACGTTAAAAAGGGCTGAATACATACATACCTACATGCGTATCATCCTATTTCATTTCACGTGTTTTCATATCGCCTCATAAATATAAAAATAATAGTCAATCGGCTACATGTGACCATAATGCCCTCTTTTATCATCAAAAACGTGATATTTATTATCTAAACTCAAGTAAGGCTGATTGTGACAGCTATATTGGAAGAAATTGAACATTTTCATACTTCTTTATCTCACGTCAAACGCATAGGAATAAAAAAAATATTTGCTTTGAAGTTTGAAGCAATTAATAAGAAAATTAATTGAATTGAATATTATTATTATTATTATTATTTAAGAACCAAGTAAAGTCAAGGGCAGTAAGTAACATACTAAGTCTTCAAAATCACTTAACTAAATCCCTAACAAGAAGCCCTACAAACAAGGCCAAGAACATTTCGCACACCTGAGTGACGTTATGAATGACGCCAATATACCCGTCTCGTTTTATCTTATTGATTAAATGGTCGATGGAAAGAGACGCAGAATATGGTGTTAGATTGTTGCAAAAAATGTTGAATGGACTTTGATATCGTTTTCTTTGTGAGACGAAGCCATAAAAATCTTTGCATGAAAATAGATATTTCATTAAGAACAATTTAAGCTATTGTAACGTATTTATGTATTACTTACATATTGTATTTATTAAAACTATTGTAAGGATTCTAGCTACCAATTAGATAAATAATATATAATAATAAATAAATAAATACATATGTAGGAACATTAACACACAGCACCATCCAGTTCCATGGTAAGCAGAGAGGCTTGCCATATAGTTGATACACTACCTACACATATAGGTACTTTAAAATTTAAATACATACTTATTATAAATATAAACACCCATGACTAGAGTACAAAGACTCGTGTTCATCACACAAATGGATGCCCCCAGCGGGACTCGCACCCGCGACCGCTGGCACAGTAAGTATGGTCACTACAAACTGAGCCAAACGTTTCGTCAATAAGATAAAATGTTACTTTTGTTAAAGAGCTGTTTTTTAGAAAAGCATTTATTATTATTTTTATTCACAGCTCAAAAGTTGTGTTTTACAGTAAAGTTTTATAGTATACTAGGGGCTCACCCTCGCTCCGCTCGGGTTCGTCCCTACTTGCGTTTTAACTTTTAACGTTTAGTATAGATTTCTCAGAGATGAGATATTTTACCGCAACAAAAAGTATTTTCCCATATGTTGACCCGGATAACCAGCTATCATCATAAAAAATTTCATCAAAATCCCTCCAGTGTTTTTTTCGTGAGGCGGTAACAGACAGACTGATAGACAGACAGACAAAAATTATAAAAACTATAGATTCAGCCTCTGTAGGTATCGATAATAATGTCTATTTCAATAAGATTTTCAAAAATACATTTAATATACAGATTCGGCTTAGTTACAATTTTATTATATGTATAAAAAAGCGGGTTGACTTTCTACGAAAAGATATTTGACCTATTTACCTACAAATATTGAACGACCCTGGTTAAGCAACGACGATCTATATCTGTAACGAAATTAACGTAATAAAACCCCAATTTTATAACGACATAGTAAAAAATATATGAAAGAACATAATTGACGATTTTTATTCTCTTTTTTTAACAAAATTTTACTTAAGTTTATAATCGAATGCACGAAACTTAAGACTAGAACAGTCAAATGTATCTATAAATACGTTGACATGTATGTAAAAAACGATCGTCCTGCGCAAGAATTGAACTTATAACGATCTCCTAACCAGAGGCTACCAATCTAATCAGTTTAAAGTATTGCCATTGAGCCACAATAGCTAAAAACATTTATATACCAGCACTATATAACACTCAATTCTGAAGATCGATAGAAAAACACGCTGGAGAAACCTTGACTTATTTCATTATCACTCATTCATTTCCTATTACCATGGAATAATGCAAGATAACTAGACCACGTCTATAGCATTCGGTCTCGTGAGCTGAACGTTACAAAAACTCACGTGCGGCTACATGCACCAATCGTAATGAAATTTTATCGGACATCTAGTAACTACGTATATGTATAATTTAAATTATTATTGTTTTTCCCCTTTCTTTTATAATAATCGATTATTTCAAGACACAATATATTGAGATAACAAAATCCTTCAGTTTTACTTTAAATTATCATTAAATTGCAAAAAAAAAACCTATACTCTATATTTTGTTGTATACTTATAAAAAATTATCATCTCTTACGAAATAACATAAAAACTATTTTTATCGTCACAATGTTATGTATTTTAATATGAATGGTGAACCTACATCCGGTTTATTTTTATAATCGACACCGCCAGCTGTTCACAGAGCGGCAACTTGCCGAATTGAGGCTATCTAAATCATCGATCGGCAGATAAAAATGATTAATTTTTAATGGCTTTTGAGACAAATTAACAGTTAGCAAAGTGACATTTACATAAAGTATAATTTATAATTGAAATGTCATTTTTAATTAAAAGTTCGTTCAAATAATCAAATCTATAAATATGTTGGGGCAACAACACACAGCACCATCTAGTTCCGTGGTAAGCTACGAGGCCTGTTATAGATACCAGATAGTTAATACACTACACATATATAACTTTAAATACATACGTATTATAAATATAAACACCCATGACTGGAGTACAAACATTCATGCTCATCAAACAAATGAATGTCCCCAGCGGGACTCGAACCCGCGACTGCTGGCACAGAAAGTAGGGTCACTACAAACTGAGCCAAACGTGCCGTCGGATCTATAAATAATAATTTAGTCGAGTGTTTTTACACTGTAACCTAATTATTGTAAGACGTGACAATAGGGGGTAGTGTATCTTTTTTGAGTAGAATACGTTATCACCTTCACTTATGACTGTAATCAATTGGAAATCGATTTTAGTCTACTTCATATCGATTTTTTTTTTACTTTAGAAGTAGATATCTAATTTACATTGTTTGATGATGTGAACAAAATTAATATGAAAGTTGTGAACGCCATGAATACATGAAAGAAAAAGACTTACAAAAACGATAAGTTATGTATCTGCAGCATTAAAGTAATTCGTAACCTTCTTCAAGGTCGCACGAGACAGGTTCCACGTTTCTAGCCAATACACTTTTCCGACATAGGGATTTTATAAAGTATGTAAGACTAAGTACCTACTAACAAAATTATATAAAACAGATTAGCTGAAGTTCATAATTATTTTTATTATTAAGTTTTAATATATAGTTACGTTTTAGCATTTAGTATAGATTTCTCAGAAATGAGATATTTTCCCGCAATAAACAATATCCTATATATTGACCCGGATAACCAGCTATCATCATACCAAATTTCATCAAAATATGTCTCTTGGTTTTTTCGTTTTTTGTGTTCCCACACAGACAGACTAAAATTCTTAAAACTGTAGATTCGATAGAAATATCGAAAATAATGACTATTTCAATAAGATTTTCTAAAACGTATTTATTGTACAGATTCGATTCAGACATTTATTATATTGTACATACCTACATAGATAATTATTATTTTTGATAATTAATTATTTTGATAGCGTTATTAATAGGTTCCATATAAAGCTAACTAACTAAAAAAATACTCACTAATCACATTATAATAGTTTTTTAATTTCATGCATGTGCAGTGAAAACAATTTAGATTTTTCTAATGTGAATGACGCATGCAAAGTTAGGAATGGAAGCTAGTATTGAACAAACACATACATAAAAATGTAAATATAAATAAATATATGTTGGGACACTCACACAGCACCATTTAGTTCCATGGTAAGCTACGATTCTTGTGTTATGGATACCAGATAGTTGATACACTACACATAATATATAACATTAAATACATACATACTATAAATATAAACTATAAACACCCATGGACTGGAGCACAAACATTTATGCTCATCATAAAAATGAAAGCCACCCCAGCAAGACTCGAACCCACGACCGCTGGCCCCTACATGTTGTAAGTAGGGTCACTACATACCGAGCCAAACGCGTCGTCAAATGTAGTTCTAATTAACATTTAATGAAACCACAATTTGTATAGAGTTCCTGTTTGCGGTAAGTATAAGCTTCGTTTATATTTTAGAAAGGAAATAAAAATTTGTGACCCAAATTCAGACTAAAAATGGATAATTTCACTAAATCTCATTAAAAGTGACCTACTTACAACGAATTTAACATTGTATTTTGCTCTATGTTTTGTAAAATAGCAATAATCGTCTGTTGAAAAACGGAGGTTTGTAAAAATAAAAACTTAAATGGTTAAGACTTAAGGTTGATAGGAAAAATATTTAAACATTTGGTTATCGAGCTTATTTTTTTTTTTTTTAAATACATAGTATATCTGATTTTATCGCTAAGCCCTTACTTGTTTTTTATCAAGTGCGTCCTTAAATAGATTGAATCAGAAAAATAGGGCTATATGATAAGCACCAAATATATGAATAAATAACATTTATTTATGTGTACATGAAATTATAACGTTGGTAACTAAATTAATTGCTTAATTTAGAAAATGTATAATTCATACCGGAAACTGTGTGTAAGATAAAGATTTGCTGATCCGCTGAATAAAACGAGATACGCCATTTTGTGGTTTATATAACGCAATAGACCCTTTATTATATCCACAGATAATAATCAATTTACATGTGTAGAGCTAACAACAATGTTTAGAGGAGTAGAATGCTATGTTTGTATGTATGTATGTATGTATGTCTTCAGCCCTTTGCAACGTCCCACTGCTGGGCATATTCCTTCCTCCAATACGAAGGGAATCAGGCCATAGCCATCGTATTATGTTTTAATCTACTCGTATACTTAATATTATAAAGAGGGGGAGTTTGTTTGTTTGTTTCAACATGCTAATCTCAGGAACTACTAATCCGATTTGAAAAATTCTTTTTGCATTAGATAGCTAGTTTATTGAAGAAAGCTATAGGCTGTATATCATATAATATATTAATCTATCTATTCCATACCAACCCGACCGTAGCGAGGATGAGTCGCTAGTTCATCAATAATAAACAAATTATAAAATACTACTAAATGACGTTTTCAATCGTACGACGTATACAAAACCTTTACAGTATAAAGTATCATTTAAATTATTCTATCCTACCGCGATACGCAATTTACCAGACAACAAACAACAAAAATTCTACAAACGATTACACGTTCCACCACAATTTTTTTATCGAACTATTCGATGAGCAACCTTGACCAATATGTCAACAATTTTATTGCAATCGTATATTAAACAAATATCATAACACATATTTATTATTTATCAATTTTCATATTCATCTTATTTCATATCGTTAGATAAAATCAACTACTATAAGATTGTATACGAGAAGGAACAAACGTCTCTAAGGTCACCGGCGTAAAGGATTCGATAGGACGATCTCTATGTATGTAGTTGGTACTCATTTGGCAAACTTTTTTGCTGTCTCTATCAGTGACGTACAAAGCTATGTGGGCGTTTTCTAATACGGTATCAATTTCGTAGTATAACATTTTTAACCAATATTCAGAGTGAAACTAAATTTAACGAACCTATTAGCTAAGTATTGTACTTTAATCTCATTGTGCTTTCAATTACACAAGCTATAGGTCTTCCTAGAAATTTCTAAAGTCTGATTTTTAATTCGACGGAATTCTGACATTTCAGAAGTGTTGTCAACTTTGAAACATTGTCACTAAAAACGGAAAGCATTTTAGCAAAATAAAAAAATAAACGTATCTTGAATTTAAGGTTTCAATTAGAAAAACTAAGACTAAAAAAATGATTGATAATTCTAAAATGGTAATTATTTTTTTAATATCATATTATTGAAGTTACAATAATTATTATGGAAATTATTTTTCTATTACAGGGATCCCTGTCCAATAATCCATAGGTTGCAAGCCTTTTTTAGGAAAACCCATTTGTTTGTAAAATCTTTGCTTCTTGTAAGAACATATTATTAAAGAAGAGGATAAAATGTGCCCTTTTAATGTTTTGATGGATAGTGTTAGTGATTCTTTTATAATCTACATTCGGATTATATGACGATGTTGACGACAATGATGATATACTCGTAAGAGATAATGATTTATAAATATTTTCATTTAAGAAATATCTTGTTTTACTCTGTTATTTTTTTTTTCATTTAACCATTAAACATTTATAGTTAGTGTGCATTGAATGCACAAAACAAAGACTATTTACAATGTCATACATATTATAGTTTAGTTGATCTAATTCTGTTTCATATATTTTGTTATTTTAAATTAAAAAATTCAAAGCAGAAAAGGTTTATGATATCTGAATTATCAAAGAATGACAGCTGTCATATTTCCGTGGAATTAAAAATCAGACTATAGTACGTAGCCGCGATGCCTGTAAACGTAGCACGGGATCGATAACAGCGATCAACTGCTATATGTGAGAGAACTAAGCCCTACAACGCAGTTATCTATTAATTGAGTTCAGAAATGTTAGTTACCCTACGCAGTAACACGAGGCAGATTTTAATAATCCTAGGTACATTAAATGGACTGGTATAATTACCTAAAATGAATGTAAAAACCATGGATTTTATCTGTTAGTGATTACATTTTAAAATTATATGGCGAATTCAAAGAATAAATAATGTTCGGAAAATATATACCACTAATGACACACCCTTGCTTCGCTCGGGTTCGTCCCTAGGTACGTTTTAACGGTTAGGATAGAATAGATAGACTATATTTATATTATCATATATAGCCTACAAGCCATCCTTAATAAACGGGATATCTAATGCAAAAAGATTATTTCAAATCGGTTTAGTAGTTCCTGATATTAGCGGGTTCAATGAAACAAACTCTTAATATTATTAGTATAGATATGTACTTTTTCAACGTTTGATATTGAAACTATTTTAAACTACAAGATATAAAGAACTCATCTTTACTTACCTAAATAATTTTAAATAATATCTCCAAGTTGATTGCAGTATTTTAGAATTACAATAGAAACTTAATACTCAGTTGAACGAATGTGTAGAATGTAAATTGAAGGGGCGACAGTTATTCTAAACGACTTGACGTGTGAAAGGTTAACCACTAACCAGTCAAATCATCAAGGGCAAATGAAAAAATCAAGAAATGCTATACATAACTACCTATTTATAAATTCGTACAAAATTTTAATTTGTCCTATGAAAATGTGTAAAAAAAATTTAATTAATGTCGCAGGGGCGTGACAGAAATAGTTATTATGTTTGTCAAATGTCTTATGCGAATACATCTTTATCCCTACAACTGGTTGGAAACAGTCCAAATTGTACGTTTAAATAGATTATTAAAACTATCATCTATACTAATATTATAAAGCTGAAGAGTTTGTTTGATTGTTTGTTTGTTTGTTTGGTTGAACGCGCTAATCTCAGGAACTACTGGATGGAATTGAAAAATTCTTTTTGTGTTGGATAGTCCATTTATCGAGGAAGGCTTTAGGCTATATATCATCCCGAAAAAATGTACGGTTCCCGTGGGATAGAGTTATTTTTGTCTAGAGACGAACCCGAAGCGAAGCGAGGGTGAGTCTCTAGTTAGTAATATAATAGATGTGAAAGTGAAGTTGTTTCTTTGTATCTTTATTATACCACTTGTCTTGTCTCAACCAAACCTAATGAACTTATGCACGCACTTAGTAGACTATGAAATAACTATTTGGTTTAAATTATTGAATATCCAATATTGCTTGTCTTAAATAAAGGATAGCTCAAAATATATATGTAGCTACCTTACTACACTTACATAATACTTTCTTATACATATTTACGCGTTTTGATATTATAGCGAATCATGGACGGGTCGCTAGTTCAAATATAATTATAAATAACGTAATATCTTAGATTTACGCGAATATTTGACATTCTAAATAAAACTATCTTTTTTTATCTGGCGAGATTCTCGTCACAGTGATTGCTGTAAAACATTCGAAACGTCGAGAACAAAAAATCAAAATAAATCCGCAAAAAAAGTCCGAAAAGATACTTGTGTGACAAACGGGCAGTGTCTAGACAACTACGATTATATTGAGGATTTTTTTACTTAAGTTATTACAGTTGCTATGGAAGGCGGTGAACACTTGCGTAATATGATTCTTGGCGCAGGCTTCATTCTAACACATACAAGGATTTCGGAAATAAGGCGTCTAATCCATCACCTTGATCTAAAGAAAAAGTGTCGGCAGTTTTGACTGTGTGTACTTCTCTTTATTACATTTATATATCTTAAAGAAATTATTATAAAAATCTAATGCTAATATTATAATTGTTTGAGAGTATAAGTATATTTTTATTAACTATGTATATATTATGTAACTTTGAAATGTTATATTATGTATTAACATAAGCTACTTTGTATTGGCGTACTAAGAAGTTTATAAAGATCAAGTGTTTTGTAAAGGACCAAAAGGCACAATAATTTTATTATACCTATACTTATATAATAGACATAATATTATAAAGAAGCAGAGTTTGTTTATTTATTTATTTGAACGCGCTAAACTCGGGAACTACTTAGGGGGCCATTCATTAATTACGTAAGGATGATTTTGACAATTTTTGACCCTCCCTACACTCATGTAAAGACACATAAGATTTCTCGAACCCTCCCTCTTCTTACGTAAGATTCAATCTCGTTTGTCTGAATAATAAAACGTTGTTAGAAAAGGATTAGGTTACACTAAAACTCACAGTTTGACGTAAATCAAAGATTTTAATTTTTTAGCAGATAATTTAGGAAATAGGTACTCTATCATTGCCATCAGATATAGATTAGAATCTTTGTATTATTAGATAACTATCTAGTCTCTGGAATATTATTATTATAATTAAAAGTAAGTTTTTAAATAATCTTAAAATGAACAAACATAAATCAGTTAAACAATCTTTAAACGAATAACACAATAAATCTATACTAATATTATTATAAAGAGGTAAGGTTTGTGAGTTTGTGAGGTTGTAAGGGGTATTCTCTGGATCTACTGAACCAATTTAGATGAAATTTAGTAAGAAGATAGTTTGACACCCTGGGAAAGACATAGGATACTTTTTATCCCGGAAATCATTCCTTAAGGGGGTGAAAATGGAGATGTAAGTTTGTATTGGGAAGCAAGCTAGGGACGAACCCGAGCGAAGCGAGAGTGAGTCGCTAATAATTAATAAGAGTAAAAAAATCGTTTTTTATTTTCCAAATGACTGAAATGAAATAAATACGCGGGAAGAATTCACTATAATATTAAAATAAAATTTGTAAAATAAGACGTAAAACGAAGTACACATTATGGAATAAAGAAAATCATTCATCATACGAAAAATAAATAGATTTTAAATAATAAACTGCGACTTGTAAAATATTACGTAAGAATGGGTTTTACCACCCTCCCCTCCCCGGATACTCTTACGTAATTACTAATTAATGAATGGCCCCTTATCCGATTTGAAAAAATCGTTTTGCATTAGATATGATGCCCGTTTATTGAGAAAAGCTACAGGATATATGTATATCATCATACTACTACCCATGGAAGCGGAGCAGTAACCATAAATGTAAACAAATCGAGCAGACTTCCCATACACTATTGTAAAACTGATGTTTATAATATGTATGTTTAATTGCATATATAATACAAGTATATAATCTATCTATCCAATATTAACGGCGAACTCGACCGAAGCTAGGGTGAGTCGGCTAGTATATAAATTAATGTTAATTTTTAACACTACAAAAATTAATATAAACTACTCGTGGAAATAATAACACATTAAAGTAATCATTAATGTATGTAATAAATCATGTATGTTGTAAAATCAATATTTATAATTTTATAAGCAAGTTCATAACACCGTACTATGACGTGACTATGACGTGTGGGGGGCACATCTCATTCACATGTTATGAAACTCAAGACCCTGAACTAGAATAATAATGATAGGATGCACTAAAAACTCTCAAAAATTATAATTATAATGAATATTTAATGATGAACATGGAAACCTTTATTTACCGTATTGAGTAACCTTATAATTAAATGTGTATTAATAATGTACCTATCTAAGCTTTTTATCTTAATATATTATGTAATTGCTAATTATGATGTCGATATTATATACCTATTATCCTACATTTCAATTTACAGAAATATTTATTTTTTTACTTAAATTTTTATTGATATTAGAAATTTAAAAACAGTAGTTTTGGTTTCTTACATTTCAATATCATCCATGAATAGAAGATACAAAATTAACTGTCTTAAACGTGTGTACTAATGAAAAAAATATAATAATACTTCTGTTTTCATCTCAAATCAGGAGAACCCCAAAATTATTTCATTTTGTTCGCTTTCCTATCAAAAGCAAGAAATTCTAACAAAATGAGAATGAACAAAACTCGAGTCGCGGACACGACGCTTCCGAGCACTTTCGCCGCGACTCGGCGTCCCTCGTTCGCCTTCGCTCCCCAGCTGACTGTGCGAGTGAGACGGCCAACGAATTGCCACGCATGCGGGAAAGGGACGGCGAGCCGCGCAACTCTAACCGCCGCCATTTATTTCTTTCCAGTGCTCGACTCGGTCGTAGTGACAGCGCTTTGTAATATCGCGAGAGCGATCTTTTTATATGTGAAAATTGTATATTAAGTTTCGTACCTTTATTATATATTAGTTTATCAGTGTGTGCCGAATGGGAGCATCTACCATGAAATAATATGTGTGTAGTGAACGTGACGTGTTACAACGCTAGTATGTCTGGCGTTTTCACATCTGTTGTCAACAAGAAATAACGTGGATTATGCAAGGTGGAATGATATATGGACAAGTGTTAGGTAAATTATTTTATATATTGTATCTTCTGAATACATTTTATGAACACGTCTAACATTTTATACATGAAAGTGAAACAAACAACAGATGAATTAAGCATAGTCAGCTTGGACAGATACAAAGCAATCGCGAGAAGTTACATTATTATGGTAGAAAAAACACATTAGTCTCGAGCGGTTTAATTCATTAACAGTTACAACAAACTATACGAAACGATTTTTCTAGAAATACAATGAATTACTAAAGGCGCTCAAAAGTTATTATACGAGTTCTCAGTAATTGTTTAAGTAATTACGAATGCTTAGAATTTATTTGTGTAAAACATCGATGAATAACAGCGTCGTAATATAAGTGAAGAAATATTTATACTTAATTTAAATGGGCATTAAATACTTATAAATGGGCAACAAGTATTATAAGGTTATTGTATAATCTATCAGCTGTAAAGTACAGTAACGGAATGCATTGACCTTACTATCACTTATGAAAATAGAGCACTTTTTGTATTTACTAAATAGTAATTGTTATAAATATAACATTGAAGTTTATCGATCTCGCTTAATTTACATGAATTATACACGTTTTGATAAAAATACATCGAGAGTAGTCTCCAAACTAGTTTTGAGCCAGTATATAGTGATCAAGAACAATATTTATAACGTTATTGACCTACAAATAGAAATTACAATACAATGTGCATTATCTGATTATATCTAAGGTGTTCTTATTACACAAATATTAGAAAATGTTTACAAATAAAATATTTACATTATTATTATATATTTTTATTTGTTTAAGTTAAATTCTTCTCTGTGAGATTATGTGCATGTTTAAAAAAGTGACTCATTAAATTCTTCTTGTTTAAATGAAATAATTAATAAAACCTTGGTTTTAAAACTTAAACTTATTACGAACTAGCGACTCCCCATCGCTTCGTTTGGATAACTTTTATATTTATGAACAGACAAACAGACAAAAATTCTAAAAATTACAATTTTCGGTTCTTTTGCGTTAATAAAGTCAATTAATAATAGTTTTTCGCAAATATATTCCATGTACAGACAGCGACCAGTTACACTTTTATTATATTATGTAAATATTTATAGATGTTTTAACAAAGGCAATCTGTAAATTTAAATAATGTTTCAATTTCTGAGTGAATTAAGTTAACTTGTTTTTCTCTTTCCAGTCAGTAAGACTATGAGGGTTGTAAAATAATGCAGTGGCTGCACAAAATATTGACGCTGGCAATAATTTGCGCAGCTGTGGAGGCGGAGCTGTGTCCTTCTACTTGCATATTATGCACATCAACGAGACTGGAGTGCTCAGACACTAGGATACCTGATAATAAGCTGTCTAGAACCGCCATTTATAACTATGGGCCCCAGCTCCAAGAGATCTCTTGGACAAATTCAAATATAAGCGCCATAGAAATTGACGTTTTTGACGGTCTACAAAACATTGAATACATCGATCTAAGCAGAAACGAAATCAAGAGAACTGAACACGGACTATTCGCGAGACTGAGTCGTTTAAAATATTTAAACCTATCCAGAAACCATATAGACGACATTCGTAGGTTCACTTTCGTAGATCTAGAAAATTTAGAAGTTCTAGATGTGTCCAACAATAGACTTCAAGCGGTACCATTCCAGGTCTTCGGGCCGATGACAAGATTGCAGTATTTAGATATATCTCATAATAAAATTGCTACTTTCTTAGATTACTATTTTAAGCCCAATCGCCAACTAAAAACTCTGTTCCTAAACAATAATAGCCTAGTCAAAATTACATCTAATGCTCTAGTCAATCTTAAGGAATTGGAGACGCTCGATATTTCCAGCAACAAGTTGGACTATATTCCTAAAGCTTTATTCGATAATTTAGAACAACTGAGGGAACTCGACATTAGTTACAACAATTTTCAAAACATATCACAAGATTCTTTCAAGAATCTCAATAAATTAAAAACGCTTAATATGGGCGGAAATAGACTGAAAATGTTGCCCGCAATGCTCTTCCAACATAACGAAAATTTGATAACGCTCTACCTCGATCACACTGAAGTTACTGTTTTACAGAATACTAATTTTAAAGGATTACACAATCTGCAACGCCTATATATTAGAAACAACCAGTTGTTACGTGAAATAGAGGCATTTGTGTTACAAGATACGCCGTCTTTGACTCATTTGGATATAAGTGCGAATGCTCTAACGTATCTTCCGCTATCTTTAAAAATGCTAGATAAATTACAAGAGTTAAGAATGGGTAACAACCCGTGGGCGTGCGACTGTCGCATGGCGTGGTTTGTGAATTGGGTGGAAAGAAGGAAAGACGATATCGTTAAGTCAGACTTGAGTTGTAGACTAGCATATCCGAATGACATGTTGACGGTTTTAAATAATACTGATTGTGAACCGCCAACTCTCATCGAAAGTAGCCCATTAACGTTGCATAGATTACGAACGGATGCGTTGTTGGAATGCAAGTTTGCTGGTTACCCGGCTCCTTCTATCACATGGATAACTCCTACGAGGGATGTGTACCATTGGAACCCAGACCCATCCTTACCGGATATATTTTATAAGCACGGCGTCGCCCACGACCAGTATTATCGCCCCATAGATTACAGTAAATCGAGAGTGAAATTGAAAGATGGATCATTATTTATAGAAGATATTCATCGAGAGGACAGTGGCACCTATATATGCTTTGCATCGAATCCTTCGGCTAACATTACCGTAGAAGTTGTTCTAAACATAGATCCTATGACTATGTTTGAAATAAAAATGTACAGTTTGTTATGTGGAGCTATATGTGCGGCGAGTTTTCTAGGCCTCACTTTACTTGTGCAAGCTATGCGATACATATTTCACAGGTTAGTGTTAACATATCATAAAAATAAATAATTGTTTATTGTTTCTATAAAACTTAACATATATATGATTTGTTTTCTTTTTAGATTTCGTATACTGGAAACTTGCTGCAGTTGTTGTACTTGTGTCAATCGCGACGCGCCTCGTACACGACAGATATACAGCATGTTGGACAACATCGAACAATATAAACGGCAACAATTGGAGAAACTTAGAGAGAATTATGCAGTCCAAGTAAGTAATAATAAATAAAAAAAAATAAAAAAATATCAGTTATTTAAGAATCTATTGTAATTATTACTATTTGTCTGTAGGTTCATCGTATCAAAGAGAACTGCACTCAACAAATGGAGTGGATTCAAAGTAGCTACTCGAGTCAAGCGGCTCATCTACGCAACATCAGAGACATCGGCACTAACCATTTGACGGCTATGAAAGATCAATATTATGATCAGGTACCTATAAATATATAGTTTTATTAAATATTCAAAATTTCATTTAAAGTTTTATATATAATATTATTATACGTATAAATTATGGCAAATAAAATTGCGATTGTCAGAAAAATTACATTAAGTTTTATTATTGTTTACGCAGGTGAAACGTGTCCGTGAATACTCGACGTCACAGCTGAATTGGGTGCGAGAGAACTACGTATTCCAACGGAATAAAATAAGAAAATTCAGCGCGCACCAAATACTCAGGTTGCGCGAGTCGTACAAATATCAGCAACAAACACTGAACAAAGTTCTAGAGAATTTACCAAGCTTATACTTCGAAAACTGTCGTAGCGGATCGTGCGGACAGAGCGACTCGATGGCGTTCGACCCGGACGTCGAAGTAATCGACATGTATCTGAAGACCAAAATTGAGAAGCTGGCCCAGCTACCGAATCCTATATTCGACGACGACAGCAAAATATCGGTATACTACACGCCGACGGAGAGATCGGTGAATTCGCGTCGCAACTCTCCCATCAACATTCCCGACGGGATCCACATAAACATGATAGAGAGGAGCGGACCCCCGCGGCTAATGGCTATGATAAAGCCGCTACAGTCGGCGCCGCCGCCCAGCGAGGTGCCCACACCGTCGGGCTCGCAGTCGCCCTCGCGGATCGGGCACTGCAGCAAGCGGTACAGGGAAGAGGCCAAGCCATCCAGCGAACCCTTGCTCGGCCACCGGGACGTGTTGCGGGACAGGAGGAACTTGTCAGCGAGCATCAGCTCGCCGGAGCTGTGTAGGGACGTGGAGCGCGAGGGCGCGAGTAGCGACATGGAAGAACGAAACAAGACGCGCGTGCTGCTGGCCGTGGAGCTGGCGCAGCCCGAGTGCCAGGTGCGCCACGCCGCGGGGCAGCTGGTGTGCGGCGAGTGCGCGAAACTGTGCGAGAACACGCCCTTGTAGTACAGGCTTTTGACGCGTGTGTTCAAAATATACGCTCTGGGCCCGCGCCCGGACGTCGACATACGCCTCTGTGATTACACTGAATCGCCATCCTATGTGTGAATAGAGCACATGACTTTTATAATCATCAAATTAATATAAATAGGACATTGACGACATCGTCGCTTGCTAATGTCTTAAATTTTAGGAACTATTGTAAAACATTTTCTCGTTAACTCAAAATTATTTTTGTAATTTAAAAAGTAAAAATAAACTAAGTCATGTGCCCCGCACAGTATCTTGCCCGTGCTCTCGGTCGAGTATAGTACTTTTAAGTAAGCTGTGATAGTCTAGATTGAACGCAATAGCGGTTTCGTTTCTCCTAGTGGTAGGTTAAGTAGTGGCGTTTAGTCTGTAAATACGTCTGTTCGTTTAAATCATTTTCCATTTTGATGTATTTTTAGGGTAACTTAGAACGTTATGCATTTTATATTTGTTCGACTTAAGTAGTTTAAAGCGAGGTGTAAGGTTGTTACTGTCATTGTTGTAATCGTTCGTACTGCTCTGGTGTATCGTAGTCTGTCCATCGAACTCCGGCCCTGCGCGCTCGCGGCGGCCTCGGGGACGCGAGGGCGCGTAGGGAACTATTTATACTATATTTATATTTTGTGACCGTCGTATCGAAGTCTTGCAGTGATATGCCAAATACTACATGCAACAATGATTATATTGTATAACGTTTCTTAATATAAAATATACAATTATTGTTGAAAATTTTCTAAATATTATAAACGAGATAAGCAAACCATGAAGAATAAATTATTTTTCAATGTATTTTTTCGTTTGATTTATTAACAAAAAAGTAACACAACATTTTTAGTAAAAAAAAATCTGAATAAGTTTTCTATTAATTAAAAAAAAAAAATAAGTAGACTTTAAAAAGTCCAGTCTAACTCAATTTAAAAAAAAAAGTTATAAAATAAAACTATCTATTGTGCCTTATAACATAACTATTCAATTCCATCCACGAATAAATAAAACACCCAGAACTTTGCCAAGACTTTATTTGTTCAAAAAATTTCACGTAACATTGTTATTTGATTACTTTCCGATGAGCGCCGCAATAGATATATATCAATATGTAGAATAAAAATAACTTAGATCTGATAAATAATTGCTTTAACTTAATACACTAATATTAACCTGATTTTATATAAGTAAATGAAGTGTTTTTTGCATCGCATACTATCTAAAGTGTTTGTAGATAATAATAAAATTAATTATAGTAATACTTTCATAGATTTACGCAAATATTTGACATTTGAAATAAAACTCGGATTTTTCGCGGATTTATTTTGATTTTTGGTTCAAAATTAATCCGCGAAAAAATCCGAAAAGATAGTTTTATTTAATTATAGTGTATAGACAAGTCTTAAAACTTCTTTTGTTGTACAAATAAGGAAAGTCTCTAATATCTTAATTCGCGTAGTCCACTCGTGTATCAGTTTCCAGTGTTAATTGTAGTTATGAAATGTTAAACCGCAAAGTATCACGACGTCTGGCTATACGCTGATATATCGAATTACCTTTTTTTATTTAAAAACATTTATATTATTACCTATATATTTTATGTAAACACTGCAAAAAGAATTATTTCAATGTAAGTGGTTCTATACTTTGACACATGTATTATAATATAACGATTAACGACGAACTGATTAAAAAAATAATAATGAATGAACACTAGATAAAGTGAGGATTTGGAGGAAAATATCTCTCTCTCTCTCTCTCGAAAGAAATTTCTCTTTCTTAAATCAGTCAAATCACGACATCCCTTTCAACGTTACATTTTATCAATTTGTATAAGGCCAAAATGAAATCAAAACTTTATATTAAACGTGCTAAATAAAAATGAGATATCAAAAAATTGTCATCTAAAATTTTCATAATATTGTGGTGTAAAACGTAAAAACGCATAAACATCAGAATATATTTTGGTAAAAATTAGCAAATACTTGAAAAGGAAAATTCACGATAAATATCGCTGCATAAAGTAAGAGTATGTTAAAAATATTTTTAAGATTGTATTGCAAAATTTTTAATAGTATTAAAATGTTAATGAAATAATAACATCACTACAACAAACTATATATTATTATAAATAAGAGTCAGACGGACGGACATGCCGAAATTATAAGGGTTCCTTGTTGACTACGAAACCCTAAAAATAGATTAAGATAATATTAAGAAAAAACAATAATTTTTCGATTAAAACAAATAAAACTGAATAGATATTGGCTTAATTATATGATCATTTCAAACATTCCTCATTTGAATGGAAAAATATCATCCAACGAAATAATATTTACACTGTCAATATCAATACTCTACTAGATAACCTGCTAATATTGTCTCATAAAACAACATTATAATACAATATATAACAGTCAATACCGGGTCATGTTTAATTGATAAATAGCATTCATGCGCTGAAAATAACTTATGCATTTTCAATGTAATTATTTTAAAAAACTACACTAAATTTAAAAAATCATGGATTTTTTGAAGTTTTAATGATGTAGACTTTATCAATTAATATCAAAACAGATAAAACTTGATTAATTGTTCATTTATAATAGCTTTATTTTATATGTATTTAAATTCGAGCTAACTCAGTTTAATTTTTTGGTTAAAAAATATAATTCTCAACCATATAACAAATTACCACAATAATGATAAAAAAAAAAATTGTGCCTTAGCACAATTTATTTGATATGGCAACACATTGTTAATAGTCTTTAAAGTCCAAGACTGTGAAGTAAGTTTCAACTTTCGATACTTTTATGTGATAAATTCCAAAAAAACGTACCTAGCAAAACATAAATTGATCCAAGATGGTATAAGGGTCCCTGCCCACTACACCGTCTCATACCATGACCGTGCTATGAACGTATCAGGCACAGAAACGAGCACGGCACGGACTACTATGCCCACTAGACCGAATCAACAGTGTATCATGCCCGTACATAACGGTTATAGTGACCGTACGCGTATCAATTTTAATTAATATTTTTTTGCCTGACACGCTCCTAGCACGGTCATGGTATGAGACAGGGTAGTGGCCAGACTCCTTAATTCATGTTTCATATTAAAGATTGCAAAACACCACGCCATTTTATAAACTATATCATACCGTATATATTAGAAACCTATCTCATAATCCTCATAGTAAGAACGTCAACAACAATCGCCAAATGACCAATAAAAAAAAGACCTTTTCTAATCGTCCTCCATCTTATAGAAGTCTGACGAACTAGACATCCTAAAAGAACCTAGATTATAAAAAAATCAACATTCAAGTTAAAACAGACAAACCTGATTCCTGTATTTATATCTGAGTATTTATGCCTGGATAAAGAAATTATTATTATTAAATGGCCATCAAATAACAAATCCACCTACCTTAGCCCCTGTGCGATTCCACACAACCACTTTGTGTCCGGAGTTGAGCAGATTCTTGACTATGCCACTGCCCATGATGCCGAGCCCGAGGAACCCAAACTTCATCTGGCTGGCCTTGATGTTCTTTTCTAGCAGCGTTTCTGACACATTCTCCAAGTCTAATGGGGGTGTCTCCTAGAAATAATTTGGTTAGTAATATCATATCCAGTAGTTAGAATTGTTAGCATCTTAGTATTTATTATGAAATATGTTTTAAATTATAACTGATCAATAATGTATAAATATGTAATAATTGCTGTTATTAAAAGCGTTAAAACAAAATTTCCTATGCATATACAGAAAGAAATTAAAAAAAAACTGATATCGAAATCAAATAGTCCATGTCACTTAATAATGATCTTTATTGACCAAATATCTACTACCTCATGTAATTAGTGTTGTCATCATAAAAAAAATGTAAACATTGGCAAAGTAATCCGTACTCAACTGGCACGCTTTGAAGCTATTAACTAGAGAATTGAATTGAATTATTAGAATGTTGTCTATTTGACAGATTCTGTGTATGTATGTGTGTGTGATATCTCACTACCCTTATTGTAAACTGGTTTTATGATATTTTTTTTCATAAATTGATTAACTTAAGGGCGGTTCTAAAGAAATAATAATTTTGAAATTATTTTAAAGTGGATTACTTAATTTTTTATGTGAAATAATTAACATATATGATATTTTGAACTTATACAGTAATAAAATAAATAATTATTAACTTACAGGCCTAAGAATGTTGGAGGGGCGATGCAACAAGCTGGACTTCTTCGAGAAGGAGTGATTCAGCATGGAAGGCTTCTCATTCGCCATGTCGCTATCTGTGAAGGAGCGCGAGATGCTCTTGGCCTTCTTGCGCGGCGTGGGCTTGCCGGCGGACGACGACCGCTTCAGGGGCTTCACCTTTGAAATTCCCAAACGTATCTATAAATATTGAGAGTTTTATAATAATTAATGTTATTGGATGCTAGGTGATAAGATCTTCCATGATTTACAATGTAAATAAACCTACAATGTATATTACATAATATATACTTGCACTTAATCGTATTTTTTACATTAGTTAAGGTCAATAGGAAAGTACCGCAGTCTTTCTATATAGTTTATTTAAAATATATGAATAAAATCCATGTCATTATCATGTCACATGAGCAGACAAAGACCTCAAAATGATTACACCCACTGTTTTTCGTTGATGTCAAAAAATAAATTTACACTTTGTAGTTGTTTTGTTACATTTTATTGTATGTATATCCCATTCTTAACTTACATATAATAAAAAAAAAGATATTTAGTAAGAATATACAATTTATACTTTTAAAGGGTATAGAATATAATATTATTTTATAATCCCTTTTTCCCATTAATATTATAAATACGAATGAATGTCTGTTAATCAATCACGCCAAAACGGCTGAACGGATTTGAATGAAACTTGGCACAGATATATAGATTAGTCTGGAATAGCACATAAGTTACTTTTATCCCGGAAAAATGTACAATTCTCGTGGAATAGATCTGATTTGTTTTTCAGTTTTTCTATTTTATACTATTAAAACGTACCTAGGGACGAAGAGGACGAATCGCTAGTTATTTATATCTCGATGAGACCTACAGTAAGTAAGATTATGATAACAAGTCACAGGCAGGTGCAACCATATTATATAACCGCTTTTTTTTAAAGTCGGTTAAAACGCATCGTAATATTACAGATCGTATAAAAGAATATAAAATACCAGAATGATAAATTAAAGGCGGATAACACTGTCGAGTTTCCATACAAGCAAATATGAGACCTTAATTTCTTAAGCTTAATATCTATGATAAAACTGAATACATGATTTGGCGTTTTGTTATATCTATATAGGGTAAAGCACTCCATACTCATTCTCCATTTCTCTCTTTCATCCGGTACATCATGTTTGCTAAATTAAATTATTATTTATATTATCTATAAACAACATTAAATTGAAACCCACCCTCGCAACACTCCCTCACTACTATCTGATATAAAATTGGATTCTTTGTATCCACGTTAGGAGTTTTATAAAGTAACGACCCACGCATTGAGTAACTTTATCCATTATATTAATATCCTAAAAAAAACCCCGTTGGTCTGGGTGATGGCTAGCAAATACGAATGCAGATCCAAAGGTCCTGGATTCAAGACCTCGGTTGTCGGTTTTCTTCTCAATAAAAGAAATTCTCAGTAACAGAACTACAATTTTTCTTGCGCATGATGACTCTTTATTTGACGAGATAAAAAAAAAAATATGTCGCTTTCCGACGACACATTTGGCTCAGTTTGTAGTGATCCTACTTGCTGAGCCAAAGGTCGCGGGTTCGAGTCCCGCTGGGGGCTTTCATTTGTGTGATGAGCATGAATGTTTGAACTCCAGTCATGGGTGTTCATATTTATAACATGTATGTATTTAAAGTTATAATATATGTGTAATGTATCAACTATCTGGTATCCATAACACAAATTTCGTAGCTTACCATGGAACTAGATGGTGCTGTGTGTTAATGTCACAACATATTTATTTATTTCCGGCACACTTTGTCAATGTCAGAACAATGCTCCGTTGCTATATGAAGTAATAAAGTTTCACACCTACTTTCATATTTTGGTATCTTAGAAAAATCCAAAACTATATTCCATCTATTTAATCTACAATCTCTAAACATGGACTCTGTCTTGTACTTGAGCGTGTGGGCGTAACAAAACCTATCAAAATGTATCTAGCCATTTTAAGATTGATGCACAACCACGAAGACTGATGTTTAACCATTATAACTTTTATTGGTAACTAGCGGCTCACCCTCGCTTCGCTCGGTTCACCTCTAGAAAAACATAAAACAAATCTATCCCACGGGAATCCGTATTTTTCCCGGAAAAAAGTAACCTATGTGCTATTCCAGACTATAATCTATCTCTGTGCCAAATTTCATCCAAATCCGTTCAGGCGTTCTGGCGTGAAAGAGTAACAAACATACATACATACATACATACATACATACATACATTCTTACAAACTTTCGCGTTTATAATATTAGTAGGAAGTACTAGGAAGTAGGATTCAATAAATCTATAGATGTAATAAAACTGTAGAGGTCAAATGTGAATGTGCATAGAAAAAAAATGCTAAAAACCGAGTCAGGGGGATGAAAGAAGAGAAATAGAACAAACCCAGATTTTTTCAATTTTTTTGTTCTCGGTCTGTTTGTCTGTTTTACGGGCTAATCTCCGAAACTGTTGGACCGATTTAAATGAAATTTTGCATAGGTATCTTATGTCCCCGTTCAACATTTGTGATACATTTCATCCCGTGATATAGTTCCCGTGGGATAGTTAAAAAATTATAGTAACTTATACAGCTTAATACACAAAGCTACTGATTGGATTTTATGAAACTTTACAATAATGTAGTTCATACATCAGAATAACAAATAGGCTTCTTTTTATCCCGGAAAAATGTACGGTTCCCGTGGGATAATTTGTTTTTGTTTGTCTAGAGGCGAACCCGAGCAAAGTGAGGATAAGCCGCTAGGTAATAAATAAGTAAATAAATAAGACAGATAAAAATTCTAAATAAAAAAAAACTAGAAAACATTGCTCCTTTAACAAAAATAATTTTAATTTTCACATACGGTCAAAGGATTTAATTTTTTTCTAACATCCAAAATGCTTGGGCTCAGTCATAAGCACCTATGTAAACTTACTAATACCGTAGTAAAGTTGTACCCTCACTTTCCAATTTATCTATACTATTTATGATAATAATTCTTTTGTTATCAACAAACATTTGTTCTATTGTCAATGTTTACCTTTGGAACTTATGGGAATTTGAACTTTATGGCTTGGAATTTATGGAAATTTGTTTGTTAAAAATCGAGCGTAATTTTGTATCATAGAGCATACATTCTAAGTTTGTATGTCTTTGCTAGTTACCGTCCAATTTACTAAGGAAGTAAGTCATTATTCACTGTTCCATAGAACAAAACATTTGGGTTTCATTAATAGCAAAGGTGCTCATACAGTTAGCGGTTAGAAGTTTACTCAAAATATTTTGTTAGAAATTATATTTTCTTATACATTGGTCATCAAAAACATGTATAAAAATATTAAAATTAAGTCGCAAATTGTGTGAAATTGATACTTGCTATGAAACTTCAACAATTCTATGTACTTAGAGCATATATTGCACTGACAAACTTTAACAATGTATTATTCTTACTAGCGACTCACCCTCGCGTCACTTCGCTCGGGTTCCCTTTCCTATGTTGATGATTCCCCATACAAACTTTCATCCCCATTTTCACCCCCTTAAGGAATGATTTATTATCAAATTTCATCTAAATCGGTTCAGTTATTTCGGAACCTATTCAGTACAAACAAACAATCTAATCTTTCCTCTTTATAATATAAGTATAGATAAAATCTCCAAATATGTAGTTCTAAATATACTAATAACTTAATAGAAAAATTATAAAATATCAAACACAAGTTCTTTGTACGTGCCGCATTTGTAATTAACTCATGAAGCACGCGTAATATAAGTTCTAACTGTAAAACAGGCAGTGGTGGTAGCCTAGTGGTAACACGCTTGTTAGGGAAACCGAGTGAAGCGGGTTCAAATCTCGAGTCTCGAATTTTTCATCCGTGATATTTTCATGTACGAATCATTTCTAACACAACTTGCATAATTCTCATATGAAATCTGTATGGCCTTTCTGAACTGACACACAATCAAAGAAACAGACAAACAATAAAGCTTGTACTTTTTTTTTGAAAAATGTGTGTATTTAACCCAAAAATAATTGGATTTAATAAGGCCAGTTGTTATTCAGATTAGCGGTTTAAATGCAGTGTGCAATATGACTGATGGATCAAGGCTGAAAAGGGTCGAGGACCTTATTTATATATCGATTTCGCCACCATGCATGTTCAGCTATTTTCAGATATTTAAAAGACTTTTCTTTTTAAAAAATAAATAGGGAAAACCAAATGTTAGACTAAACTTTGCAAGTACAATCGAAATATCAACTGTACAATTATAAATGACTTCGGCAATTTAATTTTTATCATTGACTTTCAGTACATATTTAAAAAAAAAAAAATTACTAATGTTTTTTTTTTTTTGTAGAACTTAATGTAGGTAATTTATAAAAAAACTAGCGACTTACCCTCGCTTCGCTCGGGTCCCTAGGTACGTTTTAAATCTATATAAATAAAAATAATTGTTGCTAAGCGTAAAACTCAAGAACGGCTCGACCAATTCAGCTATTTTTTTTCGTATGTTCCTTAAGGTACGAGGAAAGTTTAATAAAGAGAAAAAGTATGCTATTGTGGACTTTTCTGTAGGTCAAAAGACCCACAGAAAAGTCCACTATATATATATATATACTAGAGACTCACCCTCGCTCCGCTCGGGTTCGTCCCTACTTACGTTTTAACGTTTAGTGTATATTTCTCAGAGATGAGATATTTTCCCGCAGTATAAAGTATCCTATATGTTGACCCGGATATCCAGTTATCACCATACCAAATTTCATCAAAATCCCTCCAGTGGTTTTTCTGTGATGCGGTAACAGACAGACAGACAGACAGACAAAAATTCTAAAAACTATAGATTCAGCATCTGCATCGATAATAATGTCTATTTCAATAAGATTTTCCAAAAAATATTTAATGTACAGATTCGGCCTAGTTACAATTTTATAATATGTATAGATAATATCTTAAAAATAAAACTTACAATTTTTAGCACTTTTCTTCCAGCACTAAAGGTGCTTAAAAGATATTTAATTAACCTAAGCAATTTTTTTATCACTTTTACAGTATTTAATTCTTCTTATTTCCTTTATTGGGCGACTTTTAAAATATGAGTATATAATTTGAGTAGGTTTCTTTTTGTGTACGTTACGCCATTCGTAAACCGATTCTCAAGACTCTTTTTAAAAAATGTATATTCTATATAAAGTTCTTTTAACTTCTACCCTATAAGTAAAATTATTTGTTACTCTCAAAGTGATTTAAAAGTGTAATAGTCCGTTTATTGAAAAAAAAAAAATTTATTCATGTACTAGCGACTCACGCTCGCTTCGCTCGCGTTCGTCCCTACGTACGGTACGTTTTCACGGTTAGCTATGTTTATACATAAATAGTAGCTCCATACTCCTAAGATATTCATTTAAATTATATAGCGATTTACCCTCGCTCTTTGCTCGGATGCGTACGCCGTACGCGGATTTTGTTCGCAATTTCATGGGTTTTAATTTTTTTTGCGGAACCCTGATTCTTTTTCTAAAATAAAAGTAGACTAAGTTACTCCTTATAACATCAGCTACCTGCCAGTGAAAGTCCCGTCAAAATCGGTTCAGTCGTTTCGGAGATTACCCGGAACAAACAGACAGACAGACAAAAATTGTTAAAAAAATTTGTTTTGGTATGTGTACTGTGTATACATCCATATGCATTTAGTAAAAAGCGGTTATTTTAATATTACAAACAGACACTCCAATTTTATTTATCTGTATAGATGAGATATCAAACGCCATAGTGGAGAGAAAGTGTATTAAGAGGACGTTTTAAGTTGACACTTACTCTTTTATTTGATTAACCACTCTTTGTCTCAAATACGTATTTACACATATCGTGATTTAAATGATTATTAATACATACTAGCGACTCATCCTCCCTCCGCTCGGGTTCGTCCCTAGCTACATTTTAACGTTTAGTATAGATTTCTCAGAGATGAGATATTTTCCCGCAATAAAAAGTATTCTATATAATGACCCGGATAACCAGTTATTATCATACAAAAAATCATCAAAATCTGTCTAGTGGTTTTCTCGTGATGCGTTCCCAGACAAACAGATAGACAGACAGACAAAAATTATAAAAACTATAGATTTGGCCTCTGTATCGATAATAATGACTATTTCAATAAGATTTTCCAAAAAATTTTAATTTACAGATTCGACTCAGAATTTTATTATATGTACAGATAAAAAAACAAGTTACCTCGTGGCATGCTCATGCAAACAATTTTCAACCGTATTACCTTTGGTGTGGAACTCTTCTTCTTCACCTCTGGAGTGGCTTCTTCTTCCGGCTTTTCATCAGAGCTATCTTCTTTGAGCACATCTTTGAGCTTGTCAAACTCTTCTTCGGGGTTACGCGCGTGCTCGTCAAAATCACCGAATTTCTGTAACAAAATAAAGAGTTAATATTCATTGACCATCACCGTTTATCTAACTAAATTTAAATCTAGAAATTTTGGGAAGACAAAAAAAATTCGCCTCTTCCAGGACTACATTTGCTCTAAATCATTCGAAACGTGGGGAAAAAAATATTATCTTCGATAGTTTTATTTGAATTAACTGAAATGCACTACATTCTACACGGCCCGGTTTTTATAAAGACAATGCCAAGTATATTGTCGTAACTATACAGGCAGAAGCCTGATGCCGGAACCACACGCTTGCCAACCATGTGGAGACGGAGTTTGGCTTGGCTTTATTAGGTTTTCAATAATACCTGTTATGGGCATACCTTAAACTGCATCGCCATTAAAAAAAAATTAAATACAAGCTATGCCTCTATACTCTACTCTTACTTATATAATGTACTGGAGACTTACCCTCGCTTCGCTCGGGTGCGTCCCTAGGCACGTTTAAAATATATAAATAGTTATTACGAGTGTACCTTAAGAGAAAGACATGTGCTAAGCATGTACATTTTTTTAGTACATTGTTTTGATGTATCTCTTAAGGTTTAGCCAGGGTCAGCCATGCAAATTTCTAAATAAGACTCGGCAGAACCAGTTATTTGGTTTTTTCCCATGGGAACAAAAGACTGTTCTGAAGTACGAAGTAATACTAAATATTGTCCCGAGTAATAGGTTATCACTACACAAAAGCCTCACGCATCCTGCATCCTTTTTGCAACAAACTAACAAATGCACGTAATCTATTAGATGTATAAAAGTAGCCTATGTCAGATATATGTATATAGAAAAATAAAAGCTAGAACAGACTGATAAAAATAATTTCGCTTTTATTTAAATAAAGATTAAATGTCGCATGTAGAGCAATACAGCAAAGACAAGTTCGGCCTTCATTTTCAGCACATTTGAATGGAATGATACATTTTGGATGCTGTATTTCTATTTCTTACGAATTAGATGGCGTGTGTATTCTTCAAACTAATTCTTTGGATGTGCGAATGAACTAATGACCGCTTTAATATGAAAATATTTATTTTACTAATGTCACAATTATAACAATAAATGCACTGTGAGCTTGCTTTGCGTTGATATAAACATTTTCACGATATGAATGTGACATGTAATCAAGAAATTATTTCCATAATTCCAGTGACCTGGGAAAGTCTTCATATTTCTTAACATTGTTTAAAGGAGTCTCATTTTTGAGTACAAAGTTATAAACTTAAAAGCTGGCATATAGTGTTTCGTTTCTATCTATTAAATACTAGCGACTCACTCTCGCTTCGCTCGGATTCTTCCCTAGGTTGATTTCCCATACAAACTTTCATCCCCATTTTCACCCCCTTAAGGGACGGATTTCCGGGATAAAAACTACCCTATGTCCTTCTCAGGAACTAAAACTATCTTCTTACCAAATTCCATCTAAACCGGTTCAGTAGTTTCGGAGCCTATTCGGTACAAACAAACAAACCTTTCCTCTTTATAATATTAGTACAGATGTAACAACGCAATAAAAATATCGTACTAGTGATCCGCCCTGGCTTCGCCTAGCTGTTAAATCCCATTAATATTATAAATGCGAAAGTTTGGATTAATGTTTGTTACTCAATCACGCTAGAACGGCTGAACGGATCTAGATAAAATTTGACACAGATATAGATTATAGTCTGGAATAACACATACGTTACTTTTTATCCCGGAAAATTGTACGGTTCCCGTGGAATAATTTGTTTTTGTGTTTGACATGTCGCTAGTAATATATGTATATGAAGATGTCCATACATATATCTTAAAGGTTAAGCCAACGGTCTACAAACAAGTGCATATGTTAAAGTATCAACTTAGTGATTAACTTAAGAAATCTCAAATGATCCGATACAATTCGCGCACCACTTATCGTACGCTGCATAACATTGTCAGAAATTCTTTCGCAGAATAACCCACTTGATACATCACATGCTATATCAATGTATGATTTGCTACAAATCGAGCTAAACTAGGATATTCGAGCTATAGGTTATACTGCTACGTTGGAATTCGCATATTCGATTCCTTTACAGGTTAAAACTTCATTCTGATCGTCCCGGTCTGTTGTAGCCTAAAACTTGATAACGTTAAGTAAATCATTATTACTACAGTGTAGAATATTGTGACTCAATACATTTATATCTTTTTACTTTGCAAGCGCATACGCGTGATGATACAAGGTAACATATTATTATAATAAATTAGTAGAGTTTGAATTTTTACATTGTAATGTATTCATTGAAGCGTGAGAAGAATGTATGGGTTCGTAAAAGAAGAATAAAAATCTAATAAATATTTAAAATTAAACTTTGCTAACATGTTACGTGGAGATCGCGGCTGTGATAGATGCTGTTGGTGCCTGACATGAAACTTTCATATTTCGTCACGGTTAATCTATACTAACATAAAAAACTGTTTTTTTTTTTTTTTAATTTATTTAAACACACTAAACTCTGGAACTAACAGTCCGGTTTAAAAAATATAGAGGTTTAGACTATCTAGCATCACAGCATCTGTATGAGCGGAGCAAACGAGAGCAAACGCTCATGAATTATAACATCAAAAATTGGTTGACTAAGATGCCTGATGATAAGCAGAAATTGCCATGTTTACTAGCAACACCAGCGGCAACAATCGCTTGTTATTCCCAAAAAAAAATATTCTATGTTGGTATCCCAGAAACACCCTTCTTGTAGGTACATAAAAAAACTACCAGCAGTTCGAAAAAAATGCCTGTGAGGAGAAGTGTCTAGATAAACTTAATATAGTATTCTTTTTTTTTTTACTTCGTCCTTCGACTACACAAGTACATCCTTTTCTACAACTTTAAACGTGAAAGTTTCGAAAATGTCGTGTTAAATGTTAAAATATTTGTGTAAACCTGAAAAAGTATTAAATTAAAAAAAATACGAGTTTTGATATACAACATTGAAAAAAGCTGGAGGTGATCACATCATTCCCTAGGTAAATGTAGGTTATATTGTACGAAATCATCAACCTATCAGAGGGAGGAAGTGGGGGGAGTTGGGGATGAAGGAGGGGTGAAGGAGGGAGTAGGGGGGGGGAAGAAATGAGGAAATTAAGGATGGAGGAAGTCAGGGGATGTAGTAGGGAGTGAGAGATAGGTCCTTTGACATTGTTACACATTGAACCAAAGGCAACAGTGTGGGCACAGTTACATACGTCATACTTTCCCAGTCAGAAACCCAATAATGTTAACCATATTATCTGTCATTACTATGAGTTCTTATAACTACATATATTTTTTGTCATGATTTTCTGGTACTTTTATCTAAGTGAATTAAAAAAAAATCGTAAAAACTAAATTAATAACCATTAAGAAAATGTACAAATATAAGACATACATACTAATAAGAAACATAATCATACACTCTCAAAAAACAAAAACGCACTTATACAACACCAGAAACAAACACAAAATTGAACTGCCTAAGGCTCGGGCCAAATATGGAATAAAAACTATTACATTTGAAGGAGCACATCTTTGTAATTCTTTGCCAAATAATGTAAAGGAGTCAAAAACTTCTAATATGTTCAAGAAAAGGCTTAAAATATTACATAATGTCATACAAGAATCCAGGTTTTGTTTAGAATTACCACTGTTTAAATTGTAGACTATAATATAAAAAATAGTTTTTTGGAAATAAAAACATCTCTAATCCGAAAATGGACGCGGTGGACTTAGTTAATACAGCAATGTGACTTACCTCTGGATTCTCAATGTACTCCTCAATCTGGGCCACAGCTTCTTTAAATGCGGCCGTTTTGCAGGATTTAATTAATTGTTCTTTATGCTCTTGGTAGGGCTTTATGTTATGCTCCTCGATCCAGGCACTGTTGACAAAGTTAAATTTATTTCACTCAAATAATTTTCTAAATCCTTATTTAATAAAGAAGTGAACGTTTAGTTGAAAGGGTATCTGAATTACTTTATTAATACAAGAGCTTTTTATTACCGGAATGAAATGCATTTCCGCATACCACAGCTACACATGAAAGTTATGGGCCAGTTGCGATAGGCAGTAAGTACTACCGAATAAAACCCAAAAGAACTTTCCCCATTTTCTTGGTGTATCGCAGAATCTCTTGCGCACTCAACCATGACGGTTGACCTACCAAGGCAGCCTACAATAACCATGGTGCTGCTCCCATGGTCCGCTCTGCTATCAGAGAAGTACCAGGAGAAAATTCCCGAGGCCCATCAAGATGGGCTACCTCTGAGTGCGCTACTGAGTTTACAGTTGAACATTTGGGGTATCACCTTCAATGCAACACTTTAAAAATATTTTAGTTGTATCTTTAGATATACATTTTTTTATATAGCTAATTGAACTATTAAAAAAATATTGTTTTTCAGAGATTGTATCAATACCTAAGTAACTTCTAACATAAGTGTCTGTATCTGTACATAAAAGATTGAAAAGCATCATAGACCTAGAGAATGTACTGAACAATACTGTCATAAAATTGACCTTTCTCTAGAAAGACAAAGTGAACGTGCGGCCAATTGGTGCCTGTTTTTTATTCCAATTTGAATTTATAAATGGAATGAGAAAAATTTTAATATTATAATGAAATATAAAATGGCAATAAATTTCAATGTTAAATAAATTACAATATCATTTTTTTAGATATATTAATATAATAAAAGAATAACTTATACTATTAACTTAATAAATGCTGCATATAGTTAGCCACTACAACTTCCTTGAACAGGTGATAAATTACAAGTGTTCTCACAGCATTCCATTTGAAACGCACTAAATAGTTGATTAATAATTCACTTTCATCCAATATTATATAATTATTTTATTATTATTTTTTTTTTTCTCTTCTTAACATTTGAATCTTCAGTGGAACTATTTTTTTAATCTGTTAAAATAAATTAAGTGTTACCATAAAATAAAAATTTACTCTATTCAAAACCAATCTCATTTTATTATATATTTCACCTTCAATTTTTTCAATTCCATTCCATTATTGTAACTAATAACTTTCTTTTATAGTTTCTCCTTTACTCATGTTTCTAGAAAGTTTTGAATAAGTTTTAAGTAAGTCTTCTCTGTGATTACTTAAAAGTGATATTTTATGAAATATGTCTTAACACTATTTGAACTATTTTTAGGGCTTTCCAAAAAACCGATTCTTTTATAGTAAAAACTTAAGAAAGATATTTTCTAACTCATTACTAATGTTCTAAGGTTTTAAATACGAAAAACCTTAAGACTGTCATGTTTTCAAAACTTATCAATTTTAAATGTTTTTTTATTGCCAAATAGGTTTGCGCTTGACGACAATCTACGTTGGGAAACACTGACGAGTTCTAGGTTGGAACTCGCTCGCCTAGAAGATGCTTATTCACTCTTGCCTTGAAGGTACTCATATTATAGGTGACAGGAAACACGGATGCTGGAAGGGTGTTCCACACCTTAGCAGTTCGTTTCAGAAACGTAGATCTAAAGCGTTTCGTGCGAGTTGGTTGGATTTCTACCACGTAAGGATGCCAGCGCTCACGAATTCTAGCATTTCTGTGGTAAAACAGTGAAGGAGGCACAAGGTTGTAACATTCCTGCGCGCACTCCATAAAGTATATCCGATAGAAGATCGATAGACAAGCGACATTACGTCGATGCTGTAGACTGAGCATTTTCGCCTGCATTAGAGATTGATCACCTACGGCGTCTATATAGTCTAATGCATCGAGTTGATACTTGGCAGAGCCATCCCAGAGGTGGCAGCAGTAGTCCATGACTGAGCGCACTTGAGGCTGATAGTCAGGCGCTGCTCAGGCGTGAAGCACCGCATGACCTTGTTCAGAATACTAAGTTTTTTGGCTGCTGTTTTGGCCTTTGACTCGATGCATTTCCCGAAATTGAGATTGGGTGAGACGTCTATGCCCGAGAGCTCAATATGGTCACTGATCGGGATGGATACACTTAGGAAAGTGGGAGCCAAGGTAAAAGGGCCCCTTTTTGTGGTGAATAAACAAGCTTGTGTTTTGGTGGCATCGAACTTAACTAAATTGGCGTCACCCCAATCTGACACCTCCTTCAGAGTTAAGTCAATGCGATTCACCAAGGCTCCTCTTTGCTCAAGGATCTCAATAGCACAGGCTCTAGAACAGGACAAGTATACTATCCGTAACAGTGCTATCATCAGCATTTCCAAAGATACTGGGTTTTAGAAGAGCGTTGATATGCAGCAGGAAGAGTGTTGCGGAAAGAACATATCCCTGAGGAACACCAGCATTGACAGCTATGTATAATATTAATATTAATGTTTAATAAGTATAAAAAAAGAATATTGTTTTAATTATAAAAGTGAATAAAAGATAAAATCATTCGTAACTTTCCCTAGTACAAAGACAAGACACAATGAAATTAAATGAAAAAACCTATTGGAATTTTACAAAGTACAAAGAGCTTATAAGATATACCTAAAACTTTAAAAAACTTATTTAGTTTTAGACAACCTTAAGACATTTTAACAATATACTTTAAAATATAAATAAAAAAGTTAAAAGACTCATTTTAAAATGTAATATATTTTTCAGATGTGGAATTCAAACATGTAATCCTTATATGAGATTGTTTTTGTTATAAAATAATGTAATTTCATATAAAACAAAATAAAGTGAATATTTACTTTATGATATGCAAAATACAATAATCACTTGAAATAAAGCATATACATCCAAAGTACTTATTTTTTACTTAAAATAATATATAAATTTTAAGGAATTTTAATAAATTTTATTTATACTATAATATTACTTTCTTAGATTTAAGCAAATATTTGAAATTTTAAATAAAACATGGAGAACTAAAAATCTAAATAAATCCTTGAAAAAATCCAAAAAGATAGTTTTATCTAAAATACTATAATATTGTTTTTAATTTTATATTCTACTATGTAGAAATATCAATTTAGATTTTATTGTCTGTGGTGATATATGATGGTATTTATGTTATATTTCATTATTAAGAATGACTTATTATAAGTAGAGAAATAACTTTTTCTACGAATGTTACTTACCCCAAAAATAATCATTTTTGGTATTATCAATATTGGAATTTCAATTGGAATTCAATCAATTATATTTTAAATCATTATATTGCTAAATGCTGCAAGAATTATATGATAAATTACTATAACAATAAACTAACTAAGCAAGAAGATACATTCCATATGTAGATTAAATCATTTAGTTAAATAAAATTACAATAAATATAAACAAAAATGTTCTAAATATATTAAAATGTAATTATAGAAGACATGTACTCATACTTAAACTATTATTATCTAAATAAACTGGTAAAAATATATAAAATACGTACATAAATATAAGTCAGATTAAAAATATTTAATCATATATCATAAAATATGCTTATTCTTATTATTCAGATTGGTTTCTTTATAATTTTTTTGCTATTATAAAATGTTTACTTACTAATTATTTGTCCCAAAAAAATAAATGCACTGAACATTCATAGCCTTCTTGGGAGGCTTCAGCTCAGGGGTAGGAATGGCCACCTGAAAAACGAATATAAGTCATTTTACAGCTCTATTCCAAATCAAAATAATATACCTGTCCCTCTTATTCCTATGACTTCATATATTGGTTTGAAAGTGACGTGTAATATGATTTGATAATATGATTTTGTAAGGGATGTTGTTTACAAGCAAAGCAGTCACATTTTGTCTCACGTCTAACATCATACCGACGCCAGCTTAAAATACCGTAATGAGTGCAAGACTGTACGTTAGGTTCAGACTATTAGCGTCGGCGTTCATACTTACAAAAAATTCCCGCTCATAATTTCTACACTGGAAAGTTGTTACAAAACAACATGAGGCAACATAAGAACCATAACATTATCGTTTGCACTTTAATTTTTTTCAGTTACAGACTGTTGTCAGCATTTTTACTTTAAAATAGCATAGCAAAGAGACTCACCCGGCCGGGCCAAGGGCTGAATCCCTTCATTTTTGCCCTGTAACAAAGAAAATTATAGAGTTTTATATCGCATGTTTTGTGCAGTATTTGATTTCTAATATTTAATGCAAGATTTTACTACATACCAAACTAAATCACCAAGTTTATATGCAACAGACATGGTAAACGTCTACACCTGACCAGTTTCCACGACGAACTAAATCAAAAACAATCTAGATGAACACAAACTTTTCCGCGTCTTATTTGTGTCTATGGTATACATAGAAGTCTTCGAAGTTAATAAAAGTTTTTAGTAATTATATATCTATAAAATATAAGGGTATTTTGTAAATCAATATTTTATTAAAAATTAAATAAAACAATATAAAACACCGTACGCTTAAGTACCCTTTGTTTTTTAATCTGTCAATTATCTAAATGTTGCAACTTATTAATTTATTCCCTTTATGCTTGCACTTTTAAATGAAAATAAAATGAACGCTATATACCATATTATTTTAATTATCCAGCTTGTACAGTCCATTTTTATAATATCCAAAATTTAAAAATACCATCGTAATCGGTAATATCGATGATAATCATAATATTATTAACAATTGTTATAAAGCATAAAATTTTAAAATTTATTCCTATAATAATAATTTATCAATGTTACGTATTGTCCATTAAAATATTAAGATGCATTAATAAGCATTACCAACTTACATCACAAAAAGCTTTTAGTGGGTAATAGTGATGTTTTTGTACCATTTGATGAGATAATTTATACCTTCAAACCAGAATAACATTTTCATTGAAAAAAGTATATGGACATGGATTATTATCATATTTTGCTTCTCTATTTTGCCATATTTTATCATAATGATTTTTATTTATACTAATATTATAAAAAGATAAAGTTTGTGAGTTTCTGATTTTGTTTGTGTGTCTGTGTAGGGGATAATCTCTGGATCTACAGAACCGATTTAGATGAAATTTGATAAGAAGATAGTTTGAAACCCTGGAAAGGATATAGGATACTTTTTCGAAATCATCCCTTAAGGAGGTGAAAATGGGGATGAAAGTTTGTATGGGGAATCAAGCAATTTAATATAAACATAATAATATTTAAACGCTGGCAATATAAGACTATATGAAACTAAAAGTGAAAATATATAAGAATAGAAACCACTATGGTTTTCTTTTCTACACTAACTATTATAGTCATCATGCCTCGAATCTCTATTCTCTAATGAGGATCAGGGAAATGACAGTAAGCGTAGAAGATTCAATTTTAAAAGTAATATCGACAAAAAGCGACAGCAAACTACTTTGCCATCGTCGACATTTTTATTCGAAATCCAAGAATATATGTGATAACTATAATATGTAATAACAATCACACAAATAAAATATATTTATATTATTATTTTTCTCCACCATTTTAAAAACAAGGAGATTCTATTCAACTAATTAGCAACACAAATCATTCAATTATTAGTGTTTACTGTACAGAAAAATTGTGATAAAACTTCCACCCATAGACTAAAAAGAAAAAAAATCAGATTGACAATTGACTCTTGACGTTATCTTTTCGGATAATTGGTATTTACTTTGCTAAAAAGCGGCAAAGTAGATTTTAAAATGGTGTTTTATTCTATAGTCCCATTTACATTATCTATTTAAAAATGTCTAAAAGATTCATTTTTCCACAACAATACGGTGAACGCAAAAAGGCAAAACTTGATGTTAGTGTTTCCGACCATAATTTTCCTTTGAGTCAAAGTTCAGTGTCTAACAAAGGTATAATATTTAGTTAAAATAAGTTACTGTAAGTGTATAGGACATTTGTATAATGTACTTTAAAATAATTATATGTATATAAGTAATTATTTTAACTCTAGGGGCAGACCAAAATGATAATTGGGGTGACGATAACGATGACGAAATGCTGCTTTTGGCCAGTCAGGCCTGTGAAGAAGCTTTTAAAGATCCTAACTTAAGTATTTTACCAAACTATAGTATGTGTATGCAACCATCTTCAACGAGCACTCAAATTGGTGAACCCCAACCAAGTTCATCATCTAGTTCTCATTTTTCTTTCAAAAAACCAGTTTCTAGTCCACTTAGCATGGTTTCAACGAAACTTAAAGATAAATATGAAAGAATTTCATCTCCTTTACCTGGCCTCTCTAAAGTTTGCAAATCTAGTAATGTTAATATAAGTGATGATGTAATAATAAATGACAAATGTGAGGGTCAAAATTCAGAGTATATATACCGCCAGTTGCTAGAATTACAAGAGGAAAATAAAAAGTTAAAAACAGAGAATGGTAAATTACTTGATAATTGTATGACAAAAGAAGGGGAAGCATCAATACTTAGAACCCAGTTGAAGACTTGTCAAGCTACAGTGGATAATGTGAGATTAGAAAAAATAAAAGCTCAAGAAAAGGCACAGATGGAATGGTCAGATAAATTAACGGCTGCAAATAATCAGCTACATGACTTACGAACTCAATTGGACTTTAAGGTGATCATAATAGTTGTTTAGTTTCTCTCTGACACTTCTCAGCAGAACTGCTTTTTGAGCTGGTGGTAGCTTCCTCACGGACTGACTGCTCTTACTCTTAAATTGATGATTCAAAAGTGCTTGTAATTAGTCTATTTAAATAAAGTTTCATTTCATTTCAATGTAGTACCTTTTTTATAATTTATTAATCACATTGTATCACTTATATAATTTTATGTTTTAGAATTTAGAGATAATTAGTATGAAAGAAAAATGTAAAATGCTAGAATCACAAAAAGTGAAATTGACACAGGTGATGGTCCCCACAAATGACATATCTATGAGGTAATTTGTATATAAAACAAAGCTAATGTTTTAGAAAGAGCCTTAATTGTAATATAATAAGTGTATTATTTTTCAGTCAAAGACATAATAACAGCATTCATCTCAATAATGATTCTAAAATAATGTCTAGGAAAGTAAAAACAGCTTCCAATAGTGTTCAGACAGATGATAAATCACATTTTTTAAAATTAAACATTCCACAAAGAGAAGGTAAGTAATATTTGCTTTTAACTAAAATTTTGTATTACATATTATGTGTTGCAAGAAATATACATATATAATTTTATATATTTCTTTCAGAATCATCTAAACTATGTGAAATATTACCACTTATTATGGAACCTACTGAAAGTCAATTCTCCATATTAGACTATAATGAAAAACTGAAATTACAAACAAACATACAGAACAAATGTCGTATTTTCAGCACATTCCATAGGTTACCTACCACAGCCAGTGCCAGTAAGGGAGCAAGAAGGAAAAATATGAATTTAAATTGTATATATGAAGACTTAAGTTATATAGCAACTTGTAAAGATAAATATTTAGAAAAGTATATACGTGTAAGTAATTTTTATTTGAAACAATTGTACAAGTGTAATAAACTTATATCTATTCGATATATTATGTACTAGAGACTTAGCATCGCTCGGGTGCGTCCCTATGTTTTAATTTAAAAAAAAAAAAAACAATTTTATTTTAGAATAAGAATTAGGATTCTGCTCAAAAGAGCGGAAACCTAAATCTTATTCTATAATAAAAGTGACCTAAGATATTCCACATAATATCATCTATCTGCCAGTGAAAGTCCCGTCAAAATTGGTCCAGCCGTTTTGGAGATATAAAGTATATAAAGCATAGTACCCTTCCCTTCTGAAATTATCTCCATGCAAAAATAATATAATTTCATTGTTACATTGATGCTTAAGAAGGACATCATAACACTCTTATAATTATAATATTAGTAAAAAACAACTGAAGATTTTTTTAATACTCAATAAGTTAATGAGGCTACCTTTTCTATGAAAACAGTGTATATTGCCTAAAGCTATTTTCTAGTGTTATAATTATTGGAACCCTTTTCTTTAAAATAAATAGAGATAAATTATAGTCTGGAATAGCACATAGGTTACTTTTATCCCAGATAAATGTTTGGTTCATGTGGGATAAATTTCTTTTTGTTTTTCACTAGGGACCAATCTGAGTGAAGCGAGGGTGAGTCACTAGTTACTAATATTTACATTTAATTTATTCTAGATTTTTAAAATGGCAAAAGAAGTTATAAATGATGTTCAATTAGAATTAGAAACAGTGCATCAGAGAATGACCACGGCTTTTCAGAAGGAAATGGATGAAAAGTACAATGATGTTACTTCTAAGATGTTGACAGTTGAAAAGCGAGATTTGTTACGTGGCAGGTGTGTACTTAGTTTTATTTTTTCACTTATCTATTTATACAAAATTGAATACATGTATGTCTGTTTGTAATATGTGCAGTACTAGATAATATGTATTCAGCCCTTCTTAACGTCCCACTGCTGGGCATGGGCCTCCCTTCAATACTAGCGGAATCAGGCCATAGTCCACCACGCTGACTAAGTGCGGATTGGCGGACTTCACATGTCTTTCGAAAACTTGCTTGGTTTTGCCCGAGCAAGCGCGTTACCACTGGGCTACCACTGCCACTAGATGATATAATATGATGTTGCATATTTTTAATAGCCATATTAAAAAAAAAGTGTGACACATTTAATGCTTTTTTATTTAGTATCCTATTCTATAAGCTCTTTGGTTCTATCTTTTTAAATTCCTTTTAAAGTAAAAATATTATTTATTTCTTTTCACAAATTTCAGGGCCCTATATAAAGAGGAACAGGCTTTATTAGCAAGAAGATTAACAGCAATATTGGCTTACATTCTAGAATATTCTGCACATAAAAATGTTATCACTCAGTTGCTAGAACAAGATGAGTCAAATGCAGCGAATACACAGACACATTCTATTATCAAAGATATTAATAGAATATGTAGCTTATTGGAAAAAACTGTAAGTTATTTTATGTACTACTTCGTACTTTTTAATTTTTATAGTGAAAACTTCTTTAGCGGCAAAACTTATGGATTCGCGTCACCGACATGCTACGTCTGATATGTAACGTGTCGACGGAGTCCAGCGCAGACTGGCGACGCGCAGCGTCATATGTTTTGATTAATAAATAAACTATATTAAAAATGTAAATAATTATTACTCAGAGTGTGAAAACCAGACTTAAAATAATTTCAATTGAAAAATTATGATTTTTTTAATTATTTATACAAAAATTAATTTAAAAATAAAAAAAAAACCGTTATTTCAAAGTTGTAAGTTTTCACTTCTGTCAACAATCCCCATGACTGCCTATTTACATTTTTTTGCTGTCACTATTTTAATAATATATCTATATTTCCAGTCATGTGCCATTCTATATAGTGGATTTCTTCTGTCTATTACGCATCTAATAGAGATCATACACAAACACACAGACAAGCAGTTAATACTACAGATAATGAAAACCATAATAACTTCTCGACCGATGTCCTTTGTGAGCTGCCATATAGTGAAGTTACTAACATCTGTTTGTACAAGAACTGAAAATTTTGGACAATTTTGTATTAATATCAATGGGGATTCAAATTCTATGGACTATGATCAAGGTATACTCACCGTAGAACTGAAACTTCAGAAAAGTAACCTAAGAGAGAATGAGAGGAATATAAAGTATCAGGAGTAGGTTATATAATATAAGGTTAATTTTTTTTGTAATATTTGTACCAAGTTTAAAAGTTATTATACACTTTATGTAACATAAACATACATTACATATTATTCAGTAATTAATTTTATTATTTTTCACTTCCCGTGTAATGTATTCTATCTCAAATAACAACAGTTACCATGGCAACATGGCAATGTATTCTATCTCATTCTCTCGCCGGCTTAATTGTATATATTTATGTGTTTGTCTCTTTTCAGTGTTGCATTTCTATTTCATTGAGTTTCAAATCACAATGACTCTAAAAAAGTTTCACTTCAAAATAAGATCTTAATGTAATTGCATTAATACTGAATTTTTACGACTCGTTTGGCTCAGTTTGTAGTGATCCTACTTGCTGGGCATTCATTTGTGCGATGAGCACAAATGTTTGTACTCCAGTCATGGGTGTTTATATATTTATAATATGTATTTATTTAAAGTTATATAATATGTGTAATGTATCAACTATCTGGTATCCATAACACAGGCCTCGTAACTTACCATGGAACTAGATGGCGTTGTGTGTTAATGTCCCAACATATTTATTATTTTTATTTACATGTTTCAGATTCTTGTGTACTGCAAATACTTCTAAAACAAATCGAGGCTGCCATGAAATGTATAGGAAAGCAACAATTGTTAAAGCAAGCCGTGGAGAATACTCAATATATAATTTTGCTGTACAGTTGTTTGAACCCACCAACTACTTGCAGTGATAGTCAGAAACAAAGGTGAGGGAAAGGTTATTGAAGACATCTATATTATATTTATACTAATATTATAAAGAGGCAGAGTTTGTTTGTTTGAAAGAGCTAATCGCATATGAAAAAAAAATTTTTGCATTAGATAGCTTGTTTATTAAAGAAGGCTATAAGCTCTATATCATCATGTTACTACTCGAGGTAGCGGAGCAGTAATATATAGTCTGTTCTATACTAACCGTTAAAACATACCTAGGGACCAACCCAAGTGAAGCAAGGGTGAGCGTCTAGTCTCTAATATAAAAGCCTTTTACTTATTCCTACTGTTACCTATGAATTAGAACCATTTTAAGCATTAAAAAAAAGTTGTGTGTAATGATATAAGTATACTGTATTCGCCGAATGAACCAAGCACAGATTTTGCGCTTCCACATGATTAGTTGCAGATAAGACGCTTAAGCCGCGATTACAGTGCAAGTCATAATTAGTCCGTCGTTGCATTCAGCACCTTTCAGACGTCTCTCATGTAGTTACCTGATGTATTATCAATGCACGAGTTGACAGTGATACGGCGGAAAGTGAAAATTAATAAATAATGTATATAAATATTTAAAAACAAAATTAATTTTACTTTAATGTTGATTTTATTTGTATGTTGATTTTATTTTATTACAAATCTATACTATATAATATTATAAAGCTGCAGAGTTTGTTTGTTTGTTTGGTTGAACGCGCTAATCTCAGGAACTACTAAGCCGATTTGGAAAATTCTTTTTGCATTAGATAGCCCAATAACTGAGGAAGGCTATAGGCTATATATCGTCCCGGAAAAATGTACAGTACTCGTGGGATAGATTTGTTTTTGTCTAGGGACGAACCCCAAGCGAAGCGAGGGTGAGTCGCTAGTTATTAATAATTCCTCAATAAAGCATTAGCAACATAAACGAACCCTATGACTTCAAATCAGTTGCAAGCGTTAGTGGGCGGAGCTAAACAGTTTTCTGTCCTTATCCAGTTTGTATGGAAATGTGAGACAGAGAAAGCGCTTTGCTTGGTTCACTCCATGAATAGAGTATAAGAAAGTATTAAATAATGCGTATTTGAAAAGTACTAATTAAGTTCATTTATTTCCAGCTGTAACTGTCAGCTGGTACTGATGCAGGTGCTGGTGTATGCACTCCGGGTATGCACAGACTTCTTGGATTCACATGATTGTGTAGAAGGTAAAATATTTTAGGAATACTTATTTAAAATGAATGTTCGTATGTTAGTCCTTTATGTGTTCCTAAACCATTGATCCGATTATGATGAAACTCTGTGGATTATTTTGTATATGACTGAGAACAGTCCTTGTGGAAAAAAAAATCTTTGGACATTTGTCTTTCATCCATTTCTTAACCATTTAAACGTAAGGACGCACCCAAGCGAAGCGATGATAAGTAGCTAGTATGTTATAAAACTCCCTACTCAGTTAAAATAAAAAAAAATAAGCAGGCATGGGGACTGCCGACAAAAGTGAAAACTTATACTTGTAACTTTGGAATAACTGTGTAAATACTAAAAATTTCATAATTTATTTACATTTCGGTAGAGTTTATTTATTAATCAAAACATAGGCTGCGCGTCGACACGTCGCATGTCGCACGTAGCATGTCGGTGACGCGAACCCATAAGTTTTGCTCCTAACAAAAATCGCACAACGCGGTTTTCGTTTCAATAATTTAAACGTTAAAAAAGTATTACTTATTATATATATTACTACTAATATTATAAATGTGAAAGAGTGTTTGTTTGTTTGTCCTTCTTTCACGTCGAAACAGAGTGGCGTGAGTTTTTGTGTGGAGATAGTTGGAGGGCTAGAGATTGAGATAGGCTACTTTTTACCGAGAGAGAGTATTTCATTCCCATGGCAGAACACGTTATTATACAACCCAAAAAAACATTTATGATCAGAATTACATGAAACTTGGTATTAATGCTCTTCAATATATGTAATTAAATAAATATGTGTTATAGCATTTTTCGATATTCATTCCATAAGGGGGTAAAGTAGGGGATGAAAGTTTGTATGAAACCTATCTTTTTAGAGTCCTTTTTTGTAGTTTTAGCGCGAGCGACGCCGCGGGTTCTGCTAGTTTAAGATATAAATATAAAAATTAAAGAGTGCGTGTATGAATGTGTACACGCGCAAGAAGTAAAACTTCTGTAGGTTATCGGTACTCTTTATGAAATTCAATTTATGTTTTAAATAATTAGGATAGGTGAGATACTAAAAAAATAATTAAATAACGCATATTACAATCATATATTTATAGAAAATATCATTTAATCACACGCCCGATCACACTTTTCGTAACGCTTTCGTTACGCATTCACCAGCTTACTTCCTAAGTCAAGCGTGCGTAAAGAAGTTTTATTTCTATAATGTATTATAATTAATATCGTGCGTTAATGTGTGTGTCTGTGCGCAGAGGGCGCGGTGCAGCGCGTGCTGGCGCTGGCGGCGCGCGGCGCGGGCGCGGCGGCGCGCGCGGCGCTGGGCGCGGCCGAGGGGCAGCTGCTGCTGCTGTGCCAGCGCGCGCCCGGTACCGCATACTCACATTCCTAATTAACATTTAAATTCCAAATTCTAAATTTAAAATTATTGTTAATTTAAGTCAATGTTGTTATTAATTTAGAAGTATACTTATTGTTTTTGAAAAACTCGATTAAAATTCCGACAAAGAATACAACCACTACCCTATTTAAAAACTCCAATAGAATCTCATCAAAAGCGACAAAAGCCACATAGAAACCAATAAATATTTATTGGTTTCTATGTGGCTCTTGTGGAGTTTTTCAACAGGGTACTTACATTACCGTAAAACTAGTTTTATTGATTACATTACTTGTTTAATATTGTATTCGATGTCGTAATAAATAAAATATTTATACAAAAATTTGTGAATTTAAACTATTTAGTTATATTAACAAAATTAAATTACTAAACATGTAAAAAATCTCATGCTGTATATGTGAAATATTTTTTTTTCTTTATATTTATGTTATTTCCATTTCCAGGTAATATTTTATCAGAAATAACAAGCACCCTACTAACAGTAGAGGAGGAGCCACAGAGTTACTCCACTAAAGCTTGGCTCGGAGCTCTGGAAACACTCGCCATAGCGGATTGACTATGTGTTCCTAGTCTAATTTGTAAATTATATATAATAAATTATATCTCTATTTTACTGTTTTATTAAAAATACTATTTTATGACCGATTTCAAAAAAGGAAGAACACAATTCGGCCCTTTTTAGGATTCCACACCTGAAGCGTGTGGAACACCCAACGGCCAACAGGACCCTATGACTAGGCTCTCCTCTGTCCGTGTCTCTGTCTGTCAGCGAGCTGCATCTCATAAACCGTAATAGGTAGTGTTAAAATTTCCCCAGTGTGTATTGTTATTGCCGCTATAACAACAAATAATAAAAACCAAGATGGCGAATTTAGAAATTTCCGGCATGCAAATAAAAAAAAAATAGATTAGCACATGTGTTTTTACGATATTACGGCATAAGGACCACCTTCATGTGCGAATCCGACTCGCATTTGACCAATTTTTATATCGTAATTTTGTATATCGTGTTACATCTTCAAGTGTAAACCAATTTTAATGGTTGTTTCAATGAATAGTGTAGTATACATAATATGGTCGTCTCCATGTTATTGGCATAGAATGGATACTTATGCTTTGTTATGTTGGTGGTTAAATAATTTTCACAATTATAATAATCTCAGAGCAATAATTTTTTTTTTTAATAAAACTTTACGTACGCTTGACTTGGGGAATAAGCTGGTGAAAGCGTGACGAGAGCGTTACGAAAAGTGTGATCGTTTGTTGTTATTGTCTGACAAATGATGTATAATATTATATTCTTTCCTTAAATGATATTCTATAAATATATGATTGTAATATGCCTAATATGAGTTATTTTTAGTATCTCACCTATCCTAATTATATAAAACATAAATTGAATTTCATAAAGAGTACCGATAACCTACAGAAGTTTTACTTCTTGCGCGTGTACACATTCATACACGCACTCTTTAATTTTTTTTATTGGTCTGAAGCATCTTTGTGAGTATTGTATAAATACAAGAATAAAACTATTTTTTTTATTTCAATATTTTTATTATACAACTTATAATCACAATATGATAACTTAATAACACTTTACATAATAATAAAAAATTACAGCTCATAGTTTAGAAAACAACAATGGCCCAATTCGAATTACTTTCTTGTAAGTTGTGCATCGCTATGAGTTAAATTACATTATCTACCATTTCAAAGGAATGTTTGTAATTAAATAAGTCAGAAAATAATTGGTCACTATTTTGAAAAGTGACCTTCACAGTGTAGTTAAGTGAAGTTTTAGGTCTTTAATAACCAAGGACTACTGCTCTACTAGACTACTAGACTAACTGCTCAAGATATTTGCTGATATATATACATATTATATAGTCCATATAAAAAAAGGTAATTTTTAAATAAGACACAGCCAAATGTCTGAAAACTAAAAGGAATTTGTGTCATAAAGTAACAGGTTCTTTTAAAAAATCTAATGTGACATTGCACTAATACTTTGAATACTTGTACTATTTTGTAACATGGAATAATTTTGATATTTTTTATTTAGTATATAAATATTAAGTATATTCCTAAGAACTACTTAACAATTTTGGATTTCATAATTTTGATCCATAAAGAAAATTACTGTACTTTTATTTTAGCTATTCTTGTTGTGAAATTATTTATAATATAGTAAATTAAAAGGCTATATGTGCCATGTCAGTATTAAGAAATATTTCATAAAATAAAATTAATATAATAAATAAAATAGCTTACAAATAAACAATAGATATGAAAAAATCTTGCTTTCTAACTCTATTATAACATATTTCGTAATATATATATTGTTAAAACTAAAAAAACTTTATTATTTAATTAGGTTTAACAGTCGTAACAATGGCAACAGAATCAGATGAAGCAGGATTGTGAAAAAAGTATAACATGAAACCTGCCGCTAGTAGAAAATGAAATGCTAAAATTGAACCTGTGATAATAAGAAAATATTTGGACTTTCTTAATGCGGGTAAAAGCCAAAAAATAAGTACAGCTCCTGAAACTAAAGCTGCCATGAGTACAAGGAGCCATTGTAGCCAAGAGATTTGTATTGTCCAGAGTATTGCAACTGGAATGTATATTGATAGAGAGTATCCATATAGACAAAATAAAGACATCATTGTTGGTGTAGATGAAGTCTGAAAAAAAGGAGACATATCTAATAAGAAAATATTTCTAAAAGTATTACAATATAAATATAAACAAAAAAATTTGAAGTGGGTAAACAGGTAAAAACAATTTACAAGGTTCAATATAAAACTGAGTTATAAATATTAAAAATATGTATTACAATATATACTTAATGTATGTTGTAATTCTCAATAACTAAATTTTAATGCTTCAATTTTATTAGTTAATTTTCTTTAATAAATTTCAAACAAACCTGAGTCTCAATTTCATCTTGGCTATCTGGTACTATTGTCCATTTGAGAGCTCCCCACAGTGCCAAAGGAACAAGCCAAACGTAGCATACAATTGCAGTTGCTGCATATGAAACTAAGTGGTAATTATACCTCCACACTACAGCTTTATTTGAGCTCTGTAGGTAGTTTGCTATGTTACCACTGACTGCTATGGTGAAAATCTAAAAATATAATAAATATTGATTGAATTAAGATTATATTTTACTAATTTAAAGTAAATAATTATAACAAAGTAAAAATAAAATAATTGATAGAATAAATTGAAAATATTTTTCAGAAAAGTTTTGTGAACTTAACTGGGACTAATAACTACCTTTCTGAGTTTTTTATATTTTGTTCAAAATAAAAATCAAAATATATCCATGAAAAAATCTGAACAGATAATTTTATTTAAAATGACTCTAAGTGTTTAAATTTCTATGTTTTGGATATTAATTAAATATTTAATGTAAATAGATGCATAAAATTTCACAATTCATCTTTAGATCTTACCAATGTTACTGATATCCATATTGGCCCATATAAATCAGGTTTACCCTTGATCCTCTCATCAAAGTAATTGCGCGACACCTTTTGAGGCAACACTGATGATATGATCCTCTCCACCACTTCACTTGTTCTCACATCAAAATACTTCTGGTAGTATTCTATTGTCCAGAAGTTGTGATTACCTAAAATAATATAAGAATATTAGTTTGTAACAATTAGCTAATTAATTAATACTATTATATAGCCTGTTTTTACTTTGTGGAGTCGCTTGCTGTTCCTCCGCTACCTTTGGTTCTTCATAAGAATAACTTGAGTTAGTTATGGGATTGTTGTATTGATTTGTATGAACTGCTTCCACATCGATACGCGCGCTTCTTTCATTATGTTCAGGAGAATAGTCTTGAAAATTTAGCAATTCGCCAGTATGGACATTTGACATCTTAACAGTTTTCTGATTTTATTTTTTTATTCAGTAGAATTTTAACAATTCTTCATCATCACAAACTGTAACTGTGTCATAATTATGTCACTGTCAAACATTGAAATTTGAGTGCGATAAATGTCAATGGGATAAAGATAAAATATAATTATCAATAATTCTTTCTATCTTAAACGCGACATTGTAAGAAGAAATAAATTCTATAGCCAATCTATTAGTAATATATCATGACGATTTTGTTTATTTTCTTCAAATATTAAAAGGAATACGACTATTTTTATTTACATTTTTAAAATAGAGAAGAACCATGGACAACATATAAAAAAAACCAGTTATCTATTGTTAAAAAATTGTGGACGGACGTCGGACAGCTTAGAGTAATAACAAGCATAGAGGACTCGTATTAAACTGAACCAATAAACTTATAATTTGCACTGCTTTATCTTACTAAAAGATGACGTAAGTTAGAGAGAGACGTAATAATAAAGAAACTATCGTCTTCAATGGTGTGAAGCCACTTTTAACTTGTCAAAGTGACCAGCTGGTGACTTACAGTGTTTTTGATATTTGTGATTATTTTAATGATAAAAGAGTAATTGGATGTAACAAACTTAGTTTTAAGGAAACTTAAAAACATTTTGTTTCGATGGCTTGTGTGGCTTACGGCTGTAATCGCCATAGTTCAAAGAAAAGTGAAGTTAATCAAAATGTAACATTTCACCGGTAAGTGTTTTTTGGATTTTTCTGTTAAAATACTTAACATTTTTATGAAATATTCAAATATGTTTAAATTGATTGTTTTAAGACTCTTACGATATCAGAATAGTGTGTAATCGATCTCTAAATTCTTGTCAATTTGGGAAAGTAATTTTGTTTTTTAATCATAGTGATGTGGCATGACGTATCTTCATTATTACTTTGCCGATTCGTTTTTAGAATACATGTTGATAAAATTTCTTAAAATATATGAGTATGTTATAAATCAGAGGTTTAACCATAATCCCCGCGCTAGGCTAACTTATTTTTTTTTTTGTGTTATATTTTTGAATAATGAATAATCAAGATTAGACTATGAATGAGTTTCATTTATTTCTGTTATTTATTTATTTATCAAAAAGTACACTAACAACACACATATTAAAACATTTATACACATTTAGAAGACAATATTAATAATTAATCGGATATGTATGTCTTTACAAGTGTACATAACATTCGCTATAATTACATAATCAAAAGTATACATTAAATTATATTAAATCCCTTCTATATAATTAATAAATACAATTTAAATACAATAAAAATGATTCATAATAAGTCAACACCTGTTAGCCAAAATAATTAATTTAAATAATGTTAAAAAATTGTTATAACCTTAAAATCTAATTAGTTAAGATTAAATTTAATTAATTTTCACCTAAGGTGAAGTATTGTTTCGTGTAATAGTTTTTCATAATTACTATAAATATTACAAAGAAACGGTATTTTTAATTTATAAACCGTCAAACTTTAGCACATCACTATAATAGTCAATATATAAATATAGTAATTCTATAGCATACTTGGCTTCATTGCGATTTTAAGAAAGGGCAAATTGTGTATTTCTGTCTCTGTCCCTCTCGTAAAGAAGTGTATAAGAAGGACACAATCAAATATATTGTAAATGTTCAATTAAATACAGCTCCTCCATGCTTGTTATTACTCTGTCGGACAGTGAAACGTTCCTTGTCTCTGGTAAAACGCCATATTTATTCGCCATTTTGGTTCAAGAATAGCTTCTTGCACGCACTCACAATACGAATTGTAATTTTCTTTATTCTCATTAAAAGAATACATACGTGATTTATCTTTAAGATGTGTATATTTTACTGTACGTGATTGAAACTCGCCACATTGTGTAATTGTAGTTGCCAGCACATCGTTATCTTAGATAATGTAAGTTTTCTTCGTATAGCTTTGGAAAATTACGCCATGTTGAAAAGCAGCCACGTAACGAGGAATTTATTTTCATTACAGCGATGTGAATTAGAAGACGATACTTGGCATGATAGTCACTTCAACCGTGGTGTTCGAGCAACATGGCGAAGGAAATTGCGGAAGAGTATGCGTCGAGCCTCTCGGATCTGACCGTGAACAGCAAGCCTCTGATAAACATGCTTACGATCCTTGCAGAAGAGAATATCGAGCATGCAGGGGTTATCGTTGAAACAGTGGAGAAGCACTTGGAGAAGGTGAATTTGCATTTTTAAATATCGTGAAAGGCTGGCGTTGAAATGCCACGCCATGACGTGAGCAAGAAATGTGTCACAAAGTTCTAATTACGCACACACGGGTGCGGTTTGTGTTCACTGTGAATGTCGTTGTAATTGATGCTGCCACTAAACAGGTATCTCCTAATATCATTTTCTTGATTTAACCAAGACAACAATCGTTTGAAATTGAGAAGATTAGATACACACATTTGATGGATTAGCCTACCTTATTGGTTGTTAGTAACCACACATAGATTTTGAAACTCATTATATCATATTGTGAGTAGGTTTACCATCAGAATCACTATCCATTTACTAGCCATATGGTTTCATTAGTATAATCTCAGTTTGAATTTAACAGTATTGGAAAAGTAGCATTATACATTTACCTATAAATAAAAACAATTTATATATTTTTTAAATGTCTTTGCTTACCTATCAATCTATTTTTTTAAATTAAAAATGATAAAAAACCTTAAAAATTTTTACATTAGTACTTACAATTTGTACAAATACTAATTTTTGCAATGTTTATATTATTAGCATAAATGTTTTTCTAAAAATACTAATTTTAATTAATTGATTTTATTTGTGGTCACATTGTCTTATTAAAACAAGATAATTTCTTGAGCTACTCAATTGAATTAGTGTCTTAAATGTTATTTAACTTGATATTGTTACTATCTCAAATTGTAACTGGTGGACATTATAATATAAATTCCTTTTATTTGATTGTTCATTCTTGTTTCCATTTGTTTTTTTAATTAGGAGATACCTGTTCCATTAGAAAAATCATATTGCCATATACCTTCATTGGTATGTAACCTGACATACCTGATATTATTGGTTGTACACCAAGTTGTTGTAAAATAAAGACTTTTACAAACTGAGTTCTTATTTATTTTCAATTTTAAAATTAAAAAAATTAAACCGTTGCTACTAGAAACTTTGTATTATTTCCTGCACCACATCAATGAATCACGAATGAGTTTGAAGCAAACTTTCGTTGACTGGACAAGCCAGTGGACTTGGTTAGCCCAGGGATGTAGGATTAGAAAATATTTTTCCTATACAGGTGCCTCCTGACATCAAGCTGCCAGTTCTGTATTTAGTTGATTCAATTATCAAGAATGTTGGTGGTGCATACACACAGAAGTTCTCTGCCATCATCGTTAATATGTTTACTAAGACTTTCAAACAGGTAATTATGGAAAGCATTATACACATAATTTGTTAATATGTTCAATTTATTGTAATTTGGTATGGTTTTTAACATCTCCTTTTATTCTCAGGTGGATGAGAAAATAAGATCACAAATGTTCAAACTCCGTGAGACTTGGCATGATGTGTTTCCTTCAACAAAATTGTACCAACTTGATGTTAAAGTGAATTTGATTGATCCAGCGTGGCCCATCCAAGCTCAGCCGCATCAGTCTAACATCCATGTAAATCCAAATTTTCTGAAAAAGGTGTTTTTTAGTTGATTATGTTTGATGTATTTATATACGTATGACTTCATCCCATGTAGAGCACAATTATTACATGTAAATGTTGGTATCAAGGCTTACTGTGGCTTGGCTTGTTGTTCACAGTTTATATTATCAGTAGTGTTGTGCATTTAAATAAACATAACACTTAATGATAAAAGTATATTCACATAAAATATTAAAAGCTAAATTTCATTTTATCTCTCATACTTGTTATCTTGTATTTTGCTTGCAGAATTAAAAATGCTTATTTCTACAACTTTGCGAACTATCAATACGAACAGATTGAAAGCAAGCTTTGTCTGATATATTTTAAAGACTAATTAATCTCTGATGACAAAAATATCTATAAAGTTGTAAAACCTGTGTATCAAATTTTGTCTAGATTGGTTGTAAAAGGAGTACCAACAAACTGACAGAAATGATTTATTTACACTTGTCTAGATTGGAACATTTAATTCAACCACTTTTAGAATTTCCTAATTTTGTAAATATTTCTCCCACAGACAACCCCAACACCGAGTACATCTTTGACTGAGGAAGAAGAGAGAATGCGGAGTGTGCTGGCCAAGAAGGAGCAGGAACTGCTCATGCTGCAAAGAAAGAAAGTGGAAATGGAGCTGGAGCAGACTAGGCGGCAGCTACAGCTGGCAGAAAAAAATACCAAAAAGGTAAATATATATTTTTTTCATAATGTAAATATGTAAATGTAGCAGTGGTGGAAAAAAAAATACATTCTCTTTGGAAAATCATGAAACAGGTTCAAAGTCAGGGTCTTGAAGCTGTACAAGACACATAGGGTTGTACCTAGCGGTGGATAGATATTTGTATGTATATCATATTGTTCATACACTCGAATAAGTATTCAGTCTATATCAACCACCGGTAGTTACTTCACGTGTCCCTCAATCGATCATAAATTATAAGTTACTTATGTACTTACAGTTTACTTTAAATAAAATAAAATTCTTATGTTGTAAACAGAAGCTCTGAATTTATAGGAAAATCTCATCATGATGGATGAAAACTTTGTGATCTTTTAAGGTATCATTTCTCATCTATGTTCTGAGAGAAACATAAGTTTTTTAAACTTATGTAAAGTTTTTTTTTATTTTTTTTAACAAGTTACCAATGGAGTTTTTTAATAGCATTATCTTATAAAATCGAGTGTGAAAAATCTGATTTATATTATAATATTATAAAGAGGCAGAGTTTGTTTGTTTGAACATTCTAATCTCAGGAACTACCAATATATATTCTGTGTGATGCAGACTACCGATAATTAATTTTCATAGGACTAACCTTGAGATATACATTAAAAAATAATTAAAAATCCTCTCAAAATTGACGAGAATCACATATGTATCTATATATATGAAAAAAAAAAACTTTTTTTGATCTCACCGCGTGTCCCATCAGACTTTAAAGAGAACTTGTGTTTGCGCGCATACTTATGCACTATAATATCTTCTTTACAATTAGATTCAACGATATTCAATCAGAAGGACGTTACTGAATGAATGATTATTCCCCAGTTGCCGATAGTGGCGCCCGCGCCCGCCGTCGCGCCCGCGCCCATGGTGGCCATGGTGAGCCCGGTGGTGGCGCCCGCGGTCGAGCCCTCGCTCTCCGTCAAGCAGAGGCTGGGACCGGTGAGTTTTGTTTATATATTTATTTATTTATGTAAATATGTTGTACGGTGATGTAAACAACAGACTAAATTGAGATTGTGATTTGTTTTTGTGTTTCTTTTTTTTATTTTTTCCTTCTTCATCTTTTGCGTCACTCAATGAGTTCTTTGAAGAACGATAATTTTCAGTGAAATGACAATATAGAGATTGTAAGTCAGCCACAGAGTATCGTTGTATTTATTATGTAAACATCAAAAATAGACCCATATTTAGTATTTATTAAAACCAAGCGGAATAATTTTGTATCGTTTGAAGGTTACTGTGCTAAAGATAATTTACCAAAAAATAAAAAAAAATATTAAATTTAAAATACTTGAAAGTGTCAGATCATACAGTTTCCAGTTCCAGTTTCCACATATAAAAGCAAATTTATATAAGAGACTGCATTCAAATATGAAGGAATAGATTTTATAATGAAAATATTCATATATAAATGTGTAATGCTAAAAACAGTTAAATATCTGCATTCATGGAGACTTCCAAATGTAATAGTTGTCAAAAGATAAAAATTTTCGTACAAAACGGTTTTGAAGGTAAAGCACTGTAGTCATTGATCCAAAAAGTACTAGGTACACAATCCCATGCAAAAGTACTCATAAAACTGTCACCAATTGTGTTTCGGTAATTATTCTATGTAAATTGAACCTTAAGTGCAATGATTAAAGTTGTTTTCACAAAAACAAAATTAAAAGCGCACTCAAACGTTCAAATGAGCGCTCATTCGGTGAGGACATTTTTTGTCGCTGATTGTGTATCTAATACTTTTTTGAGCGATGACTGTAGTGCCATCTCGTGGTAATTTAGTTACATTCCCGTTAACTTTTTCCCGATTCTCATATAAAAGTATGTATGACAGTCGGGAGTGTGTAGCAGCAGCAGTAATTTATATTATAACGCGATTATTTCTTTTTAACTATAAAGGTAAATCAATATCAAAACAAAATCACTTTAAATCTAATTATTCCAGTTGAGAGTGGAATTTTTCTTAAATTATATGGGAAGTGGGACATGACAAAATGATAGAAGTAGTATCTATCTATACTATATAATATTATAAAGCTGAAGAGTTTGTTTGTTTGTTTGTTTGGTTGAACGCGCTAATCTCAGGAACTCCTAAACCGATTTAAAAAAAATATGTTTGCATTATATAGCCCATTAACTGAGGAAGGCTATAGGCTATGTATCATCCCGGAAAAATGTACGGGTCCCGTGGGATAGATTTGTTTTTGTCTATCGACGAACCTGAAGCGAAGCGAGGGTGAGTCGCTAGTTTATAATATGTAGAGCCTACGTGTGTTATAAGAGTGTTAAAATTGTGATTTTATAATAAATAAACTTTAACTTAGAAAATAATATTTTAAGTCGCACTTCTATATTATGTTACAAACCTTTGAAATAAGATTAGTCGACCTCGAATACCGTGAAATGTTTTAAATGTAACAAACAGAAATCTAATTAGATTAAATATGTTATTCACACACACTTATAGAAAAACGTTGAATTTTTATGAAGTGCCTTTATTGAAAGGTTATTTTTGACTCGTAGAAGTTAATTTGAGAAATTTTGAGGCAGTGGTAGACTCGTGATAACGCACTTACTTGGGAAACCGAGTGAAGCGGTTTCGCGCACCTCTGATATTTTCATTGTGCGTAGACTCGTGATAACGCGCTTACTTGGGAAACCGAGTGAAGCGGTTTGAAATTCAGTGTGTCGCACCTCTAATATTTTCATTGTGCGAATCATTTCCAACATGATTACCACTTATCTTATGGTTGAGAATAATATTATGAGGAAATCTGCATATCTGAGAGAACTTAGCGTATTTCCGAAAGACATGTGAAGTCCGCCACCCTGCACTAGGCCAGCGTGGTGGGCTACAGCCTGATCCTTCTCGCTTTAAAGAGAGGCCGACGTCCAGCAGTGGGACGTTAAAAATTGCTGAATACAAGTTAATTTATTACATTTAGAATATTTGTTAATGTGTGTTTATTCACTCGTCACTGAACGACTGGACCAGCCATATAAACCTGTTTATTGGACAACTTTCACTTGGACATTATATAGTGCATTGGCTCTCGCTCGCTCGCGTTTTCTATTCCAATCACTCTCAAAGTCAGATATTAGAAACAGGATTGTTGGCTTTACGTGCTCTTCAATCCTCGGGGGTGAAACACATTTGACTTCCTAACTCCTGGCTGTTACTAAGGATTTCTTACCAGAATAACCCATTATGTACACATCGACTCGATACGGGAGTCTCAGGACCTTCGGGTCACTAGACCAACGAGGTAGTTAAAGCAAAGAATTATTTAAATAAGTGCTGCCTTATGGGCAGCATATGCAAAGTCGTCTCGGAACAATTTTAGATTGTAGGCTACTTATATTTAAATTATATATAACACTATCTACTATATCTGTAAGATATTAGCGCTTTGCTTGGACGGCAAATATCGAATTATTATATTTATACGTTTGACAAACGACTGTAAAAGACTAAAAAATTTGCTTAATTAATTTCTGATATTACAGTATTCGGCGAACGCTACTATGTATTTTTTTTCAAGAGCTAGTACCTGGGCGACCGAGCTTCTCTCGGAGTTCTTTTTTGTTATATGGTATTTTTTAGATAAAAAAAAGTAAAAACTTAAATAGATTAAAAAAAAAAAGAACAAAATTAATAACTTTGTATTCCGACCGGGATCCGATCGATCCCGGACACATGTGATTGTCTAAATTGCGCCTTGACCACTTGACCACGATGCTTATACCCGAGTGTAAGAAATTATCGAACATATTCTGCGTGGAATAATGCAAAAAGAAAACCGCATGAAAACTCGAAAATCCGCATTTTCCCAGACATAACACTAATCTAAATCGATTTTTCGTCCCCGAAAATCCCTACATACCAAATTTCAGCGAAATAGTTAAAGCCGTTTCCGATATCGCCGGTATAAATAAATATATAAATATATAAGAATTGCTCGTTTAAATATATTAGATTTTTTAGTTTAAATTCTTGAAGAATGCGCTAAATTTGTAAGTCAAATTAAATTACATTTATTTTATAAATATGTATAATGTTATGTTTTAATGACAAATAAATTATGGATACAATAAAGAATTTATACAAAAACAACATAAATCGTAGAAATCAGGTCTCAATTAACAATAATAGAATAGGTATTTAAAAAATAATCTTTTTCTATACTTATATAATTGAAATTTAAAAAGCTCGCCCGTTTGTTGACTTTGCATCAAAACTGCGATAACGATCAAAAGCGAGCAATACTTAATATTATAAAGAGGTAAAGTTTGTGATGTTGCAGGGAGTAATCTCTGGATCTACTGAACCGATTTAGATGAAATTTGGTAAGAAGATAGTTTGAGACCCTGGGAAGGACATAGGATACTTTTTTATTTTTATCCCGGAAATCATCCCTTAAGGGGGTGAAAATGAGGATGAAAGTTTGTATTGAGAAGCAAGCTACGGACGAACTCGAGTGAAGCGAGAGTGAGTCGCTAATTATTTATATTGTTGTTTTTAATACTACGTGATATGCAAAAATAACACAACCACGACGATTTCATAAGGTTTCTCGGATTCCCCCTCCCCCTTCTTACGTAAGATTTTATCTGGTTTAAGAAAAGGATCGATTGCGCTAAAACACAATTTGACGTAAATTAAAGATATTTATTTTTGAAATAGTAAATAAAAAATATATATACTTATCTTAAAGGTGTTTTCCCCAACGCTTAGCTCTCAAATATCCATCGCTATATCGCTATTCTATGTTAGAAATTGAACATTTCGACTTCTACAATATTACGTAACAGTGACTTACCCCCTCGTCCCGAGATAAGAGCATGTAGAGATTTTGAGAACTACCCAGCAACCCCCCCCCAGGGTCATGAATGGCCCCTAATTTCAGAAAACTTTTCGTACAAATTGTCATATTTCTTTCACGAATAGAAAGATTGAGTGTCTAAGAAGGTGTATAGGCTACGGTTTATAAATAGCTTACGAAAATAAGCTACCGGTATCAAGTATGATGTGTTTATTTCGAAAAAAAAAAGTCCCTTCTGCGAACTTCCGTAATATTATAAATGCGGAGGGCATCTGGGCCTAGCGACATAGTATATGATAAATAATTATTATATCAATTATAATAATTGGTCGGTGCGGCCTGGTCTCGGTCGTGGTCACTTCATTAAACATATTATATATATATATATATATATATTAACGTTACTTAAAAAATCCTTTTATCTTAACCAAGTTTAAACTACTGTGTAAATGATAATGCAAATAAACCACATTTCATGTTTCCATCATTCATTATTAAATTATATGAAAATATGTCTATATTAAAAAGATCTTATTTATTGTGAGATTCTTGGCGGCTTCTTTGCCAGTCTTCAGCTTAATTGAGTTAATAAACACTTAAGGCGGCTTTCAGTATTAAAGATCAAGGATAATTTTAATTAGATAGTAGGTAATTCTAGTTATTTTTTTTACTGTCCTAAACAATAATATGATATTTCGACCTTGGAGCGTCGCGCCGTCATACCGGAAATGCTATCAAAACCCAGTTTTTCGAGAATAGTTTCTCTCTCGATTCTAGCCTTCTTAGATTTTTGCATTATGCAGTATACTTTTTCTCTAAATTTCATGTTATACCGATTATACATGCGCAACCTAATGCTTACTAACGCCAGATGTGACATATTTTTGCATTTAATTAAGCTGATATTCTTGACGCCGATGCGGCATTATATTTTTTGCATCGCGTGTCTAATCAGTTTTTTTATTCCTTCGATGTCACACATTTTTGCCGTCATCGTGAGAATAATTATTAATGAATAAATCATGCAATCGGATATTATTGCCGACTTGTCATGTATTTGTGCTTGTGACTTGTCAATTTTCAAGACTCCGCAAAGCCACGAGGTGCATTTGTTTTTATCCATTTTGTGGTAGTTGTTATACCCATCGCGAGCCTATTAATTATTTAAATATTATTAGATTTTCTTTCATTTTGATGCTGGGCCCATATAATATTCTGAGTTTAAATACGCTGTTACTCATGCAAGACTTGAGTGGCAAATATTTCCTACAAAAATGATTGTAGTCATCGTTGTCCACCGGTCTAGCCACGCCCCCCGACCAATTAAGTCGCAAAAAATTATAAAGTCAAGTTTACAATGACCCGTTGTAGACAGACTTACGTACGAAACAGTTGAGTACTTTGTGCGTTACCTACAATAAATTTTAAAAATTAATACCTCACCTATTCGTAAGAATAAAAGTGGGTCGATAATTCATAGAGAAGAAAGACGAGTAATTTACAATGTACTTTAAACTGTGCGATTTAAATGATTTTGATTTTTTTTATAAATACAAACGAAGATTCTAGTGGTACTGATTGAATATATTAAACTTAATCTTTTGAAATATATTTGAATTGAATTTTTACTTCATTATGAAAACACCTTTACCCTGCAGTTGCACTTATGCCTCACTATTTTCTTAACGCGAAATGCGAATGGACTATAGTTATAAATTCGGGCCGCCGTTCTTACTAGACAATGAGGCCCGTGTTGTGTAAATGTAGAGCTATGCGGCCTCCGCAAGCAGCAATTGTTCGATAGGTCCTAAAGCCTCCATTGTCGGTCTGAAATATTACGTATATTTGTACGGTTTTGTTTGCCTAAAGTTATATTATTGAAGTTATATTCTTTTGGCACGTTTGGAAAAAAATATGAGAGTATATTTTTTACGATGCGCTCGCACACCGACAGTCAAATAGCGACATGATGAAGTTAGCTGCATTCCTTTTACAAACAGAGAGTTGTGACATACCGGATGATATTTTTAGCTATTTTTGTTCTGTTAGTATAACTTCTTATGTGTGTACAATAAGTACACACACACGTTTTTTTTTTTCATTATATTTTAAATTACTCGTGAACATTTCTAAATGATCTCAATTTGCCAACAGCAGGAACTAACTGACTGAATCTTTTATTTGCTCGATCATTTTGAAGATATTATGAAGATTAGAACTACTTCTGAATGTCATTGTTATGATTTTCTTCAAATATTAGTCAAGGCAATGAACCTAAAATTCGTACTTAAAATCGTAAAGACAGGAAATGGTATTTTCGTGTTAGGGGTTTTGTATATTTTCTAATTGTTTTTGTGTATAAAGTTTTTCTAAAAGTTTGTACATTTATTTGGATGAAAGGAATGTGATGTCATTGTTTTAAAAGGTTAATAACGTAACTTAGATATGTTAATAGATCGATTACCTTGTCCACAGCCGGTAAACAAACCGAGCGCGGGGCGGATAGCGCCCGTCAGCGGCGCCCTCGTGGCCGCGCGCCGCGACCCGCGCCTGGCGCGCCACCCGCCCGGCCCCGCGCCCGCGCCGCCCGCGCCCCCCCCCCCCCCCGCCCCCGCGCCCGCGCCCGCGCCCATCGCGCCCAACGTGTTCGACATCAAGCCCCTGGACCGGCACGTGACCGTGACGCAGCGCAAGAACGTCATCACGATAGACGTGCGCCAGGACACGCGCGACCCGCGCCGCCGCAAGCCGCCGCCCCGCGACAAGGACAAGCGAGACCCGCGACCGAAAGACGCGGACAAGGTCGTCGACGATTATATAGACCGTCTCCAAATACCAGACCCCAAGAGAATAAACAAACTGCCCCCGATACCCAAGATACAGCGCGACAAAGACGACCCCCCCGTCAAAAGGAAGAAGGAGCTTCCTCGCGACAGAAAGAAAAGAAGGGATAAAGACAGCTCGAGCTCGTCCCCGGAGAAACGGCAGAAAATTGTTAAAGCCAAAGAGAAAGAAAAGAAAGTTAAAATAAAAGAGCGCATGGAAGTCGATGAAAAGCCGTCGGATGGCGAAGTCGTCGCCTTCAAAGAACTTAAGAATTATCACAAGGAGAGATACATGCGGAGAAATAAGGAGAAATCGGAGAGCCCGGAGAGAGAGAAAGAAGAAGCGAAGCCGCCAGAAGAGTCTACAAGTAAGATTACTTTTAAAATGCGACTAAACTTGCCGAGTTTTGATCTAACTGTGATATTAGGATGTAAGATGACAAAACACTGTGTGGAAATAAAATGTTTTTCAACTCTTGGAGTATTCATATTGTCATGTTTAGGATTTTGTACCCTTTACTTCTTACATATTACTGTCTTGCCAAGGTTTTCATCTGGAAAGCTAATAGTAGCTCGTTTTATATTATCAGATTAATTTTAATTGAGATTAAGAATATGTATCCTTGAGGATACAAAAGTATACGAGGAACGAAATGGAATACTTTTTTGTATTCACATTTATCTTGTCACATTCAGTACCATTTGGTGGAATTTTCACAAGTAGCAGTTTTTACACTGTAAATTTTATTTGATCTTTATACCAGTGAGCTGACAAATAATAAATATTGCCTTTATTCAATAATTATAATAATATATCTAATAAGTTAGTAAATAATACTTAATCTCACCTATACCTATAAAGAAAAATACATATTACTAATTGTCTTACTTTATAAGATAAAAATACATATGCATCTTATTTTTGATGTCATATAAAACAATAGCTATTTAAAACAAGTAGTCTGATTACTACAATTAACTAAAATTTCAAGAAAAATCTAGAAAATTATACAAGAATGAAGAACAAATCTGTAATGGCAACTGGGACGGAACAAAGACCACAAGATACATCATTGTTCGAAGTATGAGCTAATTTCGTTTGGAAATTTAATTTTCTAATCAAAATGGAAGATTTGGTATGCATATGTTCAAAAGACAGCTGACGAGTAATGAATTATTGTTTATGAATTAATATATTATTTATTTTTCAAGTGTACAAAAAAGCAAATAATAATTGAGGGGTTTATTATATTATATGTATTAGCAAAAGTGTAGCGTTTTGCACTCTTCTAGTGGGTACAACAAGGTGGTACGAACAAGTAAATATGGAAAACTACCTTGTTCCAAATATTTCAATAGTGTCGGGGATTTTTTTTGAAAACTTGTAGGGTATTTTGCAAAAATTGAAAATTACGCAATTGCGCAAACTATAGTTCTATTTTATTGCGAATGTTATAATTTATATATATGACAGTATTTATCACAATGATATTATAAATGTCAGATTTTGTTGTGACTGTGTGTGTGTGTATGTGCGTTGGTTACTTCACTGTGGAACGATTTTACGGGTTTGAAGTGAAATTCGGAGTATTTATACAAGGTGTCTAAAAAAACGTTTATATTTGGTGAAGCGATTAAAAAAAGTAAGCTTTTGATCGAAAAAATATTTAGTATTAAAATACACGATTCGGGAATTTATTTCTGAAAAATAACATTATCCAAATGTAAAGCATCGCGTTCGCAGCACTCATTTAATCGGAGAGTAAAATTTCTTATGAGGGCTCGGTAGGTAGACTCCGTGATGACTGTCATTTCGTAACGGATATTCTCTTTCAAATGTACCAGGAAAGTTGGTTTTGGTGGCGTAAACTTTTGATTTGAAATAACACTACAGGAAATAGACCATAGGGGTTAAATTGGGACTGTGTGGAGGCCAATTCCTCTCCTGGAGATCAATTTACCTAGGAAAATTTCCCGAACTCGTGGCAGAGACTTATTGGACGTTATGACATTACTCCATCCTGTGGAACTATGTTCTTTGATAATAGCCAGGAAATTTTTGCAGTTCAAGCAACAAGACGTTGTTTAACATTTCCACATAACGCTCTGAATTTACTGTAACTGCAAGTTTTTTCATCTTCAAAACAATTTGTTCAAAAAAAAATCCTCAGGAGAACATTGCAACCCATACGGTCACTTTAGGTTAATGCAGTTATTTTTTAAGATTGCGTTTCGGATTCGTTGCACTCCAATAGCGGCAGTTCAGCTTGTTTATATGGCCATTAAGATGAAAATGAGCTTCATCCGAAAACATGTTAAACGTTGAAGTTCAATTACCTGATTTACGAAGTCAAACCTCTGGCTGTTATCCTGGGACTTTAATTCTTGCACCAATTAAATTTTGTAGGGGTGCAGGTTTAGATCTATGCAACATACGGTATAATGATGATCTATACACATTTAAAGCACTTGCGCGCTTCTGAATTGAAAGATTCGGATCGTCACGAACAGTGTAATTGACACCTTCCGCGTTTTCTTTCATTTTGGTTTTTCCATTATTGTACCGGTCTTTTCAAATTTTGAAATGTTTCCGAATAGAGGGATGCTTGGCGGATCATTTAAGTGGCATTAACCTCGAATATTACAGAATTTTCTACGAACTACAGTAGCCAAACACCATTTTGTAAATCTCTCACGCACAACGCGCGGTCCGCTCCTGAGAAACGCTCCATAGCGACCGAAGTCAATTTCCAATATTTCCAAAGGGCCCACCGGCCAGGCTACAGATTGACATATCCATCGCGGCCCCTCTTACTCAATGCGTTCATGCAGTAAACTAAACAAATATAAACTTTCTTTTGTGGTACCTTGTACTATCGTCGTAGCTACAACACAACGCAAGCGGAGCCGCGGGTTCAAACTAGTATGTATTTTTCAATTTGATGCTTGAAAATTTACAAAGTTAGACTAGTTAGTTACTTCATAATGTGTATTTTATTATAGTACCGGTTTATGTTCACTGCTTCTCCTATACATTTCATTTGCGCATACCACCTGTATACATGCAGGTTATATGGGACTCACTGGCTAGAAAAGTCAGTATAACCCAAGAAAACTCCTCGCTGGTCTGCCGACGTAGATCACACAACCAAGGGGTTGTTCCCACGGTCCACTCTGCTGTCAGAGGAGTACCAGAAACAACCCGCATGGTACACCGCCCACCGACCTGGGCCACCTCCCTGTGTGTCTCTTGGCTTTGCGCTCGGCCGGGCTGCCGGGTGCTTATGAACCCCCCCACCAGCACGACAAGGATATGGGGAGGGGGAGGGCCCTTATCCTATACCTGGAGCAAATCCAAAAACAATATTTGTAAACGTCCTTATTCGTAGATACCCTACAGATTCGTTTAATAATTTTTTTTTTTTTTTTTATTTCATTTTTGCGGCTGTATTATATCACTGCGACCATCTGGTCTATTGTGATCGCCACATTTTATGCTAGAGTGAACCATTAAACCCTGCAGCTGTTAAAAACTGAAGGATTTTCTTAGGGTTGCACTCTTTTAGTTCATCTAGGCCTAGAAATTGTTTTCCTAGATGGATGCTACGCTTGTGCATGAGCGGTCCACATTCCCATAGAATATGAAGTGGCGTTTCGTCTGCCTCCATGCATACTCTACAGGTTCGCGTTTCGCTCAGCCCTAGGTTGAACATGTGCTTATTTAAGCAGCAGTGTCCGGTGAAAGTCCTTACCAGTATTCGTAAGGTTTTTCTGTTAAGCGCTAGCATAAGGTTGTTAAACCTTTTGTCATAGGCTTTAATTAGTGACTTGGAGTGAATCATTCCGTTTGATTCATTCCAGTCCTTGTTTGCAGTCTTAAGACATGCTATCATTAAGGTTCTTTGAGCTAAGCTCTTGGGTATTCCGCAGAAGGGCTCGGGACCCTGCTGCATGCCAAGAGCTCCTTCTCTAGCAAGCTTATCGGCACATTCGTTGCCGATTACCCCTGCATGACCCGGTACCCATCTTAACACTACTTTGTTCCTTTTTGCTAAGAGGTTTAATCGGTCCATGCACTGCTCTACTAACTTAGATGAGACTGTGTTTGAGTCTAATGCTAGTAGTGCAGCTTGGCTGTCCGAATTTATATAAATGGTTTGATTTGTGTAGTGCTTACATAGATTAGCTTCTACACATTCTAGGATGGCGTAGACTTCAGCTTGGAAAATGGAGGCGAATTGCCCGAGATGTACGCTTTTGCTGAATCTCGGTCGCTCTCCATGTATTCCACAGCCAGTCTTTTCTCCTATTTTTGAGCCGTCTGTATACCAGACTAGGGATCCGTTTTTATAGGATAGCTGGCATTTAGTCCAGTCCTCCCTTGACGGAAATTCAATTGTATAATATTTTTCAAATAAGTGCCGCATTTGCATGGCATCAGTTGTCATACCAAGTAGCGGCATCTCTTGTAGTGAGTCTTGTAAAGTTCTCATTTTCCGTGAGAGCCATTGAGTTTTGCCTTGGATTTTAGCTCTGTACATACTGGCTTGTGCCTCTTTCTGTATGAACAGGTGTAGAGGTGGCAACCCGAGTAGTGCATTTAGTGCCTGACCAGGGCACGTGGACATGGCTCCTGTTGTCATTAGACAGGCTGTTCTTTGTAGGCTATCTAATTTTTTAATGACTGTTGTCTGTTTAGTCTTGTTTGACCAGGCTACCGATGCATTCGTAATTACACGGCCTCTGACGATCCTACACAACTGATAATTGTATCAAGTGGTGTATAACAGTTAAAGAGGCCAGTTTTATAAACTACTTATATCACAATTTCGTGTTAATATTTCGAGTATCTACTGTTTAGTTTAGACGGATTTATTTATAAATTAACAGAAAACTACATTTCTTTAAAAACAAAATGCTGAATTGTCTAGTAAAGAATGTAGTAGAGCATGCACTCTTTAAGAAGACGTTAAAAAGAACATATTCATATCGTTGAGTTGTTTTCAAAAAATGTTTTATATATGTACCTACTTATGTATTTCTTTGCTTATGGGAACATTAACATTTTAAATTACCTATTTAAAAACTTTGTATTCTTAGTTACTTCCTGCTACTTATATGATCCTTAGATTTGGATTTAAACACGCTACATTAAAATATCTCATATCTATCAAAATCATCAAATTAAAATCAATCATATTTTGAGAAATCAACGTCTCTCAGATTTATATTAAATGCGCGTCTTTACTTTTTCCTTATTAATTCATTTATTGTTCTACACACATAACATTTATATTTTTTATATAAGTTCACAATTACAGGTCATTGATAACAATGATCTGTAAATTTCTTCTACCACTTTTATATATTTTCTCTTTTCATATGATAGACTACTTATTCCAGTAAAACCAATAAACAAAACATATTCCTTTAAGAAAATTGCCGTTATTTCATTACTTGAAAAAAATATTACCTGTATCAGACTTAGGCTTTACAACCACAACATTATTAAATATGTACCAAAACAAATGGTTAAGTATAGTCATTTTGTGTCAGTGACTATCAGGCACATTTCTCATCAACAAAGTAGTATGTCAGCTCACTGGAATATCTAAAGTTTCGTATTCATCAAGTTGGTGAAGACCAAAAAGATCAAAGGAAACTTATATTCCATATTCGTAAATACTTACATAAATCCTCAATCCATCAACTAATTATTAAGATATTCATGAGCCAAGGACTAAAAATAAAGTCTGTAATGGAGGGTTCACTATTGACATCAAGACAACAAAGCTAAACTGCAAAAAATGAGAAGACAGGTAAAAGGTGTGTGATATTCAATTTTAGACTTAAAGCTGCAATAAATAGAGTCGTGTTTTCAGAACCAAGTGTCGAAGCTGTCGCTGTTGAAGCAAGTGTCGAGACTAAGGATGTCGATTTGAGAGTATTGCACCCAGTTATCGCAGAAACAGCTGCGCCTATCGGACAGAAACGATCGTCCACTGAGACTCTTGAGGGGAAAGCTAAGAAAAATAAGGCAGATAAGTTTGATATGTAAGTATATTTTAAAGCATAAAGGAGAACACTTATATCACGTAAAAACTCTCAACGATTCAATAAATGTTTATGTTAAATCTTTAAATATATCGGCATACATTCAGATTGGTAGACCATCTAATTTATTACAAGATGTAAATAATATTCATTATTAATCTACTAGATTATATAATTATAGGTGATACAGATACGCTATATTTTCAAATTTTCAGTCTTTTTGGGAACGAGGACGTTGATTTGAGACAACTACCCCAAGTAGAAGAAGTGAATGTACCGCCCCCACCTTCAATAACTGAAAATAATGTTTTAATTACATCGAAATCTAAGGAAAGTGATGGTCTAGAAGACTGCGAAGAAGCAATTGTCTCACCAGTTCGGTCACCAAGAAAAGACTGGCAAGAAGTAAAAGAAAAAGAGGATACGAAGAAAACGCCATCGAAATTGGATCTTGTAAGAGCGAAATTGGCTGAGGCAACAAAAGTTAAAGATGGCCTTGGGCGTCCTCTATTGTTCAGCAAATCACCAAGTAAGTATGCAATTGCGAACCGTATGATGTACCCTTTCTAATCTTCTATTTATTTGTATAATTTACTAATTATAAACTTATTATCTAGGTATAGAAAGAGAAAGAAGGCGTACACTTAGTTCAGAAGACAGTGAACTACGAACTGATAATGCAGAGGACTTTGATGCAGAAGACCACAAAAAAACCATTTCAATTATCATGAATCAAGCAAAAGAGCAATTTAGCGATGGCCAGCTCGACAAAAATCAATATAACGCATTAATGTACCAAGTACTACAACTCAATGAGAAGCTAAAATTAAAAGAAGCGAAACAAAGAGAGTCCTTAGAAATATCCAAGAGGAAACTCAAAGCACATATACAAGAAGAAAATAAAGTATCTTCGCCTAAGGCATCTCCATCTGACAGAAATAAATTTGGAGACATCGATGAGAGAATAACGCCAGCTCCTTACATGGACCCTATGTCTGAAAATCAAAACCATCACCAAGATTCTGATATGAGGATGAATCATAATGGAGAAATCATGGATAACAAACCCGGACATTTCCCCATGCCACCTATGATGCCCATGTTCATGGGACCGTTTCCTCCAAGGTGGAGAGGACAGCCTCGTCCCAGGATGGAAGATTTCGGACCTCGAAGATTTAGAATTCCCATGCCGCCATTTTTCAGGGGAAAATTCGATAAAAGAGGGCCGAGATTCGAACCTAGAATGCCACTTTTACCAACTCCAAAACTAGGCATGTGCCAAGGTGAAAATCCTTTAAAGCCTTACGAAAGATCGACCTCTCCTCCTCCACTTGGTACTCCCGGCTACAGTCTTCCTCCCACCGATTACAAAGTGCTAGAATATATTGATCAAGATCCTGTAAAAACTATTCAAATCGATGGCATTCCTAGAGAAATAAGATTTTATGGAGAAACAGCCGTTATAATGCGAGACTGGGACGACCCGCGGGAAATTAAATTTTTACCCGGGTCACGAAGAGTTACCTTTGACAACAAAGACTCTGTCGTTTTAAACTTTAACGAAGGCTATAAACAAGTAGAAATAGACGATCAGACGTTTGACATTCGGTTTGGGGCGCCCACTAGGGAGTTGTACATAAATGGAAGGTGGTACGAGTGTTTCTTTGGTGGTCAACCATTAGGGGTCATAATTGATGGGAAGCCCCGTTTAGTTCATTTGGAAGGCCCGCTGCCGCAAGTAGATATAGGTAAAATCAAACGCACAGACTTAGTGGCAGGCAAAATTAATCTCATAGTGAACGCGACTAATATCTGTCCCGTGTATTTGGACGCGAAAGTACAAAAGTTTCACGTGAATGGACAGTTCTTCACTATACGATTTGTAGATTCACTAAGAACTGTGCTTATAAACGAGCAACCGTTTAAAGTTGAATATGGTGATCTGCCAAAACCCATATTTATCGGCGGGGAGAAGTATTTTGTGAGATTTTCCGCTCTGCCCAAAAACATAAAACCCGGACAAGTAGAAATAGCAGGCATGGAAGGATCTAAGCCGTTAGAGAAGAAAGAATCGCAAGATATTATTCAAAAGAAAGAAGAACCTATGGAAACCGATGTGGAACAGCCCGTGGAGGAGAATGTACGGAAGACACCAAGTCCTGAAGGGGAAATGAAAGGTAAATATTTAAAACCTTATCTTACATTTCTACGTTATTTTGTAAGAATGTAAAATCAGGACTCGGAAACTCGTTCAATTTTTAAACTGGATTTTATCATTGATCCTAAAACGAAAGGCTTTTCGGCTTAAGGTTTTGGCTAGGTTCTTAACTGGTTAAATTGAGTTTTTATGCGATTACATTTGGCGCGTCATTGTTTATGGTGAATCGCTTAGTAGAAGGATACATGTACGTTTCTTACTTGTGAATGAATTAACTGGTTTGTTTCGGTATCAAAACCGAAATCAAACCTTTCTCTAAAATAACCATTATTATTTCGGTTTACCATTTATTTTCATTAATCGGTTAAAGAACGAGCAATGAAATAACCATTACATTACCGAAATATACTTTTTTATTTAAATCGACTCCGAGCCCTGTGTAAAATATGATTCAGATTTGTATTACTGATTAACTAATATATAACTTTAACATTACTTTTTCACTTATTAAGTTCCTACAATGTTGTAAAATTTCTACAAAATTAAATTATTTAAAATTTTACTACAACACTGTTGTTGTAAAATATAATAATGTATCAATTGATTTGCACACAGGGTTGGATATGTTGGCGAGCTTGATGCCAACCAGTATGGCGCCGGCCTCGAGCTCGGAATACAGTTCAGCCGAGCCATTATTTGTCAAACCGGAAAAAATACCTGGCTTGGAAACACCTTCAGAGGAAAAACCTGCGCCATCTCTGCCAATCCTTGGCAGTATCAACGTGAACGATTTGTATGCCAAGCTGGTGGCCACCGGCATCGTGCCAATGCTGAACGATGTGAAGCCAGACACCAAACTGGAGCCCAAGACTGAGGAAGCTAAGCCCAAGCCGAAGGAAGATAGGAATGTGATACACAAAGTTGATATGTTGAAATCGGAGACTCTTAGAGTGTAAGTATAATATATTGCTATTTCAAAGAATTATATTTAATATGTAATATTGTGTATGATTTTTTGCATTTATTAAAATGTTTTTGTTTTATGGTTTTCTTATATATGTATAAGACTATAAGTTGGGGTTATTAGGAACCAACAAAAATAAACTTGTGTGTTGTTCTGAAATATAAAGATTTATTTCAAGTGTAAGTTTACAATACACTATAAATTACAGTGTTGAAACACAGATTACAATCTTACCTGAAATACAAAGAAACGACATTAAAAGTTATTGCCAGGTTTGTCGATCGCTTTTCACAAATTAAATTATTAAAGTTTTATAATTAAACAGTTAAAAATGTTTATATCATTACACCTATCCGTCAGACAGTGGTACAATTCAAATTTAATAAAGATATTAGAATAAAAACATATCAAAGAGATCTTATTTCTTTACATATGTATATTTATTGTCAGTAAAAAATGTTTATTAATAAAACTGGACTACTGAATTATAATATGTGTGTGTGTGTCGGTAGCAAGCAGCCGGCGCTGGTGGCGCGGCTGTACGGCGGCATGCAGTGCAGCGGCTGCGGCGCGCGCTTCCCGCCGGAGCACACGGTGCGCTACTCGCAGCACCTGGACTGGCACTTCCGCCAGAACCGCCGCGAGCGCGACTCGGCGCGCCGCGCGCACTCGCGCCACTGGCACTACGACGTGTCCGACTGGCTGCAGTACGAGGAGCTCGAGGACCTGGAGGAGAGAGGTGACGCCTTCTCGTACTCACTTGTCAACACATACCACCATTACAGTGGTTTCATTTTGATATCGTTTGCCATTTAACAGCGTTTCCATTAAAATCGATCGGGCTCATAGTATAGATTTTTATACTGTGTGTAAAATAAGTAAAAAAAAATTATTTTAATATAACACTAACTTTGACTATTCTTTGACAAAAAAAGAACAATAAATACAATACAAATCTTCAAGCAAACACTAACGTTATACTTAAACCAAACAGAAAAGAGCTGGTTCGAGACGGGCGCGCCGGGGGGCGAGGCGGCGGGCGCGGGCGGCGCGGGCGCGGGCGCGGAGGCCGAGGAGAGCCCCAGCGCGGCGGCGGGCGCGCCGCAGCACCACTGCGCGCTCTGCGGCGACCGCTTCCAGCAGTTCTACAACGAGGACCGCGAGGAGTGGCACCTGCGCAACGCCGTGCGCCACGACGACCGCCACTACCACCCGCTCTGTCTGCAGGACTACAAGGTGACACTGCTGCATTTACGCGCACCACCTGTATACATGTAGGTTATGTGGGGCTTACGGGCTAGAAAGCCAGTGCTACTTATTAAAATCCAACAAACCTCCCCCGTCTTAATGGGCCGTCGCAAGATCTTTTACACCCTCAACCACGATGCCCCGACGACAGGTTTGCCGAAGTAGACCACACAACCGGGGAGTTGCTCCCATTTTGCCATCAGAGAAGTACCAGGAGTAACCCGCATGGTACACCGCTCACCAAAGTGGGCCGCCCCCCTGTGTGTCTCTTGGGTTCGCGCCCGGTGGGATAGCCAAGCGCTTATATTTTTAAGTATTGATTTCAAAATATTGAGTTATAACTAATTTTATTTAAAGCGTGTATAAAGTACAAGGTATATTTTCTGTTTAAAAAACGTTTTGAACATATTATTTTTAGAATAGGGCTAATTTATTATATTCTTTATATAACAATAACAAATTTAAAAATACTATCAACTTTTACGAATAAAAGGCGACAATTGTAAACATATTCAAATAACAATCCGCCTCTTAGCACAAAATAATAAAATCCTTTTTCTATTTTCAAGGCATCACTAACGAAAGAAGAGCCGCCCAAAGAGGAGCCACCGGCGTCGGTGGAAGTGCCATCTCAGGACAAGTGCGAGGAGGCGATAGAGATCGAGGACGACGGCAAGGGCGACGACGCGGACGAGTCCGACTGCGAGTCCGTGGTCGAGGTGGTCGAGCCGGAGGTCATAACGGCCGAGCCTGTGGAGGTAAATAGTGATTCACCGGGATATCCGTATCCGTATTTGTGGATATCCGAGAGACAAAAAAGATCTGTATCCCTTATCCGTCACTTTTTGTCGGATCTATTTTATCATTATATTTCATTATATTTCACGAAATTCCAAATGTATTTATTTCTTAAAATCACACACATTAAATTGCTCAAGGTGAATATAATGTTCATTCAACGTAAAGTAGATTATTTATTGTAGTGAGTTATAAACAAACCTTATATCTTTATGGTATGCTTATTAAAAAAATAATGAAATGAACATTTACGATATGAGCCCGTATATCCATGTATATACATTTTTAATGATCCGGCATATCACTGGAGATAATGTTAGCAAAGTGTGTCTTGAATTTGGGCATCATTAACTTGTCAACGACCGCCGAGCCAGCGGTGGTCCAGTTAACAATTAATTTCTTAGAAATTAACCAGGAGATGTTAAGATAATAATGATAAATTAGCTTAGAGGGTATCATATGTCCATGTCAAACACAGCTTTCGATAATCTGTGAGTTTGTTGCAATTTATTATATATGACGTGAATGGCGATAATCTCAAGATAAAATTTTGGAAAGTAATGTAATGCTCCATAAATACATTTTGGGTTTAACCTATCAAAAGATTAGTAAAATGCATTTTGCGACATTGATATGACGAGACAAATATATTTTTTTATAATTTAAACCTAAAAACCATTAATAAGATATATCTATAAAAATAAATGAAATTCAAGTGTCTGTTTGTAATGTCAAAATATCAGCTTTTTATGTATTACGGTACTTATAAAAAAAAACATTTTTAACATTTTTGTCTGTTTGTTCCGGCTTTGACCTATTTTGACGGGACTTTTACTGGCAGATAGCTGATGTTATAAGGAGTAACTTAGGCTACTTTTCACTATTTATACTATTTTGGAAAATTAATTAGGGTTCCGCGAAAAAAATTAAAACCCATGAAATTCTGAACAAGATTCGCGTACTTAGTCCCCAGTTAAAAATATAAATTAAGTAACACATTCTAATAATTCTGTCTCAATCATCAACCAGATCGACGAAGGCGAAGAAGACGACGTGGTGCTAAAAGCCGAGCCCGTGGAGCAGGTGGTGGTGGAGGACGCCGACACAGACGACGAGACGGCCGCCGAGCGCGCCACACGCGACAAGCGCGCGGAGATCGACTTCGCCAACATCAAGGTCAAACAGGAGCCCATTGATCCCGGTGAGGTTTGCTTCCTTTATAACCAGCTTTCCCGTGGGAATGGGATAATCTCCCGCGGTAAAAAGTAGCTTATATCACTCTCCAGCCCTCTAAAATCACGCCAATCTGAAAACACTGTTTCGGTGTGAAAGAAGGACAAACAAACAGACTTTGACATTTATAATATTAGTATGGATTAGTTTGTTTATTGGTGTAATGTGTTATTTTAATGGTATATGTGAAAGTAACCTTCAATTATTTTAGCATTGTGTTTTTTTTGAAGATATGTTAAAATACAAATGTTAAGTTCTTTTTTAAAAAAGAAACTGAATATAGTGAGAAATTAATTTTTTGGTATTTTTACTTTAAATATATTCTTAATTTATATACTAAATTGATTTTTTTCTTTATAGATGATGAACCAATAATAACAGCAGAGGTAGAGAGCATACCGCCTACCATCGACACTACGCACAATACAGTGACGTCGTCTATCGACGGCAACGTCCAACTCGAGGACGCTACACAAGCACCTGTCATACCATTTGGAGGCATTCGGATAAATATCTCAAAAACCATCCCTACGACCACCAACCAGGAGAAGGATGACGACAAGATGTTAGAAGACGTTAGTGCAGATGAGGAACCCCTACCTCCAGGAGAAGAACCTGAGTTAGAGTATAAGCTGAAACCCTCGTTAGAAGGTATTGAGTTCACAAAACAGCCGCCTGTACAAAAAGGTAGTGAATTATCTGGACTGTGCTCTATTATGTAAGAGTTCAATGAAAATTTGATTTTTTTGCAGCTAATTAAATGTAAACTCCACATGACACGAGTTGAGATTTAAAAATAGTACTCTGGGAGATCTTATAAAAATTGTTTAGATTTTGTATTATTTCCTAACTATATTATTGTCGTCATCATTTCTTTACTTTGTTACTATTTTCAGTACTCATATGAAACAGCAGAATGACAATTTATTATAGATATATTGTATAATTGTGTGTTTAAGATGTTATTTTTATAGCAAAAATGCCTACCAGCAGTAAAGTTTTACGATGCATATTCATAGTCTGTAAAATAAAATTAAAAAAATATTTAAAAAAATCAAAATTTTCATAAAAAAAGCTTATAAAGATTAATTTTGCTTTAATTACATCAAATAAGTTGTTGATAAATAACAATTATTGTGGATTTTATCACTGCCCGAGAATGTTTGCGTGTATTAAGTTTTGGCGCTTTCTTTTTGTGTTGCCAGTACCTATGTACAAAAATTTTTAATCTATAATTTAATTAGAAGAATTTTAAAGAAATGAGTGTTAATCAATTTGCTTGTTTAATACAAATAAATGTAAATTAAAGTAATAATTAAACTCGATACTTAGTTCAGTCATATAAGTGCTCAAAAAGAAAAAAAATAAGATTGTCTTATCTTTGTGGACTACTTACCTCTCTAGCTAATCTTAAATCTGTACTTTGACTATAGATCACTTTTCTCCACAACTTTTATGTTATATTTTAAACAATATCTTGTTGATAGGTTAGTAAAATACTAAATTGATTTTGATGAAACTTCTTTACTGCTAAAGTAGTTATTCCCATGGCTGGGCTTATTTATGCCATAGATGCTAGTAAAGCATGTGTCAATTTTCTAGCATTCCATACAAGGTGTATGGGTTCATGTTTACAAAATATCTTGTCCACAAATGTTAGTTTTATTTAGTTATTTAGTTCAAATAATTGTAACAACTTCCAAAATAAGTAATTAACGTGTAAAGTTTTTTTTAAACAAATGTGATATTAAATTTAAGATAGGTAATTAGTGATAGATTTTTAAAAGAAAGAATTGTTCACTTTTTGTATATAAAGAATTTGTAAATAGTATGATTGTGTTTCGGTTGTGTAAAATATGTACCATTCTATTCTAAGCAGGTGGAGGAATCTCTTGCTTTTCCTTCCAATTTTATCAAATTTCGAATATTAAATGAAATCACAGATGTGACCATGTTGATTTAATCGAAAATAAAATTGGTTATTCTTGTCTCAAGTTTTGTTTTTATTGTATTACTTAGTGCCACTCTATGTTTATTAACTTGAATAAAGGTCATTTTACAATTAAATACTGTTTTATTTAAATGATCTATGAATGGTATTTTCTCCTATAATTAGTGTGCAGATAGATAATAATAATTAAAAGAAGAGTATAAGAATAGTCTTTTCATTCATATTTATATGGAACTAGCAATTCACCCTTGGTTTGGCCAGGTTCCTCCCTAGGTTGATCCCCCATACAAATTTTTGTCCCCATTTTCACCACCTTAAAGGATGGTTTCCAGGATAATAACTATCTTATATCCTTCCCAGGGTCTTTTCTCTTACCTTTCATCTAAATCAGTGTGCAGTAGTTTTGAAGCTTATTTGGTACAAACAAACAAAAAAATCTTTCCTCTTTATAATATTAGTATTGATAGATAATATGTATATACATAAATATAAGTGCTTTAGTTATTGTAGTAATTATAGTGTTATAACTTCACTTTGCGTGAATATTAATAATAATACAATATCATTGACCAATAGATAGTATTACTTTATGAAGTAATGCTTCTCAATTCAAATTTTAATCATTTATAAAGCCCTAATAACATAGTTGAATATTATGAATAAATTAAATAAGTTGAACTTCATAATAATTTATTTTACTATAATTACACAAAAAAATATTTACATATCACAATTATGAGGCCATCTTGGAAATGGCAAAGTATCTTTGATATTGGGCACATTACAAATAACTTGCAGTATTCTTTCCAAACCCAAGCCGAAACCTCCTGTGGGTATATTTCCAAACTTTCGTAGCTCTAAGTACCAGTTTAAAGCTTCTGATGGCAGCTTTTGTTTTAACTTTTCATAGTCATCTTCTCTTAGGCTCCCACCAACTATTTCTCCTGTGATTGGGGCTAATAAGTCTAATGCATCAACCTAAAATAAAAATTGTTTATTAATCTGTATTTTTTAACAATTACAAATAAAAAATAAAATTCTCATTTCTGACCTTTCCAAAAAATTTTACTAATATAACTAAAGTTGTTAAATAAATGCTTGTTATGACAATATATTTTGAAAATTATATGAAAATTCAATTTCTGGTAAATATAATACTTATTATAATTACTGATAATTATTTTTACCTAACTTTGTCATCAACTAACCTTACTATCATCCAAAGGTGATTCCTTCATATAAAATGACTTCATATCTTTTGGCCACTGTACTACAAAAACTGGAACTTGACAATGATCTACTAAAGCTAATTCTTGTTCTTTATTGATACCATCCTCTGCTGAATGTAAGCCTTTCCTTTCTAAGATACTCTGTGCTTCCTTATAAGTCATTGTTACAAAATTTTTCTCAACCCAATTGGGTACTTTATTATTTTTATCAATTAAAAATAAGTCAGATTCATTTGTTTTTCTAATTTCAATGAAAAGATATTTTAGCAAATCTTCAATAACCACTTGCAATTTTTCTATTGAGTCACAAAATGCTATTTCAGCTTCAAGCATATAAAATTCTGATAAATGCAGTCTTGACCTAGAATTTTCAGCTCTAAATGTTGGCCCTAGTGTATACACGTTACCCATGCCCCTACATATAGCTTCTAAATGTAGCTGACCTGATACTGTTAAATATGTTTTTGTGCCGAAGTACACAGAATCCCTATTTCTTCCTTCCTGCATCATAGCTTTAACTGTTTCTTCATTCTCAGGTTGTACTTTAAAAACTTCACCGGCACCTTCACAATCATTGGAAGTCAATATGGGTGTGTGTATGTGGATATAATTTTTAGATGAAAAGTAATCATGAATTTGTTTTGTTACAGAATTTCTTACTCTTAATATTGCTGAGATATAGTTTGTTCGTGATCGTAAATGCAAAAACTGTCTTACATATTCTGGTGGATGTGCTGTACGAGGATTAAAAGGATATCCATCGAGAACAACACAATTACCTAACACATTAATATTATTTGCTATAAGCTCCAACTGACCTCTTGGACTTTTAGAGAGTTTTCCAGTTATATGTACAGAACTGCCATAAGTTAATTTATCAGTATTGAGATTTTTTGGTATAATAATCTGTAACTTTTGAGCACAGGAACCATCGTTAACGTCCGCGAAGATGAATTCTTTTTGTATTCGGAGACTTCTTACCCATCCCTAAAGAATAAAAACATGTTAAATTCTGATATTATGCATATTGATATAATCAATTTTCGGTAAATTATATTAATATAACCTTAACTTCAGTTATTTCTCCAACATTTTGCTGTTGTAATACTGAAGCAATAACACTATAATTCTTGGATTTAGTATTAGTAAGAAACTGTTTGCTTAGCTGGATATATAAAGATCTTAACATATTTAACAAGAATAACTTTATTTACTTTAGAAAATACTTAAAATATTAATTTAAATATTTTTTGACATTTACATCTGTCAATTATGACAGTGACATTTTGCAAGAGTAGCCAACCTAAAACTTTTTTTAGCATGCCCATGACTGAAATGAAGAATTCAATGGGAAAGAAATTTGCAACTTTTTCCCGCCAGATGTCGTGGTAACTATAGACCTCAGTATATTGTATTGGCTTTAGCTTTATAGTGTGAATAGATTTTTTATTTTATTTAAAATTTAATTAAAATGTGCCAATAATTTGAAAAGAAAATTTTAAAGTTACTTACAAATCAATAATATTGCTTAAATGAATAATTAATATTTAAAAAAAAAGAAAATCTTTATGGTTATAGATAATATTATAATAGCAACACTAAATAATATTTATAATAGAGTTTTTTAACAAATTGTTATATTTATAATAATAATGACCAATATTGCTATATTTAATTATAATACTTATAAAAAAAAAATTTTTTTTAATGTTTAGAATTAACATCAACAAATATTGTAAGGTACTTTGGTACCATTTTTGAATTTTTTGAAATCATTTTTGTAAAATAGTGGGTAAGCATTGTCTGTAACAAGTATATAACGCCTTTGAGATGTTTAACACCTTAGCACGGTAATATAATATATACCGTGACCTTAGTCTCTTCCGTGACTATGATTGCTGTAAAGCATTGGAAACGTCGGGAATCAAAAATCAAAATAAATCCACGAAATAATCCGAAAAATTAGTTTTATTTAAAAAGTCCAATATTCGCGTAAATCTAAGAAAGTATTTCATACAGATCCATTCAGCTATTCTAGCGTGATTGAGTAACAAATATCCATTCAAACTTTCGCATTTATAATATTAGCGACTCACTCTCGTTTTGTTCGGGTTCGTCCCTAGACAAAGAAAAACTATTCTTTGGGAACCGTACATTTTTCTGGGATAAAAAGTAACCTATGTGCTATTCCAGACTATAATCTATCTCTGTGCCAAATTTCATCCAGATCCGTTCAGCCGTTCTGGCGTGAAAGAATAACAAACATCCATACACACAACTTTCACATTTATAATATTATAGTATAGAATATTAGTATAGATATGGATTATTTATATCATGCTTATGCTTATTTAATAGGTCTCGATGACAAATAGTAAGCTCTGAAACTGCAATAAAAGCTTCAATTGAAAAGTTTATGGGTTTAACATAATTAATAGTTAATATATGTAGTAAAAAGATAACAATATCACATTATTTATCGTTTGTGGATATTTTCCATAAAATTATTTTAATATTCAGATTTATGACTAGAAGCTTGGACTAATTCGTCTATGATTAGAACTGTACGCATTTAAACGCAGAGTTTTTCGCCTAACAAATATATGACAAAAAATAAGTTATGTAAATTGTATTATATTTTCGATTTTATTTTACAATTTATATTGTTTTCACATATTCTTTGAAGTTTTTGTGTTAAAAATATGAAACTTTTTATCACCATCTATATACATATATATTTACATAGTACGATATGTACGTAGCATCTCTACATATATGTAGTTTGTGAATAATACCTACGTTAGTTACTTTGTTTCTGGGCAACCATAGATTATAGTTATCTTTCTTATAAGTGATTACGTGTGTCAATTTTGATTTTTGAACTGTCAATTGTCATTGAGCAAATCATGTTCATGGATTTCATCGTGTAGTGGTTAGTGAAATTATATTTTAAGAAAAGTATATATTGTGTTTTTACAGCCTCACGGTCTATAGTAAAATGTAAGTAATTTTCAGGTGTATTTAAAAATCTATTCTAATCACTAATGAGGAAATTCATTTTTAGAGTACCTACGACAGGTACCTTTTATTTAATTGTCTTCACAAACAAGTTTTTCTACTATACGTCACTATATTAAATGGGCAAGAAAATTTACATTTTAATTCAAATGTAGCTACGAATTTACATATTATTTTTTCTGTCAATAGGCCTAAACGTATGACCTACTTTTAAAGTTTTACTTATAAAATATTTTGCAGTTTATTTATATATATTGCTGATTTATATATAATAAAACTATTTAAAGTTACATAAGAGCTAACTAACTTAAATAAATCTTACATAGATTATAATAATTTTTTCTTACATTTTAGTCATAGTTTTTATCTACTGATATGATATCACAAGGTGAAAAAACTGCAAACACTACTTAAACATATATAATTAAATACATAAGTATAAGTAAGTCCTATAATAGTGTTGAATATTTTTAATGTGTTTTATAAATTAAGTATATGAAATACTCGCTTATTTTGTAAAATAAAAACCATTAATATGTTTGTGTTATAAAAAAATATGTAAGTTATATTTGTTCAGCAAATCAGCACAATGAATGCGCACTTTTTTTAGAATTAGTTGGCCTAGCCATTTTTGATACAATTTCTAAAAAAAGAAAGTGAAGGTTTCATACTTTCCCTGACATACTTTCTGGGAGATGAAATGTAAACTATCTCTACTTATAAATTATATTTCATTGTATTCATTTTCCTACCTCAGGATTATGTTGATATTTTTGTAATATTGAATACTGTAATGGAATTTCTAGTAAATAATTTTACTAAATTTAAATAGTGATATTTTTTATAAAAAATCAATAATAAGCTTTAACAACATAGTGTTGATTTGTGATTGATATTGTAAAAGTAAAAAATGTGTAACTAGAGTTACAATTTGAATATTTAACATTGAATAAAAACAATGAGTTTTTATTTGATAATATTGTAAGGACTATATCATCAATATATCATAAATATTAATTATTGGCGTCAGTGCAAAAATGTAAATATTAAGTTCTTATTTATTTGTACTTCAAAAAAAAAAAAAAAAGATAGTTGTAGATGTAAAAGGTTTAATTTAAAAAAAAATATATGTTGGGACATTAACACATAGTACTATCTAGTTTCATGGTAAGTTACAAAACTTTTGTTATGGATACCAGATAATTGATACACTACACATATTATATAAAGTTTAAATACACACATATTAAAATTATAAATACCTATGACTGGAGTACAAACATTGGTGCTTATCAAACAAATGTATGAATCCGGCGGGACTCGAACCCGCGATTGCTGGCACAGCAAGTAGGGTCACTACAAACTGAGCCAAACGTATCATCAAAAAAAGTAACCTAACAAAAATTAATTGAAGTTATAAGTAATATATATTTTTTTTGTTAACAAAAGTTACAGTAAGTACCTACAGAATAAGATATGATATTGATATCTAAAATATACTTTACATAAATCCTTTAGAATTTAATCTAATAGTTGTGAAAGTGCACTATTAATCTTATTACAACTAATTTCATTAACATTGCACATATGATAGATATTGAGACCATACCCATTATATGTAACAGTAGCTGAAAATGAAAACTTTTATCTGTTTGTCTGCATACATATACAAATTCTCCAACTCCAATAGGTAATACCAACACAACTTTTTAATTTTATTTTGAATAGTCTGGTTACTAAGTATTTGGTTCAAGGTGGGTTCAAAGTTACAGCTGTAAACTCATTACATATTCCAAAAAAAATAATAATTATGTATTATGTTAAATGAGTCTACAAGAATATAATATAATAATATCTTTTTTTATAGCTAAAAGTACTTGCTAATTAGTTATTTACCCAACATTAAATTTATAAAGATTTTATTATTTTATCTTAAGTATTAAGGAAAAACAATCAGTTTTGCTTAATTTGAGAATGAAAAAGTTTTAAAGAAAATAAATTATTTAACAGAAAATGGCAGATCCTAACCCACAAGCTGGAGACACTGGTCCACCGAAGGGTATCCCAGCATTAAAGGCACATGTAATAGCTAACAAAATAGATGTAGCTCTATGGGGTATTCGTATTCTCACAGTCCTCTGCACTTTTGGATATGTCGTACCTATATTTAACAAGTAAGTGAACAATTATTTCTTTATATTTCTACAATCGGCTGAACAAAATATTTTTTTAAAATGCTAAATAAAAAAGCCTATGATCTTATTTAAAAACCTGGATATAATTTCAAGTGGAAATGTTATTGTTAAAATATTTCCATTTAGATATTTTGAAACACATAAAGTATTAAATTCAAATAAGATGATGAAGAGAATCTAATTTAAATCCATTGTAGTTTGAATAAAACCTAAGTATTGGCCACTAAATGTAAATATATTCAAACATGTCAACTAGTTAACAGTCCTCTTTAATACATTCTTGAAATAAGTAGAAACAACACTTTAGTTATAATAATAGACATGCAGTATTTCCAATATATGTGATCAAATTAGTAAAACTAGGTGGCAAGGACTGTCTTAATCAAAGCCGCCCAATGTTAACCAATAGTTATATTGTGTATACATAGAGGAAGGGATGAAGAATATATTATTTATAGAAGATATATTATTTATAAAAATATTTAGCCGTATGTTGTAATAAGCAGTTTAAAATATTAATTATCTATTTTCAACCGATTTCCAAAAAGGAGGAGATTCTCAATTCAACCGTATTTATTTTTTTGTGAAAGTATAGCATGTGAATGAAATATATGACAAAGTTAGTTAGCTATGTTATGTCAGTTTGTCTATTTAAACATGCATAACTCAAGAACGACTGAATTGTTTATTTATTTATTTTTTATTTAATCATTTATTTCAGGCAATATTTACAAAAAGATTATAAATATATAACATATATACCTTAAAAACTAACATATATATATATAAATATATTTTTATATATTTTAATAGGAGATTTTTATTGTAACAATTTGCGCTTTAAAATATAGGTAATATGCTATTAAATTGTTTGATAATAGTAGCAAAGATTTAAAGATTTTAATATTTCGTTAAAAGCTGATGGTTTGTAGTCAATTTTATTTATATTTGAGAATGTCGCTGACAAGTTAAGTGGCACGCGTCCCGCTGAGTAATTGTAACATGATTACTGCTAATTGTGTAGTTTCCTGCTCATCAATTAGCGTGACCATTTTGGATTATGAAGTTATTATGGCTGGAAACACTAGACTTTCTAAGAGAAAATTAGAATTTAGAAAATATTCATGACATATTATAAATTACAGCGTCATTTGTGTGTTTATAACCCCAGAACCATTCATTAGATTTACATGTTTTTTTTTATATGGAAATACGGGAGTGGGCCTGGGCGTCAGTAATAAAAAATTTTGTATGCATATAAACATAATTTAAATTTGTTATATTTTAGGCTGATATTGTATATATTTCAGTGTTAGGTTTAGATTTAATATCGTCTCACCATGGCTGTAATCTTAACGAGGTTATCCCTATAAATGACACAAGTTTACACAAGTTTAATAAATAGGAGGTGGCCTCTGGAGGAGTTGGTGGTATTTTTGGATAATGAAAGTGATAGGGAGTCTTTTGACTCCTTAATTTCCTCATATTTTTTTATATACCTGGACTCCCTATCCAAAAATACCATCCACTCCTCCAAAAGCTGCGTCCCATATCCCACTGCAGCCCTTTTTTGGGCTCTCATTAAAAAATCTTTCTCAGTCCCATATCAGCGTTCTACAAGGCATTGCTGGCGAACGCCGCGACGTCAGCCCTCAGACTGCATCAACGCATACCTGCGCGGGAGATATCCCTCTCGCGGGAGTTCCTCAACAGATTCTTTTTAGAGGACAGCGCACATTATTTGTTCTATTCGCTCATATTTATGAATGTGGCGCCCAATTTGTGTATCCTTTTCAATAAAATTATGATAATATAATAATAATAATATAATAATAATGTCCTCCTGACCGATTCCGGCCACGGCGGCCAATCTCATTGAGACTAGCCAACTGCGCAGGAGATATTATAGTGCACAAATGTACGCGCAGATACAAGTGCACTCTCTATTCCTGTCACTCTCATACTCCGGTGGGACGACTACTCGACACGACCGGTGAGAGTTAAGGCGCAGGACCGACGGCTTTACGTGCTCTCCGAGGCACGGGGGTGAAACACCGCCAACTTCCCAACTCCGGGCTGTTACTGAGGCTTACTATACAGAAAGACTCAATAACTAAACTCGGCCCGACCCGGGACTCGAACCCAGGACCTCAGGATGTGCAGCCGTACATGCTAGCCACTACACCACCGAGGCAGTCATTATGATAATAATAAAGTAAGTCTATTTGGCAGTAACATTTACTTCGAGTTATCTATTAGAGCAGCGGTTCCCAAATTTTTTGGCTACGGAACCCTAATTGATTATAATTTTTTCAATGGATCCCCATTTTGATATATAAACTGATTGTGTTGTAGTTAGAACACTTTCTTGTTTGACTTGAAAGGATAAGTCATAAATGAAAATATTAATAATTATAATAATATTTGCTGGACCAAAAATATAACTTGTTTAATATAATGTATGAAAAGTTTTCACATACGTTATTTATTTATAATAGCACTAGAATTAGGCTTCATGTCTGACAACGTTTTGTTTAACTCGGTCGGAATTCGGAACCTCTGTGACCCTTCTGACCACCATTTGGGAACAGTTGTTTGGGAACACTAAAGAAATGTCTCTCTGTAGATGTAGCGCGAACAAGTTAGCTACTTAACGAGGTGGTTTTTATTAATTATACTCTGAAGTCTGAGAGAAAAACATATAGTAGGTGTAAGAGAGGGAAAGAAATATATAGAATGAATAAGATGACGGAGATTTTATATAAAAACACCATCACTTTCCATGCTTTATTATATATTTTCATGGTGACAATCTTGTGACCATGAAAATAATATGGTATCTACTATCTATATACAAAAATATTACAGTCTCGTATCTTATTTGGTCAAAGATTTAGTTAAATTTTTAGAAAATATGTTAATGTTGTTTTTTTTTATTTATTTAACACAATATTTATTTATTTTTTACTTATTATTACTTACGTGAGCAAAACAGTGATAAAATATAATTATAATGCGTTACTAAATATATAATTTATGAAGAAACTTAAACATCTGTGATTTTAAAATAGGTAGGTTTATATGTTTATTTACACATAACCTGCAGAACTATTAAGAGTGTTTTCTGTCCATACGACTGTTTAAATGATTCTTCATTCTAACTTCCAAGCAAAAATTTAGTTCCATCCGGATGGAATATAGAAAGTGCTGAAACCATGTGTATGGGACTTCCAAAGGCAATTAGAACATTCGAGTGAGAGTGACGTAGATTATTTAAATTAAGCTAAGCCGTGAACGCAACCGTGGTCAAAAGCTAGTCTTCTATAATAAACAAGTCAAATGTAAATAAATAGCTTTAAGCTGTAAAACTTATGGTGTGAACTTTACTTAAAACCTCGGTTACCTGACCTGGAAAAATCTTATCATGTTATTCCTTATACCATGTGAAAATCCCATGAAAATAACAGTAAAATTTTCTCTAAAGAACTTTAAATATGTGAGCTTTAAAGAAGGTTTAAGAAAAAATGTAAAGGTTTATTTGATTAGATGTAAACTTCCTATTGCGTGACCGAATGTATTTATGAGATATCATAAAAAGGTACAAAGTACTAACTTGGTAGTCTATAATTATAATGGTAATTGATATCATATTATTATAGTTTTATTCTTGTCCTTATAGGAAAAACTAGCGACTCACCCTCGAACCGCTCGGATTCGTCCCTAGTTACGTTTTAACGTTTACTATAGATTTCTCAGAGATGAGATACTTTCCCGCAGTAAAAAGTATCCTATATGTTGACCCGGGTAACCAGCTATCATCATACCAAATTTCATCAAAATCTGTCCAGTGGTTTTCTCGTGATGCGGTCACAGACAGACACACAGACAAAAATTCTAAAAACTATAGATTCGGCCTCTTTATCGATAATAATGATTATTTCAATGAGGTTTTCCAAAAATTATTTAATGTACAGATTCGGTTTAGTTACAATTTTATTATATGTATAGATAACGCTTTTGAATCGTTTATTTATTGTTCGTAAAAACAACTTTTTGCCGGCCAGCTCTTTTTCATATCCTTAATACAAAGGTATTTAGCTTTTATTTGCTTCACGTTGCACTTGTTACTATGTAATCAATAATATATGTAATCTTTAAAGTCAATCTTAAATTACTTGTAATTATTGTCATATCGAAGCAACTTTCTATGTTTAATCTAGATGACAATATAATTTTTCAGCATTAAGTCGGTTTGAACGAGTCATCAGTCGGAAGGTGGATAATAAAACTTTTCAATGGGTCCTAGTAAAATCGGCAAGTTTGAGATTATTTGATTCATTTCCGCGAATGTCATTTTATCTATGAGGTATGACTATGGTGGGATTTCCCATAAATATCTTAGTCAGTGCCAACTTTCACGTTTTTGCGTTAAAATGATTACCTTCCATATAAGTACACTCAACCCCATTAAGAGCATTAATTATCAAAAATCTAATTACTTTCTAAATCCGAAAAGATAGATTTATTTAAAATGTCAAAAATGTGGTATTCTAAACTAGGTATATTAATATTATAAAGAGGGAGAGTTTGTTTCATTGAACGCGCTAATCTCAGGAAGTACTAATCCGATTTGAAAAATTCTTTTTTCATTAGATAGCCCGTTTGTTGAGGAAGGCTATAAGCTATATATTATCCCGGGAAATTGTACGATTCCCGTGGGATAGATTTGTTTTTGTCTAGAGACCAACCCGAAGCTAGTGCTAATTATACATACTCTCTACTCTCTAGACCCAGATGTTCAGCTGTTCGTTGTCTGTCACTGGGTCAGCGATAGATTTCTATAAAAAACATATATTTAGGTATATTACATCATCACACATCTGTAATGCAAATGACCTTAAAAAAATATTTTTATTTACTATAAATAAATAAAAGATGTAGATATAATTTGTATTGCCCAATAATTTCACACTCGCATATTTTTTTTTACACTTTTTTTCCTTTTTTATAAAAAATTCAAGGTCAGTTAAACAAGTTTAATGTACAATGTGTTGGGGATGACGGTCGAAACTCCAACATTATGATAATGTATTCAAGATCTCGTACAACGACTAACTTAATTAAGTTTCTCGTATATTTTATGATAGAGGCGGTTGGTTTGTTTTACACACAATGCTTATTTACACATATATTATACGTTTCATTTTATTTTAAACTATATAAATGAAGTTAAATGGAATAATAAAGAGTATTGATGAGTTAATAAGTAAATAGAAATTTAAACATAAAAGCAGACTAATATGTCCCCTTAGGGTCCCTCCAGGATTATTCAATTAGAAAAACGTGTCAAAACTATTCTTTACTAGCGACTCACCCTCGCTCGCTTCGGGTTCGTCCCTAGACAAAATCAAATCTATCCCACGGGAACCGTATATTTTCCTCGATGATATATAGCCTTTAGCCTTTCTCAGTTAACGGGCTATCTAATGCAAAAAGAATTTTCCAAATCGGATTAGTAGTTCCTGAGATTAGCGCGTTCAATCAAACAAACAAACAAACAAACTCTTCAGCTTTATAATATTAGTATAGATTTAACTAATCAATTGAAATTTTGTGAAAAGACGATATAAATCTCGTCTTTTTTGATCAGAAATATTTTATCCCCTCGTTAAGAAGCTACATATCTTAAGTCTTAACTTAAAATAATTGGGAACAACTACTAAAGTTGTAGAGCTTATTCTTATTTACATATATAGACTTTAAACATAGTTATATATTTGCACATACATTCAAATGTATATGCATACATAATATGTAATTTATATGAAGCTGCTTAGCTGTTTGATAAAAAAAATTAAAACCACAAATTTCCTCCTAAAATTCGCCGTTAATGATTAATAATTATTAATTATTTCTTTATATCATGTGGTTATCAAGACGAATCTAACGACGAATGTATCATCAAATTCGTTTTAGCTGTTTACTAATTAAGAGAAAACATCGGATCAGACATACATGCATACAGGTCAAACACATAACCCTCCTTTGGGTATGCCGTAGTTGGGTAAAAAGTTACAAAATTCGGAAACTTTCCAGTAAAAGCTCGATGGATATAACTTTTCGTTAACAGGTAGTTTAATGCCGAGGTGACGTTGCCCTTTTAAGATTTAAGTAATAATAATTATAGACTACTGATGTCAAGGAAAACTAGTGAGATTATGTATGATTGTCTTTTAAGTTAAAAATTTTAACATATTATGTGGACTTATGACGATTTTCGAATAATGTAAAGAAACTTTCTTTTTTTTTCTTTATCTAGTTTTGCTAGTGTTACTATAGTACAGAGGTTTTTTTGAATTTACGTTTTTATATTAAAACGTATAAAGATTCTAGATGTTTATTTAAATTATTGTCGAAGGAGATGTTTTATCGATAGTTAATTTTACTACGTTGACCCACGGCTGACTACTGTATTACCTACAGTCCTAACATTGTAAAAATAACAACACATTTGTACCTCATACATCAAAGTGTACACGTGCCTAGAATATAAGACGAACTGATAACGTATAACCCCCAAAACTGCTGATTGAACAGTACCTAATAAAATTTAATGATATCATACGTAGAGGCATTTATTTTGTGATGTGTGTTATTGATTTGTTATTATTGTATACATTATTCATTCTATATGTATACTTTGATGAGCACTTAGCAAAGTAGTACTGCATCTATCTCTTCGTATTATTGGGTTCGAATCCCGGAAGGGGCAACTGATTATATCGCCATATACACTTGGTTTTATAAAAACTTTTATATCTTAAATGTAATTGTTATGCGGCTCTTCTGAGAAGTTAACGTTTGCTCTTTTAAATGTTGGGAAAATCGCTTTAAGTTTAATACAATATAATGGCTTTCATGCATAAGAGAGTCTATTTACCCTAATATCACACACTTTTTATAAAAACTCGTTGAATTATTTTAGGAAGAACAAATATGCTTTACTTATAATACTTATAATATATAATATTAATATATAATATAATATATATAATGTTTCTACACTATTAATCATAACTCGTAAGCCTGTGTTCGTCCACTGCTGGACGTAGGCTCTCGTATGACACGCCACTAATTTGAAGAAGCCCTAATTTTAGTACTATTATAAATAAATATGTGAAAAAAATATCATTCATCACATTAAATAATTAGGTCTTATTTTTGGTACGATAAATATTATTAGAAATATTGATATTTTTTACTTATGATTTGTTCTTTCAAGTCGAACAAAAAAGTATTCTAACTACAACACAACGAGTTTTGTTATTATCAAAATGGAGATCCTTTAAAAAAATTATGACCAATTTCCGGGTTCCGTGGCGAAAAAAAAAATGGGGATCGCTGTTATACACATACATCTATCCCTCGGGAACATCTTTAAGGGATTGCTGTACCGTTAAGTATGAAACTTTGTATAATAATATAGCAATGATAATTTTCCTCAACAATAAACAGTAATTCTAACGCCAATCTTCTTATTCGCATTGCTGCACGCCGCGTCCTACTCGCTCACAATTCTTGACGTAAGTATTTACTTTATAATTGGTTCATTATTATCTATTCAGTATTCAGTAGAGCTGTTAATATGAGATGTTGTTGAACGTTTTCTATGTTTATTTTTTATTTAATTCTCTTATCCGACTTACTAATATAAAGGTGAAGGATTTAATACTTTTTTAGATTTACGCGAATATTTGACATTTTAAATAAAACTATCTTTTCGGATTATTTCGCGGATTTATTTTGATTTTTGGTTTGTTGGATTGGTTGTTTGGATTTGTTTGCTTGTAATAAATAAACTTTGATATATATTGAAGTAATTTTAATAATTCTTTTAGTGTACTTACATATTTTAGTACATTGTCTGGGACAATGTACTAAATATATTGTTATAGGTTATTAATTACATATGTATCGTATGTTAAAAATAACTATACCTTACTGTAGGTATTATAATTTAATTATGTATATATGTCATAAGGTTTAAGAATAAACTAAGAATCCAAAATATATGTCTCTTTAATACGAGTGCTGTATGACTAAATACATTTATACAATCGAACAACATCTTTGCGACTCCATTTTTTTACCAAATATGGATACAGCTAAGTGTATGTGAACACGGCACACAACCATAAATGATTGTTGTCAATGAAAACAATGTATGGCATATATTTAGACCTTTAACGGGTGAGCGGAGGAATAGTCCTCTTTCCTTGCTCCCGTACTCTAGGGAGCTGGGTGTGATTGAAAATGAGAGCTGCGCGAGTATTTGGTCTCAGCAGCATCAGCTGTGAGCTGAGTTACTATCCCTTTGCCATAACATAGACTAAATTTACTTTTAATGATCGTATTACTTTTTTACCGTTTTGTGGCAATAGGATGCTTTTTTGTTTTTTTTTTGTTTTTATTATTTTTAAAAGCTAATAGTTATTATAATACTGAAAATTCGCGGAAGAACATATGTAGTCACATTTCTATTTTTTATTAATCATGATTTGCTTTTAATTATTAGCTTTTAAGTACTTTTGACAGTTAAATGTATTTAGGATGATTGTATAAGTTCAAACGCTATTATTGGTAAATTCCAGACTCTAGGGCAGAACTCGATGTGGGTGGCGCGGTTGCTGATCTCGCTGGTGGAGTTCCAGTCGCGCAACATCCTGCGCGCGGCCGCGCTCGCCGAGATCGTGCTCTTCCCCCTCGTGCTGCTCATGGCGCTTGTGTGAGTGTCCCCTCCTCCTCCTCCTTCTCCTTCTCCTCCTCTTCTTCTTCTTCCTCCTCCTCCTCCTCTACTGTCTTTGCTAATATGTTTTTTCTTCTGTACTCTTTTATAATGTAACTAATGACGTACCCTCGCTTGTCTCCGGTGCGTCCCTAGGTTTTAATTTTTTTGCGCGAAAAGTCTCGTCAAAATGGGTCCAACCGTTTCGGAGATTAGCCGGAAAAAACAAATATAAACAAAAATTTAAAAATTTGTTTTTTTTTCTTATAAATACGTGTGTAGTAAGTTATATGATTCAAAGGAATTTCTAAGACTTGAATGTGTAATTTATTTGTTACTGAAATAAATTGTGTTTTTTTATGCCAGCATTGGTCGGTTAGCTTTATGGTGTAATTTAAAAAAAAAGTCTTGTAGATTCCACAATAGAAAAATTATATGCAATTTGTAATCACAATTTAATTACTTTGTTCTATAAGAAAGAATTTTGTAGATTACCATTGATTTTTACTTTTTATGGTATTTTTTTATTGATTTAGAAGTTTTCGCGTATTAAGGTTAACTATTTGTAGAATTTTACCACTATTAAAATGGTATGTTTATATCGTTTCTGAAGAAAAGAATTTTATTCAAGCGTACGTTCGTTAAATTCATTCACGTGAAATGTCGATACCGAAGTTGGTATTTCTGTTTTTTTTTTTATACCACGACGGTGGCAATCAAGCTTATGGCCCGCCTGATGGTAAGCGGTTACCGTAGCCTATGGACGCCTGTAACACCAAGGGCATCACATGCGCGTTGCCGACCCTGTAAAAACCTTTTTACTCCCCTTTTGAAGGACCCCATGCTGTAGCCCTCTGGGAAAACCTCGGCAGGGAGTTCATTCCACAGCGGGATGGTCCGTGGGAGGAAGTTCCTCTGAAACCCAACTGTACGGGACCATTTGGGTTGCAATGTGTGAGCATGAACTCTCTGTCGATGGTGAGCGGTGCGATGATAAAATTCTGTTTCTGAAGAATACAAAACTTTGATAAATCGTTTGCAATGAGCAAATCATTTATACTAAAATTTACTCCATCGCATGAAAATATAATATAAGAATGTATAATTATATATTTTTTATATTTACTTAATAATATCATTGTCATTATAATATTACGGTCACGGTCACAAGTTTCTCGCTTGGCAACGCTTAATAATAATACTGTTTTTTTAATATTCAAATAGAACAATGTATAGCTTATTTCCTTCCTTATGATTTTGACTTAAATCATCCTTATAACTGCACTATAATCTCCTTTTTAACACTATCTCGCTATCTCGCTTTAAGGTTGACGAACTGATAGAGATGTCTTCAAGAAATAAGTCCATCTTTGCTGATTTATTTTATTTTAAACTTGTGATTCACTCTCGCTTCACTCGGGTTCGTCCCTAGGTACGTTTTAACGGTTAGTATGGAATAGACTTTATAATTTAGGGTTATTTAAAATGATAAGGATTAATACCGTATTTGTGTAAATAACTTTTATATTACCGCATTATAATTGCCAATTTTTTAAAGTATTAAAATGGATATAGTATGTTATCCTTAAGAGATAGACATATGCCATCGCGGACTTTTCTGTAGACCTATATAAGATACACAATTCCACTATACATTATTTTGTTATATCTCAAAGGGTTTAGGCAGCGTTTTCGTTGAAAGCTCCCAGACGGTTTATTTTTTTTCGACATCTCCAACAAAAGTCGTTATATTTTAGCTAATGTATACAAAAACTTAACAAATTATATATTAAAACCTTTCTCGATAACCACTCTCCATTGGTAAAAACAGCATGAAAATCGGTGCAGTAGTTTTTGAGTTTATCGCGAACAGACAGACAGACAGACGCGGCGGAGGACTTTGTTTTATAATATGTAGTGATACGTTAATTGCTGTATTATAATTAAGTGCAATCAAGAATAGTATATCCTTGAGATGTCTTTTTTTTTAAACTTTGTCACTGCTTTATAACGTTCAAGAAGTATGGAAAACGTTTTTTATTAGCTACCTATGAGTGTATCATTATAGAAATATGTTTTTAACGTTTTAACCTTTCAGAGTAAGTAGGGACTGATTAGAACGAGTAATTTTAAATGTTTACAAAAAGATAAATTAAATAGTGTTTTGTCTCGTTTAGTTTATTGATCTTTTACGTTTTTGACAAATCTATACTAATATTATAAAGCTGAAGAGTTTGTTTGATTGTTTGTTTGTTTGGTTAAACTAGCTAATCTCAGGAACTACTAATGTGATTTGAAAAATTCTTTTTGCATTAGATAGCCCGTTAACTGAGGAAGGCTATAGGCTATATATCATCCCGAAAAAATGTACGGTTCCCGTGGGATAGATTTGTTTTTGTCTAGGGACGAACCCGAAGCGAAGCGAGAGTGAGTCGCTAGTAGGAAATATATATCTCATTATAGTCGTCACGCTCTGTCGCTGTGCTAATGGAGGTGTATTGTACACTCACTATTTGCAATAGAAAGTTAGAGTGTACTTTAAAATATTTATTAATGTTTATTTATTCATTTAGTTTTATTATTTTAGTAGCCAGTTATATTATACTCTATAAAGGGGGTGAAATTGATTTTATTTGTTACGTCAGATTGCCGTTATATCTGTTACAGTCAGAACTCTTTCGTGGTCAAAACTACTTTTGACTGACTAAAACAGCTAAAAGTAGTTTTGACTAGAAAGAAAGGGGTCTTCCGAGTAACTTTCAACCTACTTACCTCCTTAATTTATACTAACTCCTTAACTTGTAATATGTTTAATAAAATGTAAAAAACTTTTAAACTCGGTAAAAGAAAAACTGTACCTTACAATTATTTAAAATATTATATTTATATTTTTATAATAAAATTATTACTAATAAAAATGAATATTTATTACTGTGAGATGAATGTCCATAAATTAAATAGAAGCTATTATGACTAATTGTTGCCATGGTAACCGTTGTTATTGTCTGACAAATGATATAAAACCCTATGTTCTTTTCGTATATGATATTCTATAAATATACGATTGTAATATGCCCAATATGACTTATTTAATTTTTGAATTGTTTTAATTTAACCGAGATATTTGTCAAAGAAGTTTTACTTCTACCGCGCACAAAGGTTACACGGACCCATTTTTTTTTATTAATACAATGTAACCCCGTGTGTCGGACAGGGGCTACTGCGGGCTGCTGACGCCGTTCGTGTACTACTACTTCATCACGTGGCGCTACACGTCGCGCCGCAACCCCTACACGCGCAACACGTTCCGCGAGATGCGCGTGTTCGCGGAGCACACGGCGGCGCGGCCCGCGCTGCCGGCGCCGCTGCGCGCCGCGCTGGCCGCCGCCGTGGCGCTCGTGTGCCGCATGGCGCCGCCGCTCGAGCCCGCGCAGCAGTGAGCGCGCTGAGGTCGGTCACGGACACGCTCACACACATATACACACATACACAAACACACACGCACATACATACATACATATAAATAAATAAATATGTTAGGACATTAACACACAGCATCATCTAGTTCCATGGTAAGCTACGAGGCCTGTGTTATAGATATCAGGTAGTTGTGATACACTACGCATATACAACTCAAAACCATGTCCCGCTGGAAACATTCATTTGTGCGATGAGCACGAATGTTTGTACTCCAGTCATGGGTGTTTATAATATGTGTGTTTTTAAAGTTATATATGCTACCTTACCATGGATCTAAATGGTGCTATATGTTAATGTCCCGACATATTTATTTTTTGAATAGACAATATTACTACTATAAACATTTTCTTCTTTTTTTGTAGTGATTACTATCTATAAGGTCGTTAGTGTATGTAATTAAAAAGTAAATTAGAATTAATTATATGTACTTATTACATAACTGGACTTGAACTTTGAACTTTAGCTAACTTCGTATTTCATATTGTTAGTCTATTGTTTTTATGCCAGTGTGAATATGAAAATAACATGATATTCTTTTATACATGAAAAATACGTTACATATAACATGTTACATGCTGTATATACTTTTTTAGGGTTCCGTACCTAAAAAGTAAAACTGGACCCTATTACTAAAACTCTGCTGTCTGTCCGTCTGTCCGTCTGTCACCAGGCTGTATCTCATGAACCGTGATAGTTAAACAGTTGAAATTTTCACCGATGATGTATTTCAGTAGCTGCTACAACAACAAACACTAAAAAATAGAACTAAAAAAATTTAAGTTGGGGTCCCATACAACAGACATGATTTTTTTATAGATAATGGTACGGAACCCTTCGTGCGCGAGTTCGACTTGCACTTGGTTGGTTTTTTAGTAATAAATAATTAGTAATTATATATTATGTTATCTATTTGCAGATAACCGATGTGTAGTGGTAACGTCGCCAACATCATCGAGTCCACTTGTATAAGTCTTCGCTAGAGACTGCGTTCTATTCAGTTCTCGCTTTACGTTATCTCCACACAAACTACTCTTACTATACAATATACATATATATGTGTAAATCATAGCTCTGATACTTATGTCAAAAAAAAAAAAATGTTAAGTTTTTAAGTTATTCGGTATCTCGAACGTTATTAACGGTTGGACAAAAAGTTCCATGTTGACTTTTTGAATTTCAAATTTTAGATCAGTGTTGCCAGAAAATTATATATCCTTTATGTGAAAATAGCAAAAAATTAATATTTGAATTAGTATTATATTAAAACGGGTCTGGGTATATCTTATTATTTAATAATAATGTATAAATGATAATTTTAAATACGCATATTTAATCCTGTTTTAATTGTCACTTGTCAGAGCTCGTACACAGATAACATACTGTACCACAGATCATTAAGTACAATTTTAAACGAATATTTTTAAGGCCGTGGAGAAAATATGCAATAAAAAAAATTTAAACAAACATCTCTTTCACAATTTTATATAATAACGTAATGTATTTTTGCAATTCACAAGCTTCGGTTGTTATTGTAATTTGTATGGGACAATGTACGGTATTATAATAAGTATAATTTTATAAAGAAGCGAACAACTTCGGTCCAATTTAAGTTAGAAATAGGTAATAGCTTAATCGAGATATATTTAAATAATAAGGCAGATATTATTTTTACACAATATTTGTCTTTGATGTAAATTTCCTTTATTGTTTCTATTTTGAATTCATATAGAGTTAAATCATTCCATGTGACTGTCGGTTTGATGTATTAAATTTTCTACGAATCAGGATTACCTTTACGTTTGTGTTAAGTATCAATGCACGTGGTTTGGGATGAGTGTAGTCTGGATTTATAATAAAATGTTGGTAAGAAATGCTTATTGTTTTATTTTAACCAAGTGTTTTTTTTGCCGGAATAATTATTTAATCGTCGGTCACCTCAAATATCCTTCTAGGGTCTTCAGACAAGCAAATTAATGTACACATGTCTATGTAATGTACATTTATATTTTTAGAATGATTTCACTTATCATTGTTTGCATTTTTTATTTTTTCCTTGGGAAGAAGGCATTTCCTTAGTTTTCATATCTAATTTTTGTGTTTTTTCGTATTTATCACGCGATGGGGTAAAAAATAGACAAAAATTTCAAAACTTGATTTTGTTTCCATATCGATAACTAAAATAATCAATGTAACAGATATTTGAAGCTTACTTAAAATTTCATAGAATTTCTAGAATGGATGGGTTATTTTACTCTCAGAACCATTTTTAAAGATTTAGTTCAAAATAATTTAGATAGAACCAAACAGTAATCCCCATCTTCCCAAAGTTAAGAGGAAGAGATTACAATGAAATACCTACAACTCGGATACAATGTTTACAATTTTAGTCGGCTAATATGGCCATTTAAACTAACAAGCTAACATTATTATACTTTTACTTATTTTTGAAAACCCTATGTAACACCTAAAACTTAGGTACAGGCTCCCTCTTTTTTAAGTTAAATCATCCGTTACATAAAACATAGTGCCATTCTTAATTTTTTTATAGCTTTCTGCCCGCGGCTACACTCCGATTGAGTACCTAAAGTTGCTCAGTTTTAATTTCCTTTGAATTTATATGTTCTCATATCGAATTTGTAATATTAGGTACTTATGTGTAAATGTATGTAATCACTGTAGATTCACTTAACTTAGTCTACGCTAAAAATGTCGCATAAAGGAAGTTAGTATCTTGGTGGCATCACATTGGTGGCTGCGCAGCGCTGGATTGACATTAGGGGCACTCGGGGCTAGTGCCCGGGGCGGCAAAATTTGGAGGGCGGGAAAAATGAAAAAAAAAAAGATAAACTAGTAGGTTAGGTAATATTTAAAAAAAAAATTATATCATTTTCAACCCCTTAAGAGATGATTTCCGGAATAAAAAATATCCTGTCCTTCCCAAGGTGTCAAAATATCTTTTTACCAAATCTATACTAATATTATTAAGCTGAAGAATTTGTTTGGTTGAACGCGCTAATCTCGGGAACTCCTAATCCGATTTGAAAAATTCTTTTTGTATTAGATAGCCCGCTAACTGAGGAAGGCTATAGGCTATATATCATCTCAGAAAAATGTACGGTTCTCGTGGGATAGATTTGTTTTTGTCTAGGGACGAACCCGAAGCGAAGTGAGGGTGAGTCGCTAGTTTCATCTAAATCGGTCCAGTAGTTTTTGAGTTCATTCATTACAAACATACAAAAATTAGCTAAACAGTAGGCAAGACGGTGCGGGGGGAGGGTCGGCGATTGCATCAAGCGAAGCGAGGCGCTCGATTTTATATTCTCACGTCCATATTTTTTTTGACATTACTCCTAAGATATTCATTTAAATTATATGGTGTAAAAGAGTAAAATAATGTGCATGAAATGCTTAAAGCGTAAACTTATTTAAAATGATAAGGATTAATACCGTATTGTGTAAATAGCTTTTACATTACCGCATTATAATTGTCAATTTTTTAAGTATTAAAATGGACATAGTATGTTATCCTTAAGATATACTTAGATATTTTGTTATATCTGAAAGGGTTCAGGCAGCGTTTTCGTTGAAAGCTCCCAAACGACGTTTTTTTCCCCGACACCTCCATAAATATCGCTATATTTTAGCCAATGTATACAAAAATTTAACACATTATATACTAAAACCTTCCTCGAGAACCACTCTATCAATAGGTGAAAACAGCATGAAAATCGGTGCAGTAGTTTTTGAGTTTGTCATGAATAGACAGACAGACGCGGCGGAAGGACTTTCTTTTATAATATGTAGTGAGGTATGGAAGTATGGATATACAACAGTAAAAAATGCTTAAATGGAAACAAAATAAAACAAAGCCAAATTTTTCACGCTTTATTTATACAAGATAATCTAAGCCGTGACGGCGACGGGCGGCGGCAGCGGCGCGGCCGTGGGGCGCACGTCCGACGTGGGCTCCGACGGGACGGGCTCGTCCTTGGGTTCCGTCACCAGGATGTGGTCGGGTTGGGGTTTCTTGGGGCCGTTCTTGCCTTGTTGGTCCCATGGCAACATGATTTTAACCTGGAATGTAATGTAATATTTTATAAATGTTACAGATTAAAGTACATTTGTTTGTTTGAACACGCTAATCTCAGGAATTCCTAATCCAATTTGAAAAAAATCTTTTTGCATTAGATAGCCCGTTTATTGAGGAAAGCTATATGCTTTATATAATATAGTCTATTTATTCCATACTAACTAAGCGAGGGCGAGTCCCTAATTTCTATTAATTCTAATTGATATCACAAATCAGTCAAAAATATCACATTGGAAATAAGAATATCATGTAGGCATTTGTGAAAGCTACACATGAATATTTTTTTTCAGATATTCATGGCAAAAATAATGTATAGTTTACTAAATACAAGAGTTTGTATGGACAAATTCTCAATAAAAGCAAACTTATTTCCTCTTCCACATCAAATTAGGTCACACACTACTGACAAGTGAACAACCCCTGATTGAGTGGAAAGTTAGTAAAGTATTTTTATCATTTTGTACACTGAATAGAAATGATAGCTTTTTAGCAATGTTAACAAATATTTTAAAAAACCTAGACAGAAAGGATATTAACATTTAGTTAAATAAAGCAAACAATAACTAAATAATGCATTAATTTTTATATGAAAATTTACCTTGATACCAAGTACTCCTTGTCTGAGCAGTACATGTCGTGTGGCAGTGTTGACATAGTCATTGCATGGGTCACCAGAGTGGATCATGAGGCCATCAACGAACTTCATGGACTTAGCTCTTTGTCCTCTAAGTTTGCCAGATACAACAACCTCACAACCTCTAGCCCCAGATTCCATGATGAACCTAAGCACACCATAGCATGCACGACGTACGGCGAGACCTGTAATTTAAGTAGTTTTTAAATAATTTTGCAATAATGAAAACTATTTACTAAAAAACTAATTTATTTTAATTTCCATGTAAACTCTGTCGTTGAAAAGTACAATGTTACAAATATGCAACAAATTATATATAGAGCTTCTTGTGTTGTATGTAACATTCATATGAATGTGACATTAAGATGCATTTCAATAAATAGTCTCAATAACTATTTTAAAGTTTTGGATACAAATATACTACTGTAATCAATACTTACTTCAGAACTTTATTTTTTTGTATAGATATGTAATAAGTATTATGGCATACTGACCTCCGATGAGCTTGTATCTCAGAGATTCAGCCTGAGCAATGGCGCAGAGACCTCGCGTGGCGACCTTTTCAGCGTACAACTCAACAGACTGTTCAGGAATGTTGAATCTCTTCTGTACTACGGAGGTTAATTCACGGATTCTGCGTCCCTTCTCTCCCAACACGCTCTGTGTCCTGGTAGCCATAATGATGATTTCTGAACGGGTTGGCGTAACACGCACCTCCACACCGGAGTACCCATCCTCAGCAAGTTCCCGAGTAAGGAACTCGTTCAATTCAGCTTTGAAAACTCCGTCTCCGACGAACTGTAATTTACCGATAGGTTATGTTGTGGTCACAAATTTCATAAATTAATACATAGGTTAACTTCACTTGCAAGCAAAACTTTAAATACGTGAACATATCAGTACATTCGAATACTTGTTAAACTAAACAAATTACGAAAGTGGAGGGAGACAAAACATTGAATCGACGGATCACTACAGTTATCACATCCACTAACATCACGATTTGCACTAACAGTATTTAACAATTTTTATTATTGACGTATCCGTAAAATATTAAGGAATGTTGGAAATCAATTATTTTCGCATTTTAAGTACGAAATTAAAACATACTTTTCGCTTTTTAGAAATGTTATTCACCGCCATGATTGCAAAGGGAACGGAGAAAACTCAAAAGACATGTAAAAGAGAATCAAACGTCAATGTCAAACTATATCGTTCGGAAATTTTAAACAATTTGTCTAAAGCTAACTATTCACGTTCTCAAATTAAATAATCTAGCTTCATTTTATTTTAACTTATAACGATAATTATGATTATTTTAAACTCTTATAATAATAAAAATTTACGAAACCATGAACATCTATAATATGTATATTTTTTTAATATTTAAAAACAAATAAAAAATGCGAGTCGAACTCGCACATGAAGGGTGCCATCGTACAAGATAGAATACTATGTACTTTTTACATACCTACTTTAAAAAAAAAAAGAGAGGCGCGCAATATGTAAAAATGTTGTATGACGGCTATTTTAAAATTTGCCATCTTTTCGTATTCTCGAATTGTAGTAATAATTTTGGTAATAATATTATTCGCATGAATTTGTGCCGATTCCTACTTGCCTTAGCTAGCTTGACCTACGGCATCTTCAAGGTTTAGATCTAGATTTTCAAGTATTCTTTGTCGTATACGATATAGATGATGAAATAAGGTCCGATATAAATGCCTCCCTGATAGAGTCATTTTCATTCTGAATAGCGGATACCGCTTTAAAATCATAAATCCTGAGTCAATAAATGTAGTGCTTTTATATACAGATTTATAGATTCTCCTGTCTGTTGGATGTGTGTACTCAGCTTATGGTATGCAAAAATTATATTTTTGGGTTTTACAAAAATATTTTCTAATGTGGACATAGTACAGTTGACTGTAATACGTACGAGTACAAGATGAAATGCATAATTTTTTTGTAGACGTTTGATGATACGTTGTTAACTAATTACTATTATTTGTTGTTATAGCGGCAGTAGAAATACACACTCTGTGAAAATTTCAACTATCTCTCTATTACGGTTCACATAATATATTGTTATGCTGCTAGAGAATAAATATTCTGTACGTATAAATGATAAATATTTACTACTAATGGAACGAATTACGTAAATAAGTACATAGCACAACATACATAATGTATTATGTTGGTATGACTTTTTTCTATAATTAATAATTATCATTTGCCCTCTGCCTAGCTTTCGAGAAGACAAATCGAAGTATCTACTATCTAGCATGCTCTGTCGCCCAACGTGGAAGCACTCTAGCACACTGCACATAATAAGAGACAGAGATAGAGATGCAGCGACAAAATGTTATAGTGAATGTCTGAAACGCCTTAAGGAAAATAAAAAATATTTTTTACTCAATGCAATTTATTACTTAAGATCTTTTCAATACATACAAACGCACCATATACTTAGCATAACAATTTATGTGGACAAATGAGTCCTAAATAATAATAAATGTTATTTATAAAGCAAAAAAATCATTGTATGGGAGTTTAATCATTTTTATGAATAAATTTCGAGCGTCAACACTCTTAAATTCTCGTGTATTTCATAAAAAGCATGTGCAGAGACATTAAATTTTAGATAACTTACATATACAATAGAACAATAACTAATAATTGATTTAGCATTAGTTACTACAGATACTACAATAAAAGTTATATAAGAAAATATTTTACAAGTAACAAATTCAACAACATAAATTCGTTTGAAAATAAATTTAACAAAGTTATTCTATTAAAAATTGTAACTGGCAATTCTATAAATATTGCCAGATGTAAAACTACTGCGCTGTTGCTGTTCACACGGTGACCAAAACGAAATTCTTGAATGATGAATTTAAGAAATTATGATTCATCCAACAACTTTCACATTATCGTTCTTATTCTACAGCGACTACGGTCCTACAAATTATTCTAGGCTATGTTTCATTGACTAATACGCTCAACAACAATTTATTATATAGATATTACCTAAACGAGACATCTCGTGGCCAAGCCCCAAGGCAATTCATACAAAATTCTTATTATTATGTGGAATAATTAGAATAAAATTACAGAAGCATTAAATACGATTGTACGCGTGAAAAGCGAACATTAGGCATAAACACGCCATTGTTGTAAGCTTAATTTAAAAAAAAAATTATACAATTCACTTATATTTTCTATATTATTTTAGCGTCCTCGTAAATGCGTCTTGAATTTGCTTACATCTAAATGGACAGGACAGTGATTATCGAAATATACAGGTGATCTTAACACTAGAAAATAAAAATCTTATTTATTTTATCCAACATTCGCTTACAATAACCTTATTTTAATGGACAGAATTGCGTGTAGCGTGCTTCCTTTAAGCGTGCGGCGATCGGTCACGATGGTATGAGTATTTATGATAAGTGCGAATGGTATTACAAGTTAAGCGTTACATTTATTGTATGATTTGCTTTTACTATAAATAAATTATTTTAATTCTAATATCTAACAGGGAAACGAATGCTAACCTGTTTATCTATATGACTCTTTTGAAATAATTTCGATAGTTTAGGTGATAAAGCCACCAGATGGCAGTGGTGAGATAGCATTCCGTCGAACAAAGTCGTAAATAAAAGTTGTTAGTTTATTCTTAGATTTTAATCAGACTCTGTCCAACTTTTGATTCTAACCAGTTTGTCAAAATATTCCATCTAAAGGGTATATCTAAATTGAGAAGATACATAAGTTTTATTATTTGTAGGGAAATATTACTGATCTATCATAAGAATAGTAAAGTTTAACAGCTAGATAGAAGCGCTAACAGCCGGCTAGGGGCTTCCTAGATAGACACTACGGTGGGACGTGAGACAAGGGTTCAAGGGTCATTTGTACAATTTACTACAAGGTTACTACTAGAATTTGTAACTAGTAATTTTCTAGAATATTAAAGATTCAATGTATATCCTAGCCTAGTAGCGTAGGAATGGAAACGAAGGCAGAGCGATAACTTTATATTAAACTGTTCTCTCGATTTGTATTTTACAATAGTTTTGGCACAGTTTAGAAGATATATTTATTTCTAGTGTGCGGTTAAAGCCTAAATCACAGAACGGAAGGAGCGGTGCCGGTGTGGAGATGCAAAAATAGTTTTTGATATTTTACAATAAATATAAACGCGTAAAAAACTAGTATGGCGCGAACCGGCCGTAACACAATCGTTAGCTTTAATATTACATACGTATATCTAACTCCTTCTATATATTGACATTTTTAATTAGCGAAACGATTACACGAGGCACGGCGTACCTTATAAATAATTATACTTATGGAAGCAAATAAAAACTTAGCGATGAGAGTATATGAAAATAAATAAATATGAAAAATATATTGAAAAAAAGGAAAAGAAATAAAATGCATAGTGAGTCAATATGACCATTTAATAAAAACCAAAAAAAAAAATGATAGAAGTTACAACAATACGATTCAATAAAATTTCATTAAGTACTTTAGCCTACCCTCCACCAAAGGAATAAAAAAGGAACAAAATTATTGGAATGTTTCGAAGTCAATAACAGATAATACTCATAATGCAAAAAAATAATATCGATTGAATGTAAATGTCTAAAAAAAAATAAAAATATTGCACAATAATCTAATTAAGTACATAAAATCTCGGTTAAAATATATTAATGGACGTATGGGAGATCTGACAAATTAAAAATATATATATATAATAATATCTAATAATTAATTTTTGAATTCAATATATTACTTATGGCACTAACAACGTAAAGTGGACGATTAAAATAAAATAAAATATCATTTACACAAAAAAAAAAAAAAAGAAATCATAATAAAACACTTATTTCTCGTGGAATGTCAATAATGTTAAATAACTTTCTTACATCTATATATCGCTTGCTGCCACTCGCGAACGTTTTAATTGAAACGCTAAACATTTCCAACACTTATTTAATCTACACTATTAATATACTGTTCTGTATTATAGATAATTTATTAAAAAAAAAATGTTTATGGAAATGAATTTTAACTTAAATAATTTAAAATTTATTGTTTCTTATTTGAATTATAATAGAGAACAGTACATCTGAATTGTATGTAACGAGAACAATCGCAAACTAAGTTTTTAACTACCGCTTACAAACACGTTAGCAATCCTCCTGTTACATCTAAACGAATATTCTTAAATTAAACAATCACATATAAATCTATATTAAATGGCATTTGATGGAAGCTTCACTTTCAAATTAAGTAATCATATATTTTTTGTTGATAAAAAAATCATCGTTTTTCAATGAGTGCAAGTAATTTTCTATATTACATTTATATTAAATTAGTAATAACTTTTTACTTCACTAATGTTACCATTTAAGAATATTCGTTGGTCATAAGATAAGTAGCAGGCAACACTGAATCCTGAAAACAATACACGTCATTTTATTTGTGATGTTGGTAGAACTCACTTCTTATACAACTCGGATATAAATCATTAAGAAATATCACGGCTTTTTGAACAACAATAAAATCAACTCATTGAAATAAAAAGTTCATTTAAAAATATTTTTTTTCTGTCAACAGTAGACAAATAAGTCACTTGGCCAATCACTTTAACAGAAATCATTTAAATATATATGTAAATAATCAAAGAAAAAACATTACATATAATATTATATACATATTTTTTTCCTGTAAAAAATTAATGAACGTTAAGTAATAGTATCGTAAATGTAATTGTTTTTCTGTAATCATAGACATAGAGAGTGGACTGAGTGTTTTTTTGCCACCCGTAAGCGAAAAATGGCGGACAGGTGCGACAGAGACAAAACGAATGTGCGGCTAGAAGTCTGTATTCAATGAAATACGATTAATTTGAAGACAGACATTTACAACCAGTGTTTTTTATTACACTGCTTTATATAATTTTTTACATTCCATTTATAAATTCAAATCGGAATAAAACACAGTCATTGGGCGCACTTTCGCTTTCTCTTTCTAGAGAGTGGTCGATTTCATGAGAGTATTGCTTTGTCCATTCTCTATGTCTACATATGTATGTCTGTAACAGAGTGGAGGGTGAGTGACGAGTGAGTCGTGAGCGAGTGGCGAGTGAGTTGGGAGTGAGTCGGGAGTGAGTCGGAGCGAGTCGGGGCGAGTCAGCGCGCGTGCAGGTCGCAGTGCGGCCAGGCGCAGCGCCGGCCTCAGTAGCGCTGCTGGTACTCGTGGTGCCAGCGGTTGAAGTCTATGTGGAACACCACCAGCGACCCGTTTTCTAGACCCGCCAGGAGGAACCTGTAATGGCCATGTACATATGAATGAATGAACGAATGGAATTAAACTTTATTCAAGTATACTTATACAAGCACGTATATATAAAATGCCATAACCATAAATAGTACAGACAAGGGGTGTTGTCATTAGGATAGAAAAATGATTGGTTCAAATAAATTTCAATAGATGACGTAAGTTCAATATTTTTTTAAAGTAAAATTAGTTAAAGAAAATAAAAATAGATTCCATAAATGTATATTGCAATTGAAAAGACCTAAACCAAGGAATATAGGTAATGGATCCGTAAACCAAAAGTTTATAATTTTGTATTATAATATATTAATTGTGAATAAGATTAAAGATTTACAGATGGACTCCGCCAAAAAAATGTCAAAGTCAAAAATAGCAGTGTGATTTTGCTGTTTATTTTCAATTTTGCCATTCAGATCATTTACTTTTTAGCATAATAATAGTTTATTTCTTTATCTTTTTTATAACAAAATAAGTTAGTTATATTAATTTATTAGTAATTATTACTTGTCATAGAGATGATTATTCTATTAATATTTGTATACTGTTTTAAAATATTACCGTGTGGCTTCATGTTTAGTTCTATGACACTCTGAGTCTGAGTTAGTAACAGATAGTGATAGCACATTATAAAAATCCATACAGCAGGTGATGCGTTTTTGATTTTAACAGAAACTTTGCCAAATGAAAGGGTTGTCAGAAAAATAGTAAATATGGAAAAAAATTCGAAGTCTTTTAACATTGTCAAACCTAAAGTCATTTCTCGACGGTCATTTAGAAGTATGTCATAGTTTAGTATCCAACTATTATAGTTGGTTGCTTCACATGATCGTCCCGTCTGGACGGTCGTTAGGCGACTGCATGGATTAGTAGGCTGTGGTACAATGTATTATTGTGATGTAAAACGGGGAATTTACCATATTTTTCACTTACGTTTACATTTCAGCGCTGTTACAAACGTCAGTATACCCCTGACCATGGCGCTTGTAACAGCGTCGGAATATCTTCTTTCGTCAGCTCTTCTCAGGTTTGAGGCTTTTTCTATCCGAATTGATAGATTTATGATGTCCAGTAAAAAATTGTTATAATTTAATGCTGAATAAAGTATTTTGAATTTTGAATTCGGATTTCATCGGGGGCTCTCAAAAGTAAGTGATAACCATGGCGAATATCCCGTTTTACATCACGGTAATGTGGTACGTGTCTAAATATCCAAGAACAGTAACCGGCGGTAAATAATGCACATCGACCTTAAGAGCGAGACAATCGACCGAATTCGGTTTCGTAGAGCGTCGTCTCATTCACTCAGAGCATTATGTCAAGTTTCCAGTAGATACCGGACTGTTAGTGTTTCGTTCGACAGAGACGACGCTCTACGAAGCCGAAACTAGCCGATGTCTCCCTCTTCAGCTCGATGTGCATTATTCACCGCCGGTTACTACACTAGGTGCGGTGGCGGTGGCGGTGGTGGTGGCGGTACCTCTGGTCGTGCGAGAGCGCCAGGCCGGTGACGGGCGCGCCGGCCGGCGGGAAGGCGTAGAGCGGCGCCAGCGTGACGGCGCGCCACACCTCCACCACGCCCGCGTCGCCGCCGCACACCAGGTACTCGCCGCAGCGCGACAGCGCCAGGCACTGCGCCCGACACAAAAACAAATAAATATAAAAAGCCTCTCCCAATATGGCGCTTTACGATGTGACGTATAATATATTACGAGTATTAAATGCTTACAAATACTTGACATTACATTTTAAATAAAACTATCTTTTTGAATTTCTTCGTGAATTTACTATGATTTTCAGTTCTCCACGTTTCGAATACTTTACAGCAATCTTAATCTAAAATTCAAATTATTTAAAATGTATACTAATATTATAAATAGATTAAGTTTGTAAGTTTGTGATGATGTAGGGGGTAACCTCTAGATCTACTGAACCGATTTAGATGAAATTTGGTAAGAAGATAGTTGTAGACCTTGGGAAGGACATACGATACTTTTAGTCTCGGAAATCATCCCTTTAGGATGTGAAAATGGGAATGAATGTTTGTATGGTTAATCAACTTAGGGACGAACTCGAACGAAGCGAAGGTGAGTTGCTAGTATTTTTATATAGTCACTAGCAACTCACGCTCGCTTCGCTCGCGTTCGTCTCTAGGTACGTTTTCACGGTTAGCTATGTTTATACATAAATAGTAGCTTACTATTCCTAAGATATTCATTTAAATTATATAACGATTTACCCTCGCTTTGCTCGAGTGCGTACACCGTACGCGGATTTTGTTCACAATTTCATAGGTTTTAATTTTTTTCCCCTGATTCTTTTCCTAAAATAAAAGTAGCCTAAGTTATTCCTTATAACATCAGCTATCTGCCAGTGAAAGTCCCGTCAAAATCGGTACAGCCGTTTCGGAGATTACTCGGAACAAACAGACAGACAGACAGACCGACAGATAGATAGACAGACAAAAATTGTAAAAAATGTTGTTTTGATATATGTACCGTGTATACATCCATATGCATTTGGTAAAAAGCGGTTATTTTAATATTACAAACAGACACTCCAATTTTATTTATCTGTATGTATAGATAAAATGCCAAGAAGAACAAAACGAAGCCATACCTGAAAGTTATCGTTATGCGTCTCGTGGCGCAGCCGGCGGCCGTTGAGCGTGAAGGCGGCGAGGTGGCCGCGCGCGTACGCCACCACCACCACGCCCTCGCGCGACAGCGCCAGCTGGCGCGGGCCCGCCACGCCCTCCGCCGCCGCCAGCGACCGCAGCAGCTCGCCGAACGTCGTGTGGATCAGCACCGGCCCGTCTGCGAGGGCATTTATATATGCATACATAGACACTGAACTGTCTGTGCGTTGCTCCTCGTATTTATATGTAACCACACACATTCACACACACACATAGATAAGCACTGTTCCATCTGTACAATACACGTTGCTTGTTATACTTGTAAGTTACTACACACATACACACAGGCACACGCACCCACACTTGACCATATATACACACGCATATATACGCACGCACATACGCACATGTACACTCACATACCTCTAGATCAATATTGACTAATTTCGAAAATATAGTACAGCGTTACACTTATACAACACCACACTTCTAGACCAACATGTCATATTACATCTGGAGATGCTGGGTTCGAGTCCCGAGTAGTGTCTCAGTAGTAGCAGAAGTTTAGGAATTGATAGTCTTATTCTCACATTCGTTATTAACGTTAACGTATTGAAAATTAACGTTAATAATACATTATATCAGGGAGATATCCATCACAGAAAAATTTTACTGGCCAGCTCTGAGATTTCTAACTATGTAATTTCTAAGTCCACATACAATATAGATAAGAACTAACAACTTTATCGTTATAATTACTTCACTGAGAAACATCACTGATAGATTTATAGTAGAACAAAACGAGCAGCTTTGTACGAGTATATCCTATTTTGAGACACATTACAGAGTATTTCAAAGTAAAAAACGAGCCTATTTGTACTCTCACTGACGGAAGTTACTAAAAGGTACAAAATAATGAATAACCTTTATCAATGAGGGAATCTCCATATATTTACCAGCAGAAGCCACTGAGACGTTTAAACTTCAAAGAAATATAAAACGATACACTTATTGAGGACACATTATATTGCAGTTTAAAGTAAGACACAAACGGAGCAAAACCCGCAACTCTGAGTATACTCACTGACGGAGGAGGAGATGACGAGGCCGAGCTCGGCCGACACGAGCACGCCGTTGAGCGGCGCGTCGTGGCCCGTGAGCGTGACGCGCGGCGCCGGCGCGTCGCCCTCGCCCACGATGCCGCCGTGCCGCGCCGACCTGGGCCGGCAGGTGCGGTTGGAAACGGTTCATTTCGGTAATGTTACTCACATAAATAAATATGTCGGGACATTAACACACAGCACCATCTAGTTCCATGGTAAGCTACGAGGCCTGTGTTATGGATACCAGATAGTTGATACACTACACATATATCACTTTCAATACATACATATTATAAATATAAACACCCATGACTGGAGTACAAACATTCGTACTCATCACACAGATGAATGCCCCCAGCGGGACTCGATCCCGCGACCGCTGGCATAGCAAGTAGGGTCACTACACACTAAGCCAAACGTGTCGTCGCATAATAATTTATTTTTAAGGCTGTAATATCTTAAGTAAGCTTAACAAATCACAGTAATGGAAGCCTTTGTGAGAGACCGATGTCTGTACTAGGTAAAAAAGAACCTGTATTACAGATCGCCAAACACTCACTCTTATGGTTAATTCATCGCTCGTTCATTAACCGATTAATAAAAACGAACGGTTCAGTAAACCGAAATAATAATGATTAACTGTTATTCTTAGAGATAGGTTAGAGTTAGGTTTATATGTCAAAATAAACAAGTTAATTAATTAATAAATAAGAAACGACTGTAGCTTGAAAAGACTATAGCTTGATCTACTCGTATTGAAGAGAGCCCAGTGTCCAGCAGTTACCACTGCTGCCTTAAAAAGGGCTGAGTACAATGGCGTATTACCACCGAATACTTCTGGGCAATCAGTATTGCCCTCTCGTTAAACATAACAAACAAAACCCACCAGTGCCAGAGCAGCACGGTGCAGTCCTCGGAGCCGCTGGCCACGTAGCAGTCGGACGTGATGTTGCACTCGGAGCGCGACACGCACGTCACCACGCCGTAGTGCCCGAAGATTATCTGCACTATCTTGGCTGTGGCCCGACGGACAGACATACTTGTTATACGTTATATAATTACAAGTATACAGTGCAGATGTAAAATTTATTTAGAGTTTACTTAGTTTAAATATAGTATTGTTATAGGAATGTTTATACTATTTTTAAGTTAAAAATTGTAAAAAAAAGATGGAAATATTAACACTCCGTTCCCTATGTTAAACTGAGGAAAGAATATATAATAAGTTTCATTATATATTAGGGTTACACTGTAATTTACTACGACATGGCACTATAGCGCTTTAACTTAGAAAAAATTGGTATTTTTTGACAACCTTTTCATTTCTATATTTCTTCTTTCTTTTATATATTTTATTTCTGAACATCTTCTTTTTCTTAAGCACAATAAAGATATATACAGACCAGTCTCGGTGGAGAAGACGCGGAAGCTGTTGTCCCAGAAGCCAGCGGCGATGAGGAAGCGCGAGTCCACGGTGGTGACGAAGCAGTTGCTGCGCGCGCGCACGCGCTGCGAGAAGTTGTCGCCCAGCTGGCGCCGCGCCAGCGCCGCCGCGCCGCCCGCCGCTGGGGGACCGAGGTTCACTTTAAAGTCTACCTACTCAATATTGTTAGTATTTGGTAGCTAATCCTCACTTCAGGCAAGGCAAGGAAGTGGTAGTCCAGTAGTAATACGCTCGCTTGGGAAACCGAGTGTAGCGGGTTCAAATCCTGAACCTCGCACCTCTTATATTTTCTTGTGCGAATCATTTCCAACATACATAATTACCACTTATCTTACAGTGAAAGAAATTATTGTGAGGAAATCTGCATCTCTGAGAGAACCTAACAAGTTTCTGAAAGATATGCTCAGGTAAGCAGCTAGTCCAGCTACTTACTACTCTAGTTAAAAAGTTAACACCTAAATCCGTTGATTTTGCCCCATAATTTTTAATAATCGGATTTTCAGATTGAAGGAAAGGAAAGAAGTAGAGAGTACACTTGTGTTTGCGCATATACTTGTGCACAATTATATCTCCTGCGCAGATAGCTAATCTTAGTGAGATTAGCTATTGTTATCAAAGAAAAAGTGTTTCAATGTATGCGTAATGACAATGTCCAGTGTGTGTGTCAGTGTGTGTGTGTGTGCGTGCACTCACCCCACACGGGGTCCATGACGAGCGGGTGGTGCGGCGCGTGGTCGGCGTGGCGCGCGGGCGCGGCGTGCGCGCAGCCGCCGCCGACCCAGCGGTGCGCCGCGAACGCGCGCGCCGCGCTCACCTGCACGCGACAGATGTGTTGGGCAATTACACACGGCACCATCTAGTTCCATGGTGAGCTACGAGGCTTGTGTTATGGATACCAGATGGTTGATACACTACACATACCTATATAACTTTAAATACATACATATTATAAATATAGACTTTGATAAACACTTTCGAATTGTCACGTTTTACATTTTTAAAATTTAAATTAAATGTCAATAAGTTCGTGAGGAATCTACCGTACTCGCTTTTACCCGCGACTTTACCGCGTACTACATTAATGTATCTTTATAATTTATAGCCTGTGTTACTCTGATGTACGGTAATGATAATAATAATTTATTCATACATATATTTTTAAGTTTCATTATAATATATACAAGATTCGCAATCTAACATAATGAATAAATCCTTAAATCATAAATTGAGCCAATTAAAATTTCGTAAACGATGAACAGTTAAATTATATCGGATAATTATTTTGGAATCTATCTGAATTGTATTAAAATCCTGTTTCAGGTTAATGTATAAACTATACTAATGTTTAGTTTCATCAAAATCCATTCAGTACTTTTTGGGTAAAAGAGTAACAAAAATATGTATCTTTAAAAATTTTGAGTTTATAATAGACTAAACGATGTAAAAACATACGCGTATGTTACGACTTTACTCGTTTCAAAAGTTGTTATTGAAAATGTGAGGTAAAACTTTCTATCTCGATTCTACGTGACATTAGCGAATTATTCGCACGTTTTGAAACCATTAACAAAAAATCGAATTGAACTTTCTAGATTATTAGATTTAGAATAATAAATAATATTATAATAAATAAATTATTGACTGACATAATTTTATATATACAAAAGTGATAATAATTTCCTTAGCTCCTGCACTCGTTAAAAACTGTATTGCAGGAGCCAACACCGTTTTTAACGAGCGCAGAATATCCGTTATTACGTCATTAAATCAACACCTAAATGTTAAGAGTCCTTAACATCGTTCAAAAAAGTAATAGATACATAATCAAATGCAGAAGTTCTCTTAAAACTGTCACCAAATGTGTTTAGGTAACTATTCTAGTTGAAATAAATATACAACAATGTAAATTGAACCTTAAATGCGATCTTTAAAGTTGTTTTCACAAAAAAAAAAAAACAAAAACGCGCTTAAATGTTCAAATGAGCGCTTATTCAGTGGGGACATTTTTAAATAAATAAAATATATATGTTGGGACATTAAAACACAGCACCATCTACTTCCATGGTAAGCTTTGAGACTCGTGTTATGGATATCAGATAGTTGATACACTACATATATATAACTTTAAATACATACATAGTATAAATATAAACGTTAAACACCCATGACTGGAGTACAAACATTCGTGCTCATCACATAAATGAATGCCCCCAGCGGGACTCGAACCCGCGACCGCCGGCACAGCAAGTAGGGTCACTACAAACTGAGCCAAAGGTGTCGTATTTTTTGTCGCTGATTGTGTATCTAAGTAAGCACTGGTGCCTCACCGTGACGGCGGCCGGCATGGCCAGCTGCGGGTAGGTGTTGGCGGAGACGTGCACCACGGCGGCGTTGGACGGCAGCTTGAGGCGCAGGCACACGTCGTCGGGCGCCGCCGCGAACATGAGCGGCGCCAGGTGCATGGTGGAGGCGCGCGGCGGGTGCGGCTCGCTCAGCAGCTGCGCCGGCGTCTGCCCGAAGCTGCGGATCTGGTCTTCTATTGCCGTTTTGGTTATCGGATCGGTTATCTGGTCTAGACGCACGCCACCCTCGTACGTTAGGTAATAGAACACGTTCGTTGCTCTTACGGCTTCCGGGCCTGGAAGAAGGGTAGTGAAAGTTTGGATTTGATTAGTGTTGGGATACAGTTTTCTTTTCTTATTAAAATATTATCGACCATATTTGTATGCATAAAGAAATTTTATTACAGTAAGTTACGTTAATTTTTTAGGAAGTGAAAAAATGAAAAATAGAGTAAGAAAAGTCTCTAAAAATATGCTTGCATTTCAATTTTGAAATTGTTTTTAGCATTTGTTTTAAATGTCATATACAATAATAATATCAATCGATAAATCAGCCTATCGTCATCGTCGTTCACTGCTGATGATCCCTCAAAGATCGCCAACAATTATAATACAAAATTAATTAATGAAAAAAAAAACTTAGATGATTGCCAATTAGGGAATTCCGTTTACCTCGCTGTTTGTAACCGAAGATCAAATCAATCCACTGATGCAGCTGACAGCTTACAAACTCTGACTCCAAGGCCATCCGGTTGATCCTAACAAACTCCTCGGCGGAGGACGCCCAGGGCGGCAGGATCACGTCACCGGAAGGAGACTCCGGGATACCCAATTTGTATCCTGAACTGTTCACTAGCATTTCCGGTAGGAAGAATAATTCTGGGATGAGTTCCTGAAAACAATATTAGCGCGTGCAAAATGTTAAAACTTTTTGACTTAAATATACCTAGAACAAAAATATGTATGCATAATATATTTTTTTAGATTCTACTCTAAAGATTTCTATAGTTGATATTCATTTATCTGAAGCTTTTTAAAACTATATTTTGACGAAATTGCTATTCATATCTACCTATATTTGGATCAATATAAATAATTGCCTCAAGCGAACATGACCCCTCACATAGTTTACTAATTTGTGATGCAACAATGTAACTTACTTTTACATCAGATGTGTCTCTCTGGCAATTTTTCCAAGACAGTGCGATCGACGAGAACAGACGGTTGGGATGATCAAATTTACCGCCGTGCAGGGCTAAAAACATCGTAGTCATTGGTTCCTGAAACATTTAAAATACGATATGTTTTTATATTTAAGAAAAATCTATAGACATTTAATAAAAAAATCGGATATAGTGGAATATTTAATCCCTCAATTTATACAATAATACTGCATGCCGTGATTACCTATAAAAAGAAATACAATTATACTTATAATTTATTATGTCAATTATTATCATTAAAATTATTGTAATTTCTGTTGGTAATCCAAATAAATAAACAAATATATTAATTGATAAAATAAAATATGTATTATTTTTATATTATCCATCATTTTTATTATTAGCATTACATGAAGTTCTAAAAAAAATATCTATTAGTCCTTTTCCAAGCACACAATGTGGAAACTTTTTAACATTTGTAAGAAATGGCGTCGAATGAAAATAGTAAATTAACTCTGACGCAGCACTTCCTTTATGTCCAAAAACGGCTTCACTGTGACGGAGCTGTCACATCGAATTTCGAGAGCGTACAGTATCTCACACCGAAACGTTTCGCTTCCGATATGATTTTACGAAAAACTAGCTATTGCCCGTAGTTATGCTCGGGTTTGTAGGCTTATTAATTCAATACTATCACATCTTAATAGATTATCATTGAAGTAAAACTTTTTTACGCACGCTTGACTTGAGTTGCCATGGTAACCATTATTATTGTCTGACAAATGATATATAATATTATAATCTTTGTTTAAATGATATTCTATAAATATATAATTGTAATATGCCTAATATGCGTTATTTTTAGTATCTCACCTATCCTAACCGAGGACCGAAGTTTTACTTCTTGCGCGTGTACACATTCATACACGCACTCTTTAATTTTTTAATTAACGTCGGCCTCGCTAACATACAAACGTAGAATTTTAAATTAATCGTCTCAATAGTTGGTCTTTTAACACGAGTATGACATGAAAACTGCCGGGTATTCTATGAGACTTTATATTGTATTATTGTACCTTCATTAAAAAGAAAATGCCGTGTAAAATATACATAAAGAGAAAAAAGCCATCCAACCTAAATGAGTGCCTCCTTCTTTATTGAAGTCAGTCAAAAACCAACGCTAAATATCTTTTAACAATTAACTTAAAACTTTTAACACGCTTAAAACGGTTGAAACGATTCTAATAATCAAAGCGCGAACATGCGGAGTCGTACGCAATAATTATTAAAGAACTTACAAATCAAAACCATATTCCTAACAAATATGATATCTCGCAAATCCTGATTCACTTATTTTTCTCATTTATTTTATACAATACTTATATATAAGTGAATTGAAATCTATACAGATAAATAAAATTGAAGTGTCTATTTGTAATATCAAAATAACAGCTTTAAGGAGTCTGCCCACTACCCCGTCTCATACCATGACCGTGCTAGGAGCGTGTCAGGCAAAAAAATATTCTTTGTATTGAAATGTATGAGACTCTGCCCACTAGACCGTTCCGTCACCGGTCGGCACCGTCGCGTGCCGTGCACGGAGCGTCAACAATTGTCGGCGAGAATATTTTGCCGGTGCCGGTACGCTCCGTGCCTGACACGCGACGTTGTTGAACCGGTGAGCATACGGGTTATAAACGCATATGATGACCGTTATAACCGCGTATGATGACCGTTCTAAGCCCGTTACGTATTGCCGCTTGTCTTGTAAAGATGGGCGATAATCGTTATTAAAGATGGGTTAGTAACGATATTTCTCAGGATTAGGTAATATTAATATATTCGTCTGGCAATATTATAATATTGTAACTAATACTTCAATATTAGTGATATTTATCGAGAAACAACAGGTAATACTAAAACGGGAACTATACGGATATGACACGCGGATGATACGCGGTTGATACGCGGATGATACGCGGATGCTACGGTCACTATAACCGTTATGTACGGGCATGATACGCTGTTGATACGGTCTAGTGGGCATAGTAGTCCGTGCCGTGCTCGTTTCCGTGCCTGATACGTTCATAGCACGGTCATGGTATGAGACGGTGTAGTGGGCAGAGACCCTTATACTAAATGCATATGGCAAATTATATACGCTGCATTTATATGACATTTATATTTTTCTTATGGAGAACACAATTTTAAAAATTTTTGTCTGTCTGTTTGTTCCGGCTAGTCTCCGAAACGGCTGGACCAATTTTAACGGAACTTTTACTGGCACATAGCTGATATTATAAGGAAATAACTAAGCTACTTTTATTTAAGAAAAATAATTAGGATTTCGCTCAAAAAAATTAAAACGTACCTACGGGCGAACCTGAGCGAAGCAAGGGTGAGTCGCTAGTTAGGTATAAATGTAACATTAATTTAAACTTAAAAAACGAAAATATTTAAACATTATTGCTACATTGCTGTAAAATCCAAAAACGGCAACACTTTTAAGTTTTACTGCGCCGTCACAATGAATTTTCTTACCGTGTGCATCTGTTGGCTCGCATCGTCCCCTACACCGCGATTGTTTTGACGCGTGCCGTGCTCTCTAGCTAATGTGTCTCGTAATTCACCACGACTGGACTACGTTTATACAGTCTTGTAAAGTATGCTTTGATAGTTTAAAAGTAGCGCAATGTTGTATGAAGACGGAATTTACATTGCGACAAAATGAAAAATGAGGTGTTAGAATCGAATTGTAAGCTTTGGACTCTCGCGATAAATCGTATATTGTAGAGTATTTAAATGGTAAACAGTGGGCGAGCTTAATTACTTTCTTGGTAATTAAAAATTAGCTCTAAACAAACAGACTAAAGCGAGTTCATATCCCGGGTCTCACAAATCTGATATTTTCATGTGCAAATCATTTCCAACATGATTACCATATCTTATGGTGAAGGAAAACATCGTGAGAAAACCTGCATGTCTGAGAGAACCTAGTAGGTTTTCGTAAGACATGTGTAGTCCGCTAACCCACACTTGGCCAGCGTGATGGACTATGGCCTGATCCCCGTCGTATCGAGGGAAGGCCCGTGCCCAGCAGTGGGACGTTAAAAAGGGCTGAATATATAACTAAAAATGATTTCTAGTTTGAATGACGGTATGATTTTTTTTCACTATAACTTCGAGTATTTTACAATTTGATATTTTATATTTAATTTGAGTTTTATAATGAATGAGTGCATATAAAATGACGTAGAAAAACACAAAAAGATATTATGATTATCACAATAGAAAATATATACAGTCACAGACAGACGATCCCTTATATGGACAAAATAATGCTTAAATTCTTTATTATAATACTGCGCTCGCATGTATCTAATTAATTTTGTCTTTTAAGCGTAAGCACTGAAATGATTTAAAGTTACAGCTCTAACTCTATATATGGTCAATGGATCTATTTCGCTTAAGCTTCATATCAATACGGTACTGTATTACGAGTGAATAACTAGGCAGTCTATATTAAGACTATACTGCAGGTATTTAAAAAAAAATTCTGTAAGTTTGGACAAACGCAAACTAGTAAATTATGTGGTAAAAAGCTACTTCTAGTAGCATAAGTGTCAAATTATACTTAAGCTAATATTTACATGCATTTTCATCATACTAATCCTTAGTTCCTTTGTTCGCGACGTACTCGTATATCATGCTAATTGTTTCATATTTAAGGATAATTTAGAAAAAGCTATAAATCCAAGCTTTTTGTAGCGACTGTCTCGTCGCAGCGTGGTGTGAGATGGACGAATGTTGCGTGTATTGCACATAAATCATGCCCGCACACTTCATTACGCTTTTAATTTTACGATGCACGCGAATGTAAGGGGCGAGTGTAAGCGGATACTGCTATACTAGCAGTCTGCTCCGGTTTTGTTCGCTTTATACACATATACATATGTAAACCCCGTATCATCTCTATATATAAGTTTGTCATTTTCGTGAAAAAATTGAAAAAAGTATTAAATTTCATTACATTATTAAAGCCATTGCTTGAGAAATAGAATTAGTCACTCTCCGATTAGTTTTTCAATGAAAAATAGATTAAAACTTAGACAAACTTAGACAAATATTTTTTTTTTTGTATTTTATAACAAATTAAGTTAATTTCACTGTGCAGTTTCCCCTGCCTGGAAATTTCTAGAGAGAATTGTTATCATTCTGTTCTCTATTGGAGCTCTAAAAATTATTTGTTTTTAATTTAGACTATTATTATATTTCTAAAATAGTTTAGTAATACTAACAGAAGAGATTACTTACTCGCATAGAGTATTCATCCTCCATATTTTCGACACCTTACCATATTTTATGTTATAATATTTTCATTCACATTATTAATTCAATTATAGGAAAAGCAAATGGTCTTATAGATATGATAAATCTGTAGATCCTGACAATGTCTAGATTAAAGTTTAAAGTAAACAGATTTGTGGTTTATAATCTCGGCGTAGCATTAAGGTTCTTATGTGATAGCAGTTACTTGCCTTGCTTGCGTAAATGGGCATGCATTTATTGTTTAAATATAGAAATATTTTTGCTAAACTATTAGAATTTAATACTTTCTTGGGTTCACGCGAATATTTGCCATTTTAAATAAAACTATCTTTTCTAGGAAGTCTCTCTCGTGACCATGATTGCTGTAAAGCATTCGAAACGTCGGGAATCAAAAATCAAAATTAATCCGCGAAAATATCCGAAAACATAGTTTGTTTGTTTATGCAGAATTTAATATTATAATATGTTTATCGCAGATGTAAACAGGGTTTAATTATCAGTAAATTCAATTTAATTTCAATTTAAGCAAAATTTGTTTGTTTGAATATATGTATGTAAGTTCTCTTAGCAAGCCACGCCGCGGCCAAGATGTAGTTTAAAATATTCAATGAACATAATTATCGGTTACAAATCAGTGGTTTTCGTGGAAGATATGGAGAAACCTTACCAACAATTTTTTACAAGGGGTTTCTCCAACTTAATTAGTTAGTCACTTATATCGGTAATGAGATATTTGCGGTTTCTTATAGTTTAAATTTCACTTTATCGCTAAATTTGATACATATAATTACTTAATGATTTATGGGCAAATCTAATTTCCATTGTATCTATCTAATATATTTACAATTTAAACGAGCAATTCTTGTACATTTATTTATTAATACAAGCGATCTCGGAAACGGCTCTAACGATCTCGCTGATATTTGGCATGTGGGGGTTTTTGGGGGCGAAAAATCGATCTAAATTGGTCTTATGTCTGGGAAAACGCGTGTTTTCTAATTTTCATGCGGTTTTTTTTGTATTATTCTACGCAGAATATGGTCGACAATTTCTTACACTATGGCATAAGCGTCGTAGTCAAGCAACCAAGGTGCAGTAAGAAACACATGGTGTCCGAGTTCGAATCTTGATCGGATACAAAGTTTTTACTTTTGTTTTTTTTTGTATTTATTCAAGTTTTTAGTTTTTTTTTTTAATCTAAAAATACGACATAACAAAATAGAACTCCGAGGGAAGCTCGGTCGCCCAGGTACTGTTGATTAATTCGAGATGATACTTTTAACACTTGCTGTGTGATTCTATTGAACGCATTTGTCGTAGCAAACTATCTATTACAATACGTAGAGAGTATTAGTGAGTTTAGTAAAAGGTTTTATAACTAAGTATAATGGTAGATATTATGCCATTTTTGATATTTGTATTTTTAAGTAGCAATTCACGAGATCGCTGAAAAATGCTTATTTTTAACCAAATTTAAAAAAGAGGAAGGTACACGTTTCAAATATACATTTTTCTGTGTGTATGTCCTTGCCACGAATATTGTACACCCAATTTTAATGATTTTTTAGTTAATAAATTAAACTGTATATGAAAAAAATCGACTCATACTGGGGGAATAATTACTTTTATTTATTTAGAGGATGGTTTATTTTTTTTAAATTAAAAAGTAAATTTATTAACTTATATAAAACGCTAACAATGCGTCTATACAACCCTCAGTCACCTTAACGGCGCATCGGAGTGCTTTATTAAGACAATCCAGTTCTAAATCCGGCTAAATTGCTCTGAAATCATTAGCCGGCCAAAAGGAAATGTAAGTGCTAAATAATTAACACTTTATATTAAGCTAATATTTATTTCAGTCACAATAATTATGTATGATATCAGCATTGTTTGTGGATGATAGCGAAGTGAACAGATTCATACATACATATATCTACTAATAACTAATACTAGTTATACTAGTTAGTACATATGTAAGTTAGTCTGGCTTACAAATTTAATTTTATTTTTGATTTTTCTGAATTAGTAATATATTATAATAATTTACATTATTTCTACAAAAATTGTAAAGTGTATACTCGTACTATTAAAATGAAACTCATATATTATGTATAATATTTTAACTTATTATTATTACTTCAGCACTTTTAACGTCCCACTGCTGGTCAAGACTTTCCATTCAATGCGGGATCACTTCATAGTCCACCACACTGAACAAATGTCTTGCGAATCTAATTAGATTCTCTCAGACATGCATGTTTCCTCACGATGTTTTCCTTCATCGTACGACAAGTGAAGTGGTGTGTTACTATTGGGTTATTACTACCAATATTTGTATATTAAAAAATTAAAAAAATACCTCATTCAAACAATAAAGCTTATCATGTGCCCAAATATCCTTTGAATGTAAATTATTTTTCAGTGGCAAGGTAGAAGGTACCATTTTTGTTTATAACCGTCTTTGTGAAAAGAACATGAAAATTACTTACAATTCGAACAAGCCAGTTGAGGACGAACGCTGCCGTAGAATAGTGGGTTCCGTAGTGGAAAGGCGGCGTGGACTCGTGTTCCCATGTGTTGTAGCGCTCCTCGAAGTAAGCCCGACGACTAGGATTGAGAGCACCTATTGGCTGTTGAAAAATAATAAAAGAATTAATTACAGTAGTAAAAATTATCCTAGTAGTGTTGAATCTATACTTACTTTGTCATCTCAGTGCTTAGTTGTCTAAACGACAAATTTTTGGAAAGAGTTTTTAATACAGAACGATTGACTTTTAAATATTATACTCTATTGGTTTAAAATACACATTTAACTTTAATGAAGCTGAAAATTTGTATTTTATGTATATACTATATACGTATATTGTATTCAGCTCTTTGTAACGTCCCACAGCTGGGCACGAGCCTCCTTTCAATACGAGGGGGATCAGGTCATAGTGCACCACGTTGCCCAAGTGCGGGTTGGCGGACTACACATGTTTTTCGAAAACTTGTCATTTTCTTTCAGACATGCAGGTTTCCTCAAAATGTTTTCCTTCACCGTAAGACGTAGGTAGGTATATGTATATAAATTATGGGTGTAAATATTTACTTTTAAAATAAAGGAAAGAAACTCTCTACTGTAAAGTACAACAAGTATTGGACTTGTAGTTTTATTAAAGAACTAGCGACTCACCCTCGCTTCGCTCGGGTTCGGCCCTAGGTACGTTTTAATGGTTAGTATGAAATACAAATCTTTGAATATCTCGGCTTTTCTGTACTATAATATGCATGTATTATACATATTAACCTTCCTCTTGAATCACTCTATCTATTGAAAAAACCGCATCAAAATCCGTTGCGTAGTTTTAAAGATCTAAGCATACATAGGGAAAGACAGACAGCCGGAAGCGACTTTGTTTTATACTATGTATTGATTATTCTATCGATTACTGTATTTAGTATCTTTGCTATTACGCAAATTACTTTATTACTTTAGTAAAAAATGTACTTTCTCTTTTGCTACTATTTATATAGCATTAGGCTTTATTTTTATGAAAGAACTTTGGCATCTCATTCATTTATACACTTTCTCTATTTTAGAAGCGTAAAATAAAGTTAAGTTTTTGAAACATATGTATTTCTAAAATAAAAATATAGGTATTATATGATCTTAGTAAATATCCTACACTACTTATAAAGTTAAAATTAGTTAATTTATTTGTGTGTAGGGTTCATATAAACTCTTGAAGTATTGAATTTATTCTAAAAATAATGTCACTACTAGAAAGTTAAATTTTAACTGAGAAACAATGGCTATTATGTATCGTATCGTAGAAGGAATACAGTTTATATAATATAGAGTAGGATACCTTTGATAGATCCCTATAGTTCGAAGGCTGACTGAGATCAAGCTCTTCGCTCTCGTAGTTGGTGAGCACCCAAGGGAACACCGGGTACTGGTTGAGATCATTGTACGTGCGACCTGGTGACAAATATGTGAAGATAATTAATTGTACATGTACATATGTGAAGTTCAAAGACAGAAACACTTATTGTGCGAAAAAATCGTCTACAATATGTTGTGAATAACACAAAATGGCCATCATACCGAATAGAAATTCGTATCGTAGTCCTGATGATTTTAAAACTGAACGAGTTCTTCTGTTCAGCATTAATGCAGTCTGAACAAGTCTTTTTGTTGCATAGCTAACATTCAGAATGCGTTATGTACGATATTTATATTAAAATCTCATTTTATGGTATGCCCAAAAAATATTACTTAATTAAAAATTCAAATATCTTTTAAAATCAATTTTTCAACTTTCACAACATTAACTATTTAACGTAAGGAGTTTGCGCCTTTATTTTTAACTAGCGGCTCATCCTCGCTTCTCCTCGCTCAGGTTCGGCTTTAGAAAAACAAAAACTAATCTATCCCACGGGAACCGTAAATTTTTCCGGGATAAAAAGTAGCCTATGTGTTAGTCCGATATATGAGCTACATTATTGTAAAGATTTATTAAAATTCATTCAGTACTTTTTGCGTGAAAGAGTAACAAACATCCAGACATCCATACATCCTCACGAACTTTCGCATTTATAATATTAGTAGGATATAAGTGCCTATGATAGTGTTCTGATATTTATTATGCGTATATCACATTGTGACGTGCAATAGAGATATTATGTAGTGTATGAATAGCTTAACCGACTGGTTAACAAAACAACGTTAATTCCCTATACAATTGCAACGCTGCATCGAAGCTGAGGCGTGTGCGTTCACGTGACAGATGACACGTCCCTGATAAATAAACTAAATATACACTGAGATGGTACAAGTATTTTGTAAATTATATAGAAGATATTTAAGATATATATTTATATTAAAAATAGTCATTTGCAAAAGTTTATTGAATGTAAGGATTTTGTTTAGAAATAATGTACATAGATGTTTATTTTGATATGTAAAACTTGGCTAACCGATACATCATCACCCTGGCCAATAAGCTAGGAAAAATATTTTACGGATGCCAGATTTAAAAAAAAAGCAGCCAGACGAAGTCGGAGCCGACTGCAACTAGCAAGTTGATACATAGGTACATAAAATGAAATCCTACTATAGCTTGTTTTATAAAGGTCAGGAGAAATTTGTTCTTAAAACGATAACCTTTGCATGGAAATATTGATATGATTTGTATTAGACTAAGTAGGCGTAGTATTGCATTGAAGTGCTATCGTGAAAGTCATTGCGGTTATAATAAATAAGTGTTGGGTTATTTAAGTTAAAACGATATTACGACATTTGTAAATAAACAATAAATTGGCTACAATGGTCTATCAGTTTGAGCTTTGCAAAAGCTACATTTTAATAAACGAATAATATGAGGTTTTGTAATAGTTTAAAGGTACTGTTTTTATTTTTAATACAATTCTTATAAAAACTTTCTTGCTCTTGCTTTTCTATTTGCAAATATGATATCTAGACTATCTAATCTAGCTTAGATTGGATTAATGATAATAGATAAACATTCAGATATTCATCAATTTTAAATTCCAAAAAAGTAAATAAAAAATTAACACTAATTTCATAGCAACCTTCTGCACTTTGACCGGCACGAGATATTTACTGTTAGTTAAATAATAGCCACTTATCATCCAATGTCCCACTGTCCATTGTACTTTTCACGTGACCGCGTCTACTTTTCCCACTGAGACCGACGAAGCATTCATCCATCGAGTGCCTACTTTCGCAGTCGTATCAACCACGCCTTTAACAGCTTATTTATACAAAAAAAAAATCAACAGTTAAAAAAGAGTGCAAGTGAGAGTATCCGAACGAAAGTGAAATTCGCACACAGACTAATAATAGTTTTGTAATAGGGATGACGTTTGTTTTACGCGGGAAAATAAACATTTCACTATCTGTGCCTAGTGTCAAAAATAACTAAATTGTGACATGCGAAGATTTCGAGTAATGGAAATGTTGAAAAGGTAAGATGTGCAAAAAAAACTAAAAACGTGCTTTTTTGTGATATAATTATTTAAAAAGAGATGGGCTTATTTGTATGTATATAGTGGATATGTAAAATTCAGTGTAGAGATGAGAGACAGTTTGTTTTGTGATGTTATTTATATTCATAGTTTAAAATAGATTATTCTTCACGCAATAGTTCCTAGCTTTAGTGTCAGTAACCTTCATTAGTTAGAACATTGATAGCAGCTGCTAATTATAGCCGTATCTTCGGACAAAATAACTGTTAAATATAATTAATAATGAGATAACGAGGAATAAGTATATAGAAACTTTCACTTTATAAAAAAGAGAAATAATACAAATCATTGTTGCTAATATAGTTCAAAAATATTAACTATAACTTATGCTAAAAAATTTGGAAAGTGTAAATTTTAAAACATTTGATGGAAGGTGTTTTAAACGGAACGTTTGAACGCAATTAATTTGAACGAACGAACGAATTTGAACGAACGAAACGAACGAATTTGAACGCAATTAATTTTATGTTAAATAGTTTTCTTCTATAATGTCTTCATCCCTCCATTCCCTTAATGTCTTTTCCATCTTACAATCAATCAAAGCAAAGTAATCTGCGCTCAAATGCCACGCTTAGAAGCCATTAAACAATTGATTTGAATCTATTTTTATTATATGTTTGGATTATATTATTTTGGAGTTAAGTTTTAGAAGACATATGAATTTTTTTTGCTCTTTATTATTAAAATTAATTTTTAATATCAATATTTCTAAAACTAAGTACTTTTTTAATAATTTTTCTATTAACTTGAACTATTTGCATCTCGAAAGATATTTCACGGTCGGCGTTTGATTTATATCAATAAATATATTATAACCAAAAAATGTTGCGGTTTCACATGAATGGCCTCGAAAGCCATATCTCCGAGGTCTTGGCGGGAAGTAAATAGACCACAACGAATCGTTAGGAAACTTGTGAAGAAATGGCATGATGCTTATGAAACTGTAAATTACTGATCGAGAGCAAATTATAGCTACAAACTTATTGTGTAAAATCCATCATTTGTAGTTAAACCCTTGCGGAACGCGTACACGCCGGCATCAGTTAACAATTGATTTCTTAGAAATTATCCATAATTTCTTAGAAATTATCCAGGAGGGGTTAAAGAGTATAATAGTCGAAGACGCACACGAACTTGTTCAGAACGTGTTTTTAAATATTTTTTCTACCACATTTATATATCACGATACGTCGTAAATGTAGCATACTTTATACCATAAACTGTATCTACGGGAAAAGTCACCTTGTTTGTTCCTTTGTTGAGCGAGAGGAAGACAAAAAAACAAATACTTTCGCTTTAATACTAATACACAAAGAAACACACGATATAATTCTTTTGTTATAGTTGTATTATGAAATCAATAGTATTCATCCCTTTCTTGCAATTCCTTTAGAGAGTTACATAAACACCGTTTACGTACGAGCGTCGTGTTGTCGGTACAATTAGCACATTACGTGTGCGGACGACAAAATGCCGAGTTCCTCATTAATATCGCAAATTATCCTGACAATTGTCAATACATTTTGGATGATTGAAGATTCCTAGTCTCCACTACTTTTAAATGATCAATGAGTTCAAAAGTTACATAATGTCTCATATGTAGTTATGCCACTTGTTATTAGGTGATCAAACTTCTGATGAATTTTGTTTGTAGCAATGTTACTTGTATAATATGGAGATGGATACATAACGGTCTTGCAACCTCTATGAAACTAACGAAACATTGAAAATTTGAAAGTCTTTTATTTTCTTAGCTCCTTAATTTTTCCATATGCCTTGGTAAACTGACAGTTGTTGAGATTTTAGGTTAAAGTCCAGATTGTGGCTAAGTATAGCTACTGAAGGTACTTGCAATAAATTCAATATATAAATAAGCTAACAAAACATTAATTAAAAATGACCTTAAATAGTAATCATCTAAAGGACAGTAATGAAAAAAATGCAGTCATATTAATTATATTCTCTATCTATTAAAATTGCGTTCCGGAGGTGCATTGTTATCTTTGTAACAGATAGCGTCATATTTCAAAGGAAGGATAAATTTTTAACCAAGGATTCTGAGCACACGCAAATTGTCAATTACTGTCAATTTCATCAAACGAAATGCGGGAAAAGTTATTAAAATAAGATCGTACACTGGTCGATACAGGCGCGACCCTCAACGTGTAAATATTTATTAAAATTATGAGGGAACTGTCTTAAGTATAAAATGTAATGAATTTTATGGTTGTTTCTACGAATTTTAAAATCTAAGTTACTCATATAATATGTCAAGGAGAAATCGGAATTACTTATGATTTAAGAACGATCCCTGAAAGGCGTAAAGAGTTATGATAAACATGTAAAAAGTAACTGGTCTTATTTAACATTTCAATTTAAATAAAATACATAACTAATGAAATATGAAGAAATATATTTTCGGGTTCAAGGATGGCTGATAATAATTATAGCAACCCTACTTATTTGGGGCGGAGGTTTTATTTTTAAATGAGATTTAGAGACATTATGGCTACAAGAGGTGAACACATATTATGTACATATATGTTCTTAATTCTTGTCCTAATTGCTTTGAATGATTTTGATGGTTTTTTGTGTACTTAATGGGGTACACAAAAAAAAATCACCTGGATAGTTCTTAGCTATAGGTGGACTCGCCCGTAGTGGGTGCTGCTGTAGGGATCCAGTATTAATTTAATTTCATGACAAAACGGAGATGTGGTAGGGTCACGTCTCTCTACCGGGTTCACTGGTATCTAACATTATAAATGCGAAATTATGTTTGTTGATTTGACTTTTTCTCACCTACTAATAAAGCTGCAGTGTTATAGGGATCTTTTCCATAGTGGTTTCATCATAAATAGTAGTTTACTATGAATTACAACTTTAAGTGACGAGCCTTTTGCATATAAAATACAAGTACCATTTTAAATGGCTTTCTTGAGTGTAATAATAGATTGATAACGCAAGCGACACCGGTTTATTGGAAGATTAGCTTATCAATTGCATTTGACTTAATTCAATTGATAACTGGCTCACTCTGCTGGTTATATGCAAATGTTGCAGTCCGTATCTCTATGTGTCAAAACGGAAGGTTACGTTCTCTCGTCTTATATAGCAAGTTCGATTCCGAGTATTTAACGTCAGTTCGGGTTTGTTTTAGAAAAGTTACTCTATGAGTGATATAGAGTTTTTGTACTTGATCTTAATAGGACAAATATTAGGTTCTACAGCATGACGTAAAAAGGTTATTGGCGATATAAGCTGGTTAACAGGTACAGGCTATTTGCATATTCAATAAATAGATATTATGCGTATAAAACAGTCATAACAATCTCTTATACAACGATGCATATGTTACAGTTAAAACTATTATTTAGTCAAAACTACTTTTGACTAAAGAGGTTGGTCAAAAGTAATTTTCACTGCAGGCTTTGGTCAATAGCAGTTTTGACTGGCATATCGGTCAACACTCTTAAAAAGTTAAGGAGGTAAATAGGTTGAAGGTTACTCGGAAGAACCCTTTCTTTCTTTCTAAGTTAGGTTAGAACAGTGACCACAGCGTACGAGCCGAGCGTGCCGCGGTGACGGCCGGCGAGTGCCATCATTTTAAGAGTTTTGACCGATATGCCAGTAAAAACTGCTATTGACAAAGGCCTGCAGTCAAAACTACTTTTAACTATTTTTGTTAGTCAAAAGTAGTTTTGACCACGAAAGAGTTCTGACTGTAACATATACGTGATAAAAAACTGAGCTGTCGTTAAGTATAGCTGTTTCTTCATTTCGTAAATGTCATCACAATATGTAACTTGAATAAGAGGTATCTTCAAAATATTCTACACAAAAAAGTAAATCTATTGTTTGGGATTTTTTCGCGGATTTATTCTAATTTTTGGTTTCCGACAATTCGAATGCTTTACAGTAATCATGATCACGGGAGAGACTAAGGTTTTAGACGTCTCAAAGGTTATCTCATTATATGGTGGTTACAGACAGTACTTAAAATCAAAATTATTAAATGCTTTCTATAATACAACGAACGAAACGTCGGGAACCAAAAATCAAAATAAATCCGCGAAAAAATCCAAAAAGATACCTAGTTTTATTTCAAATTTCAAATATTCGCGTAAATCTAAGAAAGTATTACATTCTACACAAACTTTATTTGTACCGAAGGAGGCTAAAGTTCCATATTTTTGCAATACAAATGTACGAGAATTGCGTTCTTGCAAAATGTTAAGCCTACCTTACAATAAAGACAAAGAGGACGCATAATTTTATTAATGGTGCTAATTTTAAAGAAAAAAAAAAACTATCAGAATTACACAATAGATTTTATGTAATTCTAATAAGTTTCTAGCCTTTTTATAATATATGGTTTAATTGTTTTATATTAAAATATTATTAACAGATGTACCTTAAGGTTATTCTATAAGAATTTGTTTTTATTATACAGATAAAAACTTGAGGATTTTTCATTTAAATAATTATAGAGAAATAATTGAATTAAAACGATTCTTATTAATGTTTATAATAATCTTTTTTTATATATTGGTAGGTAGTCTTCCGTGGTTACAACCTTTGAATTTTAGGTCCAATAGATTTTTTTTTTCTACCTATAATTTGCACATAACACCATAGATGATGTACCTATGGTGTTATGTCACTTTGTTGTTTTAAGTACATATGTATAAATGTATGTACATCGTATGTATAAGACATATTTTATATACAGATAACGCCTTAGAAAAAAAAAGCCTTCACGAGGACTGCCGACCAAAGTGAAAACTTAAAACTATAAACAAACAGTTGTTATTTTTGAATATTCAATTTAATTGTTTGATCTTAAATTAAAATTTGTAAATTAAAACTGTTTACATTTATCTGGTGTTAGCGTTAACACGTCACGTGACCATGTCGATGACGACTTACATGAATTTACTCCCCATCCAAACCTGCGTATAGAAGTTTTCACTCCAAAAAATACTATCAGTATAATAAAAGTTTACAATGTGCGATGACTCTAACAGAAAATAATAGGCTTATGCAACAAACGATATTATTATATCACCTGTCAATCATTTCATGGCATCTTAGTATAATATTATTACACTTGGTGTTGCATAAGGTTTACTTAAATTATTTACATTTACTGTAATTTTCCACTTATTTTAAATTTATTGTTATGTATCCAGTATCCTATCTATATCTTGAGATAAAGCTTGCGTCTTAAAATTTCATCCACTAATATATGTATGTTAGTTACTCTACCTACCCTATTAAATTACATATTTAAAAAAAAAACCTTCCATACGTCATATCGTCGTGAAGTTTGATTATTATTGACATTTAAACATACTTTTATCTACAACCATATAGTGTGTACTATTTATTAATTAGGTTTTATTATATAATAATACTAGTGGCTTACCCTCGCTTTGTTCGAGCGCGCCCCCGGGTGTCTTTTGCATTTATTCATAACACTCGCTTCAATTATAAAATATCACAATTCATTTTCTATAAATATAATGTACCAGAATATATAAAACTCATCTTAATATCTCTAGCAGAAAAAAGTTATGTTTTTCACAGTATCATTTCTTCCCCTTCAAGTTTTATTTTCGCGACAAAAAGTAGCCTTCTCGGAGGTCATCACTAAGATTGGTACAGCGTCAGGTTTAGGCGTAAAAACGTAACAGACAAACAGACAAAGTTACTCTCCCATTTATAAAATTAGTATGGATTAATAAATAATATTGTGGGCATATACTAAATAATAATAGACCTAGATGAATAACAAGAATGATTAACAAAACGAATGTAAAGGCTTACCTTCTAACAAGTTATAATTTATAAATTCTGCGGTTACCATACACATATGCCTTCTAAAGGCTTTACAATTTAAAGGAAAACAAATCTAGTCCAATGGCATATAACTTTATAATTGATTCTATGAATATGGCCATGACGACATCACTTTTGTGTATTTTATTAAGGTTTAAGTTCAGCATTTTGCGGTTTTAACTTCAAGTATGACAACGCAATGACTGCATTACTAATAAGTTAGTTCATACACATTCATATGTGCATAAGCTATGCTTAGTGACTCGACTCCGTTCTCTGTCGCTAACTTGTGACGTATAACTATGGAGGAGTGGAGGTTTCCACAATATATATTCCTCAGATAATTATTCACTGAATGCAGGGCATGAACCTTCTAAATATGTTCCTTCTAACATAATAGATGTGTATATATGTATTCAGCCCTCTTTGACGTCTCACTGCTGTGCACGGGCCTCCCTTCAATACGAGGGGGACCAGGCCATAGTCCACCACGCTAGCCAAGTGCGAGTTGGCGGACTTCACATGCCTTTCGAAAACTTGTTATCTCAGACATGCAGGTTTCCTCACGATGTTTTCCTTCACCGTAAGACAAGTGGCAATCGTGTTAAAAATGATTCGCACATGATAATATCAGAGGTGCGAGAGCAGGAATTTGAACTCGCTTCACTCGGTTTCCCAAGCGAGCGCGTTACCACTGGGCTACCACTGCCTTTCATAATAGATAACGTAGTCTAAATAAGCTGTCTTTTCGGATTCCCGATGTTTCGAATACTTTTTAACAATCATGGTCACGGGAGAGACTAAGTTTTGGACGTCTCAAAGATCATTACATAGTTGTTACAGACAGTACCTACCTATAAAATTATAAATTGCTTTCAAGTATACAACGAACGAAATGTCGGGAATCAATAATCAAAACCGCGAAAAAATCCGAAAAGATAGTTTTACTTAAAACGTCAAATATACGCGTAAATCTAAGAAAGTATTAAGATAACGCAGTCCTGATACAACTTTGGTCGATCGTGACACGTTAAATATATGTATTTAATGAGATTCTAATTAAAGGAGATGTATCATACGCAAAAGCTAATTTAAAATCCACGAGAGCGCAGACAGTAGGTAACTTACATACGTCGTCTACATACTTATGTAAGAAACCAATTATTATTAAATTACACCACATTTTCCTGTCTTGTTCTATATAGTTTGTATTCAATACTGTAATTTAGCGTATAGTGAATGATGTGGCGGCGTCATAGGGAATGAGTACGGATATGGTTGAAAATATGGTATGAGAACCAGCCTACGTCACTTCAACAAGAGGTTCCCGTAGGATTGAATCTATACTAATATTATAAAGCTGAAGAGTTTTTTGTTTGTTTTTTTTAAACGCGCTAATCTATAAACTAGTAATGCGATTTGAAAAATTCTTTTTGCATTAGACAGTCCGTTAACTGAGGAAGGCTATAGGCTATATATCATCCCAGAAAAATGTACGGTTCCCGTGGGATAGATATGTTTTTATCTTGGGACGAACCTGAAGCGAAGCGAGGGTGAGTCGCTAGTTAATTTATATATTCATTTAATGATTTTCATCAAGAAATCATTCAAATGGAACACAAATACTACCCTCGACACTCTCTCTCATGGGATCAGATATTTATTTTTTGATTAAAAATTGAACTTTAAATTTAATAAATAATTAATTCTAGATTTTTGATATAAACTTTTTAAGATATTAAATTAGTAATATTTTATGAAAGACGTGCGTGGCGCGGTTAGGTAGTGAGGGTTGATGAGATGACACATAAGTACTGAATGACGAACGAACTTATAGAATGGACAATGGGCATTATTATTTCAATATACCCTCTATATTCATTACAAATACTACCTAAAACAAGGTTTGGTTTTTGAGTTAAACAGTTCTAGGTATTCTGAAATATTATTCATTAGGTTTGAGGTTTAAAGACGGTATCCATATATATTTTTCCTTAACATTAAATCTTACCTGCAATTGTATTGAGGAACATGAGGTACTCGAAGTTAGATATCTCACGTCGCTGCCACTTCTGCGTCATGTTCGAGTTGCGCATGAGTTGACGTGGCGACATCATCGACGCACGTCTGTTGACAAAGGAGCAAGATTAATAACACTAACAAAAAACAATAGTAAAAATGCCAAGTGTACACTTATTCTCATGTTTATCGTTGAGGTAAAAGAAATAAATATTCGTATGAGTCATTTGAGTTCTGTGTATTGTATACATATACATACATGTTTTAGGAACCTCCGTAGGACACTAAGAAAGGTAAAAATACCAAATGCGTAATAATAATAATGTCCTCCGGATTGATTTCGGCCACGGCGGCCAATCTCCCTGAGACTAACCAGATGCTCAGGAGATATTATAGTATAGCGTGTGTACGCGCAGACACAACGTTCACTCTCTATTCCTTTTACTCTCAATGTCTGATGGGACGATACTTCGACACGACCGGTGAGAGTTAAGGCGCAGGACCGACGGCTTTACGTGCTCTACGAAGCACGGGCATGAAATGCCGCCAAATTGCCAACTACTACGAAGAATATCTTAATAGAAAAACTCAGTAATTAAACTTGGCCCGACCCGTGATTCGAACCCAGGATCTCCGGATCTGCAGCCATACATGCTAGCCACTAGACCACCGAGGCAGTTAATGCATAATGCTTCTTTTTTCTTCTTTTTTTATATTGGGACATTAACACACAGCACCATCTAGTTCCATAGTAAGCTACGAGGCTTGTGTTATGGATACCAGATAGATGATACACTAAATATATTATGTAACTTTAAATATATACATATTATAAATATAAACATCCACGACTGGAGTACTAACATTCGTGCTCAACAAACAAATGAATGCCCCCAGCGGGACTCGAACCCGCGACCGCTGGCACAGCAAGTACGGTCACTACAAACTGAGCCAAACGTGTTGTCAACTTGTCATCATATCACCTTTCCATCACTTTAGTTTTAGATTCAAATCACATAACTAGATTTTAATTGTTATTATGAGACAACTGGCGTCAATTCACAGTTCGTTAAATATCAATTACCTGTAAATATATAGCGTGTTCAAACATTCTCAGCAGTGTCATTGCAGTGTCATGCAAAACGTTAGTTTTCTGCGTACTTGCGCATGTTGTACTTAGGATGGAATTAATACTTTTATATTAATTGACCGAATTCCAAAGAAAGAGGTACTCAATACGAGTGTAGGTTATATTTTTTGTATATGCATATTAGTGATATTTTAATTATGAATGGATTAACCGACTTGTAGATCTTTTTAAGGTTCCTTTTTCATGAAAAGGTAGGTTCAAGGGTGGTCTTGTATCAAGAAAACCTCCATAACTGAGAGTGGGACAATTGCCTTTAAAGTGATTTCGTTTTAATATCAATTTGTGATGTTTAATCAAAATCAATAGCATCGAAAGAAAAAATAAAGATAGAGAGATGAACTAAATAAAACATTTCTTTACATAACTACTTCATCCCAGCTGTCCTTCGTACATACATATTTCACAACACTTAGCCCCGTTATGGTGTTTTCCATGACAATTCTGTCAAGTAACATACAAAAGGTCACAAAAATATTGTAATGTAGTTAAAGCTAATTTGGGCATACTAAGAGATATTGGATGCACGATTTCAGTTTTAAATAATAATTTCAAAGTTTTTTTAGCATAATATTGGAAGTGCAGCCCTTGGTACATATCTAATATATAAAATTCTCGTGTCACAGTTTTCGTTGCCATACTCCTCCGAAACGGCTTGACCGATTTTGATGAAATTTTTTGTGCTTATCCGGTATCTATGAGAATCGGCCAACATCTATTTTTTATCCCCCTAAATGTTAGGGGTAGTCCACCCCTAAATTTTTTTTTTAGACAAAATTTTTAATTTCTATTTTTTTATGATACAACATACAAAAATACATACAATCCTCAATCTTCACCCTTCTACGATCAACCCTTATTTTTTAATAGCCATTTTAGTAATAGGAAATTATTTATATGGCAAAACAACGTTTGCCGGGTCAGCTAGTATATATATATATATATATATATATATATATATATATATATATATATATATAAAATTGTTGCCCTCTACTCAGTAATGAGGAAATGGGAGATAAGACCGCGACTTCGATTACCGTCGCATCAAAACACTATTCACTAGTGTGCCTTGGTTTGGATAAATAGAGTTGTTTTTATTGAAATACATACTTTCCGGATTCTGCGAGTCTTGTTAATAGCGTAATCATACTACATATATATTTTTAGTCATTATAACATACAAAATTAAACAAAAACTACCTACTATACGTAATAAGTTTGACAAAAATATAAATAAATATGTTGGGACATTAACACAGCACCATCTAGTTCCATGGTAAGCTACGAGGCTTGTGTTATGGATACCAGAGATAGTTGGGACAGTACACACATATAACTTTATGTATTCAGCCCTTTTTAACGTCCCACTGCTGGGCCTCCCTTCAATACGAGGGTGATTAGGCCGTATAACTTTAAATACATACATATTATAAATGTAAACACCCATGACTGGATTACAAACATTCGTGCTCATCACACAAATGAATGCCTACAGCGGGACTCGAACTCGCCACCACTGGCACAGAAAGTTGGGTCACTACAAACTGAGCCAAACGTGTCGTCAGAACTTTGCGAAAAAACATTTCTCTCTCAACTTCATACTCTTTTTAAAGAGGGAGTATACCGACTTATAAAATATGAAAAGCATTTTAAAAAACGTATATCTTTCTACTGATACAGACAATATATTTACTGGCGAACATGTTTACTTATAACTGAATATGGGTTAACTTAAGAAAGGAACTGCTCTGACAAGTAACATGTTACAGTATATAAATTCTGTAATTAATTTTATAGTAAAAGTGCTAAAAATGTCTTCCGCCTCAATTTTCAATGTTACAGTCGCATTCCAGATATATTTAACATATAATATATTATAACATATATATGTCATCGTTAAATATATTGTACATATTATATCACTATATCAAAACAAATTTTTGTTTATTCAAATAATACTTTCTTAGATTTAAGCGAATATTTAACATTTAAATAAAACTATCTTTTCGGATTTTTTCGCGGATTTATTTTGATTTTTGGTTCCCGACGTTTCGATTACTTTACAGCAATCATGGTCACGGGAGAGACTAAGGTGTTAGATGTCTCAAAGGTATTATATAGTTGTTACAGACAGCCTACCCACAAATAACAAAATGAATTCAAAAAACTTGAAAATTGGCACCAAAGTACCTTACAATATTTGTTAATTTTAATTTTAAAACTTAAAAATTTTTGTTTATTTAATCTTCGCCGCATCTACAACAAAAACCTATAACTTTTGTATGTCGAACATTAGCGTACTGGGTCACGGCCAGTAGGTTGACGACCCGCACATTACATGCCTTGTATAGTCTATATTATGCTATAAAAATTAAGGAAAATTTACTTATATTTTATCAAAAAAAAAAAACAAAAGTGACCTTAAAGTTAGATTGCAGTTGCACTATCTGCTTGTAATGAAGGTTGCGGGTTCGATACTCGGACGAGGTGAGGTCGATATTACTAGCTTATTCAAATAAAGCATCATCTATCACTTATATCGCTTAATCAACGAGTAGACATGAAGAGTTATCTTAGCAAATAGCTTTATAACATCCATATTACTTATAAGTTTTATTTGAATGGCCTATTAAGTTTTGAATTTATTTATTATTTATTTATATAATACAGAAGATCGCATACGACAAGGTGATTCCATAAAAAATTTAGGAAACCCAATTTTAACATGTATTTTAATCTACGTTTATATTAACCTACGTTTTAGTGAATAATAATATTAAAGCTTGTTTTATGTGGGTGATAGATAGAGGAAGAGTTATCGTTTTATTAGATTATGGAAAAACTGTGCCGTCAATTTAACCATTTAACGTTTTTTATTATGGTAAGTGAGTAAAATAACTATATTAGGACTAGCGGCTCACCCTCGCTTCGCTCGGGTTCGCCCCTAGATGATTCTTTTAATTGACATAACTTTTTTATTTAGAAACCGATTGAAATAAAACAAATACTGAATGTTAAGTGAAGCTTACCACAATACATTAGTGAAAACCGCACCCTAATCGGTTAAGCCGTTTCTAAGATTAGCGCGCACAAATGCACAGACAAACCGACAAACAGATAAAAAACTAAAAATTATTGTTTTGGATTCTATTGCGTTAAATAAAGATCCCCAATAGTAATTTTTCTCAAATATCTTCCATGTACAGACAGCGATCAGTTACAATTTTATTATAGGTATAGATTTTACTTTAATGTAGTCGATGCACTGTCTGTGAGCCGATGTAAAAGCTACTAGCGGTTGTTTAAAGCGACATAGCTTGAGTAAGTCATGGTCGTAGGTCAAGTTAATGATGCATGTCTATTATTTTAATATGATCGTAACAATTCGACTGTTTTAAGAAAAAATAACATAGAGAAGTGTAAATAATAGTGGATAAAATATCCAAACATTATAGAAGGCTTCACCATATATTATATAAATATAAGACGGTTTTAAATATTTTGACACAATTTTGTTGGCAATTTGAAAGTAAAAACTAATAACAATTCCATAATGGCCTCATTCTAAATGCAATATTGAGTTACAAATCGTTATTTGCAAGTGCCTGCGAGTAATTTATGTTTATTACTTAATATAATAAAATATATGTATATGTGAAAGAACGATATTAGTTTATTCTTCTGTCACGTGTTACCGAAGCGTCATTTTTATAGAGGCTTTAAAAGCTCATGGGCTAAAGAGATATGCATCAAATGGTGCGCGAGCTTAGGACTACTAGTAAATACATGGATTCAAATCTGCGACCTCCATAAAGTAGGAAGTTCAGACCGGATATAGCATGAGGGTCATTAAAATAGTTAACAAATACTATACAATCGTAAAAAGATGAAATATGTTCCTTTGTATATGGGAGACATCTAGTAGATACTTAAACAATATGAAAAAGCTACCTATACTAACATGCGTTCTATCAACGCAAGCAAAGTCGCGGGTTAAAACTAGTGATTATAAATAGTAATATTATTGAGTAAATTAACTGTAAAGTTAGTCAATAATAAAGTTATACTAAATCCGTTAACGGTCGGTTTCCGCGAACCGAGCTCCGGCGAGTAGGTCACGGCCGGCGGGTTGACGACCCGCGTCGCGCTGTCTGTCATATCAGTCGTGTTCAATCACCTTTAAGTAATACTTCGAAATACAATAACATAGTAAATAAGATTTTTAAAAAGCACTTTTGGACTACATTTTATTGAGCAAGATTTTTTTTTTATAATTTTATTTTTAAATTGATCATCGTTTCAGATTCTTATGATGAAATACCTATAATATTTTATTTCGATGTATTTGCTTCATTTATTGCTTGATACTTGCTTCTTCAATGACTTTAGTGCCTAGGAATCATTTAGGATACCTATGGTCTGTTGGACCCTGAATCCGGAGTGTGAATATAAAAGTTTATGTTAGTAATGCGCGAGTTTTGTATTTATTAGTTATTTATTGCCTCGGTGGTGTAGTGGCTAGTACGTACGGCTGCACATCCGAAGGTCCTGGGTTCGAGTCCGGGTCGGGCCAAGTTTAATTATTGAGTCTATCTGTATCTCTTTCTGTAAGTTGACCGTGTTTCACTCCCGTGCCTCGGAAAGCACGTAAAGCCGTTGGTCCTGCGCCTTAACTCTCACCGGTCGTGTCGAATAGTCGTCCTACCGGAGTATGAGAGTGACAGGAATAGAGAGTGCACTATGTCACTGTGCACTATAATATCTCCTGCGCAGTTGGCTAGTTTCAATGAGATTGGCCGCCGTGGCCGGAATCGGTCGAGAGGACATTATTATACTTATTCATTATTTATCTAAAATCACGGTAAAATAGAATATCTGAAACGTACACAGTTACTAGTTTCACTATATTTAAATCAAAATTTGAAAACATATGAATCACACCATTCCATTTACTGGCATATTTTTGATTTAAAAATAAGGATAAACCATTACATTAATGCAAAATTGGCAAATTTCGACATTCACAAGTTTCACTCGTACAAGTGAGTGAATTAAGTTATTATACGGTACATAAAGTCAAGGCTCGCATGTATCACACGAGAGTATCAAAAATATGGAAATGTCATAATGAAAACGTATAAAACATGTAATCCTATGGGCGTATGAGCATTACAATAAATGCCATGACATGTAAAGAATTCTTTGACCCTCAAATCGAAAATTCATAAACAACTATAAGACCTAATACGTACCTACAGTATATGCGGCACATGATATATTGACAATATGGTAAAATGCTCTGTGAAAAACAAAAACAAATCTATCCCACGGAAATCGTAGATTTTTCCGGGATAAAAAGTAGCCTACGTGTTATTCTGATGTACGAGCTATATTATTGTAAAGTTTCATTAAAATCTATTCAGTAGTTTTTGCGTGAAAGAATAACAAGCGATCCATACATCTATACGAGTACATCCAGACATCCATACACCCTCACAAACTTTAACATTTATAATATTAGTATAAATCTTAACTTTATATTTCACAGAACAAAAAACATACAGACAACTTTGTATTGTAATACAATTTTATTGTACAAGAGAAATTTTAAGAAAAGTAAGTGAATTTTATTGTATAAATCAAGTTCGTGATATAAAAATTGTTTTTTGAATATCTTCATTCGCCTACAATACACTATACATATACTCGTAGGTAGATAAAATTAACTACAATCAATTAATCTAACGATGTAGTGATTTTACAAGCTCGTTATACGTACTTTTACTCGTGATTATTGTATTTAAGAGATTACCGAATGTAAAGTCGATTAAGCTCTCCGATACTACACTTAAGGTTTCCATATTTGCAATTGAAATTAAATATCACAAGTTCTCACCGAAAGGCAAAATTTTAACAGTTCATATTTTCAAGGCAATAAACGTTTATAATAATGATGTATAGACATATGGAAGTAACAAATAAAACCCAAGAAGGCTTACTAATATGCGGAAGCGATAGCCAAATACAAAACTCACATTTTAATAAATAATCGCATAATATTATATTTATGATATAGTGAGTCGCCAATGTTTCATACAGATAAGGATTACAATGACTGAGAATTGTGTTTTTTTTTTTGCGTAGATAACTATTTAGGTAATTTTAATATGTTTTAATGGTATTAAGCGGTAATTAGGTTAATAGGAGTAAAGCCTGACACACATATAGATTGAAAAAGGCAATTTTTCGTGGGATCTCTTCAAGTTCTACATTTCTTTGGAATATAGAAGTTAGAGAAATACTATGAAACGACAAAACTGATAACATATATGTTACGCTTACTTTTATAAAATCAGTAAGAGTTATTATATATACATATATTATATCTATATGTATAAAAATTGATGTGTGTATCTATGCTTTCTATGGACTCTAAAACAACTGGAGTGATTTTGATAAAATTTTCAGGCAATCTTCAGATTAGCCCTGCGGATGACTGTGTAGTTTGGTAACGATCGAAATTTTTATCGCGAATGAAGCCGCGGGTACTGCTCTTGTATAAAATATAAATATACGCCTTTCAGTTCTATTATATTTAAGCAGTGATTGCTTCGATAGGCTATGAGTTACTTATTTCAATCATGAACTGGTATAATGGTATTCCTGCTGTTCAAAGACAAATATTATATCAAAATCTAAATCCATACTAATATTATAAATGTAAAGTTTTTTTGTTTGTTTGTCCTTCTTTTACGTCAAAATAGAGATGGATTGGCGTGATTTTTTATGTGGAGATAGTTAGAGCTTTTTTTATGTGGAGATAGCTGGTGGATGACATAAGCTACTTTTTATCGCGGAAGAATATTACATTCCTACGGGAAAACACGTTACAATACAATCCAAAAACATATCTATGATCTGAATTACTTGAAACTTGGTATTAATGCTCTTCAATACAATTAAATAAATACGTGTTTTAGCATTTTTCGAAATTCACCCCATAAGGGGGTAAAATAGGGGATGAATTTTAGCACGAGCGAAGCCGCAGGTTAAATATAAATGTAATATTAATATAAATGTTAATAAACAAATCGATCAATTTATAAATAACTAGCGACTCACCCTTGCTTCGCTTCGGGTTCGCCCCTAGACAAAAACAAATCTATCCACGGGAACCGTACATTTTCCAGGATAATATATAGCCTAAAGCCTTCCTCAATAAATGGACTATCCAACACAAAAAAAAATTCAATATCAACCAGTAGGTTCTGAGATTAGCGCGTTCAACCAAAACAAACAAACAAACAAACTCTTCAGCTTTATAATATTAGTATAGATAATATATATTCAAATAATTAAGTAATAACCGCGATACATAACAAAATAGTTTTTAACGGTTACCGTTGAAAAATGATGTAATGGCTAAACAATATCTTTGTGGGAAATTCACACGGAATAATTTATACTAATTAGTAAATTGTAAGACATTTGTGTTCTCCAAACTAAATGGATAAGACTGTTAGGTGATTAATAGCTTTATTGATAAAAATAAACTATTTTAGTTACCGGAACTTCTCTATTTCTTTGACCGATATGGAAAAATGGAGGTACTCAATCGGATGTATGTCATTCCGTACGTTACGCGATATATTCCACTCCAAAGGCTGGCAAAGTTACTTATAAAATAAAACGATTTTGACCTTTCTAGTTAAAAGTTATCATTTATTTAGTATAAAAATCAAGTCAAAAGTAATTATATATGTAGTGTTTGTAAGGATTGAATATGATATGGTTTTATACCACTTAAAACACTTAGCTCGTACATATTCTAGAGCTCAATGTAACCAAAAAGATCAAAGTTCACTGGCTTTGCTTCAACCGCACCTTAATTTAAAGCAAATTGTGTTTTATATATTTAATAAAAAAATAAATAACACTACAATATATGTATACCACTGTGAACATTCGGAAGTGTTGAACTTCCTATTAAACGCGCCATTTATCTTTCGAGCGGAAACCTGATTGCTAAGGTCGCGTACACACTTGAAACGTTTCGACTCAGATTAATTAAGTAATTGGTATTAATTCATGTATTACTTCTTACTAGTTTTTATAAATAACTAGCGGTATAACCCTGACTTCGCTTTGGTACATCACTAGGTGTCTAAAAGTTGTCTATGTGTTACTTTATCACCGTAGTCTCTATGTGTACTATACTTAATGTTTTCCGAATTCTTCCAGCGGTTCCAGCTGTTCCAGTTACAATTTTATGTACATAATATGTACTTTAACGCTACATTACGGACGAGCCATAGACAATAGGGGTTTAAACGCTACAATCTCTACATTATATCTTTCAATTCTATAGGTGAACATGCCTTATATCTATTATATAACTAGCGAATCACCCTCGCTTCGCTTGGGTTCATCCCTAAGTACGTTTTAGCAATTAGTATAGAATAGATAGCCTCAATAAACGAGCTATCTAATGCAAAAAGAATTTTTCAAATCAGATTAGTAGTTCCTGAAATTAGCGCGTTCAAACAAACGAACAAACTTTACCTCTATAATATTACTATAGATATATCATTTGAATCTACCTATCAGAAATAGTTAATCAGAAATATACGTATAACTTGCAAATATAAATTTACTAATATTGAAAAGAAACGATGAGATAAGATAAGATTGAGAGCCCTTTAAAGAACACGCAGTCGACCTCTTTTCATTATCATTGTTAACTAGTTTATTTAAATGTCACACAGTACACAGTACACAGTACACAGTACACACCACTCAAGGACAGTCATGAGAAAAAGCATTTGTTCATTTCCTTACTTAAATAACTTTTAGGGGCAGCTATAGAGATGAGCCAATTAAAATAATCGATTAATAGTAATCGATAATCAATATATGTATGTATATCCCAATAATATTATAAATGCGAATGTTTGTTAGGTTGTATGGATATCTGCATGTATAGATGTACGGATATTTGTTACTCTCTCACGCAAAATTTACTGAATGGATTTTAATGAAACGTTACAATAATATTATTAACTTATTAGTAACTTTACAATATTATATATGAGCTATACATCAGAATAACACATAGGCTACTTTTTATCCCGGAAAAATGTACGGTTCCCGTGGGATAGATGTTTATGTTTTTCTAAAGTCGCCAGTGATTAATAATAATTGTTATAAATTTACAGATACATCCGTTCAGGCATCATTTGATTTATAGTGATGACATTTTTATTTATTTATTAAGCTACATGAGTATGTGACTCAAATATATTTATTTCCTAATGTCCAGTCCTTCTTAGATCTAGACCAAGTAAACAAACCGCACACGAACTATTTTAATCACATACAATATATCATGCAAACGTTGACTCTTAATGTACAGTCGGTGAATAAAGCGCCATCGACTTGTTAATTAAATATTTTTACGCGCGCAGCAGAATCCTTTATTTTGCCCTCATCAGTATTGTGCGCATGCGTTATTCCCTTTGTAATATAGTGATTTTACAAGTTAACCGATACTGATTTCTTTAGAATTTTAAAACTGTTTTAAGATTTATATAGTCATGTTACTTCATATACATACAATAGTCATTTGTTATTTATTTACCAGTCGCATACTAAGTGCTTTAAGTATAGCGTAGGTGCATTGATTTACTCAAAGATACGATCAATTGGCGTAAGCGGAAATTGTGCGAATAATTGTCGCAAAACTTTGATAATACTTAAGTAAACTAAATGCATACAAATTGTTTTATCCCTTAATTTTATCATTATTTATTAAAATTTTATACTTATATTGTAGTTTGAATTTATTTCAGTATTTTCGAGCTCGAGTGTACCAATGGTGTCGTTTTACATCCTAGCTGTGTTGTATTTAGATTGAGACGGCTTTAACATTGTTTTTATCACGATTATTTCAGGGAGAAAATATCAGTGTAATACTCGTATATAAATAACGTTTTAGACCGTATTAATATCGTGACTATGAGATAAGTTATGATTTTGTTGTCGCTTCATATGTACGTATAATTTTGTTTAATCTATTATATTCCTTTTAATTTTGAGCGAATGATCAAGTTTAGTTACTTTTTTACACTAATTGTATTTTGAGTATAATGGTAAAAACAATGACTTATTTATTTACATGAAAAATAAATAATAAAACGATACGATTATAATAATATGTGTGTACCTTACATATTATTATTATTTATTATTAATAATAATATACATATAATAATTAATAAAAAAGTCATCCTTACATATAATAAAATTCAGAGTCGAATCTGTACATTAAATAGTCATTATTATCGATAAAGAAGCCGTATCTATAGTTTTTAGAATTTTTGTCTGTCTGTCTGGAAATGCATCACGAGAAAACCACTGGATCTGTCTAATGAATTTGATGAAATTTAGTATGATGATAGCGGGTTATCCGTGTCAACATATAGGATACTTCTTACTGCGGGAAAATATCTTGTCTCTGAGAAATCTATAGTAACCTTAAAAATAAAATTGTGATATGCGTATGTCATTGTCATAGACGTTATTGTAATTTCGACATAATTATTTAGATAGATATATAATAGTGGATTTTTGTATCATCATTGGAGGAGGCTTACTGTGCTCTTGAGCAAAAAGCTTAAACATATGTAATGCCTAACCGTCAGTCATCAGTCTGTAGTATTCCTAAAACAATTTTATTTACAAAAACATTATTTCGCCAGTTTCCTCACCTTAAATCAACAAAATTTAGCATAATCCATTGAAATGAAATGAGTGCGGAAAATTTGCACCAAATGTAGAGTTCCGGTAAAAGCGCGGGCGTGGTATATGGAGCGCGGAAGAGCAATCCACATCGGACAAAGCTATAATGGTTTCCGTAAAATATTGCGAATCATCTCTATCGACATGCTCAGGGTAGATTTTATCAATTCACTTCATCATCAATATTAAAAAATATATTATTCATGCACTAAAAGCTTAAGTTCACTGGAACGTTATAGAATTTACTTTTAATATGGAGTCTTATATCGAGTGAATTTTATTGAAAATAGCGCAAATAAATCGACTAAGAAACAAATAAAAGATATTTCTCGGAAACATTTTTGTCCACACGTAATTAATTTTCATTCACGATTTGCAAAATTCTATTTAAATCATAAATATATTAATAATATAAAATAAACCTATCCTATAGGAACCGTACATTTTTCCGGCATAAGAAGTAGCCTATGTGTTATTCCAGACTATAATCTATCTCTGTGCCAAATATCATCCAGATCCGTTCAGTCGTTCTGGCGTGAAAGAGTAACAAACATATATATGTATATCATATACTCACATACTTTCACATTTATAATATTAGTATAGATCATTTAGGATCTCATTTCGAATGGTTTTTTAAAATTTGTTGTTAGAAGTTCAAATTCTGAAAAAGTGTCATAGCCTTTCGTAACAGTTTCTACGTGAAAAAATAACCAGTCAAAATATAAATAAGGCTTTACTAACAATTTTATTTGTCACATATAATAAAATTCTATCTGAGTCGAATCTGTACATTAAATATTTTTTGGAAAATCTTATTGAAATAGTCATTATTATCGATACAGACGCCGAATCTATAGATTTTAGGATTTTTGTCTGTCTGTCTGTAACCACATCACGGAAAAACCAATGGAGGCATTTTGATAAAATCTGGTTTTTATGATGATAGCTGGTTATCCGGGTCAACATATAGGATACTTTTTACTGCGGCATAATATTTAATCTCTGAGAAATCTATATCAAACGTTAAAACTTAAGTAGGGAGGAACCCGAGCGGGCCGAGGGTGAGTCGCTAGTTATACATATACGTAGATAATTTCAATATTAAAAGCACAAACGTAGATTAACTTAATTCTTTCACATGTTTCTTATCAAAAGTATGTATGGATTGCTTTAAATGCTAATTATATTCAAAACGAGTTACACAATTCTATTAATTTAAATCAATATAATCAATAAAATACACTACAAATCAATGAAAGAAAAAATAATATTAAACGTATAATATATTATACTAGCGACTCACCCTTGCTTCGCTTCGGGTTCGTCTCTAGACAAAAACAAATCTATCCCACGGACCCGTACATTTTCCGGGATAATATATAGCCTATAGCCTTCTTCAGTTACCAGGCTATCTAATGCAAAAATAATTTTTCCAATCGGTTTAGTAGTTCCTGAGATTAGCGCGTTAAACTAAACAAACAAACTCTTCAGCTTTATAATATTAGTATAGATATATAATAGGTAATTGTGTAATAATATTAGTATACAATTTTTTTCTGAGAGGAAGTTGAAGTTTGATATTGAATCTATACTGATTTAAAAACACTAGATACGCTTCTGCTGTGAAATAAAAAATAAATTGCGTCTTACTGCTATTTATATCTACATCGAAGTCTTGGGCTCTGTTCCAAGATTAATAAATTGAATGAAAGAAAGTGGTATGAAAACAATCAATGAGCTTATTATAAATAGCACTTGGTATCGGTATCGTGTGGCGAACTGAAGGTCGTCCATTCGATTTCCTTACGACATTTAATTTAATTGTATTTTTTTAAAAGCGACACCATAACATAACATGCATTTTTAATGGTAGGATGATAGTATAGCACAGACTACATTAGTGTAACGTTTCATATGAAATGAATAAATACCTTTTGGTATGTTATCTAGACGACATGTTTGGCTCAGTTTGTAATGACCTTACTTGCTATGCCAGCGGTCGCAGGTTCGCGTCCCGCTGGGGGCATTTATTTGTGTGATGAGCACGAATGTTTGTACTCTAGTCATGGGTGTTTATATTTATAATATGTATATATTTAAAGTTATATATGTGTAGTGTATCAACTATCTGTAATCCATAACACAAGCTTCGTTCGTAGCTTACCATGGAACTAGATGGTGCTGTGTGTTAATGTCCCAACATATTTATTATATATTATTATTATTATCTAATTTTTCTTTATGTAATTGTAATTTTTGTTATAATATAAGCATACAATATCATTAAAATTCACCAAGTTACGTATTCCATGAACCAGTCCATTTTCCTTAAACTTCATTCATACGTTACGAAAAATTTTGTATTTCTAAGTATCGTTTTTATTCAAGCTAAAGTATAAATATTGAGGTAAATCTGAAAAAAATCTTTTGGTAGGGCGGAAATAGTGATTCACTCAGCTCTCACCACCACCTCAATGAAATATGTCGTTTTGTCATTACTAGTTTTATTTACACGTATGTTAACAAGTAGTCATAATATACTCGGATTTTTTTTACTGCTTAATATTACCATTGAAGACCTTTTCATATACCGGGATAAAAAATAATAATAAATATTTTGGGACATTAACACAAAGCACTATACGGTCCCATGGTAAGCTATGAGGCTTGTGTTACAAATACCAGATAGTTGATACACTACACATATTATATAAATTTTAAATACATATATATTATAAATATAAACACCCATAACTGGAGTACAAATATTTGTGCTTATAATGCAAATGTTTTCCTCAGCGGGACTCGAACCGGCGACCACTGGCACAGCAAGTAGTGTCACTACAAACTCAGCCAAAAGTGTCGTCATAGATTGTACTTGTCTTGTGTCTTCAAAAAAAGAAAGAAAACACTACTTTATAAGGTTTTTAATTTTTATACCTCAGTAAGAAGTACCTAAGTACTAAGTATACACTGTACAAGTTGAGACGCTCAACCAAGCAGCAATGACATATGAGATCGCCATGGCAATTATACGGGGATCTTATATAATTTATGGCGTTCTATTACGCTGATCGATTTACGTCTCGTATGAATTGTGTTACGGCGGTTAAATATAATAAGTGACATAATTATATTTATTTTTAATTACGTATATATTCATATTTTTCTTTAGAATATAGTATACTAGCGACTCACCCTCGCTTCGCTCAGGTTCGTCCCTAGGTTGATTCCCCATACAAAATTCCATTCCCATTTTCACTCCTTTAAGGGATGATTTCCGGGATAAAAACTATCCTATATCCTTCCCAGGGTCTCAAACTATCTTCTTAGCAAATTTCATCTTAATCGGTTCAGTAGTTTAAGAGCCTATTCGGTGCAAAGAAACAGACAAATAAACAATCAAATCCTTCCTCTTTAGAATATTAGTATAGATAATATGCTATGTACGTTCGGTATGCGATTATAATAATAAAAAATAGTATTAACCAAGTTATTCGAATAAAACAAAATATTAAAAAAGGTGTCAAAATTCAAAAGGCTAAATTGTTATAAAATAATTGTATATGGTTCATTAAATCAAAAGCTTTTGCAAATCCATTTGCGATTATACGAAATAATCCATCTTGATTTCCTCCAGCTGGCGAATAGTGCAAAACGATATGAATAAATTGTGTTTAATTCATAGAATTCATCATGTCAACAGGGTGTTGAGGAATAATAAAAGGTTAAATTTTATTTTCTGGCCATTCGTAACTTCACTTTAAAGGAAAACTCTTTAGGAAACTGATGACAAATTAATTTAATTAAATATTTACTTGTGCGACACATTTAATAACACTAGTGATCGCCGCGTGGTTGAAAATCAACCATAATTCATTAAGTTTGATCAATATTGAGGTTCTCTTTTCAAAGTTATATAGATAACCTATAAAATCCAAAAGAATTTTCAAACAGGCCCAAAGATTCAGAGATTTGCACGTATGGACAAATAAACTTTTCATCTATATATTATGTAAGTACTTGCAGAATATTGATGAAGGTTATCTAACATTATACTACATCTTTTAGTAGTGAAGTAATTATACATAAATAAAATACGCGAGCGGATTCGCGGGTAAAAGAAAGTCAATGGGTTTGTGCAGTCCTTCTCTATATAAACTTTAACTATGCCAAAGTTCATACTCCTCCGTACATGGAATATGCTTAAAAAGGGGTTCAAAGTTTTGTCTTCACATATTATAATATTATATAGATAAAATGCTTCTAAATTTAATAGATAATTTTATTTCACTAAATAATAATAATAAATAATTATAGATCAACGGTTTCGCACTAGTTACCTACTATGTAATTACTAACAAAAAATTCACAAACTATTTCTACGAACGTGACCACATAATACTCGTATACATAGCATAATAATCCTTGCATCTATTCTTAGCTTCAAGAATAAATTAAGCGTTATAATATATCATAAATGGTCAGCGTTCTTATATAGAGCCGCTTCCGATTTCCGTGGTTACGTTGGCGACGGTACCGCGCGAATTATTTTCTAATCTCTGTCATTATCCTTGTTCTAAGAAAATTGTAATGTAAGGACAGTAAGAAAAATTAAATTATACTTATAAATTAATTATTATAAATAGATAATTGGATAGATAATTATATTATTTATTTAATTATTATAATAGTTTTTTAGGGATAGTTTAAGCAAGATGGTTAAAAGAAACGATTTTCCTGTAGGTACAGCTTTCATCAGATACTGTATGGAGAGGATGTATGTACGACATACGAACAACATTATGTACGAAAAAATGTTTGATTACTCAATTAGGTAAACAAAAATATTATTTGGTTAAAAAGTTAGTGTAGTTGTAGTATTACGAAGTATAGTATAATAATCTGTGGTCTGTAATACTAATACGTTTACTTTGTGCCACAATTTTCTAGGTAATTATAGTGTGGGTTTTTGTATATCATCATAGAACCTTTACATTTCTTTAATTAAAGCAAACAGTAAATAAATAATATTTGCGATTATTCTTCAGTCTCAAAATTCTCAAAACTGTTAACTTAGTCAATTATTATTATTTAACATACATTCTGCCTATCCTGCTGACGATATTATAGATATTCTAGCGATTCACCTTCGTTTAGCTCGGGTTCGTCCCTACATACATTTTAACGGCTAGTATACATATATTTATCAGAGATGAGATATTTTTCCACAGTAAAAACTACTCTTTATGTTGAACCGGATAACCAGCTATCGTCATACTAAATTTCATCAAAATTTATCCAGTACTTTTCTCGTGATGCGTTCCCAGACAGACAGACAAATAGATAGACAGACAGACAAAATACTAAAAACTATAGATTCGACTCTGTATCGATAATAATAACTTCTTCGTTAAGAAAAAAAAAGTTTAATGTACAGATTCAACTCAGAATTTTATTATATATATAGATACCAACGTATATAAAACTACATAGCATTTATTACGATGTTAAACGACATTTTTGCAATAACACTTTTTCTTAACATAAAATTATCCATAAAAAATAATAAAAGATACTTTTAATGTTGAACTTTTGTTACTATTAATAGATTAAAAAGTAAAAAACTCATCTATTTATATAACATAAAGGTTACAGTAATAAATATTTACTTGATAAAAAGTACAAAATATTCACTAGTTAATAGTTTATATTATACAAATATGTCAATTATCCAATTTTTATTTAAGACAAGCGTCCACGAAATTTTATATGCTATACTCCTGAGATGCGATAAATTCTTAGTCTGAACTAAGTGAATTGTATAGACTGACGTCCACCATAATAAATGTCAAAGTCAAAAATAGTAGTATGTTTTACTGTCGATGCTACTATTCTCGATTTTGTAAATTGTGCCCAAATGGCACCCCTAGAAGCCTTTGAACAGAAGAATTGTATTGAATTTTCGATTTTGCCATACAGATCGTTTGCTTTCTTTAAAGAATAAGGGAAATTTTATATATGTATAAGTTAAATTCAAATAAAATTTTGACGATAAAACATGAATAATAAAAATAATACTATTTTCTTTTGAATTTTTTAAACATTAGTTCTATTCCGTTTGAAAGAGAGATAGCATAATATTAACTTATTTAATTTTTCATTATTATTGTTTGGTTCCGTGTTCAGTTCTATGACACTGTATACTATTATAAACTTTTTAATCAATAAAAAAACAACATCATTAACTCTACTTATTTACTACAAACTAAGCTTTAGCAAAGCTTGTAGAGATTTAATACGAGTAAAAGCTGTGAATGTTATTTATCATTTACACACAAACGAAATGTCAATCGATGGTACCATTGTATATTTTTCTCTAAAAGAAACAGCATAGTTGATTGATATTATTCTTACTTAGCTGATATAGATATATTTTATATTTAATTTACCGTTTTTTAAATACTCGTCGCTCGCTTTTGTTATTTTATTTAATACTTAGCTATATTTTCATACTAGCAGAACCCGCGGCTTCGCTCGCGATCAAACTACGAAAAACACGAAATTTCATGCAAATATGTCCAAGGAATAAAAAGTTTCATACAAATTTTATCCCCTATTTCACCCCCTTGAGGGTTGAATTTTGAAAACTCCTTCCTTAGTGGATGCCCACGTCATAAGAGGAATACGTTTGCAAAATTTCAATTTTCTAGCCTTAAGGGTTTGGCCTGTGCGTTGATACATCAGCCAATCACTTTTGCCTTTTATATATATAGATTAAATTAATTTATTGGTATTAAAACTTATCATTGTTTTTTATTTTGACAGTTGTGTCGACGCCAAATTTCTTATTGTCGACCCTATTGCCTTTATTATAAGATGCTTTATTATGTTTTATTATATCGAGCCACAATCGACCAATCAAACAACTCAAATACAACTTCGTCACTCACTACGTCAATGATACATCATCTAATACAACCCTCGTTCTCCTTCTTGCACACGACACCTGCTGATAAATAAAATATCCAATTCTTTCTTTTGTTCATCGCGAACACAAAGTACTATAAAAATTTCCATTGAACTCCATTCAGTCGATCTCGATCGAGGTGTGATATTAACATGTGAACAATCAGATTTTCCTCAATAAAAGGACTCTCAAATACAACAAACATAGTATCTAAAAACACACATAAAGACCGTTTACCGCACAATATTAGTATAGAATTAGGGTTGTAAGAATTTGCTTATTTTTAAGCTTTATTTAAGCTTTTATCAGCTTTGCGTATCTTTATCTATACAGGTAAATAAAATCGAAGTGTCTGTTTGTAATGTCAAAATAACTGCTTTATACTAAATGCATATAGAATCATATAGGTACGGTACTTATAAGAAAAACACAATTTTTAAAATTTTGGTCTGTCTGTCTGTTTGTTCCGGCTAATCTCCGAAACGGCTGGACCAATATTAACGGGACTTTCACTGGCAGATAGCTGATATTATAAGGAGTAACTAAGGTTACTTTGATTTTAGAAAAAGAATTAGGGTTTCATTAAGAAAAATTAAAACGTACTAAGTGACGAACCCGAGCGAAGCGAGAATGAGTAGCTAGTTCAAACGTCGACTTTACTGTTTCTTATTTATATTTTTATTCTTATATATATATATAACAAAATTTTAACTGAGTTGAATCTGTTCATTAAATGTAAAAAAAAATCTTATTGAAATAGTCATTATTATCGATACAGAGGCCGAATCTATAGTTTTTAGAATTTTTGTCTATCTGTCTGGGAACGCATCACGAGAAAACCACTGGAGAAATTTTGATGATGATTGAATTCGGTATGATGATAGCTTGTTATCCGGGTTAACATATAGGATATTTTTTACTGCGGGAAAATATCTCATCTCTGAGAAATCTATACTAAATGTTAAAACGTAACGCTAGTGTTATATTATTTTATTATTATTATTTTTTATTTATAAAACACTTTATTGCACAAGAAAATGGTACATTAACAAAAAAAAAAAATACAATTAAAGATTATTATAAGAGTGGGTATGTAAAAATGGGGCTTATATTCCCAAGTGAAATTCCTAGCACAAATAAAACGTTTTTTTGCACCTTTTATTACTTCAAATTACGTACAATCACATTAAGTGTGACGTGTGTACATGTCTATTATAGTTTTTACGAAAGAGTAAAAAAAACAACTCTAAAAACACGTTTTACGTTTAAAGATCCGCCAAAATTTTTAATTTTTACCTTTTCTATTATTCACAATTCTTTCTACTATAATGTTCTCTACGTAATTTATAACTGGCTGGTTATTGGGGTAGTTTTTTGTCCTTAAACGTAAGATAGATGGACGGTCGAACAGGCAGCGTCAGGGCTTAAACGTTATTAACGATAGTTTGAGACCCTGGGAAGGATATAGGATAGTTTTTATCCCGGAAATCATCCCTTAGGGGAGTGAAAATGGGAATGAAATTTTGTATGGGGAATCAACCTAGGGACGAATCCGAGCGGTGCGAGGATGAGTCGCTAGTATGTAAAAAAAGGGCTTATATAGGTATATGATTCCCGTCATAACTCTTCACAGCTGGGGGGATGTGCAGATCCTTTCAGCTGATCACCATTCAAAGGATGCTTTGTAAAGTTTAAAACTATTTTAAACAAAGTTGGGCTAATTTTGGTGCGAGGTATTAGAATTGCGTTACAGCAATAGTTAAATAGTAATATATTTTTTTAAAACTATAAAAAATAAAATATAAAATAAACGAACAGACAGCTTTATAAATTTAAATACATACTTAATTTTTTTTACAATTGTTTTTTCAAAAGAAAATGTATGTAAGACAAAAACAACATGTCATATAATTGGCATAATTTGACAGTTTAGCTCGCTTCCTCAAGACATGGAAACTCCGCGACGTAAGTAGCAATGATAACTTTATAGAGCAATTTCCATGAGTTACCATGGAAGGCTGTCTCAAATAGGTAAACATTTTACTTGCAATGCAAAAAATATTTACACGTGTACAAAAAATGGTAATCTCTTAAAAAATATGTACTTTTTAGTTGATTGTATATTATATGTTTTAAACATGTCACATACCTACTTCTTATTTATATGATGGATAAAGAATAATATTATATAATTAATCCATTAAATAATCTATACAGATAAATAAAATTAAAGTGTCTGTAATTGCAACAGCTTTTTACTAAATGCATAATGCAAAACACATTTTTTTTATTTTTGTCTGTTCGTCTGTCTGTCTGCCTGTTTGTTCCGACTATCTCTGTATATTTCAGTCATAGTATATTTCAGTTATTTTCATAGTATTATGTCCTACGGTATCTTATTATGGGGAAATGCAGCAACTATTAATACGGTCTTTGTCTTGCAGAAAAGAGCTATTCGTGCAATTTATAGTTTAGGTCCTAGAGTGTCATTAAGAGATAAGTTCAAAGAAATAAAAATATTGACTGTTGCTTCTCAGTACGTGTACGAAAATGTTATGTATGTTCGTAAAAATATACACGAATTTCCCAAGAATTGTGACATGCATAACATTAATACTAGGAGCAAACACAAACTTGTAATGCCTGTGACTCGTCTACAGAGAGTCAGTAATTCTTTTTATGGACAATGTATACGCTTGTACAACAGGATCCCAGAAAATGTTCAAAAAGCTTCCATCGCTAAATTCAAAAAAAATGTTAAAGAACGTTTGTGTGCTAAAGTCTATTATACAATAAATGAATTTATAGAAGATAGCACGCCTTGGGAATGAAGTGATCGCCTACAGGCTACTTCAACTTTATAGCAATATTGTAAACTATAATTTATTAAAAAATATTAGTCCCGCTGAGTTTCTTTCGCCAGTTCTTCTCAGGTCTGAGGCTTCTTCTTTCCGAACTGGTAGTAGACTCATGACGTTCAGTAAAAAATTGTAATAATTTAATGCTGAATAAAATATTTTGAATTTGAATTTGAATCTGGAACGGCTGGACTGATTTTGACGGGACTTTCACTGGCAGATAACTGATGTCATAAGGAGTGATTAAGGTTACTTTAAATTTAGAAAAAGAATTAGGGTTCCGCTCAAAAAAAAGCGTACCTAGGGACACACCCGAGGGAAGCGAGGGTAAGTCGTTAGTTTATAACTAAATATACCTATCACAAGCAAAGAGTATAGTGTATAATAAATTGAAAGATTAATTAGTGTTTTGCTTTGATTTTGTAATGTTTAATAAAACATTCCCATCGTCGTTAATTACTTGCTACGCATAATGTTATTATTATTTTAATTTATTGTTACAGAATATTTATAACACACATATTGTACGTGTATTATGAAATAATTTATGAATGGAATTAATTGAAACGATTAGTTGAAGTCATATTGTCTAGATATATCGACATTTTTAACAAAACACGTGTAAAGATGCGTGCTGTTAATTACTGAAGTAGATTCTTTCTCTTTATTTTTTTTCTTTTTAATATATTCTCTCATTTTGATGGGAAAGCAATACATCAGAGTGATTCTATACACGTTTTATAACACACTTTGTGTTCTTATGGCAAATAAAAAAAAAAAAAAAGAGATTACTGTTATAATCTTATATTTTTCGGCCTAAGGATAATTAATTATGTCGGTGTTTTTGTTTTAAAAGTCCTTCCGATGATACATTTTTTAATCTTACTTGTCTCCTCACAGGTTGGTCACAGAGACTGCTAATATAATAATGCATAATAAAACAGAATCAGCTTCGATACGAGTAAATTTTCTGATTCATCCCACAAGGAAAATATAGTATACTTAATAATATTTTCACTATAAATTTATACTATATGAATACCTGCTTTATTAAACCACTAGCGACTTACCCTTGCTTCGCTTGGGTGCGTCCCTAGGTACGTTTTTTTTATCGGAACCCTAATTTTTTTTCTAAAATAAAAGTACTCCTTATAAGTCAGTGAAAGTTCCGTCAAAATCAGTCCAGTTGTTACGGAGATTAGCCGGAACAAACAGACAGACAGACTGACGGACGGACATAATTTAAAAAAAATGTGTTTTTCTTATAAGTACCGTATATAATTTCATATGCATTTAGTAAAAGGTGTTATTTCGACATTACAAACAGACGCATCAATTTCATTTATCTGTATATAAGATTGATAGTGTGATAAAAACATTTATCGAAAAAGAATATTTGCTAATACCTGAACTTACCCCTGACGCTGTCTGTTCGACCGTCCATCTATCTTACGTTTAAAGACAAAAAATTACCACAATAACTACCTATAATAACCTATAACAGAAACCTATAATAGAAAAGGTAAAAATTAAAAATTTTGGCGGATGTTTACGCGTAAAACGTGTTTTTAGAGTTGTTTTTTTACTCTTTCGTAAAAACTATAATAGATAGGTACACACGTCACACTTAATGTGATTGTATGTAATCTGAACTAATAACAGGTGCAAAAAAAAACGTTTTATTTGTGCTAGGAATTTCACTTGAGAATATAAGCCCCATTTTTACATACCCACTCTTATAATAATCTTTAATTGTATTTTTTTTTGTTAATGTACCATTTTCTTGTGCAATAAAGTGTTTTATAAATAAAAAAAATAATAAAATAATATAACACTAGCGTTACGTTTTAACTTTTAGTATAGATTTTTCAGAGATGAGATATTTTCCCGCAGTAAAATATATTCTATATGTTGACCCGGATAACCAGCTATCACTTTACCAAATTTCATCAAAATTTGGTATGGTGATAGCTAGATAGACAAAAATTTTAAAAACTATAGATTCGGCCTCTGTATCGATAATAATGACTATTTCAATAAGATTTTTCAAAAAATATTCAATGTTCAGATTCGACTCAGAATTTTATTATATGTATAGATAACACGTTATGCAAGGAAACGTAGTGCGTGAGTTTAAATCGCAGCGCACTAAATATATAACTATTTTGAAATAATTGACGATTATTTAGAATATTTTTAGACGTAATTATCGTAGTATTGATAAACAAACAAAACAAAAACGTCGTGAGAATTAAGTTAAAGGAAACAAATACAAGTGGCATCATATTATCGCTTTGTGACTCACAGCTTTATACAAATTGGGTATACGTTAATATTAACTTCCGTAATTTTTCAATCGTAGAATACATCTAAGTATGAATTCGCTCTGGAGGTTAATTCAAAAGCGATTTTTATGTTCCATATAATCTCATCATCCTATTTTAATCTATACAGATAAATAAAATCGATCGAGGCGTCTGTTTCATGTTTGTAACATCAAAATAACAGCTTTTTACTAAATGCATGTGAAAGTATAGACGGTACTAATAAAAAAAAACATTTTTTTAAATATTCTTCTGTCTGTCTGTCTGTCTGTTTGGATAAATGGATGTTTGTTACTTAATTACGCCAGAACCATAAGCACATAGGTTACTTTTTATCCTGGAAAAATGTACGGCTCCCGTGGGATAAATTTGTTTTTCTTTTTTACAGAGCAAGGGATCAACTATCTATTCTATACTAACCGTAACGATATATTTAAGTAAGATTCGAATTGATGATCATTGTATCATAGTTCCTCCATTAGTTTTAAAACTTGTTTACAATCACCTTATCAAAAAAAAACGCATTTAGGTACGAGTATACTTACTATATATTATGCAATCACTAGAAATTTGTTTATTTTCCATAAGAATATTCTAGAACTTGGACTGTGTCACATAACGTGTCAGTTACTCCTGTTACATTATCGGCGACTGTAAGAATTATCTCAGCGCTAAATATTACGTGTAATAAATATGATGTTGTAAAAACACGTGTTTGGATTTTACGTATACAAAAAATGATTTAAAATAATTTATTTTGTTATCTAGCTATGTAAATACACATATATTTTGTTGCGTTCATAATAAAACTGAAATAATTTTTTTTTGAACTGTATGTTTAAACTCACGCTTCCGTTTATTTATTTGTGTTTGATGTCATCAAGTATCAATTATGTAGCATTAGTTTTTGTCCACAAATTTTTATATTTAGGTGAATTAAATAAATATAATTAAAACACTTAGTCAAAATCAAAATTAAAATATTATTTATCATTTTAAATAAAACTATCTTTTCGGATTTTTTCGCGGATTTATTTTGATTTTTGGTTCCTGACGTTTCGAATGCTTTACAGCAATCATGGTCACGTGAGAGATACAGGAATCATGGTCGCGAAAAAATCCGAAAAGATAGTTTTATTTAAAATGTCAAATATTCGCGTAAATCTAAGAAAGTATTATATTATTTATCATAAAAACTTGGTCATCCATATACGTACGAGTATAGCCTATTACAATATACAGTGCCCTCCAAAAGTTAGTTGAAATCATCAATAATGTAAGAAATGTAAAAAAACTATAATATAACCAAATAAAATCGTGAATTTAATAACTATTTATTAAAATATAATCAATTTAGAATATTTCTATTAATAAAACAATCATAACGATTTTAATAATTAAAATTTATGTAAATAAAAAGTAAAGTTACGATGCCAAAAGTTAGTTGAAATTGTTGAAAAATTATTTTACGGATTATGTCTTTGCTAATATCTTAACTTTTAATATTTCGTATGATCGCCATTATTCTGCAGAACTGCTCTGAGTCGTCTAGGCATTGATTCTACAAGATTTTGTAATATTTTGCCTGGTATAGTTGACCATGTTTCAAGAACTTTATTTTAAAATAAATTTCTGTTGCGCTTGACCGAAATAGGCATCCTGCGGTATAATTCATCCCAAAAATGTTTAATGGGGTTAAGATTAGGTGACATTGAACGCCCTTCCAGTAAACTCACTTCGTTATATTTAAAATACTCTCTAGTTACCCTTGCTGTATGCTGCGGATCGTTGCCTTGTTGGACCTTGAAAGTCCGACCTAACCCCATTGTTTCAGCAAACTGTTTGAAATTGTCACTCAAAATATTACAATACATATGTGCTATCATCCTACCTTCAATTATTTGCAGTCGGTCCATACCATACCGAGAAAAGCACCCCCAATGACATGACACTCCCTCCGCCGTTTTTGACAGTAGGCCGCAAGTATTTGTCGTTGTAAGAATTATCATTGCTACTGCGCCAACAGTTTTCCGAGGTCGATTTCCAAGTAGTTGGAACTCTGATTCATCTCTAAAGGGAACTTTCTTCCAAAAATCTATTGGCTTATCCGAATACTTGAGGGCAGAGACCAATCTTCGTTTTTTGGATCGATATTATTAAAGGTTCTTTTTGGCAACGTGACCTCGTAAAGTAGCATCATGCAGGCGTCGCCTGATAGTAGTTTCAGAAACCGAGGTTCCTGCTTCCTATAATTGATCTTTGATCTCTCGTATCATAATTCTGGGATTAATTAGACACTGCCGCATTATTTGTCAATCATCAACAGAAGAAGTAGCTTTAGGATGCCCCAACCGTGGCCTTTCTACAAGACTAAGACATTTTAAACTCTTTTTTATTATTTTTCGCACCTTTTTAGGACTAACTTTAAATAATTTTCCCACAGTACTATAGTTTTTAATTTTTTGTATCCACACACAATCTTTGTTCTTTCTCCTATAGTTAGTTTTCCCCTCGAAGCCATTATTTATTTATACTCAGTTTAATCACCTTATAATATCTAATTACATATTTAATGAAAACTACTTACACCGTTCTAACAATATTAATAAATAAGTTTAAAATCCCGAGAGTATCGTAAACCGGTGATAGATTCCTATTTCAACTAACTTTTGGCGCACTAAGTTCAAATAGTGTGCAAATAAAAATGGATTATGGACGACAACAAAATGAATGTCGGTGAATTCTTTACTGTATGTTTTAGAATAGTGTATCCGAACGTAAATAGTAAACAGTTCAATCATTAAAACTGCATATTTTCGAAAATATATGACAAAATTGACGAGGTGAATAAATTTCAACTAACTTTTGGAGGGCACTGTATATATGCGGAAAACGCACAACATATGTACATATATATTTTGTAAAATTAAAAAGTAGCTACATTTTCCTTGCAATTACAAAAAAAAAAAATTATAATAATAGATGAGAATAAACAGACAGACATTCTAATAAAACTTATACTGTTTCAGTTTGCCTTGTTATTAAAACACTCATTTTCCTTACAGGTTTAAATATCTACTTTTGAATTATTATAAACATGACAGTTATGAGTTATTTAATACTAATACTATTGTTCTTACTGATAGTGCGATCTAAGTGGAATATATTTAAGATTATAAATTTACTTGTAATTTAATGTAAGTACATATTTAATATAAAATAATTAAATGTTAGTGTTACCCATAAAAAAAAGAAAATTTGCATACATTTCTTTCAAAAGCAACCATTTTCAAAAAAAAAAACATTGAATAAATACTTTTTTAGATGCGCATGTAAGACATCTCCGAATAAATTAAAAAAAAAAAATAGTTCAGCTAGAAAAGAGCCTCTTAGTCATTATCAATGCGCTCGGTAAAAGTTCGAACGACAGTAGCGAGTTATAAAACAGGCAGTGTGAACGAAAAGCGGCATCAGTGCGCCAGAGAGCCGCGCAAGGTCAAGAACAATAACACAGGTTGTATGTCTGTTCTTTCTACAGTCGACTGTCAGGTCTTAACTGTGAAGTGACATTACCTAATTTATATTATATTAATAAATAAAAAAAAAACTATTATCTGTGCCAAATAGAGTTTTAAACACGAGTGGGATCCGCACGTGTGTTCTAAATTTAAATATTGTGTGTTGCGAATTTTCCCGCGTAAACATTGTGAACGAGTGATCGAGTATTTTCTGATTCAAATTTTCCGTGGATATACTTAGAAGTATCAAATTGGAAAGTTATAGTGAAAAATCAGAGTAAGTAATTGATTTACTAAATATGTTTATTAATTAATTTATATTATTGAAAAAATGTCTATATTTTTCATTATGATAATAAATCTTATTATTTCTTTATATAAAATGGTATCAAGATCAAATCATACAATTTTCCATTTAGCTTTTATAATGCATGGTTTTTATAATGTACATTTAACGATAAACACTTCATTTATAGAATTGCTACAACTCCCATATTAACTAAACGGATCTTATAATTTACCTAACATCATAATTAATATATAATTTCCTTATTTAACTCATAAATTATTTCAAACAAAGATTTATTACGATCCCCAAAATACCCACCCGTCGTATTTATTATTATATAAACATTGTTTTTAAATCATCATCAGCTGAAATCTATTATGGGAAAGAATTGAATACAATAGACGCAATTATGCTGTTTATAAACAAATATCAACCGAGATTAATTATATATAGTGCGGCGACTTTGTAGCATAATATTTTTAGACGACGTCAGGACAGATTGTCAAGTGTGTTTCTTTATACATAAAAAAGGTACCCTGAATAAATAGACTTTCCCGAGATTTTTTTAACACTTTACCAATTAAATTTTTTCGTAATACTTACTTGATTAAATTAGTTTAATAAGTAATTTTTTTTCTAAAAGCAAATATTATTCATAAAGTTGCATAACAATTATCTAATAAAAATTAATATACAATCATAAGTTAAGTGTCTGTTGGGTTACTAAGTTTTTACTTTTTAACTTCCTTTTTGAAGTCGGTAAAGAGCGAATAAAGACGAATTTCAAAAACTCAACGTGAAAACTGTATAATGAGCACCGTAAAGTCTTAGTAAATTTTATTCAGTCATTATAAATACAAGTGAAGCGGGTTCAAATCCCGGGTTGCGTACCTCTGATATTTTCATGTGCGAATCATATCCAACCATCCAGCAGTGGGACGTAAAACGGGCTGAATACGAATCGTCGAATACGAAATATAATTTCCATTGAATATATAACGCAGATCGAGATAACACACAATATGTATTTATAGTTTAATAGATGACAATCTTAGTGGCATTTTCTCAATCAGAGATAACGTTTAATACATAATAAATACATTATACATAATAGTCAAGTAGAACTAGCAATTACAGATTTCTTCGAACATTTAAGAAAATCAATAATAATAATTGATTAAGTCAGGGCAATTTTATTGTTTTTTTTTTGTATTAAAATTAATATAAACCTAACACACTTTACGTGCACAATCTCTGACGCTGATGCATTACGCACGCCCGCTATACGATATCATGTAACTCACCGTCTGACAGCCGTAATAAACATAATCTAATTACATTATGTATTAAAATGTGTAAATAAAACCATTCTTAGATTTTTACACTATATATCTACGGAAGTGCATAAATTATTTATTTATAAGTTATGAGTAACATGTTGGCAATTATATAAATGTAGATAACGTACGTTAATTGTAGTAAACCTTTCCAATAAGGTGATCGACGTTATAAATATCAATAAATAATTTTAGTTTAATTTAAACGAAAGATAACATGAAATACTTAATTTGTAGCGAATTAAAATTTACATTTACATATACAAAATGTCGCAAAAAAGGAAAAGCATTTTTCCCAATGGAGATATGTAAAAAATGTTAATTTTTGGAAAAGAATTTTTTTTATTTGAGATTGAGATATTTGTATTTATCTATATTTATTATAGTAATGACTATGAGATTTTGGTATTTATTTTTTAAATTTAAGAATCTATCTCAAAATTTTTCGTCCAACATCAATACTAAAAAAAAAAAAAAACACCTAAAATATAAAAAAAAAAACATGTTTAAATAGTTATCTATATAATGGCATTGTAATAAAAATTTACTTGATAATAAGTAAAACGATGAGGAAAAAAACGTATCAATATCTAGTAGTAATATAAATCACTATAATTGCAGAAAAAATTACTGAAAATTTTCTTAAAAAAAAATAACTACGTAAATTATATTGCATTATGAAGCATTAGTTTGAAAACACACGAGTAAATAACCTCAATTTTAAATTATATAATTTACTCAATGTTTCAATCTATACTATAATATTATAAAGCTGAAGAGTTTGTTTGTTTGTTTGTTTGTTTGGTTGAACGCGCTAATCTCAGGAACTACTAATCCGATTTGAAAAATTCTTTTTGTATTAAAAAATTCTTTTTGTATTAGCCCGTTAACTGACGAAGGTTATAGGCTATATATCATCCCGGAAAAATGTACGGTTCCCGTGGGATAGATTTGTTTTTGTCTAGGGACGAACCCGAAGCGAAGCGAGGGTGAGTCGCTAGTATTATATATTGAATAGAGTACTTATAGTTATCTTTTAGATGATAACATATTATTTATATTATATATCTAAATATATCGGCGTCTTAACGTAGAGATGAAGTACGTTATCATTGGAATTTGACATTGGAGCAAAAAAAAAGAAGATCAATTGCATTAATTGAAACTTTAGACACGAGTCGTTGGTTATTATCATATCAAGATAAATGCGGTTGTTGAAAAATAAAATTAGTCAAATCAGTTCTAAATATAGCTTTATTATACCAAGGCATTTTTAATGTAAATATTTTAATATGTCTTTAAAATATAATACTTGAATACGCGTTTTATTAGGAACTTTTCCTTAAAAAAAGGATTAACTTAAAATCAAAAGAAATAATATATAAAAAAGGAGCTTTGATAATGGCTAATATCTAACATTAGACTTGGGAAAATTTATAGCTCTCTTTTGACCGACTCAAAAAGAAGATACTCAATTCATCTGTAGGTATATTTTTTTTCTGGGTATGTCTTTATATCTGCGCTTCTTGTAGATAGATTTTCATATTTCTTTTTTCAATGAATAAGTTATCTATTAAAATAAATTATTTCTAACCATAATACTTACTTAGATTTACGCGAATATTTGACATTTCAAATAAAATTATCTTTTCGGAATTTTTCGCGGATTTATATTGATTTTTGGTTCCCGACGTTTCGAATGCTTTACAGCAATCATAGTCAGGGGAGAGACACGATCATATTTGCAATCGTCAGTCATGCCGTAGACGTTGCAAAAAATTATCATTATTTATTGATTCAATTAAATATTTATTACTATGAAAACTCAAGAAACGCCCAAAATAAATGTGGGTTATAAAGTTTTAAACGTATAATTCTAAAAGATCTTATAAAGCTTGAGGATGTGTCGCGAAGGTCTCGCCGTTGGCAGTGGAAACGTAAACATTTCTATTATTGCCGATGTGACCTCAGGGCTCGGTGATAATGATATCGGGTCACATGTTACGATCGCATACACACACGTACCGTTTAGCTTTTGGTTGCATAGTTATTTAATTTAAAAATATATAACAACTATGAATTAAATTCTAATACCTAATCACAATAAATTAGAATGGTCGCATTGATTTTATATATTAGGTACTAGCGATTCACTCTCGCTTCGCTTCGGGTTCATCTCTAGACAAAAACAAATCTATCCCAAGGGAACCGTACATTTTTCCGGTATAATATATAGCCTAAAGCCTTCCTCGATAAATGGGCTATCCAACACAAAAATAATTTTTTAATTCCATCCAGTAGTTCCTGAGATTAGCGCGTTCAACCAAACAAACAAACAAAGTCTTCAGCTTTATAATATGAAAAATACAAACATACAGAACATTTAACCTAATTCCGTATTTATCATATGACACTTGACACGCTTAACTGCGAATTTCCTCTTCGCAACTCGGAAACATATTAATATAGTTTGTCGAGGAAGTGAATGTAACTAATGCAATCCAATCGTTTCTTTGATATTAAATATGGATGTATGTATATTTAAATTATTATTTAATCTGTATAAATATTATAAATGTGAATGTTTGTTACTCTTTCACGCCAGAACGGCTGAACTGATCTGGATGAAATTTGGCACAGAGATAGATTATAGTCTGGAATAACAGATAGGCTATTTCTTATCCAGGAAAAATATAGGATTCCTGTGAGATAGGTTTGTTTTTGCTTTCCTAGAGGCGAAACCGAGCGAAGTGAGAGTTGGCCTCTAGTTCTACATATTGCATACAAGTAACGCTTATTAAGTAGGTACTTTCAATGATCATAATTCTTGACTTCCGAACAACGGTCTATTAAAAAGTTAAGTAAATGCTTCACTTCCGCTTAGAACTGCTCTTTATCTCTTACAGTATCGATAATTAATACGATTATAACAAAGCGTAACAATCGTCGTGTTATTTTCCTTCAAGGTTCATTATCGTTCAATGCGAATTCGAATGTAGAGTAAACTGTTTATAAAAGATAAGCGATAAATTAACTGTAGAATTGCACGCTTACTTCCTCAGAGAATCGAACATGTAATCCATTAAAGCAGTGATGTTGTTAGATACACGAATTATTTTTACATATAGTAGTAAATTTTAAGCTTAAAAAGTATTGTCTTCAAATTGTACTTTAGTAATAAAACTGTCCTCGACTTTGCTAGATAGTTTCAATTTATTTAACAAAAGTAAAATCTGAATATCTTACGACTGATAACGATGTGTTAAAATGATATATCGCAAAGTTATACGAGGTATATTGACTATGTTTATTTGTTGTTATTCGCGTTGTCAGTCGTTCGTCTGATAGCGGCGGTTAGTGATCAAAATAAAGACACATTTAGTTCGTGTTCCATGAAGAAATAACAAGTAATGAACGAAAAGTGCGTATTTAAAAGTTCTAATTCATTTATAAACTGTGACGTCTTTCAACGATCTTTGGTCGGAGAATGGCCAATTATGGTTATTATCATCGAAATAACAACGGTCAAGTGATCTTTAAAAGCATTCAAATTTCTAGCTATTGACGCACGTACGTTGCTTACGTTTTGGACGTATTAGTGTTCATCGCTAATATTAGAATACAAGAAGAAAAGTACACATGTAACGCGAGACAGCAAACTTCAATTATAGATGTCTAATATATTTTTTTTCCGTCTTTTTAGATTTAGATAAAGATGATTTACCCAACATGCCATTCTATCCCTATAACATAATGCAACATATGAAGTGCTCAAAACGTGAACTCGTATATTTTAGAACTAGCGTCTCACCCTCGCTTCGCTTCGGGGTCGTCCCTAGACAAAAACCAATCCAACCCACGGGAACCGTACATTTTTCCGGGATGATATATAGCCTATAGCATTCCTCAGTTAACGGACTATCTAATGCAAAAAGAATTTTTCAAATTGGATTAGTAGTTTCTGAGATTAGCGCGTCCAACCAAACAAACAAACAAACTCTTCAGCTTTATAATATTAGTATAGATTTTTTATTATCGCTACTAGAATTGATTGTAAAAATCAATTTGTCTACGCAGATTTTTATCTTATCTTTTATATATTCCTATATATATATATTCTTCTTATATCAAAAATGTATAATCATGATTGTTTTGACAAACAAGATATTGTTTACAGGAGGGTAGCGGCGGCGCGGAACGGGGAGAGACGCGCGCGCACCATGCTAGCAAGTATCAAGGGCTTTTGGAAGGTGTGGCGCTATGGAGACCTATACATGGTAATTAGAACTAAAATTTTTAGATAACTCTTATAATATTATCTATATGTTTGTTTTATTACAAGTGTGTTGCTTTTTTTCATTGTTTAAAAATATTTTCGAAATTCTATCAAAATTGTAATGCTATCTACAATAAAATGCTGTAGGCATATAATGCGTTATTTACACTTATAAAACAATAATACAATAATGTTCTCATAGGAAAAATACATTATATCACCGTATTAAAGACCGCACTTGATCACGTACCATAGTTGTATCTACAATTGCATGATCTATTAAGTATGATATAGGATGATGTTACCTATAAATAAACTTAAAAAAAAAACAAATTAAAGTAAAACAAAAAAAAAAAAACAAGTCATCAATTTTACACCCATAACATTGGAATGACAAAAACCTTGAAAATTTGTCTTTTTTTACTATAGTTAATCTGTTACATTAAAAAAATTAAAAAAAAACTTAGATAAATATTACAATTAAGTAATTAAAATATAAAAGATTACCAAGTTATTGCAAAAAACAAATATACATGTAATAATTTCATAATCTTAATATCTTTACGAGTTTTCCTTATGAACAAGTAATAATATATCATTCTTAAATGACACTACATACATACATACATAATATGTATACTTATAACATTAGATATATTTTTAACAAAACAGATATGTTTTACGATATAAAAAAAACGTTCAAATGAATTTCTACAAAAAATTGCCATTAACTATAATATCCTTTGAAAAATTAAAAGATTATTCTCGTCTATTTAAATACATAACACTATAAACAAAAACCGATACAATATTATAAGCATTTATTATCGCCTTAACCAATATAAAAGATCAAATTAAAGCGCTCCTTATATCGGCTTCTATCTCACGTTTCGTGCTGATGCATTGCATCATTTCAATATATTAACTCATTTAATATCGGTAAAATCAAGTAGGGTAAAATCGTATATTTCATAGATTAAGTGTAAACCGTTATTTTGTCCTTTTAATTGAAATTTTTTGACGTGAGACGTCTTTAAAGTCACGCCGAAACGTACCGGTACCAAGTCAGAAAAGAGGACCGTAACGAAATAGGTTGCATTAGGTTGCCATGGTAACCGTTGTTATTGTATGAAAAATGATATATATGATATTCTCTCCGTTGCTACGTTCAAAGTTTATTATTTTTACTAATTTGTTTTCAAAAATGCAAAAAAATTATAAAAAAACAAACAAAAACACTAAAATCGATTCGCTGAAATAGACTTTTCAAGTTAAACCAACGGCGGTGTGCTCCGCCCGATACAGCCCCATCAGCTCCACCCGATTTTTTCGTTTTGATTACTATCGCACTAAAATTTATCTAGAAGTACTCAGCATTCGAACCGGACGTACGTAGCGACTTCATTTTCACTTCCGTCAGTGTTGACTATAGCTAGTGGTTACCAAGGCAACGTTACGTGCGGGTCGAAAATAACATGCCAGTATCTCCTGTACAGTAAATTAGCCCGACCTTTGACTTAATAGGGAGATGTTGACATTTTGCATTTGCGATTATATCGTACGAAGAACCTACGTATTATATAACAGCTTCCTTTCTCTACAAATTATTAATTAATTAACAAAAAATCATATGTTACAAAGAAAAAACAAAAACCTTATTTACATCTTTTTAATTTGCAGACGTCATAATAATAAATCAGAGTCACTCCTACATAAAATAACCATATATTAAAAATTAAAATCTATCAGAGCGTTTATGCGTATACCTCGTGCTAAAGGTATATACATACAAATACAAGCACTCGAAACACAATACCCTCCTTCTGCGGCAGTCGGGTAAAGAAATTTACACTGAAAACTGTAACATCGTCATGTAAAAAATAAACTGTAAAAATAAACAAAAACGTTACAACAATAATACAAATAAAACACGGCTTTTTTATTTCCGGTGACAAGTGACACGCGATGGCGGACGTGTTGCGACAAATAAAAACATTGATCTTGAGAGAATGTTTTCACGCCACGACATTTACCTATAGCTAGTTTCATTTGTTTTGTTTATATTAAAACACATTTTAGTAAGTAAATAAAACGACCTATTTAAAGTATCTTGGAATGATTTTTTAATTTCTTTAATCCTACAGTTATAAAATATGGTTCGCAAATCTAAAAATAGTCAAACGAGTATACAGTGTGTACACGAAATATCTAAATTTACCTTGATTTTTTCTGGAGCATGAAAAGGTCAATAGCGTTTAGTTTAAATATTTAACTGTAATGCCATTATGTAGAGAAAAAAAAGCGTTAGTTGATACCATGAATAACAATTGCTTACGCTAGCGTTTGTGGATATTAAAAACAGGGGTAAAAATCAATAAAAGGGGTAGAAAAATAGGGGTAAAAGTATATAATGAAGTAAAATAATAATTAGAAAATTTCATGAAAGTTTGTTTTTACACGTCTGAAACATCCACAAGTGATTAGAGATGCGAGCGTAGTTGATCTTGAACTTGAACTTAGCTTGGACGGACTGACCAATGTTAGTTATTATATAGACACGCAGAGCGGAAAATTGTTATTTTGCCGCAATTTGCTTATGTAACAATTTATAAGTACGAGTGAAAATTAAATATATTAGAGGATATGAAATTCTAATTTAAAATGACACTAAAATACTTTAAACAACGAGATTTTTGTTAAAGACTTTCTAACTCTACATAAATTTCAAAATTTTGGTGATAGACATATGTTATAAAACAGACATACATATATTATTAAATTGCTGTGCCAGCGATCGCGGGTTCGTGTCCCGCTGGGGGCATTTATTTGTGTGTAAAGCACAAATGTTTGAATCAAGTCATGGGTTTATATTTATAATATGTATCTATTTAAAGTTATATATATATTTAGTGTATCAAATATCTAGTATCCATAAATCAAGCCTCGTAGCTAACCATGGAACTAGATGGTTCTGTGTGTTAATGTCCCAACATATTTATTTATTTAACTACATTGAGTTTTTATCGCTTTTGCCTCCTTTTTATATGCGATTATTTTATACATCGTTGCACAGATCGTGATTATGATAGGAGTTAATAAATAATATGATTATTATACGAATAGCACATATAATAATCAATCAAAAAGATATATAATATAATATAATGACCTGCACCAATAACGATTGCATTGAAACGTGATGAAAAATTAAAACGTTTAAGCAAGCTCTATAGAACTGACCATCTCAATATTATTACTTCGAATGAAAATTGTAGAACAAATTTTATTGAATAGCATAATTTATGATTACGAAATTATTGCAATACTTATCTTTTAATGCTAGTTTTAAAAGTTTCCAAGTTTTTTCTGCTGTTTTATATAAAACATCTGTTGCAAAGCTTAGTAATAATAATATACTATTAATTTTACAATAAAAAAAAATATATAAAAGTTTCGACTGCTGATATTTAAGTTGCGATACATAAATTTAGTTTATTGGACGAGTGATAAGAAGACCGTGTCTAATTATTTTAAAACTTGCTCTGACGACACGTTTGGCTCAGTTTGTAGTGACCCTACTTGTTGTGTCAACGGTCGCGGGTTCGAGTCCCGCCGGGGGCATTCATTTGTGTGATGAGCACGAATGTTTGTACTCCAGTCATGGGTGTTTATATTTATAATATGTATGTATTTAAAGTTATATATGTGTAATGTATCAACTATCTGGTATCCAGAACATAAGCCTCGTAGCTTACCATGGAATTAGATGGTGCTGTGTGTTAATGTCCCAACATATTTATTTATTTATTATTTATTTATTAACTTGCTTTTAATGAATATAGTTTAATAATTCGATCTATCTAACATTAGAAAATATAAATATATCTGTATATTATAATATTTTTGCACTCAGTACTAGGCAAGTGAGCGTTAATGAACTTGAACTTAATGGATGCACGCTTATATCAACAACTCTGCGTTTTCCAGAAGTATTAAAACCGTTTGCAACTACATTAGTTAAGTTTTACGCTATTAAAGTTTTATTTCAAGTCATTGACTTATATTTTAACAAGAAATAATAATAATAACATATTGTTTACTTAACTATAATTTACATCATTTTATGAACTGCCATGACATAGCGAAAAGTTGACTATTAGATTTAAACGTCTCATTGAAATAATCATTTACTAAAATATTAATCGTAGACTATAATATCGAGTTACGATGGGATTAATAAAAAACGAAGAAAACACCAAGGAGTCTATACTAATAAATATTATAAAGTTAACTGAGGAAGGCTATAGGCTGTATATCATCCCGAAATAATGTATGGTTCCCGTGGGATATATTTCTTTTTGTCTAGAGACGAACCCGAAGCGAAGCGAGGGTGAGTCGCTAGTAATAAATACAGGTGTAGCCAGGAAAAACGGTTAGCAATAATATAATATAAATATTATTAAAGAAAAGTTATTAGATGATTCAACTCACGATATAACAACTGTTATGTAATATTGATGCGTTGTTTGCATCGAAACAGCAGTGCTAATAAGATGATTGTACCTTATGTTTAGGTACATTCATATGAAATTAAAAACTAATTATTTTTTAAATATAGTAGCATTTATTATAATAGCTCTATATTAACCTTTGGGAGACGGGCAGAGAGCTCGTAATGTGATTACTACAATGTTGTCTCGAATATAGAGCGGTGTGATGATAATGGTGATGGTGTGGTGATGATAGTGATGATGTGTGATGATGATGGTGATGGTGTGTGGTGATGATGGTGATGGTGTGTGATAATGATAGTGATGGTGTGTGATGATTTTCAGGTTAGGAAAAACTTCTTTTGACGTTTCATTAAGTAAACAATGGCAAATAAACCTGTGTATCGATTAGAAATTTTTAATTTTATTAATACGCGTAATTAACAAAGAAGCATCCATAAATGATTTTTAAGTGTCGATATATTTTATAGTACATTTTTTTATTATGATTAATAACACTCAAGTAGATCGAATATGTAAATTCATTATAATTATAGCATGACATTTAGCGTCAATACAAAACTATCGACTGAAGCCCACGATTAATTCTATAACGTTATTAAATTATAATTAGTGACCGCATAATATAAGTAATTATAGGTACATCAATTATGCAAAGAATCATACTCACCCGTCTTTGCCTAAAATTGATTTTATTTGCATATAATGAATAATTTAGTAACAAGAAGTCTTGGAGAAAAAGATATTTTATTATAAAATAGTCGATTATATCGCTGTTTTCACACTACTTACTCGTTTAGAAAATCATATAGTATTTTACTTTGACCTAACTTTTATCTAAACCTAACTATACACCGTATAGGTAGTACTTTCTTACACAAATATTTAACATTTTAAATAAAACTGTTTTCGGATTTTGTATATGTATGTATTCAGCCCTTTTTCAACGTCCCACTGCTGGGCACAGGTCTCCCTTCAATAATTTCGGATTTTTTCGCGGATTTATTTCTTATAGGTACATAAATTCGAACTTGACCGATGCGTGCCCTCTGCAATGGAATTGTAGACATCTCAGCAAAGGATTGCATAATATTGCAACATATTAAATTAATAATGTTTATAAGTGGAGGTAGAAACTTGAAATTAGATCTGGTGCGACAGTTAATAGCTATAATTATCACCCCGTGGATAGTCGTAAAACCGTGTTGACACACAGACACAGAATTACAGGTAACTATTATTCGTAAGAAACTACTAGATACATGCATGATTATATTATAATCTAACAATAAAAACCTAAGAAGTTATGATTTGTCTTAAATATTCAAATTACCAAAGAAAAAAATTATACTTGAACATCTATCAAGTATTGTAACTAATACTTTCGTAAGATGACGAATTTGACGACTGAATAATTAATACTAATACGTATTGAAAGATAAACACCACTTAATGTTTTATAAGTCTTTAAAAATAATAGATATAGTGTGATTAATTTTTTTTTCTTCAACTAAACACAAGTTGGAATCAATATTCTTAGAATATAAAACTATGTAGTCAGTCCAGCCACATTATTTATTGTTTATTTATATATATTTATTCTTTAAACAAAAGCTGAGCTATTTTACATTACTATTTATCTGTCTGTCTATGTTATAAATTAATACATATTTTATTCTAATATTAACTTAATGCACCGATACAAAAAAAAAAAAAAAACACTCTTTATAAACAGTTCCTATGCAAAGAATACGTCGAATGTTTCTTCCTTTGCCTATGTAAAGTACAAACAAACAAAAATATTTTCACAATTATATTGGTAAAGAAAATAAGCAAAAACGTTTATTTTACGTCCAAGAAAACTTAAAAATGATATTAGATTTAATTATTATACATAACAGAAATTTATTGCTCAGTACAACTGAGTACACTTATGATTTTCGTAAAAAGATATATCTTGAACCTTGAAAGCCGGTGTAAGGCCAATAACCCCTTTATTTTTTGAACTGGATATGCATAAACATAAGTATTTGTTTTTTTAAACTAATTAATTCTGCACACCAACTCATACGGACAACCCTTCCTTTGTACCATTGCAACAAAATCTAGAACGTTTTCATCTAAACCGGTTTAGCAGCTACGGTCAGCGTTTTCTGGATGTTTCCATCTAAACGATCATTGGCGACATTTTGTTTCAAATCGTGTGGAGAGAAACACAATTATGAAAAAAAACATATATTGAATTGAAATAAAATTATGAAATTATGAGCAATTTATGCAGATTTTTATTACATACTGTGCCTAGATATTGGCTAATGATATAAAGTAATACTAGTATTCGAACTTCGTAGAGGAAATTTAAAAGAACTAGAACTAGAAATTACGCACATATTTATAATTTAAATATTCAGAAAATGATAGTTTCACACAATTTCATTTCAAAATTCCTTCGAATATAAATAATTAACTATATAACGTGTAATTCTATTAACGAATTATAACTGGACATAGTTTTTCTCATATACATATTAAGTATAAATTATCAAAGATTATCAAACAAACACAAATTGTTTACAAACATTTTTAATAGAGGTGTTTAGAAACAATATTAAGGTGTGTACAAATAATAGTAATAATAGACCTATAAATATGAGAATATACGTACTAATTACATCCTAAAAAGCTTTACAACGTGCTTTATAGTAAGGTCATATTGCCTCTTTGCATCAGACGGTTTACTTCCGATTATCTTTGGTTTGATATTTAATATCGAGCTTTCAGAACATTTTTACTAATCCGTATTAATATTATAAATGTGAAAGTTTGTGAGTATGTATGGATGTTTGTTACTCTTTTACGCCATAACGGCTGAGCGGATCTGGATGAAATTTGGCACAGAGATAGATTATAGCCTGGAATTACACATAGGCTACTTTTAATCCTGGAAAAACGTACGGTTCCCGTGGGATACGTTTATTTTTGATTTCCTAGAGCCGTTAGTGCATTGATAATTTTGTTTACAAACATATATGTAAGAGCTTATCTATAATTATAATTCAAATCAAATCAAACTAATGCACTTTATTCAAATATATTTTATTTAAATAGACTTTAACAAGCACTTTTGAATCGTCATTTTTTACATAATTAAAATATAAATTAAATGTCAGTAAGTCCGTGAGGAATCTATCACTGGCTAAGGCACTTCTGCAGAGAAGAGAAGAGTTTGACTACCTATAGTATATTTAGTTAAAGAAAATAAGAAAATAAAAGTCGATTAAGTTTGTTTCAATAAATAAAAGATTTATCTCTTGGCCTTTACGAACATATATGTAAAATTTAATTTTTATTTAATAAAATATATTTTTTAAATAAATTTGATAACATATGGTAACACATTATGTTAGTCGTTTTATCTAAAACAATGTCATATAATGCTGATATATAGAAATGCCACTTGATTAAAAAAAAACATATGGCCTTACATTCACTTGCCTTTGTAGAGCTGATTTAGAGAAACTAGATGTGGAAATAGTAGGAAACGTCTTGACATTATAATTGATTGAATTAAATTGACGTCTAATTACTTAGGAATAATATATAAGACCTAAGAGGCTCTTTATGATGAAAGCTCTTCGCCCTCAATTGTCAATCAATAAGAAGTGTGCAAGAATAACAAACTGGGAAAATAAGTCCAAAGAAATATTCTATATTATCGTCTATTTTTAGATGAATTTAATACTGTCTGTCTGTAACAACTATATACCTAATTCTGAGAACTTTGAGACGTCTAAAACTTTTTCTTAGTCTCTTGACCATGATTGCTGTTTAGTGTAAAAGCATTCGAAACGTCGGGAACCAAAAATCAAAATAAATCAGCAAAATAATCCGAAAGTAAAGTTTTATTTAAAATATCACATATTCGCGTAAATCTAAGAAAGTATTAGAAATTTATTTTTTATATTATCGCTATATTAATAATAATAATTATGGCTGAAACATTTTCTTTTATGAAGGATCTTTCATCAGATCAATCAGTAAATATCAGTTAACCTTTTCTTAATAATTGTCTTAAAGTAAGGCCACTTTTAGTTCATTTAATTTCGCGTTAAAAACCATAAGCTCAGCAACATTCGCGGTCAGCCTGCTCCAACGACACGCAGTCTCCATACAAACGCACTGGGATGCATACGTCGAGAACTACTTGCAATCACACACATTTCGACTATATCGGAGTCAATCTCACTGTGAGTAGTGCAGATTTTAAATAAAACTATCTTTTCGGATTATTTCGCGGATTTATTTTGATTTTTGGTTCCCGACGTTTAGAATGCTTGACAGCAATCATGGTCACGGGAGAGACTAAGGTGTTAGACGTCTCAAAGGCGTTATATACTTGTTACAGACAGTACACAACAATAAATCCGCGAAATAATCCGACAAGATAGTTTTATTTAATATGTCAAATATTCGCGTAAATCTAAGAAAGTATTAGTGCAGATTTATAAAAAATAAAAAGTGCCTGTATGTGCAATACACCCATGATAGAAGTGAAACATCAGAAAAGTAACCTACGAGAGAATGAGATGAATATACAGTATCAGGAGTAGGATGACTGTAAGGTTTATTTTTTTGTAATATTTTTACCAAGTTTAAAAAATTAGTTTACATTTTATTTGACGTAAATATACATTACATATTACTCAGTAATTAATTTTATTATTTTTCACTTTCTGTGTAATGTATTCTATCTAAAATAACAACGGTTACCATGGCAACATGGCAATGTATTCTATCTCATTCTCTCGTCGGCTTAATCCTATTATTATTAAACCTTATGTGTTCGTCTCTTATTAGTGTCGCATTTCCGTTTCATCGAGTTTCAAATCACAACGATTGTAAAGAAATTTCACTTCAAAAAATAGCTCCTATTGAATTGCCAAGTTTTGCCATATTTATCGCATTGCCATTGTTATATATTATTCAAAAAAAAAAAAAAAAAAACGGGCGGGGCTGTATCGGGGCACACCGCCTTTATTTTAACGTTAAACATCTATCTTTATGGTGCCGTATTTTTTGGATTACCATGCGATAATTTGCTTAATAGTATCCTAATATAGAAAACACTAACAATCTGCCAATCAGAACTGGTTTGGTTCTGATTGACAGAATGATTAAAATGTAAGAAACAGGTGAAATAAAGAACAAAAATTATATTTTTAGGCTATTATATATACTATATAAGCGTTATTGCTATACATTCTATGTGATAGAAACATTTAGTTCACCAAGTTAGTTTTTAGAATTTTAGATCACGACATATGACTAGCTTTTAACCACAGCTGCATATGATTGTCTTTTTCCTAACAATCATATTGTGAATTATATAATAAAAAGGCTAAAAATGCTAAAAGAAGTTTACCACTTTCTCTATCAGTTTTAGAGATAGGCACGTTCAAACAAACAAAAATACGTACAAATTAGTATACTACTACTTAGTCCAATAGATGTAACCAGATTCAAAAGGCATGAAATTTATAATCGATCTAATTTAAGCAGTAAATATAATCACGTAACTGCGGTTAGCATTAATTGAATGTAAATTGGCTAAATAAAGTACCTATAACGTTATAAAGTTATTATAATATTATAGAGAAGTAAAGTTTGTGAGTTTGTGAGGTTGTAATTAAATTAAAGATTGAACCAATTTAGATGAAATTAGGTAAGAAAATAGTTTGAGACCCTGGGAAGGACATAGGATATGGACTTTTTATACCGGAAAATATCTCTTAAGGGGTGAAAATGGGGATGAAAGTTTGTATTGGGAAGCAAGCTAGGAACGAACCCGAGCGAAGCGAGGGTGAGTCGCTAATATAGTGTACTTAGGTAAAAATTATCCTTTCCTGTAATTTTAGTATATGTAATGTTAACACAGCATGTTTAATCCCCTTGTTTATATGTATTTGCGTCGAGTAAAAATAATTGCTTTGAAAAATTATGAGATTATGCTAGCAGCAGCTAGCACTCATTAGGTTGCATGATTAAAATAAAATTTACTGTAAACTATATACCTCGTTATATACATACACATATGTAATTTTATTGCAAAGTTCAAATGTTAATAAATTGACTTTCAATGGATGAATAAAAAATAAATACCCGCTGTATTTTGGAAAAAGCACGTTTCGGTAAAGCTAACAATAGACAGCGTATAGAGTTCGTGTCGAATAAAAGTAAATAGCGTCGCGGTGTATTTTCCTCGTCATCTTGTATAATCACTGTTTATCATCACAATCGCGTGGTGCGTTCCGGTGGTTAGGTGCGATTATTATATAAATGACCGCTCTATCGTTTTGCACGACTGTCTGAACACACATTTCACGTAAAATGGAAAATTTTCATGTTATATTCTATTATACATATTATTCACATAATTAAAATTTTATACATCAACACACCGCTTTATACAGAGTTGATATTTAAAAACATAATATGTGTTACAAATTTCTTGTTTAATATGACGTCTATAAACAGCTTCAAATATTCTAAGTTTTTGTTAATAATATTTATAGCACCTGGGCGACCGAGCTTTGCTCGGGGTTCTTTTTTGTTGTATCGTATTTTTTAGAAAAAAAAAAACTAAAAACTTGAATAAATATAAAAAAAAAACAAAAGTCGATATTCGAACCCGGACACCTGTGATTGTTAAACTTGCACCTTGGTCGCTTGACCGCGATGCTTATGCCTAAATGTAAGAAATTATCGACCATATTCTGCGTGGAATAATGCGAAAGAAAACTGTATGAAAACTTGAAACCACGCGTTTTCCCAGACATAAGACTTACCACATTTCAGCGAAATCGTAAGAGCCGTTTCCGAGATCGCCGGTATAAATAAATAAATATACAATTATTGCTCGTTTAAATATATAAGAATATTGATATTTTGTCAACATCAAAATATTTGAAAGTGATAACGCTTAGTTACTTAATGAAAGAAAAGTGTAAATACATTGAAATAACACTTCTTTTGTAAATAAATAGCGATAGCGCTATCATACAATATCAATTGGGAATTGTAATTGTAATTGTAGAAGTCGACAATATAAATCAAATTTAAAAATCTAGTACATAATTGGTAATTACTTAAAATTATATAGTCTTGGCAGTAAAGAACATCGTGTTCGCAATCTATTGTGCAAAAAAAGATTAAGTCATTGTTTACGCCAAAAGACGTAAAAAGTTATTGATAAGATACCCTACTATAAAAAATACCTAGCGAATTTTAGGTACTTAATTTTGCATATACATAAATTTATAACCATCTACGGATCATAAGTAATCTACTTATGATCCGTAGATGGTTATAAATAATAAAGCTAATATTATAAAGCTGAAAAGTTTGTTTGTTTGATTGTTTGTTTGTCTGGTTGAACGCGCTAATCTCAGGAACTACTAATCCGATTTCAAAAATTCTTTCTGCATTGGATAGTCCGTTAACTAAGGAAGTCTACAGGTGATATATCATCCCGGAAAAATGTACGGTTCCCGTGGGATAGATTTGTTTTTTTCTAGGGACGGACCCGAAGCGTAACGAGAGTGAGTCGCTAGTATAAAATAAAAAAAAAATAGCGCTTACTCCCGTTATACATATATACTTATTTGATAAACGGCATAGATATCGGTCAAAAGAACGAACTGTAAATGGCATTCAATTAAAACAATTTGAGTTTGTCTTTTGAAAACAATTGCAATCTCCACGTTATCATTATAAAAAGTGTGAACTGAACCGTCGACCTCTCATTACCCGCAATTTTTCACGTCGCCGACAGCAAAAAGTACAATAGAAATTATACATATGAGAGTAATCTTAGGAGACGCTCAAGCGCTTCTAATGCCATAGGATTAATTTAAACACATGCATTACTGCCACGTGTCCTGGTCACGTTTTTTCACCATGTATTATTAAAAAACACGCAAACCACGTAAAAACAGAGAAAGAATTGGCAAGAAGACAAGCTTCGAAATAATTTTGTGTCAATGCTCCGTTTTTTAGGGCACAAATTAGTTTTACGTGTTCATTTTAATTTTCGTGAGCATATTAATAATAAAATTTTAAAAAAATATTAGTATTGTCATACAAAAAGTGTATTTTTAATGATTTTATTGAATTTTACCTCAAAATCTATAAAAAAACCGTTATTTTTTTGTCACGGTTATAATTATTTAATCGGTGGACTAAATGAATGTAATTGCATGCCAATAGTATAAAAAGTTTCGAACTCAAACTCATAGAAAGGAGGAGTGGGAATGGAACCCGTTCCCTTTAGTAAATATTGAAGAAACCATCCTCTAGAGTTTAGATTAGAAAACAAGACAATAAGAAAAATCTTTATCTTTTATATGTTTTCAAATTATTTTTAAATGGCAATAGATTTCTTTATAATTCCATTATCCTATTTCCTATTAATACTATAAATGCGAAAGTTTGGATGGATGTTTGTTACTCAATCACGCCAGAACGGCTGAACGGATTAGAATGAAATTTAATACAGAGATAGATTATAGTCTGGAATAGCACATAGGTTACTTTTTGTCCCGGAAAAATGTAAGGTTCCTGTGGGATACATTTGTTTTTTTTTACGTGTTTACATAATATAGAAATATTTCTTTCATTCGTAGCAGTTCTAAATGCTACAGATTATGTATAACATCACATTGTTATAGCAGTGTGTTGAATCAATGTTACGCTTGTTCTTATAAATTGCGATATTGGTTTGCGAATCATAACCAAACATAAACTTACAGCTTATCGAAAATTCTTCTAAATAAAAATTTTATTCTTTATCTTATAAGTTAAAGATTCCTTTGAGTTAAATAATAATCCAATGCGCATTTTGTGTTTTGTTATTTTTTAAAAAGTATAAAAATATTTAACATAGAGGCGTATAAGTTTCCTACTAGAACTTACTAAAAAGGTTAATAAAAGTTTAATACAACTTTAAAAAAATCAAAGAGTACTTTGCTTAAATGAAAATAGAATATTACAATAAAACAGTCATCTCATACATGTAAATATAATATATCAATCAATCAATCAGACTATCGTCGTCCACTGCTGAACAAAGACCTCTCCCAATGAGCCCCAACCATCCCGATCCTGGGCAGCCCGCATTCATCCATTGCCAGCCACCTTTCTTAGGTCATCGTGCTGCAGAGCGTTCTACACTACGCTTGCCTAAACTTGGTCTCAACTCTAACTAATATTACATATATAACATCATTACAGGTGTTGGCGGCCCTCGCCGCGCAGTCCATCAACATATCGGTGGGTTTCTGCCAGGGGTTCTCCGCGGTACTGCTCCCACAGTACACGCATGAATATCCTAACGCATCATACGAACAGACCTCTTGGATCGGTGAGTAATTACTAATATACATAAAAAAGATACATACAGACGAACATAAAACCTCCTCTTTTTGGAAGTCGGTTAAAAAGCGTGATAATTGTAATTAACTATGATATTTTAGTAGTTTTATGCATGACATATATAAATTTACCATTTAACTACGTAGGAATATCTGAGCTCTTTGGTTGGAAGCTAGAACTTAAAAATGCGGGTTATTATTTGAAACGTTTTACTATAGATATTAACTGTCGAAAAAATTCGAAGAGCTTAAGAATTCGAAGAGAAGAGCATAACTGTTATTTGGCAATTCCCTTCACGCGATTATAACAATATATTTCGCGAACTAACAAAAAGCCGACTTTACTGAATTATATAATATAAGATTACATTAATCTCTTAGATTACTATTTTCAAAGGTTTTACAATAATCTTCACTAAATATTGTATTTGTAACAGCCATAATGAATCATATAGATTAAATCTGTATATTTCCATTATCTACGTGGAGTATTTACGTGCTACGTTTGTCTCTATTGTATCTGAATGGATAACGCAAAGAATACATCACTCACGAATGTCTGATTTGAAACAAATAATATTTTTATATATTACTTTTATTTATACATATGTGACATAGGTGGTTGGTCTAAAAACGATAAACTTTAATTAATAACTTAAAAACAAAACTTAGATCAACCAATATGTTTAACGTTTAGTATAGATTTCTCAAAGATTAGATATTTCGCCGCAGTTAAAAGTATCCGATATGTTGACCAGGATAACCAGCTATCATCATACTAAATTTCATCAAAATCTATCCAGCGATTTTCTCGTGATGCGACACACAGACAGACAGACAGACAAAAAATCTAAAAACTATAGATTCGGCCTCTGTACCGATAATAATGACTATTTCAATAAAATTTTCCAAAAAATATTTAATGTACCTACAGATTCGACTCAGAATTTTATTATATGTATAAATGTATACGTACAATGTACATTAACTTGCTATTTAGACAAAATCGCTTAACCTACTTTCGACGATTTTGGCATATCCAAAGGAAGGTATAAATTCAACTACGCAATGTCTCTAAACATGTACTACAGTAATAATTATAAAGGCCTAATTGCGTTTTCCGGTTTCTTTGCTTATCCTTTTTTCACAAGGAAGTAGGTACAGAACAATTAATTAATTACCCTTTAAAAATAAATACAGTGTAGCTTAATTTAACATAACATTTATCACATAATTTATCTATACTAATATTATAAAGAGAAAAGATTTGATTGTTTGTTTATTTGTTTGCATCGAATAGGCTCCGAAAGTACTGAACCGATTAAGATGAAATTTGGTAAGAAGATAGTTTGAGACCCTGGGAAGGATATAGAATAGTTTTTATCCCGGAAATCGTCCCTTAAGGGGGTGAAAATGCCGATGAAAGTTTGTATGGGGAAGCAAGCTAGGGACGAACCCGAGCGAAGCGAGGGTGAGTCGCTAGTATTTTATATGACAAAATACAAACATACACTAATTTCTCTCATTTATAAGTCAGTACATAGTAAACACTCATATCTACTTGCAGAAAGTCAATATTGAATGTTCAAACAAGATACGACGTTTGTTGTTGATAGCGTCCCTAAGCTGAAGCGTTTATTGCTCGGCACGTTTAGCTATTAGGGGGTGTTTAGTTTAGAAAATGATTAAAATGATTGAAGCGCTTGAAAGAAAATTAATTTTATTCGTGCTCATCACACAAATGAATGCCCCAGCGGGACTCGAACCCGCGACCGCTGGCACAGCAAGTCACTACAAACTGAGCCAAATGTGTCGTTGAATGGTCATGGTTCATGATTTCAATAATAAATAAAACTGCAATCTTGAGTTAAATCTCAGTCATTAACGAGTAATTAACTAAAAGTTTGTATATGAAAAAATAACATCTAAACACATTACCCACTTCTTTTTTAAATCGGTTAAGACTCATTTGATAAACATTAGTAATTTACAAATATAACGCTTATTAATATTTTGCTTGATTTTAAATATATTTATTTATCCTTGTTACAGCGAGTTTAGGTGTAATATCTAATCCTATCGGGGCGTTACTCGGTGGCATGATGGTGGACGCGGTCGGGCGGCGGCTGCTCCTGCAGTCTATTGTGCTGCCAAATCTGATAGGATGGCTCGTGATCGCCTTCTCTGAGACGTACGTCTTTCTGTGCGTGGGCAGGTTTATCACTGGCTTTACTATAGGTAAGGCTTGTGTCAATGCTGTTTAGATAATCATTATTCGTACTTCAAACTAATCCGTTAATATTATTATTAATAAATTTAAAAGTAACAGTGTTTAGGGTCTTTTGATGAGCAAAGACAAAACAGGTTTGTCAAATAATTTTATTTAAGTAGCTGTTGACGAGCTTTCGGTGTTATCAATAGCTAAAATTTGGAAAACGTTTTTTTTTTTTTTTCTATATAGATAGATGAATTCTATTCATAAATGTTTTCTTCAAATCCATACTTTAATAGAAAGTTTGTGAGAATGGATGGATGTTTGTTACTCTTTCACGCCAGAACGGCTGAACGGATCTGGATGAAATTTGGCACAGAGATAGATTTATAGTCTGGAATTGCACATAGATTACTTTTTATCCCGGAAAAATGTACGGTTCCCGTGGGATAGATTTGTTTATGTCTAGGGACGAACCCGAAGCGAAGCGACGGTGAGTCGCTAGTTTTCAATAAAGACTGTGGTCAAATTTCGATTATTACGCGACACTAGTAATAAGTTATTACTTATTTTTATAATAAACTTCGAAAGAAAGAATTAATTTCTAAAAAGTACCATCCTTTCCTTACAGGTATGTCCACGGCATCTTACATATACGTGGCAGAAATAACCACGCCTGAAAAACGTGGAGTACTCAGTGCCATAGGACCAGGATTGGTTTCTACGGGAATATTTATAGTTTATTTCTTGGGAGCTTTTATACATTGGCGTAAAGTTGCCGCAATTTGTGCCGGAGTTTCATTGTTGACTCCATTTTTAATGTACTTCGTTCCCGAATCTCCTTTATGGCTGGCATCGAAGGGTCAGATGAAGGAAGCTTACAACGCGATGTTTTGGTTACGCCAAAACAACAACACAGCACAAACCGAACTCATGGAGTTTACTAAAGACCGAAAATTGGATGAGAATATGACTTTCAAACAGAAACTTTTACTGTTCAAACGTAAAAGCGTCTTAAAACCCTTCGCGTTGCTGATAGTCTTCTTCATGTTCCAAGAAATGTCGGGGATTTACATTATTTTGTATTACGCGGTGGACTTTTTCAAATCCGTTGGCACAAGTGTGAACGAGTTCACAGCATCCATCATAGTGGGGGGCGTGAGAGTATTCATGGGAGCGATAGGGGCTGGTTTGATCAACAGTTTCAGACGAAAGACCTTAGCCGCCACTTCAGGTCTTTTGCTAGGTATCGCGATGTTAGGCGCCGCGGTTTGCGACAGTTTGAATGGGCCCCCTTTGATGAAACTCGCGTGCATTTTACTTCACGTATCTTTTAGTATGGTGGGCTTCTTGCAATTACCCTGGATTATGTCAGGGGAGCTGTATCCTCAGGACATACGCGGGGTGATGTCGGGGGCGACATCGTGTTGTGCGTATGTCCTCATATTTTTCAACATCAAAACTTATCCTCAGCTAGAGAAATTACTCACGAGTAACGGAACGTTATATCTTTTCGCAATATGCGCGATCTTAGGGGCCGTGTATTGTATGCTTTTCTTACCGGAAACAAAAGGAAAGACGCTAACGGAAATTATGAGGCAATTCGACGAGGTTAAGAAGGATACCGATCCAGAAGCGGGTTACGTGAAACAAATAACGGAAAAACCCGTTCAAAGACGACATAGCGCTGGCGCTGCAGTCTCGTTGGAAAAGAGTAAAGAATTTGCCAAACAATGGACTGAAAGTTGCGAGAAGAATCAATAAACGATTCGTATATTAGGCGAAATGAAACACGTAAGCAGACCAAGTTCTACCCAAACATTGGGAGAAGTGGCGAATGGCTTAGAATGGCTCTAATTAGTAGTTTCCCCAAGAGTTACTACGTTTAATTTAAATGAAATTTTTAATGTGATCAGTATTATAGGTATCGAGTGATTATTGTAAGTGTTATTGAATAATGCGGATGAATAATAATAATTAATAAGCATACAGTATAAGACTTAAAAAATAGAAATTTAATAGGTGTTTGATAAAAATATCAATTTCTATTTGATTCTTGAAGAATAACAAAGGATTATGAATAAATATCCTTTTCGTATGAAAATATATGATGATGATGAGAGTCCTGCGAGTATGGTAAGTTCAGTGATACATTCCAATGTGATAGTTGTAGATTATACACGGTGATGTGTTTATATTAGCGTACTACTGATATAAGTATTCAAGTTCAATATATTTTTAATATTAATTTCACAGATTATTTATTTATGTTTAAATAGAATATTATTTATATTTATGAGATTTATTATTATGTTTGTGCATTATTTATTATCGCATTTAAATATGTTTTTAAAGTCTATATGATGTGTTGTAAGAAAGTTAGTTTTTTGTTATAGTAAGTATTATCATGAAATATTTGATTATATTAAAATATATTTTGATGAATCTGTAATTTCATAAATTGTGAAAATATTTATTTCCATATATCAGATTGGGCCTAAAAGATTAATATAATGGAAGATTCCCAGAGATTCAATGTACATACATATACCTACCTGTTCCTTATAGAGGTAAAAAGTTGACAAACTTTGACTTTAGTCTAAGCTTTCACATTACTATGTTAGTAAATCGTAGATACTGTTAAGCAGATTTTGTAATTTTTAATTTACTCAGCTATCTAGTGTATAAAAACACTTGGTAGAGTATTTACTCTAAGTGATTTAACTTTCATATCATTAGGTTCGAACCATAGGAAACAAGATTTTTCAAAAATACGTTTAAAACATGCTAGTTAAAACAGTTATATGTATTTATGTTTAAAAATAATGTGGAAACTGTCAACGTATTTAACTTTAATAAAGATGTGTTATATTATTTACATACATACCGATAATTAATATATTTATTTATTATTACATGTTTATGCTGTGATGTATTTTGTACGTTTTTGTGTGAAATTATAGTGTTGATTTTTCAAATACGTTGTTCTCATTTCTACTTCCCTTTACTTTTTAATAAAACTATTTAAAATTATCTATTATTATCTATTTTATTCAAACATATTCAATAATAATGTAATTATTTATAAATATAATTCCTTAAATAAAATGTTACTTCTCAAACAATAAGGCCGACGTGAATTCCATAAATATTATAAATGCGAAAAATGTCATTCCGTGGGGTAGATTTATATTTGTTTTTCACTTGGGACGAACCCGAGCGAAGCGACGAGAGTCGTTAGTTAAATATAAATACCGAATTGTAGAATACAGTCCGCGTAAAAAAGATTGTTTTAAACTATCTTAACTAAAAACTCTTTGCCAAATAAATAAGAATTTCACTAAAATCTGTTCAATAAAAAAAAAATAATTACAACAGATTACTGTATATTTTCTTTTTTATACAATACTAACGCCATCTGACGACAACATTAAGAACTAAAACGAATCGATAAAAGAATTCGTGATCCCAAACGCGACCTCCGCGGTCAAGCCTTTTATTGCTTACTTATGTTCAAAGATGGCACTATTTCCTCTTAATTATAGAGTACGCTATAATATTTTCCTTTAACTCTTCGACATTTTTAAATATATCTCTTTTTATTGACAACGACTTTTAATTAATTAACATTTAGTTTTTTTTTAAATTGTATTTTATAGAAATTTTTGTTGTATTTATAAGGATAATATATACATATACATATTAGCATACTTTTAAATACATATTTATTATATAATACTAAAATTTAGAAACTAAACACTAACCTGGTCTGCGGGATGCCGTATTTGATTCCTACGCCGACTCTAGGTAACGCCTTGATCACCTTCTTGACGGTCGCCTGGTCGGGGAACGCGAAGAATATGGACGCTGGAAAAATAGTTGATTCACTCAATAAAATATGTTAAAAGAAATTGGCAGTCTTTCTTAAAAAATAATAAAGTTGCGTAATTCTTATAGGTTATTTATTGGTTCTTATATGTTAGATATCAGAGCCGATTTTCTCATGTTTATCTAAATATATGAATGTATGTATTTGGCCCTTTTTAACGTCCCACTGCTGGGCACGGGCCTCCCTTCAATACGAGGGGGATCAGGCCATAGTCCATATGAATATATGTATATTATTTATTACACATGGAAAAGTTTAAAAAAAACTAAAATTATTGACTCGCACTTTACCATTTTTTTCAGCATAGCATGCAGTTAGGGACAGGAAGATCATATTGACTTCTTGCTACGTTTTTCTCTACAGCAATTATTGCTAGTAACAGTATAAAAATAATTGGCAATGCCAGAGTAAAGAGGTTCGATTTCTGCGCGGGGCTAATATTTACACTGATTTAACTTATTAAAGTAATGTGTTTAACATAACCTTTTTGAGTGAAACAATACGCGACGTTCGTAAACACCTCTCAATAACATAACAAGTAAGTTTAATAGATACTTGTCTTAAATAGGATATGGGATAAAATTCTTAACTTAGTACTCTGTCACTTGAACTTTTAAGTAGGTATAAAAGATTTTTTTTTGAAGATTGAAGGAGGGCCCGTGCCCAGCAGCGGGACGTTAAAAAGGGCTGAATACAAATATACAGCGATCGCAGTGTAGCAATCAGTTATATCTTAGTAGTAGATTATTTATTTTAAAAAGAGTTAGTTAGGCTTTGTTTATATAACCAATATATAAAATGACAAACTTACTTCGACTGGCCAGGAACATTTCGATAGCGATGCTCTGCAGCAAGTAGCGGCGCGAGAAGATCGCACGGATCTCGCTGAAATACCATTTGCCGTGTAGGTGCTCGCAGTATTTTAGTACCTGAAATTAAATGTACATTTTTTATTATATGTACATATGTAAGTAATCCTACATTACTTATTACCCGACTGCGCGACGCAATGGAGGGTAATGAGTTTATAATACTATGTATGTACGTTTGTTTGTTCCTACGTGGTGTTATAGAGACCAAACGTGTGGGCCGATTTTCATAATTCATACGTCGTTAGATTCGTCTTGATAACTCGAGTGTTATAGGCTATATAAAAATAGTTAAAAAAACGACGGAATTCAAGATTTATTTTTATAATCTATACTAATATTATAAAGCTGAAGAGTTTGTTTGTTTGTATGGTTGAACGCGCTAATCTCAGGAACTACTAATCCGATTTGAAAAATTCTTTTTGCATTACATAGTCCGTTAACCGAGGAAGACTAAAGGCTATATATCATCCCGGGAAAATGTACGGTTCCCGTGGGATAGATTTGTTTTTGTCTAGGGACGAACCCGAAGCGAAGCGAGGTTGAGTCGCTAGTATATAATACATTTTTTACTACATTAATCACAAAGGGTTAGTGTACAAACAGGAGATAAGCATGTATGTATATTGTACTTATACTTCTTCATAAAAGAGGTAAAAACTAGCTGTTCAGGTAATTAACATTGCATCTGCATAAATAATGGATTGATTTAAAAAAAATATTAATTATAAACCCACAGCTACTACAGTAAGCGCGCCTTTGGTGAGACCTTATTTGGAAAAATAATTGCTCAAACAAGCTCTACATTTCTTTTCTAACTAAAAACAGTTTAATTTACTTAAATATTTTTTCACACCGCCGCGTTATTTAGATCTAAACGGAACAGCCGAGGTTAGTTACGCGGCTACATTTAATCAACAGGTAATCGTGCCTCGATTATTAACATAAACATTTTATTAAGCTAATGCTGGATCGAATAAAATCTAAAATAAGTCCATTCGTATGGCGCGTCGTAAATGAAAGGACGTCGTAAAGTCTTCGTTAGCACTTAATTTATTTATATATGGCCCTTGTAAAGTACTTTGGGATGACCTAATTAGAATAGTTTATTCATTTTTTGTGTAGATTTTAATGTCTTAATGTGGTGTTAAGTTTTATTTTGGTTCATTTAAATAATTGCCGTCCATGTTTGGTTATAGCTTTCACTTCCGACAGCAAACTATGAAAGGTGACAACCATCTTTCATTTTTAATTGATTGTTATGGAGAAATAATGTTTTATATGATTTAAGCCATGAATGAACATGAGAAAGTTAAAAACAGTTGGTTTCTTTAAAATAATTAATTATTATGAATTAGTTATTTAGGTCTTAGATGTAAATTGATACGAGTAAATAACTAGCTGTGCCCCGCGGTCTCGGTCGAGTCAAATTTGTTCGATTATAAACATCTGTTTTACAATAATGTATGAAAGATTGCTTGATTTTTAGATTTACGATTACTGCTCCGCTCTCTCGGGTAATAGCATGATGATATACATCCTATAGCCTTCCTAAATAAAGGGGCTATCTAATGCAAAAAGAATTTTTCAAATCTGATTACTTAGTTTTTGAGATTAGCACGTTCAAACAAACAAACAAACTATCTCTTTATAATATAAGTATAGATTTATAGTCTATTCAAAATATAATGTTAATAATGTGGCGAAGGAATTCATAAGTCACAAGCATCTTTAAGCTTACTATTCTCCATTAATACTATAAAAACCGTATTTAACATTCTATAAACACAAATATACATATATGTATGTCTGTTTGTGATGAAACATCATCAATTATTCCCTAATCGCTGCAAACAAAATCTCTATAATAACACATACAATAGCGAGTAGGGTGATTTGTTTGTCTATTTGTACGTATTAGGTCCCTAGAGGGAAGGATGCTGAGTGCACGAGATAGGGCCCTACGTGACGCATTGGAAACTGGGGGTATCCAATTACAGTTCCAATATTTATTATTAGCATTAACTATTTTCTAGATGGAACTTGAATTAAATTAATTTATCACTTCTATTTTATCTTCAGAAGACAGAAAAGCTTAAAAAAATAATATTATATTCTTAATATTTATTATATTCTTAATATTTTATATTATATTCTTAATATTTAAACATAAAGCAATAATAGATAGATTTGACAACACGTTTGGCTCAGTTTGTAGTGCTAGCCTACTTGCTGTGCCAGCGGTCGCGGGTTTGAGTCCCGCTGGGGGCATTCATTTGTGTGATGAGCACGAATGTTTGTACTTCAGTCATGGGTGTCTATATTTATAATATGTATGTATTTAAAATTATATATGTGTAGTGTATCAACTATCTGGTATCCATAGCACAGGCCTCTTAGGTGTAGGTGTAGGTGTAGGCGGTGAGGATAAATGGTAACCTAAATCCGTTTCTATGGCACAATATAGGTCTTTGCTAAATTTCATCAAAACTTGTTCAGCGGTTTCAGCGTGAAAAGATACCACGGGGAAACTTACTTCCACAAAGAAATATAGATTTTACAATAAAGCACTGACAGTCGCCGAATACAAATTAAAAGTAGAACGTTTTATAATCATTCATAAAAAAATATGTTGACAGAACAAAACAATGGCAAACAAAAGACCAATTCCCATAGAGTTCTTCGTAATAAAGTACGTATCAACATCTAGCATGGCAGAGGGCGAGCGATAGGGCACGTCCGATTCAATTGTAATGTAATTTGTCACACACCCCCTAGAGCACTGCCGGCTGCCACCCCCTGCCTTTAATACACATCGGTAAACTAACAGGTACTTGTTGTAAAACAACGAAATACAATCAAGTATTATTTTATAGTATAATATAAACACAAAAGAACAATACCTACTAGAAACCTATTTCATAAATCTAACAATTATTTATTTTTAAACACTTGTATTAATTTCTGGTTTACGAATACAATTCTACAAAAACTATCCCAGTGATGCACCCATACACGAGAAAAAGTAAATTCAACTTGACGAAGACTCTTGACAGCTTGATGTAGTCCCAGATTACTCGCAATTATTAAATAACTAGCGACTCACCCTCGCTTCGCTCGGGTTCGTCCCTAGCTTGCATTAAATCACGATTGATCAGTTTTCGACCGGAGAGGAAAAATGATTAAATTACTAAAATGGCTATTAAAAAATAAGGGTTGATCGTAGAAGGGTGAAAATTGAGGATTGTATGTATTTTTGTATGTTGTATCATAAAAAAATAGAAATTAAAAATTTTGTCTAAAAAATAAAAAAAAAAAATTAGGGGTGGACTACCCCTAACATTTAGGGGGATGAAAAATAGATGTTGGCCGATTCTCATAGATACCGGATAAGCACAAAAAAATTCATCAAAATCGGTCAAGCCGTTTCGGAGGAGTATGGCAACGAAAACTGTGACACGAGAATTTTATATATTAGAATATATAAATAATTATCAAATATCAAAATAGTGAATTTGTCCTTATTATTTATACACATGTACAGAACTTTAAGTTTTATTGAGTAGTGAATGACTAACTCAGGGAGCGGTATAGCTCAGTGGTAACACGCTCGCTTGGGAAACCGAGTGATACGAGTTCAAATCCCTGCTCTCGCACCTCTGATATTTTCATACGCAAATCATTTCCAACATGATTACTACTAGTCTTAAGTAAAGGAAAACATTATGAGGAAACCTGCAAGTCTGAAAAAACCTAGGAAGTTTTCGAAAGACATGCTCAGTTCGCCCGCACTTGGCCAGCGTGGTGGACTATGGCCTGATCCCTCTTGTATTGAAGGGAGGCCAGTGCCCAACAGTGTAACTTTAAAAAGAGCTGAATACAACAATTAACTATCTCAGTTACATTATGATTACATACATTTAATACGAAAACTGTATAGATATATTAAACAACATTATTATTTTTATAGATAAAATTTATTATTGTGTCATTCTGTCGTAGCCATTGATAACTAAAATACAGAATGTATAGAACTACAAAGCCCACTACACTACTTAACGCTATTATAAGGATTAAAATTTTCATTCAACAGAAATCCAATAGTAAATATATTTTGCGGGAAACTTTTGCTGATAATCATTTATTAATCTTTGATTATAAGGGGTTGTAATTATAAAGATGTATAATCATAATTTTTTTGCTTTTAGTATATTTATACATATACTATATGTAGCCGATAATATCTAGAGTGTATGTATGTACCTATTCTAAATCTATTATTATTTGCTACATCAGTCAAAATTCTGGAAATTCGATATTATGATCAATATTGAGATAAATATCACATTAAAATGATTTTAAGTACGTAATGAATAATTTAAATTATCCCATTAGAAAATAAAAGCTTGTAACAAGATTTGATACGGTGTTCCATCATCCAGTTCACACATTAGTGCCATATCTTCTCTAATGGCGGATTATCACGCAAACACACCACGATGAGATTGTGGGATTGTACACGTGTTTCTGCGCTATTTTATTTCATCCACCTATTTTTCTATTGTAGTAGCCATTTAATTTATTGTAAGCTATTGTGTTGAAATAATTTTTCTAACACCGTTAAGTTGTAGGGATTTTTGAAAAGCAATTATGCGGGATATATTGCCTAATTAACTCAATTGGTCAATTAAAAGATTCTAATCGTTAAATCTAAATACTGGCCATTATTTTCTAATTTTACGATTTAAAAACCACGTTAGTGTGTCACTAATCTCTTAATGTTCCTAAAAAACACGTAAAGTATTTCCTTTTTAAATGTGGATCTAATCTATCGATACATTTACATATATATAGTTACATATGTAAATATGTAGAACTAAACTTCGTTAGTAATTTCCAAAATTAAAAACACATCTTATTAAGATAATGTTAGTGATAATTTAGACATTACAAACTGAGTGTTTACTTTTATATTTTTATATTGAGATAATCTGATGGAATTTGGATGGAGAGTCTTTTGTTTGTTCCTTATACATAGTACAATATTTTATTAAAAACGTCACTTTTGAAAAGAATATCTTTGTTTTATAAAATACCTGTTTTAAACCATACCTTAGTATATCGATTTGTTATATCAGCGAAACTGCGGATGAACATTAGCTATTATACTGGTAGAGCAGTGTAAATTGTGACAAGCATATAAAAAAGTTGGCCTATCATACGTAGGATTACGGGATACACTCGACCACAGCACTAACTTACGTATCTGTCTGATTCATCAACACCCCAACAACACATAGTAAATAAAGCATTTTGAAATTCAACCCGCAAGAGGTGAAAAGCTGTGACTAAATTTCGATAAGCATTAATATACGCGGCCGGTTTCGTTGAGATTAGCCATGTGCATAGTAGATAATATAGTGCAAAGGTCTGTGCACAAATACAAGTGAACTCTTTATTCCCTCTCAAAGTCTAATGGTATGGATGCAGGATGGGAGAAGTCATAGGGCTATGTATGTATGTATTAAGTCCTTTTTAACGTCCCACTGCTGGGCACGCCTTCAATGCGAGCGAGTCACAGTCTACCATGTTGGTTAAGTACTGGGATTGGCGAACTTCATATATCTTTCAAAAACTTGTTATGAGGTTCTCTCAGACATGCAGGTTTTCTCACGATGTTTTCCTTCACCGTAAGACATGTGGTGATCATGTTCGAAATGATTCACATATGAAAATATCAGAGGTGCGAGACCCGGGATTAGAACTAGCTTCACTCGGTTACTCAAGCAAACGCTTACCACTGGGCTACCACTGCCTTCACGGGGGTGTATTACTGAAAAATTCTTAACTCCGGGTTATCACTGAGAATTTCTCAACAGAAAAACACTTGGCTTGACCTAGCACTCGAACCTTGGACCTCCGGATCAACAACCGTACAGACATATACCGTACAGATATATAACAGATAGGCCATAGTGACAGTGAAATATAATGTGAGAAAGTATAATTATATTCGAGACCCTATTAGGTATGCTGCGGACCGCGCGAGGTGGTTTCACATAAATTGTCACATAATCTCACCGTTTCGAGGAGATCACAGATTAGCGTGAATTATTTGCCGTGTGAAGAGTACCGGGAAGAAGCTCACGATCGTGTTTATTTACTCCATTTCTATTTTCGCACGGCGGCCCGCGTTCTGCATACTAACTTATAATCTGGTCAAACAATGCTTTTATTTTGAAAAGGATTTATAATGTATTGAAAACAAAAGAGAGGATAATACATATATTTTTTACTAGTTTTCGCACGAGACTCCTCTCGGTTGTTTAAGTCGTTCTACTTTTTTACATAAACCGATTCTATTTCTCGATAATTTGATCTACCAGAGATACATGGTTGATGGTTATTATTAACGACGACACGTTTGATTAAGTTTGTAGTGACCCTACTTGCTGTGCCAGGGTTCGCGGGTTCGAGTCCCGCTGGAAGCATTCATTTGTGTGATGAGCACGAATGTCTGTACTCCAGTCATGTATGTCTATTATAAATATAATATGTATTTATTTAAAAGTTATATATGTGTAGTGTATCAACTATCTGGTATCCATAACACAGGCTTCGAAGCTTACCATGGAACTAGATGGTGATGTGTGTTAATGTTCCAACAATAACATATTAAGGAGCTTTTGTCAAATTTTATTGAAAGACAGGTTTCAACTGTTCCTGAGATAAGCGTGGACAGACACAATAATTTTACTTTTGATAGTTACGGGGCTTTGTTATCATGTTAAAGTACCATGGGGTGGTTTATCTGTAATCTCATTACAGTTTTATTTTTATTCAAGTCTAGATATTCCCCATATTATAATAGGTATAGATAAAATATTTAGAAAAATATATGGGAGGGAGTCTGTCTAGAGAAAGGCTTTCTTGATTTCTTTCTTGCTTTAGAAAGGAATCAAACTCGTAACTTTTGCAGAAATGACAAAAGTGAAAGATTTGTCATAAAAATGCGAATATTTCTGATAACATTACATTATCAACAGCGAGCGGTCGTGTGTACCAGGCGCGCAGAGACGACGAGGTGATCGTATCAGAGCCGTAAATATGCGGCGACAAGTGCCCCCATTAGCTCGGGCGGCGAAAAAACGCAACACCTCTGTACCGTTGGCAAAGTAAGATGTGTTTTTTTGTAAATTTCCTTTTCTTAAGACTGAATATTAAAAAAAAAACATGTCTCATTTAAAGCTAGAGGTTGTTTTAGTGCTCCTCCCTTCAGTTTACTAAAACTGTCTACGAAGTATGCAAAAAGACTCAAAAATATCTCTCTATGTATAAAACTAGAGACTAAATTCTAGATAACCTTGTATTACTCGACCAAAATACACTATTGCTAGCGACTCACCCTCGCTTCGCTTAGGTTTGTCTCTAGGTACGTTTTAACGGTTAGTATGGAATAGATAGACCATATATTATATGATATATAGCCTCGATAGCATACCTAAATAAACGGGCTATCTAATGCAAAACGACTTTTTCAATTCGGAGTAGTATTTCCTGAGATTAGCGCATTCAAACAAACAAACAAACAAACGAACAAGCAAATAAACAGACTCTGCCACATCATAATATTAGTATAGATTAAACATAAAAGCAATTACGTCTATTAAAATAGAAAATATCGCGGACTTTTTTTAGGACTATTAATACTCTACCTACATATTTGCTATACATTTTTTCATTTGCTTACAATCGTTTACCATATATAGTGCACATCGATGAAGAATCTAAGCAGCGCACTTTTTGCTTTCACGACTCACTAATACAGTTAATGGTTATAAAATTTATACAGTCAATGCTGAGCTGTTACCTATAAGTGCTCTGTAAGAATGTTTTAAAATTTTAAAATATTTATGGAAAACTGCAGTTCATAACAGCAAAGACATCATCCAAATTCGTTCTGTAGTTCTCGGGATTCGCGCACACGTACGTACAGACAGACACCCTCCGATGACTTCCTATTATATGTGCAAAAATACATTCATGTTTGTATGATAAAATAACAATGAATAGAAAACCTTGATTTTTTTTCTTGTAATAACATAATAATTATAGTATAATTTGTAAGTTTTATCAGTTTTTTATTTGCACTAAGCAGTTACGTTTTTGCTATCGCTACATACAATAATGATTATAGGAAATGTAAATGAGTGGACACTGTTAACAGGCGGGCTGCTCTCCTAATAATGTCCACATTATGGTATACAGTGTAGACTCTACACACGAGTGTTGATACGAATGGCTTCAATAGCCCTTGCTCGTCTTCACAGCTAATTAAACTTTAGAAACATTAACTTAGAAGTTTTCATTTATATAATTGGCAATTTATTTGTGTTAGAAAGAAATTTATGGGATTACTAAGATTTTTTTTTGAGGATCGAATTGATGCGAATAACAGATAAAGCTGTATGGAATGTCTTTATAGCTGGTTGGTGCCCGCTGGCTTTAACCGTACAGTTTTCTTAAACTACAGCCACAAAATGTTATGTAGTTATATTTTTTATTTAGAAATGTACAGGTAATATCATATATTATCGTTTAACTTTGCTATATCATCGCGTATTTGCTGTCGCGTAATCGACTCTAACTTTGACTAAGATATTTTTACGTGGCAATAGAAAGAATATTCATCAAAATTGTCAAAAAAACTAATACGTAGACTTTAGAGTGTAAAGTCTCTCTCGTGACCATGATTGCTGTAAAACATTCGAAACGTCGGGAACCAAAAATCTAAATAAATGCGCAAAAAATCCGAAATGATAGTTTAATTAAAATGTCAAATATTCGGGTAAATCTAAGAAAGTATAACGTAGCACTATTTTAATAATATTTGGATTTAATCGATCGACCAAAATCGCCTATTTAAAATCAATCAAAATTTTCCTTAAATTCCTAGTATAATTATGAAAGTTTTATAATATTTGGCAATGTTTAGCACCATCATGTCTCGGACATCTCGTGGGATCGTCAGCACGGCGTCGCTTCCACGAACCCGTTGGGACTTCAGCTCGCATCCTGTTGTCGTGCATTGTGTCTAGGAAACGAACGGTGCTCTGTGGGAATGTTACGTATAACGAGTTTATGGCACAAATCGTGTATTCTAAGGGCTAAGGCATGTTTATGTTTGTTTGTATTTGGATAAAATTTGAATAATTTTTGTGTAGAATTAAATTTTTTATGTTGTGTTAGAGATAATTATCTTGAATTAAGTCGTTACTTGTCGGCACATATCAAGATTATAGATTAAATAAAAACTAAATGATCGGTTAAAGTTAACAGTTTTGTCGAATATTTACATATTTAATTATTTATAGTTTGAACATGTTGATATCTGAAAATCTGAAACTACTTTTTAGATTTTAAAAAGACCTTGTTGCAATTTATAATCTATTTAATGAAGATAGTACAGGCCAACTAAACACCGCGCTACGAATTTTAGATCGGGGCTAAAATACGCGAGCGGAGCCGCGGGTAATATATAATTCAAACTAAAATTGTAAACGCGAAAGTGACTCAGTCTATCTGTTACGTTTTAATTTGGACGAATTTTGGTATAAAGATAGATTGGTCTTGGAGAAGAACATAAGCTACTTTTTATCGCGAAAATAAAACTTTAAGGGGGTGAAATTGGGGTTGAAATTTTGTATGGGGAAATATTTACCTAAAGTACACTCACGACAACTATTTTATTTATCTACTTGACACGTACCTAAGGACGCACGCGAGCGAAGCGAGAGTAAATCGCCAGTATATAATAAAAAGCATCGAACATTTCAAAATAATACAAAATTGATTTTTTCATGTCACCGTCAAAAACATATTTATTAGGCAACTTTTATGGAAATCGAGCGACACGGGGGCGGCAGAAAAAGTTTAGCTCCGAAAATACATACACCGAGATGCGATGACAGGGAATTTATGAACCATTCCAAGTGACAAACTGCGGGACGCGGGATTTGCATCCTACTATGGATTTCAAATCATTTTCGAGTTTAAAATGACTTTCATTAACCAATGTACGACTATACTATAGTGTTTAATAGGTACACTAATTGTTATACCTACTCATATTACCTAACTAATCTAATATATAAGAAATTAAGACGTTGAATAATATAAAAATATAGTTTATAGATTCATGCGATTCATTAGAGAGATAGAAAGAAAACATTATTCCCCTCTAGTTTTTCTTTCAATAAAAATACAAAAGCTAGATAGCCCTTTCAACTATAAAATTACAATCTTTAATTATTAGATCACATTTCAACACTAGAATAAAATACGTAAAAGCAAGCACGATAAGTAGATGTCAAACATTAGTACTGTCTCTAGTAATAGAGGTAGCGGGTTCAACTCCCAGGCGACAGTGATGTACGAGTATTTAATTAGGACTTCCTTTGACGGCCACCGTGGCGACGCCGCGCTTACTGGAATTAGTTTAAACGCGAGCTAATTATTACTTGTTTTCTTCCTCTGACAGTCATACGAAGTTTTTATTTTTATTATTATTATTGCGAGGAGAGACGTCGGTGTATTATCGTGATCATTGAATTTTTCGTCACACGTTACATGTGTCTCTATCTAGATTATTTCAAATACTTTAAAAAAATAAACGTTTTTGTATTGCATCACAAAAAGTTAGATGGCTATTTTAGAATCTATACTAATATTGTAAAGCTGAAGAGTTTGTTTGTTTGTCTGTCTGTCTGATTGTTTGTTTGTTTGTTTGGTTGAACGCTCTAATTTCAGGAACTACTAATCCGATTTGAAAAATTCTTTGTGCATTAGATAGCCCGTTAACCGAGGAAGGCTATATATAGGCTATATATCATCTCGGAAAAGTGTACGGTTCCCGTGGAATAGATTTGTTTTTGTCTAGGGACGAACCGGAAGCGAAGCGAGGGTGAGTCGCTAGTATAAAATACAGCGTCTAAAGATCTTTACAATAAATAACAAAATATGCAGTTTATAAAATCATCGACTTTTTCTCAAGCTTTTATTAATTACCGGTACGTAATTATCTTTTTATTATATTACGCCATCCAGCTGTTTATATAGACAACGTTAGAAATAACGTTTTTTTTTATTAATTAAAAACATAAAAGTTAATTAAACTTAACATATTAAGTTTAATTAATTTTTATGTTTTTTCGTGTTTACGTAAATCTACAACTAATGTTGACAGCTATTACAGCCATCGACATAATTATACCTATTAGGTACTTGCATTTAGTTATCGCCACGACACGAGTGCTTTTTTAATATGAACATTTAAATAGAGGTTTTTATCCGTTACACCTACATAGATGACTTCGGAAATAGTGTAACTATTTGTTTTGGAATTAGATATAGTTTAATTATAGCTAGAGTTAAGTTGAAACTTATCTAAATATTCAGAAACTAGCGACGTACGTTTTAACGGTTAGTATAGAATTGATAAACGATATATTATACGATATATAGTCTATAGCCTTCCTCAATAAATGGGCTATGTAATGCAAAGAGAATTTTTCAAATCGGATCAGCAGTTTCCGAGATTAGCGCGTTCAAAGAAACAAACACACAAACAAACTCTGCCTCTTTATAATATCAGCATAGATTAAAGGCTAGTTAGTACAGACAAATATTGATTTTGCCAATTGTATTTTCATTGAGGCTAAAATAATTTTTAATTATCACTAAATAGTATAAAACAAAGTCGCTTCCCGCTGTCTGTCCCTATATATGCTTAGGTCTTTAAAACTACGCAACGGATTTTGATGCGGTTTTTTTAATAGATAGAGTGATTTAAGGGTAAGGTTTATATGCATAATACATGCTAATATATTATATAGTAGAGAAACATTGATAATTTTAGAGGTTTCTGATGTGATGTCGTAAATAAACACATTTTTTTGCGCTTACATTGCAAACGCTGGCTGAACCCTACGAGATAGATCAAAATAATGTACTACAGTATTGTACACCTTAAAAAGGTCTAAAGAAAAGTCCGCGATGGCATATGTATGTCTATCTCTTAAGGATAACATACTATATCCATTTTATTATATCCAAGCTAGGGACGAACCCATGCGAAGCGAGAGTGAGTCGCTAGTGTCTTATAAAACAAAAAATGTTATTCGTCTCTATATCTCATTCTCTGAAAATAATTAATTTGTGTGCAACGACGAAAACGTATAACAGAATTACTCAACGAAATAAGTGTCTCAGTATGTAGGTACGTTATAAAATATATCAAAAGTAGAGTCACGGAAAGTAGAGAAATTTACAGTCGGGATGTAAAGTCGCACTTTACAACCGCTGTCGTGTCCGGATTAACTCGGATCAACAGTTTCCTACGTTGAATGTAAAAAGTGAAATATTATGGGGCGTATTGACTGTCTCGTTAATTTTCACTTGATATGTTATGGCTTGTTCTATGCTGTTATATCTATACATATAATAAAATTGTAACTAAGCCGAATCTGTACATTAAATATTTTTTGGGAAAATCTTATTGAAATAGACATTATTATGGATACAGAGGCCGAATCTATCGTTTTTAGAATTTTTGTTCGTCTGTCTGTCTGTCACCGCATCACGGAAAAACTACTGGAGGGATTTTGATGAAATTTGGTATGATGATAGCTGGTTATCCGGGTCAACATATAGGATACTTTTTACTGCGGGAAAATATCTCATCTTTGAGAAATCTATACCAAACGTTAAAACGTAGGGGCGAGGGTGGGTCGCTAGTTATTTCATATAACTACCTACTGTACTTCACATAGCTGCAGGGATGAGTTTCTGAAGGGGTTTAGAAGGTAATACTGGCTTTTCTAACCGGTGAGTCCCACATAGCCACACCTGTATGTATACAGATAGTATGCGTTAATGCAAATGAAAAAAAAGACAGTGTCTACCTACCTACAAAAATGGTACCAAAGTACCTTACAATATTTGTTAATTTTATTTTTAAACATTTTTTATAATTTTTTTAAATATAAATCTAAGTATTACGAGTAATATTTTGAGATATAGGTAACTAACAATACATCAACATATTATGTATGATTGAAGTAAAATTGTATTTATCTAATATTATAATTAAAGCACATGAAGTACTTTATAATAGTTAATTATATAGGTACGTTTATACAGTTTCAGTTCATTATCAACACAAAATTATCAATGTACGAGTACCTACTCGAATAGATGGGGTAAGTTAATTATTTAAATTTTACGTCAATCTATAAACACAAATTACCCATGTACAGTGTTCGGGAAGTCAGTTTTTATTGGAAATACAAAACACCCGTTTTATCAAAACAGAGAACGAAGCGTCAATCGGCAATAAATAAGCAATAGTTGTGGGTTGTACGAGCGTTTTGAGATAAGGCAGCTTGTTCTCTACACTTTACGGCTCTACGATTAAGCACATTGTAGAGATAGCGCGCTACCGGCGTGAAATCTAATAGTTGATTAGAATTTATTTTGAGTGGGTTTAAACAATTTACAAATTAGTTTGTTTTTGCCTTTATATATTAAAAAAAACAATTCAAAAGTGTCACTTTATAACAATAAAATGAGATATAAAAATATTGTCATATCATAATATTTAATAATGTCCTCCTGACCGATTCCGGCCACGGCGGCCAATCTCATTGAGACTAGCCAACTGCGCAGGAGATATTATAGTGCACAAATGTACGCGCAGACACAAGTGCACTCTCTATTCCTGTCACTCTCATACTCCGGTGGGACGACTACTCGACACGACCGGTGAGAGTTAAGGCGCAGGACCGACGGCTTTACGTGCTCTCCGAGGCACGGGGGTGAAACACCGCCAACTTCCCAACTCCGGGCTGTTACTGAGGCTTACTATACCGAAAGACTCAATAACTAAACTTGGCCCGACCCGGGACTCGAACCCAGGACCTCAGGATGTGCAGCCGTACATGCTAGCCACTACACCACCGAGGCAGTTCATATCATATTTACTATATAAGCATTAATTTTACTATACATATTTTCACATTTGAGCCTTGCAAATGTACGTAAGTAATTATACTTGATTGCGATAAAGATGTTGCACTGTGGACACCTGTCACATGACGTTAAAGTTGATATTAATCAGAACTCTACCGAATTAAACTCCGCTTAATAAGGACAATATTTTGAACGACTACGCTGAAAATAATTAGAAAACGGAGCGCTTCAAACAAAAATATTGAAATTGATGTAATTCTGAACACATGTTCGTGTTGCGTTCGTACACGTGGATGTGATTAGATGCGGCGCCATAGCGTTTCCGGATTTCAGAGAAAATTATTTATATTACCGATATCTATTGTTGATATATAATGTAAATTATTCAAAATTTTTAAATTTCATTGGTTAAAAGATTGCACTTGGAGATTAATTCGATGTATTGCTGAGTTTGAAAAAGTTTTTTTTTCTACCAAACGTCTACATTATTTTGTGTTTTATCCTATAATATCTATATCTTATTGTATTACCTACATATAACTAAAATATATAATTGTTCTGTTTCCTCATAACTATGATTAGCACGGATGGCTGACGTTTTGACAACCTTTTTGATATAAAAATAAATTTAACACAAGGTGCAGCACAAATTCAATTAAAATCGTTCGACTGCATAATTTTTTTGCTCGTGTGCTTTTATAACTATATCGAGTCGCATTGTTCCATTTAAATTTGTTTCGTTTAAATGCACAAAAGGCCCGCTAATAATGCAAACAAAAAACCGCGAAACAAAGACGTGTATATCTTATCTGGAATCTTTATAATAATTACACTGGACAGGACGACTCAATCGTCGCACACCGTTGCGAATATAAAAATGCATCGACTGTTATTTCTCTACAGCATTTCAGTTCTAAATTACTTTGAAATACAGCTCAAAATTGCATAATGTATTTAGCAATATAACGCGTAGCTTATTTTACTCATGAAACCAATTACTGTACGGCACGCCGAAATATCTTTGCATTGTAAGAAAAATAATTATCGAAAAAAGTTACATCGCACAACCCTAATATCCATGTAAAGTAATAATATACAAAAACACTTTAATAGCAGTGTGATAGAGTTGAATTTCGTATGCTCCAATATTTGAGACATGTGCCCTTTGTGTCTGAGGCGTTTTTAAACAGTAGGCGGGGCTTTATCCCCTCCCCCTGCGAAGAGGGTGGCGCGCTGTCAGTCGACCGATAGCAGTGGGGGATGACAGATGTTCGTCCGGGCCCATCTTTCATACTACACGATAGCAAATTCAATACACCATAAATATCAGCGCGTACTCCTTTTACAACGTGCTCCGTCATTCTGTTGGTACATTCGTTGATGAAATTCATTTTTTTGCGGCCGGTTTGGTGACGTACAAACTGTTTAGTTTTATTAATAATCGTTGCACGTTGTGTTTCTGTATACGCCTCATAAATTAGTCTTAAGAGCCATATGTTTAATAGACGTGATTTTAATAGTTCGGGATGGCACAGCGTTTTAATGACCGTCGCGTCGCTACAAAACTGTGACGAGTACGTAAAATTATATGGATCGAGTTTTAGGATATAAATTATATTGGTAGTGTATTCTGCGTGTTTCATGTTAAATCTTTGACAACATTTTCGATTCGAGAAACTAAAAAATAGCAAACACTTATAAGAGTAATTTCACTTTTTTGTAGAGGAAACGAATTGATACTTATTCATATGTCGTAGTTACATTGAAGTTTTTCTTTAAGGGTAGGTAGGTAGGTACTATAACGACTACAGCATGTGAAAAAATGAAAATAATGTTTCAATAAAAGAACCTTTTTTATTCGATTTATATTAATACAATTTAAATCTTACTAATATTATAAATGTGAAAGTTTACATGGACGTTTGGATGTTTGTTACTCAATCACGCCAGAATAGCTGAACGCATGTGGATGAAATTTGGCACAGAGATAGATTATAGTTTGGAATAGGACATAGGCCACTTTTTATCCCAGAAAAATGTACGGTTCCCATGGGATAGATTTGTTTTTGTTTTTCTAGTTTACCATAAATAACGATTAATAATTTTAAGTTTAGGAAAATTCAATTTCAGTACATGAAAATTATCCATTTGCCTCTTTATTTAATTTAACCATTCACCTTTAGCTATTTGCAACATTCCAACACATAATTAACACGATGGAACATTAAAAATTTTCCAAATCGGTTCAGCCGTCTTCGAGAAATCCGTGAACATACATAAAAAAAAAAAAAAGATTCCGACGAATTGAGAACCTCCTCCTTTTTGGAAGTCGGTTAAAAAGATAACAAACAATTCTTAATTATACGCAAATATTTATATATTTACGTAAAATTAATAATAAAAGAATTTCTACAAAAAAACAAACCCATAATTTTGTTTAGTATAATTATCTAACATAATCATTTATTTTATTTATCTTCATAAATATAAAACAACCCTTATCTGTACACAGTATCAAAGGGTAGGCTTCGCTCGGACATCCGGCGGAAGTGGGCGTGTCTTTACCGCCGCCATTTTGGTCGCGCATGCGCCGTCGGCTTCGGTTCAATTGATAGGAAATATGGAAGATGTACATTTTTTACGAGTAGGTAGGTACGGTGTCAGATGAGGAAAATTTGATAGAAAAATAAAATGAGGGATTTATGTTAGCGTTGTGCGTAGGGTTTAGATTCAGAATAAGTACTTATGTAATAAAATATTGCTCCTTTAAACAAGCTAATGTAACGTTGAGAGTACTTCTTGTTAAACTTATTCATTAAAATATTTCATAATTTATTTCTTTTCTTCAAAAAAAGGACAATTAACAAATATTATTTATAATATAATTTGTATAAAACAACACAGGAATGTAAAATAGTAAAGAAACGTTCAAATTTTCAGTACATTTACTTGTTGAAACCCTCCTAAACTACCCAGTAATTATTTCCGCTATTAGTAAGTGATTTTAATAGAACATCATAAAAACTTAAGCCTATCTAATTAGCAAAGAGGTAAAAATCTTTTTATGTCGTAGCCTTTGCGATTATCTGATTTCATATCCTGTAACTCTAGTTATGAGTTTTAACAGGTTACTATAAAATATATTAATAATTATATTGGAAAGGCAAATTAAAACTCTCCAGTCTTATATAGCTTCGTCTATAATAGGTACCGGAATATAAAAACGATCGAATGAACGTAATTGGTAGAAAACGATCAACGACAGGTTCACTGTCTCAGAGTAATTAAATAAAACTATTTATTACGTTTGCTTTGTTTTTTTTTTTTTTAGAAATATTTTAACTAGAGAGAAATTCTAAATCGGGGAGCATTCCCTGTTCTCCAGGTACCGGCATGAATCCTGAGGACATCGCGTAAATCAAGCGTCTTAAAACCATCCATCACGGCGAGCGGCGCTATCAATCGCGACCGAAATAGGCATTCCTGTATGGAAGACATGGGACTATTCACGTTAATGTTTATAGGATATTTGATACTAATTATAAATGCTCATAAAATACAAGTATTGAATGATAATAATATTCATCATTCAATAAACCCATAACGTTATTCGATATTTGTTCTAAGATCAATTTTATTTAGGAAAATGTATAAAAAATGTTAACCGTCATAACAGTAATGTTTTAGTAATTTTTAGTCTTACAGAAGTATAAAACTCAATGAGAGAATGCTTAAGCAAGTTGCAAATAATTTTACACATTTTTAACGACCGTTCCTGTACTTATGGTTGGATATGATTGTTAGGTGTCCTTTTACGGTAACAGTACAACTGATATAGGGTGTTATGATTAAGTTAAGCCTTAAAAACTTACTTTTTATAGCATAAACTTTAATAGTAAGTAAAGTAAAGTAAAGTAAATGTGATTATTACATTATTAAAAAATCATATTTTTTTTTTCTGTTCATCAAAGTAAGTGAAGCATACCTAAAAATAATATAATAGATTGATTCTCCTCCTCCCCCTCGTATTGAAGGGAGGCCCGTGCCCAGCAGTGGGACGTTAAAAAGGGCTGAATACATACATACATACATAGATTGCTTTGTATAAAATTATATTATTTACGGTTTAGTATGTAGGTATCTAAAACGTCACGTCATCAATAAAATTAACTTTAAATTAAACACAAAACTGATTTTATAGACTTTAAAAAGAAGTGCGTACGTACCTACATACGTGAACATTTTAAATAAACAACACTGTATTGTACATATAAATATGTATTTATTATTTCAATTATTTTCTATACTTATCTGTATGAAAATAATATCAAAATAATTCGTTTTCATGTGAACTAAATAGGTGTACGTACACGTTCGTTGCGTTGTAGTGAAACTATGAAATATTCGTACCTAGTAATTTTATTTAAAAAAACTAGCGACTCATCTTCGCTTCGCTCGGATTCGTCCCTAGGTACGTTTTAATTTTTTTGCGTTAAACCCTAATTCTTTTTCTAAAATAAAAGTAGCCCAAGTTACTCCTTATAATATCAGCTATTTGTCAGTGAAAGTCCTGTTAAAATTGGTCCAGCCGTTTTATATATAAAATTCCATATGTATTTAGTACAAAGCTGTTATTTTGATACTACAAACAGACACTTCAATTTTATTTATCTGTATACATTATAAAATGTACGTGATTTTTTCTCAATTTTTGTAAGAGTAATGCTTTGATTGTCTTACTTTTGATTGTCTGACTTATGTATTATTTATTTTTGTTTCAATGTGGTGAGTAGATACAATAAATTATATTAGATACCTATATTAGACGCATAAAGGCAATTTTGCGTTTCTAGCAAAATAAACATCTAAATTAATTTTAAATATTTTATATGGGAATTTTTATTATTTTCAACTTAAGCACGTTTATACAAAATCGAAACTAAATATGTTAGCAATGCAAATAGAACGCCTACTACTTGTCTTACCCCTTGTTCACTCAAACAGGCATAACAAGATAATGAAACAATATAAACGTTACTTAATGTAAGCCGCTTGTGTAAATTTATTATAATTAAGGTAATTTTGCATGCCGTGAAATTTGCTAAGTATAAAGTTACAAGAAAATATTAAAATACACATAAACATGTTGCATTTTACACAAGTAGGTACCAACATTCGAAATAAACTCGGCACTTGATTATTATCTAGCCATTCAAATAATCCCAAGTATTGCGTGTAGCAATATGACACAAACGACGCAACACATTTGTATCTATATATGGAAAAAACATGCGACAAATTACATATACAAGCTCATCTGATATCAAAAGTTATGACATGCGTGCCAACATCGAATTAAATTAGCCGTTATAATTAAAAACATGATAAAAAAGCATCGAAAGACGTTGCCATTAATAGCATCGGGCTTGGGCTACCGAATTAACGAGGATCGTTCTAAGCCGATCATGTAATTACGATCACGACCTTAGCGCCGAATACCTATTCGAAGGAGGCGGGGCTTGCGTCCGATCAATACTACGCGTACGCCTCGGCCGTGGAGTGTTGCTGTCCCGTTCGCGCGAAGGCAGTTCTACACGAGCGAGAACGAACAGCCTGCGCTCATTGGCCGGCACCATGATGGGCGTACACCGTCTTTCATCGTCCGTCGAGTCGAAACCGCTCAGTCTTAGAACGTCTGCGTGCCGTGCGCGTGCGTGCAACGCCGCCGGACCATGATAACCGGGTGAAGCCACCATGCTCGTCCCACCTGAGATGATGGCGGCTCAATCCAAACTAGTCTATCAGATGAATAAGTACTACAACGAGCGGGTCGCGAACCGCAAGGCCCAAATCGCGAAAACCATTCACGAAGTATGCAGGATAGTACAGGATGTCCTCAAAGAAGTGGAGCTGCAGGAGCCGAGGTTCATATCCTCGCTTACGGACTACAATGGTCGATTCGACGGCCTTGAAGTTGTTTCGCCACATGAATTCGAAATTATCATATATTTAAACCAGATGGGAGTTTTGAATTTCGTCGACGACGGATCTTTACCTGGTTGCGCCGTTTTGAAGCTGAGCGACGGAAGGAAACGGTCAATGTCCCTGTGGGTAGAGTTCATTACTGCCTCAGGTTATCTATCTGCGAGAAAAATTAGGTCTCGATTCCAGACATTAGTAGCTCAGGCTTGTGATAAATGCTCCTACAGAGACTGTGTGAAAATGATAGCGGAAACTACGGAAGTGAAGTTGCGTATACGTGAGAGATATATTGTGCAGATAACACCAGCTTTCAAATGCGCCGGCTTGTGGCCCAGGTCGGCGGCACACTGGCCCCTACCGACCATACCGTGGCCGCATCCTAACATTGTGGCCGAAGTAAAAACAGAAGGATTTGATCTTCTTTCGAAAGAATGCTTAACGTTGCAGGGCAAAAACTCTGCCATGGAAGGTGATGCATGGGTCCTCAGTTTTTTTGAGGCCGAAAACCGTCTCCTTCAAGGGGGATGTCGGCGGAAATGTTTGAGCATATTAAAAACTATTAGAGATCGACACTTAGACTTGCCCGGCAATCCGGTCACGTGTTATCACATGAAAACACTTTTATTGTACGAATGCGAGAAACATCCCAGGGAGCACGAATGGGATGAAGCCGCCATTGGAGACAGGATAAACGGGATCTTTCTTCAATTGATATCTTCTCTTCAGTGTCGGCGATGCCCGCACTACTTCCTTCCTCATGTTGATTTATTCAAAGGAAAATCGCCGACTGCAATGGAGAATGCCGCAAAGCAGGTGTGGCGGCTGACGAGAGAAATGCTCACAAATTCGAGGGCCTTCGAAAAGCTTTGAACTGATCGTACCAGTTAGGTAGTGAAGTGAGTGAACTAGTGTACGCTAAGTAATCCTCGAGTCATTTTAGTTTATTGGATTAGATGTGCAGTAGTTTCTAATAAGAAGTGCGCGATTGTTCTATAGTTCGAGTTTTCGAATATTCCATGTGGATCGAACAGACTGTAAGTAGACGTGACACTACTAATACATTAGGTCCTTTCAAATATTATTTGTGATATAATGTAAATAGCTTATTGTTGTACAATTTTAGTGATATTTATTTTGAAGAAAAAAAAAGCGAAAATTCGTGTATTTATTTGACTGAAACTTTAAAAGTAGGTGTATAATCTATATTATAATAAATAAACAATTTTAAAACTATATATTCTTTTTATTACACAACTACTCTATTTATCGGATTGTTCTATGAATTATAAGGTAATAAAATACAACGCGTCGAGTTCCTACGCTTTGAGACGAGACGAGAAAGTGATTTTCTTTTCGAAAGATTTATTATAATAGTGTAGAATTATACCACAACTTTTGATTTTATCCTCCCAATAAGTAGGCATATTGATTACATATTTACAATTGCTGACAGGAATATATTTTTTATACAATATTTACATAAAATATATACACTATAGTGTACCTATAATATAAGAATGATTTAAAATAATACCTGAAAATACTAATGTATTGCTAATCATCATTTAAGAGTTCATTTTTAAAAAATACACCAAGCCTTTGTTATACATACATAGATAATTTGCGGGATTGTTAGAGTCAGCGCCTCTTATTATATGAAGATTTATAGTGTCTATAATTACGTAAGAGAAAAAAATATGGAAATTGTTATTGTAACCGATTCACTTGACGCACGCTCGTTAAATGATTTCACAACGCCAACACTTAATCAGGAATAAATAATTGGTTGAAATATAAAAAAAAAACATGTCCGTCCAAATGGCATAAACATAATTTCAACATTACTTTGACTTTAGGCCGATCGTGTAAAAAATATCCTATAAGTGAAATATACCATTGGACAAAGTCGAAAGGCGTGACTAGTGTTTTATTAAAACAAGCCACAATGTTGTCTCGAGTATTATTAAACAATGAAAGGAACGGAGCGAGACTAGCGAACACACGGGCAGGCAAACGGCCTACACTGGGTGTCGTGTTACACGGCAGTATTTTACGTAGGCCGACCTGAGACACTGCTATAAAAGTACGTAATGAGATATCTGATTTTGTATCTATAAGTTGAAAATATTTATTATTTATTCCAAACTTACTTTTTCACTCGACTGCTCTTCTATAGTTGAATGGTAGAGCATTTTTAAACAAACCAAATATTACATTCAAGAGTTTATACTATAAATACGATTATTTTAATGTAAAGTTTAAGTGTAATTTATGACAAAAATCTAATGGAAAAAAAGAAACGGCTTATAATACCTACATATATCGGTTCAGAAGACATTTGTGTGACTCTAAGTTTGAGGTCAAAAGTTTAAGAGCTGACACATCATGTATTAACATTTGTTTGTGCTAAAATGAGTGTTGGATTTGCTAAATTATTCTTCCATCTTAAGAAAAGGTATAGGATAGATTATTTAAAATCTTATTTTAAGATATAACTTGAAAAAATATAACCCTTTTTGAAGTCTGACAAAAATTGTATGATATCATTTTTTGTATGTTATGTTAGAACATTGAAGATAATATATTATTTAGGTTAAGTTAACTGCATTTATAATAAAATATAGTATAAGTTTTTTTTATAGAAGAATAATTTATTTAATTTATTTTTTCCTATAAGTTGAGGTAATTTTAGTAACAACGAGCTTTTTGACTAAAGTTTGCGACTTAGTAGAGATATAGTTGAAAATGATATTCTCATACTAATTCAGAGCACGTATTTCAGCGAATAATCGTATATTTAAAGTTATCTGTTGCAGTATCATGACATTGTGTCACGTAGCGTTAAATCGCTACTGTAACACCATATCAAAAACTTTATATACCATATAATATTGAAATTAGATTTTTTTGCCGCGAGAAGCTTTAGAAATAATAAAAAAACACAAGCAACTTTTTAACATACAAATGTATGTATAATGTATTTATTTAATTTATGTATTTATTTATTTTAGTTTTGCTATTTGTAAATATATAGTTCAAAATGTTATATCGATATTTTTCAAACAATATGTTTTTCATATCTAGTCATTATTTTGAAAACATCTATTACTATACATCACTAAATTACATGTCTTCATATCTATACTTAATATCATAAAGAGACAGAGTTTGTTTGTTTGTTTGGTCGAATGCGCTAATCTCAGGATCTACAAATCCAATTTGAAAAATTCTTTTTGCATTAGATAGCCCGTTTATTAAGGAATGCTATAGGTTATATATCATCATGCTACTACCCAAGCTAGCGGAGTAGTAATCATAAATGTCAACAAATCGGACAGACTTACATACATTATTGTAAAACTGATGTTTATATTGTAAGTTTATACACGGGCGAAACCGCGGGTACTGCTAGTTAAAATATAATTGATCTATACATTAGAATCATTGTTTAAGCGGCATCTAGCCTGGTGAGATTTAATTCTGCGTTGTTTCGCATAAATAATACATAAATTGATTTAACTAGCTATTTTCAAACAACCAGTAACAATGACAATGATAGTTAACCGAATAAGTAAATGTGACTGACTAAATTATTGTACAAAATACAAATATAGAATCACTCAAAAATTACTCATTTCAAATTATTTACAGAAATACCTAATACCTATGCATAGAAAATACGAGTATTATAGGCCTACTTTAAAAAAAAAAAAACTATTAGTAATATATAGTATTAGGTGAAAATTATTTTTTATCAAACCTTATTTTAAAGATTGCCGAATCTTGTAGGTCTTTGCCCCAGATTGAGGAGGTCTTTAATTAAAATAACATGCAAGTCAAGTAAACCCACACAGGCGCAGGACAGCGACCTGTCTCAAGGATTCAGATTAAAAAATAAATAAATAAAGGACATTTAAATGAAACAACGCACCAAATACGCGATACAATTAAAGACGTCCGCATAAAGTGTACACTGGAACCATCAAGTTGTGAAGTGTGTAGTTCTTATTCGCTCAATCATAAAGTATAGTTTTAATACGCATGGGTGGACGGTTGTACTGTCAGCCGACGAGGCTCGCCGCTTACACGCCTTGTTTTTAGCTTTTGTCCTAAAATTTATGGGCAATTGAGGTAAAAACGTTATAGTAACCGATTTTTCATTATATTTACACAAAGTACTTACTATAGTCACTGTCTAATGACAAGGCATATAAAGTTTTATAAACAACGTTTTTGATGCAACATATTATATCGTTTTCTTTCATTTACTTTGAATTATTTCAGCGTACGATGATGTCGCTTGAGAAGTGTAAAAATATCTTTGTACTCGGAAACATTTGAAATTTAAACATTTTTTGTAATATGATGATGAATGATAAAATATTCTAAGAATTCATATAGAAGGCTAGATTCGTCATATATTAGCGGACTAGATCTATTATATATTATATAACAAAAACAAATCTGTCCCACGGAAACCGTACATTTTTGCGGGACAAAAAGTAGCCTATGCGTTATTCTGACGTATTCGCTATATTATTGTAAAGTTTCATTAAAAACCATTTAGTAGTTTTTGCGTGAAAGACCAACAAACATCCATACATCTATACATCCAGACTTCCATACATCCTCACAAACTTTCGCATTTATAATACTAGCGGCTCACCCTCGCTTCGCTCGGGTTCGCCTCTAGAAAAACAAAAACAAATCTATCCCTCGGGAACCGTATATTTTTGCGGGACAAAAAGTAGCCTATGTGCTATTCCAGACTATAATCTATCTCTGTACCAAATTTCATCCAGATCCGTTCAGCCGTTCCGGCGTGAAAGAGTAACAAACATACATACTCACAAACTTTCACATTAATAATACATATTATTTATATAGATTAATAGAAAATGCCAACTTGGGTACATATATATATATATAAGTAGGACGTGAATCATAATACCTAAACAAAGAAGATTAAAATAAGACAGAAAAGTGCATCAAATGTGCAAGTCCTTTTTTTAAAAACGTTAAGTGTGTTATTTATTTTTTTAGATTACAGAAAAAGCTTTTCAAGTTTAAAAATCTCATCATTTTTAAAATTTGGATATCAGATGATATATCATGACAATATTAGCATTAAATAGGCCTAAAATGGAATCTTCGTTTTAATGCACGATAAGTTTACAATTTTAAAGGAAAAATGTACCTAACCTACTACTTGTGTTTATATAAATAAAAACTGTCATAAAATGAAATTAAAAAATACGCAAGTATTATTAATTTATTTGAAATTAACCAAAGCTATTATGATTAAACAGTAGTTAAAATTTTAATAAAGTACCACAATTTATGGAGGCAAAAAGTATCAGTGAAAAAATTAATTTTAGACTTTTAATTTATTTGGAAACTACTCAGGAGGCTTCGCAGGTGTTTTCGCTGGAACATGTCACCGCACATTGACAACACACGACACAACGTACCTACATAAATTCTCGAATGTACTTAGCAATACACGCACAGTTATCATTTCATTTACATAGATTACTTTTATCATTACTTTATTGCTATTGAAATCCATTTATCCGAATTTATTGTATAATACAACATTTAGCGTAAAATCTTAAATATGTTGGGACTTTTAACACGCAGCACCATCTAGTTCCACGGTAAGCTACGAGGCTTGTGTTATGGATACCAAATAGTTGATACACCACACATATATACCTTTAAATACATACATATTATAAATATAAACACCCGTGACTGGAGTACAAACATTCGTGGTCATCACACAAATGAATGCCCCCAGCGGGACTCGAACCCGCGACCGCTGGCACAGCAAGTAGGGTCACTAGAAACTGAGCCAAACGTATCGTCAAGATTATATGTCCTAATACATTTACTTTAAAAAATCCTATAATTTGCGCATGTTTCAAATCGTACCTGCAGATTACTTTGCACCTCTAATTCAAATATTATCTTTATGGTACTATCTTGGTACATTTAAGTGTTTCACTCGTATTTAATACTCGAGTTCATAATAAACGATCAGTAAACACGACGACCGGCACTACATTACGAAAATTAAGATAAGAAAGCTCAGAAACCATCATATTATGTTTTCCAGAATGTTTTTTAATAACCAATAACACTGATAACAATATGAAATCGTATTGCGCATAAAATGGTAGTCGCTGCGGCTATCTAAAAATGCCTCTTAATGTCCTCATACTCAAGTAAATGTCTGTATAATATTTAATTTTATGTAGATACAATGTGCCGCTTATGGTCTGTATGGATACAGTCTATTTGTACATTTTATTGGTACATATTTATTTTCAATAAATATTATATATAGGTGCGTTGTATACCATTATCGTTTATATTTATGATTTTTTTCATATGTAAATGATAAGTAGTATTTTTCTTATTATTAATTTCGACTTAGCTCCTAGTATTAAGATAGATTTGAGTTCCTTAACAGACATGTTGGTGATATTAGTTAAATTCAACATATTATATATATGTGGTTTAAATGAAATCAGCCAAAACTATTCATGTCATATATCCATACTAATATTATAAAACTGAAGAGTTTGTTTGTTTGTTTGTTTGGTTGAACGCGCTATTCTCAGGAGCTACTAATCCGATTTGAAAGATTCTTTTTGTATTAGATAGCCCGTTAACTGAGGAAGGCTTTAGGCGATATATTTCCGTGGGATAGATTTGTTTTTGTCTAGGGACGAACTCGAAGCGAAGCGAGGGTGAGTCGCTAGTCATATTCATATATTTGTTTTTACTTACAATACAGAATTTTAACAAAAATCGGCATCTAAGATCACAAGTCATTTATAATACTTTTTTTTAGACTAACACATAAATAATAGTTAGGGCGGACGTATCGCTGGGAAATTGAATAGTACACAAACTATTATAATAATGAGGAGGCGAGACTGGGCGTGGAGGCTGTCAAAATAGGTTTAAAAAAAAAACGCCTAAAAAACTTTGTGAAACTATTACCTGGAAAGAAAGGATTTCTTTCCAGATAATTGACTAACCGAGGTCTTAATTTTTATTTGTTTTAACAGATGATTTGTTAAAATTGCACATTGTAATGTTTAAGCTACACCGATTGACAAAATGAAAGATGAAAAATTTAACTTTCAGAATTAAGATGTTAACAAAAGCTATATGTAAGTTTTAACTATAATTTTTAAGCATTGATTTTATTAGGAAACAATAGTCAAAATATTAGAAGAATGACAACTTAGATAAAAAAAAGATTTTCAGAGTTACTTTTGACAGTTATTCTTAGGGCTGAGGCATTTTCTTTCCGTACATCAGTTTGGAACTACCACCATGTAGATTAATGAAGTTTAGAAAAAAAAAGAAATAATAATAACTTAATAAACAAAACGAAATAAAATTGAATTTAATGGTAATACCTTTTTAGATTTACGCTATTATTTGACACTAGCGACTCTCCCTCGCTTCGCTCGGGTTCGTCCCTAGGTTGTTTCCCCATACAAACTTTCATCCCCATTTTCACCCCCTTAAGGGATGATTTCCGGGATGAAAAGTATCCTATGTCCTTTCCAGGGTCTCAAACTATCTTCTTACCAAAATTTCATCTAAATCGGTTCAGTAGATCCAGAGATTACCCCCTACAACCTCACAAACTCACAAACTTTACCTCTCTATAATATTACTGTAAGTAAAATAAAACTATCTTTTCGGATTTTGTCGCGGTTTTATTTAGCCGACATTTAGAATGCTTTACAGAAACATGGTCACGGGAAAGACGGGTCTCTAAATTGTAAGTCGTAGTACTCGTACTACAGTCGTAATCCTCTAAAGATAGTATAATTTAAAATGAATTCAATAGTTTTATAAAAGTGTTATTTACAGTTGTTAGTTTTTAATATTGAATAAGATGTTACTATTTCTAACGTCTAATAATGTATGTAAAACGTACCTAGTTTGTATTGTAGATGTAGCATTACTTTGTGAATATTTAGTTATAGTTTTATTTAAAACATAATATGTACAATTGTATTAGTTAAGTAGTATTAAAGGAAATGTCTAAAACATTTACCTTAAGTAAAAGACCGTTACCTAACAAAAAGATAGTTTTGTTTTTCACCACTTACAATATCCAAATGTAAATTAGAACTATAACATATTTTCAAGGAAGGATAAAATTATATCTACAATAATTTATCTACAATGATAAATAAAAAAAAAAAAAAAACAAAAAAAAAGAAATTATTAATTGTATGCACATTCCACGCCACCTCATAAAGTAAACTACTTCACTCCATTCAAAACTTTGTTTATTTCACTCATGAATATTTAAGTTTTTCCTTATCCAAAAATGTAGTAGCCGGCTCATAAAATATTCAAATTATAACGTCTATTATAACAATATTACAGCATTTGTATGCCTCGCTAGTGCGACGCTGGCGCCATCGCTTTATAAAATATAAAAGTTAAAAAGAAACCGTTATAAGTACCTACGTGATGCTAACGTATACGTGAACAAAACTGACCGTACACTAGCATACATATATAATATTAATTATTATCTTAATAAATATTTCAATGCGCGACCTCGGGGGCCCCCACACAATTCAATAATAAGGCAATTTCGAAAGTGGAAAAACAACATACATATGTATGTATTGTATTAGTTTTATCTTTATCGGATTTTACCTCCGGTTCTGCTCGCGTCTTACGTCGGTAAAAGAACAACCTATGCCGCCACTTACGTAAAAAGCTATGGAACGAATGAAAAGAATAGATCGCATATGATTTTATAAATTGTTGCACATGCAAACAAATTTACTTATAGCGTCTTTAAGAGAACAGCGGATATGCGAGTCTATCACAGTTTATTTTAATACTAGCTGAACCCGCGGCTTCGCCCGCGATTAAACTACGAAAAAAATAAGGGACTGAATTTAAAAAATAATCTACAATACATGTTTGTTTAATTGTATTAGAAAGCATTAATACCAAGTAATTCTGATCAAAAACAATTTTTTCCTCATATAAACATCACAACTCCCTTTTACCCTTTTAAAGGATGGATTTTGAAAAAAAATGATATTTGTATTGTTTTACTTTTCAATTTATAAGTAAATACTGTTTTCCGTGCATCAATTACAGAGTTTCATACAAACTTTCATCCCCTATTTGACAGCCTTATGAGATGAATTTCAAAAAATGCTAAAATACGTATTTATTTAATTGTATTGAAGACCATTAATACCAAGTTTCAAGTAATTCTGATCATAAATAATTGTTTGCCCATATAAACTTTATAACCCCCTTTTACCCTTTTAAGGGATGAATTTTGAAAAAAATCTTATACATATATTTCTTATTTTTTATTTTAAAGCTAAATATCAGTTTTCGTGCATTTTGCGTTAAGAACGACAGAGTTTCATACAATATTTTATCCCCTATTTTACCCCCTTAGGGGATGAATTTCGAAAAATCCTTTCTTAGCGGATGCCTACATTGTATAAGGAATATGTCCTCCAAATTTCACGTTTCTACGACCAGCGGTTTAGGCTGTGCGTTGATCGATCAGTCAGTCAGTCAGGACAAAGCATTTTATGTATATATAGATTATATTTTTTAAATTTATTGTGGGATGTATACAAAAAGGAGAGTGAAAAACGAAGTTATGTACATATATTTATCTGTTCGATTTCATTACTATTAAATAATAATATTTATTAATATTACAACACTAAAAATAAAAATTATTCCATGTTATACATAGAGAACAAAAAAATAAATAATTAATAAGCCTTTATTTATTTTGTAAATTTTTCCTATTTTCAATTTTTTACATAAATTCTTCGTGTTTTCGAGCTCATTTTTCGACTACCTTAATAGCAATAGTCAACTGTCTAAAAAACATGACATCACGAACGTTCACTCTACATAACAAATAATTGGAAAATATAGAGTTCGGTTTCAGGATTAATTTTGAATCAAACATTTCGGAAAACCTACATAGAAATGTTATAATTTTCACTTAAAATAAAAAGAGGGATTGAATTATAAACCTTAGAATGTTATTATAAACAAATTTAAACCTTTAAAAATTAAAGGTCAATTGCGTAAGAGACATTCGTCATCTTGTCATTTAACGTTTTTCTAAGAATTAAGCCATTTCTTGTAATTTATTATATAAAAATTTGAATAAACTATTTTTTTTCTAAAACAAACTGACACAAGACAGATTGTCATTTTAAATATTCAAGTAATAAAAACACAGGAACAATCAACATATTAACTATACATATAATAAAATTGTAACTAAGCCGAATCTGTACATTAAATATTTTTAGGAAAATCTTATTGAAATAGTCATTATTATCGATACACAGGCCGAATCTATATTTTTAAGAATTTCAGTCTGTCTGTCTGTGACCGCATGATGAGAAAATCACTAGACAGATTTTGATGAAATTTGGTATGGTGATAGCTGGTTATTTGGGTCAACATACAGCAGAGGCGGCTCTAGCCCATGTAGCGCCCGTGTGCAAGCAATTCCCTGGCGCCCTCTAGTAGGCGCGCGGTGAAAATGGAGTACTTATAGTTATATATTTTACCAGTGAATGGAATTTCGGGTGCAAATGTAAACACACGAATAAAAAGTATCCTTTAGGAAGGAAGGGGTTACAAGAATAAAAAAGCACAACAGGTATAGCCAGATTTACATGCATATGTAAGTGCCCGCGGAGTTTTCTCTTCGTACTTTGGGAAACGTTTTGGCACCAAATAAAATTTATTCTGTCAAAATTTTAGCCTTTTATCTCAAGCTGTTATCTATTCAAAAAAACCTATTTTTTCCATTTTTTTTTTTCATGATAAAATTGAAATTTGATAAGCGCCAATTTTATTACCAATACTTACAAGTAAAATTTTTTTATGATTCCCAGACCGAAAGCCAATTTAAAAAAATAAAAATAAAACTAAATTTATTTTTTGATCGTATTTTTGAAAAGTGTCCACCTCCTGTCAGAAAACTTTCTGTACTCCTTTATAATAATAATAATAATAAACGTTTATTTCGGACAGGTAGTCCGTAAAAAATCATTAGTATTTTACAGTAACACAGAAATAGAAATAAAATACTACAAAATTATAACAGAAATAAGCAAATAAAAATACAAACATTTAAAATTGAAATAAATCATGTATGTATGTCACGTTATATCCAGGAATTTTTTCAATTTTTTTGATGTGGTGGAACAAAGTGGAAATATTAAAAACATTTTGTTTATCTTACATTCCTATAAACTAATTTCATTATTGATAGAAAAATACATAAATAAATATTTTTGACCGAGAGAACATGTCAGTTAATCTTCGTCACTAATCGTAACTATCTTCATTTACAACATTAACTTTTTCATCTATAAATAGACAACTTAATATTTAGGCAGGTCTTATTATTTTAGCTAAATATCGAGCATGGGAAACATAATATATAGTCGCTGCAATGTGACAGTAGCATCCAGTATCTTTATCTCTTTCCATTAACACAATCACAACAATATCGACTAAACCCTGTACAAGTTAGCTTGATCTTTTTGACAGACGGGCTAGTGATGGGAAACAGAAAATATCTAGTAGTCCAAAAAATAACGTTTTAAAATATTATATTTTGTAGCTGTGACGAGATGGTGTGGGTGTATTATGTGTGAAATTCTTTATTGCACTAGACATATAAAACATTGAGTAGATAAGCGACGGTAGGTCAATATTCAACAAGGTTCAAGTACCTACCTATTTAATATTACAGGGTTATTTTTGGACCTCCCGCCAAATTTAAATAGGTGGTTCAGACCATGAAAGTAAACAACTTTCCCAAAGAAACACGGGTCAAAAAGTGGGTCCTTATTTTTCTAAAAAGAGCTAAAAAGACCTCAACCACTAGCCAAAGAGACCCCAACCAAAAGAACCCCCGTTCGTAACAATAACTTATTAATGATCTTTAATACCTAATGATTTTTTGTAATCGATATTTGTTAAAGTTACTGCCTGTTATTCGTGTCCCATCCTTATGTACCGACCGATGTAACATTGTACAAGCGTCTATTATTTTCAGTGTTCCTATTTAAATTTTACTTTGAAGCAATAAAAAGTCTTAAAAATTTCGGATAACGCTTGAATCTTTAGGGACTTTTGTGTTATATTTATTTTTTTAATATTTTTACAATTTTTAAAATCATTTAAATTAAGAAAATAATATGTTCGTCATTGCAAAGTTATGTCGATCAGAAAAATTTACATCTGTCAAAAAGATCAAGCTAACTTGTACAGGGTATAATACCAGAAATTTCATTCTTGTCTGGCCGATTATAACATGGCTTATGTAGAAACAACGGTACCTATACTTGGAATGGATATGCCGGGTGGGACTTGTAATTTTATAATACTAGGTGTGATTTTAACATGCTGAAGCGTAACTGTTCTGTCTCCATTTATCATGTCAGCTAAATACGATACAGCTTGAGCCATTTGATATGACCCTATAAAAAAAAATACTTGTTTTCCGTTAACTCTGGAAAATCTGTTAAATCGTTTGATGTTACCGTTATAAATGGAACTTTTCGTCTTGCCCAACGATTTGTCTCGACTTCCGAAACCAAAGTATTATCATGATGTTTTTTTTTAATTCATCGCAGCAATAATATCTCCAGAAAGCTTAACATCTGAATCAAGTCTCGTACCAAATTTATTGTGTAGAAAACAGGAAACTCGACAAAAAAAACTACTTTTAGTAAGTAGTCTATTATCTAGCTCATGATCTAAAAGCTTGAACTTTTGCTTGATATTACCATGAGCTGCTTCAACAACCCAACGCACTTTGGTAAGAAAACGGGATTGATTTGACTCGACTGTAGCAAGCTGATTTCGTTTCCCTATAAGAGATGACATTAACTCTTTGAATCCTAATTGTTCTAAATATTCTGTCACATCACAAAAGCCTCGACCCACTACGATAATATCATCTTTTTTAATAATTTAAATGATTGCTCTCTTGAGCAATCACGATTTTCATAATTTCAGCATCTTATTCGTATTAGTTAGCCGTGTAAAGGCCCAAGCAATACCATTCGTAGTGCATATTGGAAATGGTTTGCACGGACGTACTTTTTTTGATAAGAATATGATTTTCTCTGGTATTCGTTATTTGTACTTTTTTGATGTTCCATCATAGCGTAGCAAGTAACGCAATTTTTAATTAGAGTTTTAATGAAATAAATGGTAAGTGGTGAGTGAAGATACTGTGAGTCAACCGTAAAAGATAGAGATATACCATCACAATTTTTTTTAGAACTCTAGAAGAACTACAATTTTCTTGTATATGATTTTTATGTATCCCTTAATTTAGCCTACATAAGCCATGTAAATTTATTTTTCGGTGACTTGGTTGCAAAATATTGCTTTTTTCTACATACTTAAAACTTAACTTTTTAAGTAACCGCTGCGTAAATAAAATAAAACCAGAATACAAATAAGAAGATTGATAATGATAAAGTATTAAGTTAAAAAAATTGATTTTATTGGTCGAAAAATAGTTATTTTAATGTATTTTTAGTGTAATATTAGTTTATTGGAATGTCCGATAAAAAATGTTTTTAATTTTTTCACATTGTTCCACCACATCAAAAAAATAAAAAAATCCTGCGTATAAAGGAGTACAGAAGACATTTCCTGACAAAATTTGGAGGTGGACGTTTTTAAAAAATACGGTCAAAAAATAATTTTAGTCTTATTTCTTTTCTTAAAAATTGGCTTTCGGTCTGGGAATCATATTTTTTTTCATGCCTTTAACTCGTAAGGATTGGTAAAAAATGGCACTAATCAAATTTCAATTTCACTATGGAAAAAAATAAGATCGAAAAAATAGATTTTTCTGAATATGTCGATAACAGCTTGAGATAAAAAGCTTAAATTTGGACAGAATTAATTTTATTTGATACCAAAACAATCCTCAATGTACGAAGAGAAAACTCTGCGGGGGCAAAAAAAAATTATTATATTGATCCAAATTTCGTTATTTTGATCCAAAAGTTCAAACCGTTCGTCAAACTGGGTCATTGCGGTATCTAATAGGTAGTTGTAAAAATTTACTTTAAAATGTGTTTATGCGTCTGTTATCGGTTCATCCTCCGCCTTATAATTAAAAAGCCTTCTAGGAGAGCGAGAGCAGGCGGGTGTGGAAAATTCTGCTATTGCCTCGACTTGTTCTGCTACAGTTTTCGCGCTTTTAATGAACTCCCCAAAAGCGCACACATTAAAGAATTCAGACGAACTTATTTTTGGATTGTTTTAATTTCAAAACATTTTTTTTTATACTCTCTCCTAATACTCGTATTATTTTATTCTAAATATTATGGCCAAGATAATGAGTCAGATTTTTGAATAAGGGTGTTCTGTAAGCACATTATCAAATTTAGAGCTAAAAAATTACCATTATCAGAATTGTATTTTTTTTTTAAATTGCCAGATATTGCCTCGCTAAAAAATGAATTATTTTGATTATTCGTTCACTTTCAACTTTGTTCAAGAAACCAACCATATTTTCTTTTACATAAAATAACCGTTCTCAATGTAATTAGTTTCTTACGAGACATAGATGCCCTAAGCTCTTTTCAAGACGTTCTAAAGTTATAGACAAATGCTGCCAAACTTTGTAACCTATGCGCACCTTGCTTTGCTACCGCCGCCCGGTATCGGCCATAGCACGGGCGCAGGGTCTTTGAGAGCGCCGGCTGCGCCGCGAACGACGCATGCACTTTCGAGGTGTCGCGAGCGGCGTTTGGCGCCCCCTCAGACCTTGCGCCCGTGTGCATTGCACACCCTGCACTATAGGTAAAGCCGCCCCTGACATACAGGATACTTTTTACCGCGGGAAAATATCTCATTTCTGAGAAATCTATACCTACTAAACGTTAAAAGGTAACCAGGGACGAACCCGAGCGGAGCGTGGGTGAGTTGCTAGTGTATAGTATATTTTTAGATAATATGCCATTTTTAGAGCTGTTGATAGCAAAACAATTGTTAGTACCTAACTGTAGCGTGCCGGTCTGGTTTTAGGTTTATCAGCCAGCACATGTGAAATATGCATGTATAAAGTGGATGGTTTTATGGAGAATTAAATCTGATAAGTAGAGACGGCTCTATCCACAACAAAACATACCGACAATTAAAAACTATCTCTTCAGTTTTCTCACGGATGGTCACGGTAGAGACCATGATTGTTGTAAAGCTTTCAAAACGTCGGAAACCAAAAACCTAATTAAATCGGCACAAAATTCGCAAAGATAGTTTTATTCAATCTATACAAATAATAAAATTGTAACTTAGCCGAATCTGTACATTAAATATTTTTTAGTAAAATTTTATTGAAATAGAAATTATTATAGCTACAGAAGTCTATAGTTTTTAGAATTTTTGTCTGTTTGTCTGTGATTGCATCACGGAAAAATCACTGGATTTTGATGAAGTTTGGTATGATGGTATTTGGTTACCCGGATCAACATACAGGATACTTTTTACTGCGGTAAAATATCTAACCTCTGAGAAATCTATACTAAACATCATCAAATATTCGCGTAAATCTAAGAAACAAACATTATCAAAAGTAGTGCTCTAGATAATGAAAAAATTTTGGGTACATCGTATAAAGATCTGAAAAGTAGGAGCTTTTTAAATTGAGGCATTATTTTTATGCAAGTAATAAGTATTAAAAAAAATCTGTGGCACCAAAACGATGCTCGAAAAGAAGTCATCAGTGTTAATCAATGTTTTAAAGAAAAAATGAAGGTATATAGGTACCTACTTAAACATGTTTCCAAAAGGAAAAAACTTGCAGAAGTTCCAATCTATCTAGATTTTTTCGCATTACTGCTAATTATCGCCTGATTTTGAAAACAAAAAATCAATCAAACATTATTATTTTTTTATATTTTTTTATAATCCGGTCTCTAATAACAGCATAACATCTTATCATACTTTGAAGTTCGAACTATTTTAAAATTTCAAACACTTTACTAATATTATAAATGTGAAAGTTTAGATGGATGTTTGGATGTTTGTTACTCAATCACACCAGAACGGCTGAACGGATCTAGGTAAAATTAAGCACAGAGATAGATCATAATCTGGAATAGCACATAGGTTACTTTTTATTCCAGAAAAATGTACAGTTCCCGTTAGATAGCTTTGTTTCTGTTTTCCTAGAGGCGAACCCGAGCGAAGCAAGGGTGAGACGTTAGTGACTGCATATTTCAAAACTTTTTATCATATTTTAAGTAATGCATGCATATCAATTTGCATATTTGACACTTTAATGTTGGATACAATCCGGTCTCTAGTAACAGCATGCCATCTTATCATACTTTGGAGTAAGAACTATTTTAAAATTTCAAATACAATGATTATAAACTAGATAAGGGCAATATCGAATGTCACTAGGATTGGTATATATTTCCGCCAGAGTTTTATCATTTGACACCGTTCGATATTATCATTATCATATTTTTCTATAAATTTAAGTCATCATGAGAGATACGCAAATGGTACTTTAAAAGTGTTATAATTACATTATACTTTTATGATTTAAGCAATATAAAGATATAATTTCAAGATACACGAGAACAAAATAGAGACTAATTTATGTATGTATTCAGCCCTTTTGAATATCTCACTACTAGGCACAGGCCTTCATAGGGGGAGCAGGCCATAGTCCACCACAGTGGACAAGTCCGGACAGACTCCACATGTCTTTCGAAGAATTGATAGTTTCTTTCAGACATGCAGATGTTTTTCTTCACCGTAAAACAAGTGGTAATCATGTTGGAAATGATTCGCACATGAAAAAATATCAGAGGCTAAGTTTAAGTTATATCAGTTAAAAATATTCAAAACAAAATTAATTAAAGCAATATTTGCAACATGTAATAAAGTTTCAAAATACAAGAAATACACTGTCATTGATTTTTTGGCGACGGCGGTATATAAAAAAATCATCTCATCTCATCTCTGAGAAATCTATACTAAACGTTTAAACGTAAGTAGGGACGAACCCGAGAGAAGCGAGGGTGAGTCGCTAGTTTTAAATAATATTTGTAATTTTGTCTATCTTCATATGCTGCTCTTTACCTACTAATATTTTAAATTACCCACAGTTATATATTATAAATTCATAGTAAAACAGTTTTCACACATTGTGTTGCATAAGGACGCGAGCTTGAACGGTATCGAGGTAATTTGTATAATATTACAATTTCAAGAATGAATAATTCAATACCGCAGTATCCATACATTCGATATGTATTTACATATACCATATAACCTGCGCGGTCGTGCCTAATGAGTATTGCCTGGATGCGTTAGATTCAATAAGGTCTTTTATTGCACTTATATGTTAATCACAATTAAGGATAAGCTATAACTTTTATTGAGTTAAGTTAGAGATCAGAATAAGGTTTTTTCCTAGGGAAAAGAAATTAGTATAAACTATTATAATATAACAAGTATCATTTATATAAAAATACTTACTTGTCTACATTTATATATCTATGGCTTATAATCGCCATCTTACAGGGTATAAAAATAAATACATGAAAGTACATATTTCCGATGACTTAAAACGAAACAGTTATAGAATTAAGAATAAATTAAGTTTTAATCTTATGTCTAAGCCATAGAAAAAATATTTATAAATTTGTTTATCGACTTTACGACGTACATTCATTCGATAGAGTCGTAAAGATTTGACCGAATTAAATTACCTTTTTTGATATATTAAATATGACGATTGTATACTTGTAGTACGAAGAGACAAACGCTGAGGAGATTATGACTGAAAAAAATTAAAGAGTGCGTGTATGAATGTGTACACGCGCAAAAAGTAAAACTTCTGTAGGTTATCGGTACTCTTAATGAAATTCAATTTATGTTTTAAATAATTAGGATAGGTGAGATACTAAAAATAACGCATATTAGGCGTATCAGAATCATATATTTATATAATATCGTTTAAGGAAAGAATATAATATTATATATTATTTGTCAGACAATAACAACGGTTACCATGGCAACAAACGTACGTACATTTTTTCGTAACGCATTCACCAGCTTACCCCCCAAGTCAAGCGTGCGTAAAGAAGTTTTACTACAAAAGTAACAAAAATGGTGCACAGATCATTTCTTTGAACATTTTATTATACATATACACTTTAAAAAAATGTTCGACATGTACAGCATTTGCTAGATATTCGAGAAAGTAATTATGTTATGTTACAACGTTATTACAGTTGTAGTTAAAGTTAATTAACTTTTTTGCTTAATTACTCTAAGAGTTACACTTATTTATGTCTTATTTTTAAAAGAGCAAGGTTTAAGCACAATTTACTTCGCCAATGTCACGAAGAAATAACATTTTATCAGGATATTATAAAGAATACAGACAATTGACGTCATAAGTATATTTAACACCTAGGATCCTAGGAAACCGCAATCTGTTTTAGTGCTCAGTTATTGTATTACAAATACTAGAATACATCATGCCGTCTAGACATTCAAATCATTTTAGAACTAACGAAAATTTCTGTTGCTAAGCCCAATGTAATATCTAGTGCCCACTCTACATGACATGACATGGTGGTTAAGCTTATATTTTTACAAAAAGTTCGTTTATCCCATGATGATGTTGTCGCGTAGAAATATGAAATACCTGTACTACTGTAGAGGCTGTGGGTTCGAGTCCTACGCGAATAAAGGAATACCACATTTACTTTGTTATTACAATTTACATACTCGTGTATAGTGGCTAATGTTTGTTAAATTATTTATCATTATACATATTTTTTTAGGCTGTTAAGATGACCGCCGACCGCTTTATAGCTATCCAAGTTTAAATCTAAATCAGTGAAAGGAACAAAACACATACTAATAAGTATAGTTTTTTAAACCGTATTTAACTAATAATATTTTAACCTTATATTATAGTAGGCCATTGAGATAGCATTGAGACATATAATATAATCTTTAGACATATGTATATCTAAGGATAAAACGGTTACCTATAACTTTTTTTATGGAAATGCTAAATTACTTTTCTATTAAGCATTATCCTGTGGGGAGTTCCTTTAGTGATTTCCTACATCTCAGTCAAACTGTGCCATCAATAACTAAAAACCAATAATGAATATAAAGTTACATTATCTATATATATATAAAAGGCAAAAGTGATTGACTGATGTATCAATGCACAGGCTAAACCCTTAAGGCTAGAAAATTGAAATTTTGCACACGTATTCCTCATATTATGAAGGCATTCATTTAGGAAGGATTTTTTCAAAATTCAACCCCCAGAGGGGTGAAATAGAGGATAAAAGTTTGTATGAAAGTATTTATTCCTTGGACATATGTATGTATTTGCATGAAATTTCTTATTTTTCGTAGTTTGATCATTTGATTGAAATTGAAAATGGTTTGAAAGTGATTTGATTTTGAAAATGTTTAATTTGAAGACGATAAGAATTTTGAATATCATTCAGTAAAATCAAACAAAGGAAATTATATTAAACAAAACAAATTCTATGCAATTTAAAGAAAAATTAAAGACCGTAACACGCACGTGCTCTGACAGATTGGACTGCTTGAAATGGTAAGTTTTTTCACAAAACGGTGGAAGCGTTACGTACTTAATATGTTAATATTTCAAGCTTCATTAATCTACAAAAACTGTACATAAACATATTAATAATTGAATTTCACAGTTAATCTTACATTATTACACATACGGATAAGCGATTTCCACTATTTGCGGTCGATTTTAAAAACGGTTGATAGTCTATACTTAATATTATAAAGCTGATGAGTTTATTTGTTTGTTTAGTTGAACGCGCTAATCTCAGGAACTACTAATCCGATTTGAAAAATTCTTTTTGCATTAGATAACCCGTTAACTGAGGAAGGCTATAATATATCTCTAAATCAAATTTCATCCAGATCCGTTCAGCCGTTCTGGGGTGATTGAGTAACAAACATCCATCCATCCAAACTTCCGCATTAATTTATAATATTTGTGAGATTAATGGGCTTATAGCATTCAAGAAAGTCTAAGGATTGATAACATTATAAAAAAGGAAAAAATATTTTTTTTACAAGTGTTCATAGTTAGTCTTATAATCATCCTACAGTGGTACGAGTATATCCACTCTGAACTTTGATCATTTTGCTAAACCAAATAATTTATTAGGAAATAAAGTAAAAGCAACGAATCAACGGATTTAAGCGTTTTTTTTAATAAAACCATTTTCCCGGATTTTATCGAAGTTGTATCAAGATACTTGTTCTAGAAATTTTGATTGCTTTACGTTTACACCATACGGTAGAAACACTCTATTTTCATATGAAATGTAAATATTCCCGTAAAATTAAGGTAATATTTGAGTGAAATACAAATATAGTTATTTTAAATGATGATGATTTATGTCATGCAAGAATCCAGATTTTGTTTAGAATCACCACTGTTTAAATTGTAGACTATTATAATCTTGTACTACTTAAATTTCCTAATGTAAGTGAACATTGTTCTTTTTTGGAAATAAAAACATATTTAACCCGCTACGTTTGGCTCAGTTTGTAGTGATCTTACTTGCTGTGCCAGCGGTCGCAGGTTTGGGTCCCGCTGGGGGCATTCATTTGTGTGGTGAATACGAATGTTTGTACTCTACTCTTGGGTGTTTATATTTATAATATGTATGTATTTAAAAGTTAAATATGAGTAGCGTATCATCTATCTGGTGTCCATAACACAAGCGTCGAAGCTTACCATGGAACTAGATGGTGCTGTGTGTTAATGCACCAACATATTTATGTATTATTATTTATTATTTAACCCGAAATGATAACTAACAAATATAATTTACCTAGGCACAGTACAGTTGTTCGAGCGGTGCGTAACTCTACACCGGAACATCGCTACATCGCTAAATGCTTAATGTTTAATACAGCAAGTGAAGCGAGCAGTGTGTGTCCGAGCGGGTAATGCGAGTTGACGTGTATGACGCTGTGGTGCTAGTCATAGCGTGTTTATTGGAAACTTTAAGATAAAATATATATTTATGTACTGATTCGAGTCTTGGTTGAAGCAAATATTTACATCTAATATTGTTTGTCGTCTTTATGTCTAGGTGTATGCCTAGTGAGGGCCGTTATTTATTTATATATGTACATGTTTTGTTACTGGCTTTATACATAGAAAATTACTTAAGTCATTAATTATGGCTAACGTAACAAAATTAATAAAAAAAAACTTAGAAACATAATAGGTACTTATTATTTATCATAGTATAGAAAATATTGTCTAAATAGACGACAAGTTTTCAAAGTGTAATTTTATTTAAGCACTCTGTTTCATATACATATTTAGTTCTCCAATATTTTTAATTCAAAAATCTTCGAAAAAAGACGTATTTATATACATACATATATATGTAACTACTAACATTAGAAATATGAGTAATCATACCCGCTGTAAGGTAAATTTAACGTTCAGACCAACGAATATCGCTCGAAATACCACCCTACCTCTAAATATACCCGCCATACAAAGTTGAATTTTTACTAAAAATAGATCAGCTTGCACAATATAATAGGAAAGAATAAACCTTGGTAACAAATAACGTATTAAGTTACAGTTATTGATATGATAACAAATAGGGCGATTATAACTTTTGTTAACAAAATCATAGAAATTTTATGTTATGTTATGGAAAATAAATATATTGTGAAGATTTACTTTTTTATATTATAATTCAAGACGTAAGCTTAAAGTTTCTCATTTATTATAAATAATTCAAGTGTAAATGTTGCTCAAAAGTATACCGATAAGTATGCGTTAATATTATAGTAGTCTAAAATAATTTAAAATAACTATTCTGTATAACATTGTATATTTTACTAGCGATTCACCCTCTCTTCGCTCGGGTTCCACCCTAAGTACGTTTTAACAGTTTTTATGGAATAGATAGACTATATATTAGTATGTATATACATAGGTATGATAAGTTTTATATCTTTTGCTCGAGAAATGATTGATTCCTGATACAAACGTTCATCCCTCTTTTCATCCTCTTAAAGGATGATTTCCGGGATAAAAACTACCCTATATCCTTCCCAGGGTCGCAAACTATCTTCATACCAAATTTCATCGAAATCGGTTAAGCGAATTTTTAGTTTATCTATTACAAACAAACTCACAAACTTCACCTCATTATAATATTAAGTGTAGATTTGAATAATATTGCTATTCATACTCGTATTTAATGAAAGTGTTGTCATCGACGCTATTACGGTGTTTATTTGTGTGTTTAATTCAACAAACTTATAATTTTTGTCAAGAATTTGAATATAAAACGTAGATAACGCGTCGAGGGCCGTTCGCAAACTTTTTTAATGGTTCCTTCGATAACGGGCGAGGGCTAAAAAGCATTTCGGTGTATTTTGTTCCGAAAAAAGTTAAAAACAAAAATACGGTTCGACCGTGACACGACCGGCGACATTTTTCAATATCAGCGAAAAAAAAAAAACATTTTAGGCAAAATATCTGTTTAAAGTGTATACTATCATCCGGCTTGACGTGCTCCTTATCGGAAGGACGATTTTTCAAAGCCGAAAAAGGAACAAAAGTGCGTCGCGTCGCTAAAAGCGTAAGGTTTGAATTTCAAAAATATATCTTTTTGAAATTTCGTTATTGTTTTAAGCGGTTCACGCATGGCTCGGTAGAAAGAGACGGAGAACTTTGAGCCAGTACTAGTAAAAGAGACGCTTATATGTATGATGGACGACGCCCGTCCACGGCCGCGACGTGGCCGTATCTTATGTAGCGGCAAATACTTTCTCATCCCCATACTAAAATAAACTTCACAGTTTTTATATTCCCAGTATATTTAGACGACATTGTCGTAGTTTTTCGGAGTGAAGAAAAAAGTGTTAAGTGGATGATTTATATTAAGTGCGGCCATTACTGGCTTCCGTAGTAGTTATTAACAAAAATGGCCCCGACTCCTTCGTTCGTACCCTTTAGGAATAATTCATTGTTTTTAGAGAGAATTTCCCTTTGTCGAGCCGCATGCTGCTACCGAAAATGATTTTAAAAATACTCACGTAACGTAATAAAATAACACTCCATTGTTCGAAACAAAGTAAGCAGTATTAAGAAAAATCTGAAATACAAGCCTTCTTATATTCCATATTTATATATGTATGGAAAAAAATATTTCAAGGAAAATTTATTTAAAATCTGATTTTTTAAAACCAATTTGGATAAAAGTAATTACATGAGATTACTTTTAAAGACGATTCAAATATTTTCTGAATGCTTCAGCAAGTACCTACTTGGCTAAAGTAAATTAAACTAAATTATATTAATAATTATTTATTTTTCTACCAGAGATACTAGTCCTTGTTTTGGCAACGCCCTAACAACATGCACTCAAGGAGTTCTCTAATACCTACATTGATTTACCAAGATAAATAGATCTGTAAGTAGTTTTTTAAACACTCCAGCCCACAAAGTCCTACAAACATTCATCCAACAAACCAACAAATATTATATTTATAATATTAGTATTCATTGTATAGCCTGCACAAATCAGGACATCCATCAGACTTCAGCTCTATATGATAGAGCTCGCTGCTCGATAGCCTAAAAATATTATAGGTAATATGGAAATACGCACAAAGGAAGTATTTCTAGAATACATCTAAGTTTTATTTAACCCCTTATATGAGATAGTTAGCGTTATCTATTACATTTTCCTATAACTTTACCATGACATTGTCTCTCATGCCGTTAGACTTTAGATTTATGCAAACACTAGCAACTCACCCTAGCTTCGCTTGGGTTCGTACCTAAAATATTTTTTAAATTGACATAACTTTTTTATTTATGAACCGATTGAAATAAAAAAATACTAAATGTTAAGTGAAGTTTGCCACAATACACAAGTGAAAACCCCACCCAAATCGGTTAAGATGTTTCTGAGATAAGCGCGCACGAACGCACAGACAAATAGCCAAAAATCTAAAAATCATTGTTAAAGTCCCCCAATAATAGTTTTTCTCGAATATCTTCCATGTACAGACACTGATAAATTACATTTTTATTATATGTATAGATTAATTGTATTAAATTATACAAAAATAATTTCATATTTAATAACTAAGTACCTACGTACTTGTAAAATAAGCAAACCAACTTTAAATATAAATATTTAATGAGCAAGAGTGGATTGTTTTTCTTAAAATTTATAAGTGGCCATCTTTGAGTTAACCTATTCATTAAAACAGAATCAGGTACATGAACTGAAAATGAGCGGTGTTCTTGCTTATTTTAATTATATTAACTACCTATGTTATATTAACTACCTATCCATATTTTTAAATTGCATTTCTATTTTTATAAAACTTTTAATGAAGTCGGTTAAAATAACTTAGTTGAGTAGTACTCAACTAAGTTATTTTAACAATTGATTTCTTTTCGCAAAAGCATCCTTAAGGTTCAAATACACCAAGTCTATTCCAACTAACTCCTATTCATACTTTCCAAAAAGCAATTTGAACAATTATGCTATATGAGTAAGTACTAAGCCATATATTTTAGAAATCTAATAACCTGCTATTATAAATATATTATGTATTCAGTCCTTTTTAACGTCCCACTGCTGGGCACGGGCTTCCCTTCAATACGAGGGGAATCAGGCCATAGTCCAACACGCTGGCCAAGTGCGGGTTGGCGAACTTCACATGTCTTTCGAAAACTTGCTAAGTTTTCTCAGACATGCAGGTTTCCTCACGATGTTTTCCTTCACCCTAAGGCAAGTCGTAATCATATTAGAAACGATTTGAACCCGTTTCACTCGGTTTCCCAAGCGAGCGCGTTACCGCTGGGCTACCACTGCCTTCATATTATACCTATATAAAATATAGGTATAATGTACAAAGAAAATTAATTTAAATGGTAATTTATAGTAAACGATTCCATTTTGGAGATCATCTCAAGATGATCATTTGATATATGTATTTAAACGTAACGATGAAAGGTTTATAAATACGATACTTTACATTACTAATCGCACACTAAGTTGAGAAGATTCTAAACATGTTTTACTTGAGGATAATATGCTCGTAGACTGTTAATTGATATTAATTTTATTGATAGTGTGTTTTAAATATTTGAATTATTTTATAATTTATTTATTTTAATCATCAATAGGAAGCTATTCGATATGAGGAATAAATTAAGCAACGCCGCCGGCTTACATTAGTTAATGATTGTTATTTAAAGAGAAGAGATAAAGCTCCATGTCTAATGTTCTAATGCAGCATCGTTACACAAGAATCTGTTGATGTGCATACTAAAGGAGCATTTTATTGGCCGGGCGCAGTGTCGCGGCGGGCGGTAGGCGCCAGTACTGGGTTCGAAACCGGAGAGAGCCGTACTATCAAATATATATCATAAATCACTGAATATTTGTTTATCCACCTTCACAATATTTTCGATGTGATTACTTCTTAACACTTAAGTTTTCATTTTTTGTAAAGGCTCTATTCAAGTTACTTTTTTATTATTTTAACAGCACTCATTTTTTATAATATTTTGTGTAAAATAAATTTAGATTTAAAGTATTGAGAGCTTGCAACCAATACCAAATAATATGACATTATAATACAAGCTCCTATCTACTAAAATAAACAAAATTATTTTACTACGAAAAGGATACATCTATAATTTATAATATATTCTAAAAATCTAATTTAATAAACAAAAAAACACATACTTTCTTCATTTTGATCTATCATAACGTGACCTATCATGATTATAACAGATTAGAGAAGTAAAATATTATAATTTTTAGCTCGGAGATGAGATATTTTCCCGCATTAAAAAGTATTCTATATGTTGACCCGAAAAACTAGTTATCATTATACTAAATTTCATCAAAATCTGTCCAGTGGTTTCCTCGTGATGCGGTCACAGACAGACAGACAGACAGACAGACAGACAAAAATTCTAAAAACTATAGATTCGGCCTCTGTATTGATAATAATGACTATTTCAATAATGTACACATTCGACTTAGTTAGAATTTTATTATATGTATATATTTGTTTTCACAATAAATATTACAAAGTTAAACACCATCTCTAAACTTTTATTTATCTATGACTCGCCATAGATGTAAAGTACTTGAGTATAAGTGGTTTCAAGTGCAAACAATATGATTACTGCAGCTACTGAATTAATAAGTGGGTGGCGCGTGCCCTCTGGTACTTTATTGTTCGGAGCACTTAAGTCGTATGCTATGGCCAAGTGAAGTGCCCACTGGAGAGACCTTTTGTCAAGAGATTTAGCATATGTTTTGTTCCCGATTTTGTCTATGCCCTCCATATTTGCTTTTTGAAACAATAGCTGCTTGGTTTTCGGTAAATTATATTTTTTCTAATATACTTTAGGCAATAGTTAATCTTTTACAAACATAGTGTAATAAATTGCTTAATTATTTTATGATTTCAAAATGATCGTAACCAATAAATGATGAAAAGAAAGAAAATGAATAACATTTGAATTTCAAATGTTCTTTTGTGAAAAATAAAATTCACATTATTTTGAAACTTCCCACAAAAATTATAAACAACGACACGTTATGTGAATGTATGAATGGAACGAGATCGCATTCTTTTTCACAAATAATGAGATAACAAAAGTATGCGTTCTAATTTACTAGCATAATAGATAATAGGGTAATTTTGAAAATTGCCTGCGATATGAGTTTTGGTTACGTACAATAAAAAATGTTAAAATTAAATGTAAATCTTTTAAACAATAAAAGTATTTTTATATTAAATCTGTATATTTAGAAATTGGCATGAATATAATTTTAAGATTCCTATTATTTGTCTATAGGTACATATAATAAAAGTGTAACTGATCGCTGACTGTACATGGAAGATTTTTGAGAGAAACTATTACTGGTGGCCTCAATTAACGCAATAGAACCCAAAACAATTATTTTTAGAATTTTTAGAATTTGTCTGTGCGTTTGTGCGTGCTAATATTAGAATACGCTTAACCGATTTGATTGTGGTTTTCACTAATGTAAGCTTCACTTAATATTTAGTATTTGTTTTATTCCCTTGGTTTATAAATAAAAAAGTTATCTCAATTTAAAGAATAACTTAGTGACAAACCCGAACGTAGGTACATACTTTTAATAATTCCGCACGACAAAAATCCCACGAACAAGGCATAGACACTAGCATACTCTACTCGTATAAAATTAAATATTAAAGCGACTAAAACCGTAGTAGAATTTTAGTGCATCGTTACAAAATTTTTCTTAAGGGTGAGTGGGTAATGAAAACAAATGACAGAGCGACACCCGCGTGCAATAAAAAATTGAATTGATGGGCGTCGAGAATAAGATCGAGTTTAATGTTTCATGGAATATGCAGGTTATTTTTTGAAGCGAAATGTTCTTATATATTATTATTGTGCACTTGAAATATTGTTCTGTAAATTGAATTAACGTAAATGCGCATCAATCATGAAAAAAATGTATTTATTATGAACAACATAATATTAAAAATAGATTTTTATTACTATTTTCAATGATCTTCAATTTCTAATGTTACTATTTTATATTACACTAGCGACTCACGCTCGCTTCGGTCGGTTTCGTCCCTAGGTTGATTCCCCATACAAACTTTCATCCCCATTTTCACCCCCTTAAGGAATGATTTCCAGGATAAAAACTATCCTATAACCTTTCCAGGGTCTCAAATTATCTTCTTACCAAATTTCATATTAATCGGTTCAGTAGTTTCGGAGCCTATTCGGTGCAAACAAACAAACAATCAAATCTTTCCTCTTTATAATATTAGTATAGATAAGTTTATCAAAGTAATTGCGAATCCGGTAGTGTAACTTCACTCGAAACATTAATTCAGACCTAGAATGAAGCTATCATGTCATAAAATACATATTCGCCAATATCTCTATCGACTTCAACCAAAACCAGGTAATAAATCTAATAAATAATATTTGTTTCACTCGCACCATCTATCAATGTCCACAAATTACATCAAAACTGTCACTCATTCGAGCGGTAGCCAAGTGCCAGACGCCCATAGAGGCTAAGTAGGTTATAATTTACTACAGTGCTTAATGGAAGCAGCGCATTAAAACGCCCTAAAACGTTGTATTAATAGAATACAGTACACACCAGGTGCCGGTACTGGAGGTACGTTTAATAGCCTAAGACACTTTACAATATTAGTGGGGTCGCTATTTTTAAGTGTTTTTTTTTGGCAAGATTAAATATTAAGAAAATTTTAGGGAACTTCTCGATGAAAATAAATCAAAGTAGGGACACATACTGACGACACGTTTGGCTCAGTTTGTATTGAGCGTACTCGCTGTGCCAGCGGTCGCGGGTTCGTGTCCCGCTGAGGGCATTCATTTGTGTGATAAACATGTACGTTTGTATTCCTGTCATGGGTGTTTATATCTATAATATGTACGTATTTAAAGTTATATATGTGTAGTGTATCAACTATCTGGTATCCATAACACAAGCCTCGTAGCTTACCAATGAACTAGATGGTCCTGTGTATTAATACCCCAACATATTTATACTACATAAACTTATATTCTTTCTTCTTCTATTTCTATTTAACTTATATCCAAAATATGCATAAATCAATTGCATTTTAAAAGAAGGTACCTATTAAGCATTCAAAACTTTAAATAAACACTAGCAACTCGCCCTAACTTCGCTTGGGCTCGCCCCTAGGTAAATTTTAACGGTGTGGAATAGAAGAGTAGTATGAAATAGATAGACTTTATATTATATATATACATAGGTACGTTGAGTTGTTGTGGGTTATATTATAACGTGTTTTCCCGTGGGAATGAAATAATCTTCAGCGGTAAAACGTAGCCTATATCACTCTCTAGCCCTCCAACTATCTTCACACAATAAAACACGCCAATACGTAACTCTGTTTTGACGTGAAAGAAGTAAAACAAACAAACAAACACACTTTTACATTTATATGCATACCATAACCTAAAAGCTCTTCATTGCATGTAGGAATGTTGCGAATGAAATAAAATTTTACCATAATTATGATAAGCAGTCTTCTCATACATGCTGTAAGTTGTAACCTACAACCAGTACACGTTCTAGTAATGCCATGTGACCTCTGCGACTTACTAAAGGCTAACGAGATCTAGGGATTAGAATTTATCAACCATTTAAAAGTCAACGATTATCATCTATTTTCAAATGTTAATAGACGTACAATATGTATTTCATCAGAATTTGTTTGACCTAATGTTGCTGAGAAGTTTCGAAAGGTTTGCGTAAAAGTTTTTATTAAATAGTTTAAGGTAGCAGGTTCTATTTCAGCTTGACTTAATATTAATACTAGTAAAATAAAATTAAGTTACAAGAGTATTAAGGAGTCTGCCCACTACCCCGTCTCATACCATGACCGTGCTAGGAGCGTGTCAGGCAAAAAAATATTCTTTGTATTGAAATGTATGAGACTCTGCCCACTAGGCCGTTCCGTCACCGACCGGCACCGTCGCGTGCCGTGCACGGAACGTTAACAATTGTCATCGAGAATATTTTACCGGTGTCGGTACGCTGCGTGCCTGGCACGCGACGTTACGGGACCGGTGCGCGCAGGCGGCGCAATGGTGAGCATACACAGCACTAAAACCGTTATGTACGGGTATGATACGTTGTTGATACGTTCTAGTGGGCATAGTAGTCCGTGCCATGCTCGTTTCCGTGCCTGATACGTTCATAGCACGGTCATGGTATGAGACGGTGTAGTGGGCAGAGACCCTTAGTCCAGGATCCAGTCCAGTCCAGTGTGGTGTTAGCTATCACAATCGAGAATTTTTGTAAGACAAAAAGTTGGTCGTCTCATCAAAATGAAGCTACTCACGGAAAATAAGCTTGATACAAACCAATTATAAAAATGCACCAGGGGTCCTGGAGTATACTGTATTTAATATTAAAATTACAGTTTATTTTATATATTCAAGCAATATAACTAATATAATTTTATGACTCAATTATATGTAGTTAAGCTTGTTTTACAGATATGGTAGCGGTTGCGGGTTGACACGCTATTTTACTTTTGGGCTAGTAAAGTGTCCTATAATACGAGTAAGCCAAAAAAAAGGTGGCATAAATAAAATATGCAAGTACTTACACAACTTGATAAGATATCACATTAATACAGATAAATAAAATTGAAGTGTCTGTTTGTAATGTCAAAATAACAGCTTTTTACTAAATGAATATGGAATAATATACGGTACTTATAAGAAAAACACAATTTTTAAAAATTTTGTCTGTCTGTCTGTTCCAGCTACTCTCCGAAACGGCTGGACCAATTTTGACGGGACTTTCACTGGCAGATAGCTGATATTATAAGGAGTAACTTAGGCTACTTTTATTTTAGAAAAAGAATTAGAGTTTCGCTCAAAAAAATTAAAACGTATCTAGGGACGAACCCGAGCGAAGCGAAGGTAAGTCGCTCATTTTTAATAATATTGATTGTTGGATATATCAAAATAAGTAATATCGTAACTAATACGTGTAGGTACTTGTTAATGTACTGTTAAAAAAAAAAACTAGAATATTATTCACTTCCACAAAGTTTCCCATGATTAAGAACTTTAGAACTAACCTGATATCATAATTCTTCACATGTCATATTATCTAGGATACTAAGATATTATTTATTACAAGTAGTTATAAAAACTTAATATGAGTCAGGAAATTTATTTGCATTACGAACCAGTAAGCTCGCCTAGTTTCAGGTACAAGTAATTCCAATATTAATTATAATAGATATAACTCATGTATCAATAAAAAAAATGTATTAAAGATTGTACGTACGTAGGTATTATTTAAAAAAAAGGTGTGTATACTTATGTACGTACGTAAGAAGTTATATTTCTTCGGTATAACGAAACAAAAATAACTCTAAAGTTTTTATCCTGTGTGTCATTAAATACAATTGATAAAGTTTTAATTAAATAGAGCGATCATTTATAAATAATGTAAAAAAATAAAACCTGCATACCTCAGTTAACCAGATTTAAAACACGTGTTATGTAGGTATATAAAAATACCGGAGTAAATGTCTATACAGATAAATAAAATTGGAGTGTTTGTTTGTAATATTAAAATAACCGCTTTTTACTAAATGCATATAATGGATGTATACATGGTACATATACCAAAACAACATTTTTTACAATTTTTGTCTGTCTGTCTGTCTGTCTGTCTATCTGTCTGTCTGTCTGTCTGTCTGTCTGTTTGTTCTGGCTAATCTCCGAAACGGATGGACAGATTTTGATGGAACTTTCACTGGCAGATAGCTAATGTTATACGGAGTAACTTAAGCTACTTTTATTTCAGAAAAAGAGTCAGGGTTCCGCAAAAAAAAATGAAAACCCATTAAATTGTGAACAAAATCCGCGTACGGCGTACGCACCCGAGCAAAGCAAGGGTAAATCGCTATATAATTTAAATGAATATCTTACGAGTAGCAAGCTTCTATTTATGTATAAACATAGCTAACCGTGAACAAAGGTACATTACCTAGGGACGAACGCGAACGAAGCGAGCGTGAGTCGCTAGTCTTGAATATAGACATTACTTCATACTATACTAAAGGGAGACTTAACGACTAACTTCATACTGTAGTCTAAATCTGTGGCATGGTAAAAAATTCACTGTCATCATTTTTTCCCTAACGCGCCAAAAGAGATATAACTTCAAATAAACAATTTTTAACAGCATTAGTCAGATTTAAACTCTTCAATTTATCCATATAGCTTATTTAAGTTAAGCAATATACACAATGGCGACTAAAATATCTACTAAAGCTTTGAAACTAAGTGTACCACATACTACTTGTTATTATTAATTTGTAATCATCAAAATTAGCATCCAACACTTTCTGACGAAATAGGGCTCAACCCTTTCAAAAGAGCTTTCCGAAAACAAATTAAAACGCATAAAACGTAATTTTGGGGCCATCGTTAACCCTTCGCCTAAATAAAATTACTCTGAATAAACTCCCTAGCGCTGGCTGTGCATCTTCGCCGGCGACCCCATGCTTTTAAATCGCGATTGCTTTTAGGTGACTGACAATTTTTGCTCCATCCACTTTCGCTTCGATATTATATTTTAGAATACTTTTTTGGATTCATTATATACTACAAAAAATTAAAGAGTGCGTGTATGAATGTGTACACGCGCAAGAAGTAAAACTTCTGTAGGTTATCGGTACTCTTTATGAAATACAATTTATCTCTTAAATAATTAGGATAGGTAAGGTACTAAAATAACGCATATTAGGCTTATTACAATCATATATTTATAGAATATGATTAAAAAAAAGAATTTTATATATCATTTGTCAGACAATAACAACTGTTATCATGGCAACAAACGTTCGTCTCGCCCGATTACACTTTTCGTAACGCATTCACCAGCTTACTACCCATATCAAGTGTGCGTAAAGAAGTATTACTTCAAAAACTTTTTAAATATCATAACATGACTTGTTTAAATATATGCTAGGAACTTTTTGTATAAAATTTTCTCAAATGACCTCGTGTTTATGTTAAAACAAACATTTAATACTAACGTACAAAGTCTTTTGAGACATATTTCTTGCCACTGGCATAAAATTTTATATGTCAATCCAAGCACATAAACTAACAAAGTATGAAAAGTGAAAACCGCTCGCATAAACGGACTACACATATAGTCTGTATTTATGGTATTCATACTCTTATGTACGATAAAGTAACTTGTTCGAATACACGTGATTTTTGTAAAATAAAACGAATGCATCTAATAACAAAGTTTAAATTCATTTGTATCTAACTCTACCCTCGAGCGTATAATTCGGAAGAGAGCTCTTGAGATGGTGGTGCGATCTCGCGGGAGTTGTTCACTTTGAAAACTTGCGAGGTGTCAGGGTTGACAGATATCACTTTTAGGAAAAATATATAATTACTATTATCTTATTATTTTAACTTATAAGAAGAAAAATTAAGTAAATATTTTTGAGAAATTACCATCAAAAAATATACACATATATTATATATAGACAAAACAACCGATAATATTATAAAAAGCAAAGCACGACTTAAATTTAATGAAATCAAATAAAATCTACTAATTATTAATTAAGTTTAAATACTAAGCTTATCAGTAGGTACTAGGCAGAAATCAATTCTATGGCAGAATATTCCTATTAAAACAGTTTTTCTATGTATATTTATATTTAACTCATATCAACCCTACTAAATGGCGAAGAGGAGATAGTAACACAAAACACCGCACCCTGCTTGTTTTGACTCTGCCGTTTCCCGCCTATAAATCACGCGTCTAATGTATCGAAGCGCATCGGCTAGTTCAGAACCTTCACTGACAAAACCGACCCTATTTCAATGGTATAAAACCTTTAATACTTTAGATACCAAATAAGATTAGGAGCTCTACTTTGGTAGAGAAAGGGAAAGTTGAATTTTATATAAATAAATGTAGGGTTTGATTTAGTTTCATCTTAAAGTTTTTCGATTCGACAAACGAATGCAGAGAGAACTCGCGTCGAAATTTAAATTGCGCTTTATAAATAAGCGGTAGGGTTTTATTTCGATAGAGTAAGGTTGCCAATTGTAGAGTTTTATGATATCTCTATGGTGTAACGTTTGTTGGTGGCGCTGTAATCCACATGAAAGCTTTCGGATTAGTGTTTGATGACATCATTATTTCACAAATGACGATCATGTTGCGATTTTGTCCGCTCTCGAGGGCTAGAGGGGTGGAAAATGATTTTTTTTCTCGTACATTTGTTATTATTCCGTGATTTATCGTTAGGATGCAATTTGGTAAGTACAGCTACATATTACATTGAATAATCTTTTGTTGGAGATATATTTTATCTTATTATTTTTATTCTTTAGTTTAGTGGGATGTTACAGAGAGCTAATCGCTATTAGCTATTCACAATGAGAAAGATTTTAGTGTAGTTGTTTAGAGACAATATTTTTTAAAGAAATATTTATAGTTAACTAAGGTCGAAATCATTCCTGATTTCACTGAGTGTAAGTCGCCATCAAAAGTTACACATGTTATTTATTATCTATTGTCACTGTATAAATCCAAAACAATACACTTGATTTATTTTCTAATAGCCATTGTAAAATCTTTTAAATCCACAAAATCGCTTGGGACGAGTTCATCCTATCGTATATATTGCTATTTCTAACTTAAAATCGCCCTTATTTCCTTGAACATATAAATCTTACCGAGAGCGAATTTTACAAAAAATATGCTTTCGATTTAAATTTACGCCAATGTGGTATCTATTACAGGGACAATAAGGTATATCTCGAGTGTAGATTAGTTTTGCAAAGCAAGGATAACGTCCCTTGTTTCAATTTTCCGGATCAACGAAGCCTGTCGGGATTGGAGTTGCATAGACATTGCAGATGTTAGCGGAATTGTAAATTACTAGATTATAATTTTGACTTCGTTCGCTTTTTGATGCTTCATCTTGATGAAACGTAACGCTTTATGAACATAGGTATTGGATGAGTGCTCTAATTCATACTAAAGTTTACTTTCAGAGGAAAAACAAATATAAGGCAGATATCTTAATCTTGATAATACGAACAAAGTTTAAAGATCTAGACTATCAATGCAATCAGATAATAATAATTTTAGATAATAAATTTAAATGTAGGAATCTCATTGGGTTACCATACACAAAACTAAGATGATAAAACATCTAATTAGAAAAAAATACTACCTATGCATATATTTGAAGATTTAAGGAATAAAAATCCCCAAATCGTCACAAAACAAAATTTAAAATTACATATTTATTTACAAACTATATCAAATAAATATTGATATGCTTGAAACTTAATATTTTATTAGAAAAATATTTTAGCTTTTCGTTCCATAAACTGAATGTAGTTTGATGCGTAAATTATGCACCGCTCTATCGGGACAAAATCCGGGCCCCGGGGAGCTGTAACCCGAGCACCCGACGTACAAATAGATAAATTTGTACACACATTACAGTATGTTACTGTCTCGACCAGCCCTTGTTTTTGACATATTCGAATGTTGGGTACATTCACAAAGTTTTACCTTATCTAGAATAGCATAGGTCCTATATCATATAGGTTATAAATCTAGTAATCTTATACACATGTTTGATTACCTACCTACTAAATTCAATTTTTAATTAAGTAAATGAATAATATGTAGCTAAATATATGGGCGGAACTTTCGAAAGTTACGCCTTTTTTATTACTTTTGCATTAAATCGTCATTTATGCCAATTAGTGTTTGACGAAAAACATAACATCTACATATACAGATTACAGATAAATAAAATTGAAGTGTCTGTTTGTAATGTCAAAATAACAGCTTTTTACTAAATGCATGTGAGATTATAAACGGATTAATATAAGAAAAAAAAAACAATTTTAAACATTTTTGTCGGTCTGTTGTCTGTTCCGGCTAATCTCCGAAACGACTGGACCGTTTCTGACGGGACTTCCACTAGCAGATAGCTGATGTTATGAGAAGTAACGTAGGCTACTTTTATTTTTGAAAAATAATTAGAATTCCGCTCAAAAAATTAAAACGTACCTAAGGACGCACCCGAATGAAGCCAAGGTTCGTCACTATTTTGAAATAAGTAAATCTTAGAAACATCTTCGATTGTAGCAGGGGATGCCGTACACCGCCATTCTGCCCGTGACCACGGCTGGTGCAACCCAGTTAAAACGTCGGGAACAAGGTATTTAGCCACTCATTCACGCGTTAAGTCCCGTAGTATATTTATTATATAAATATGTAACGCGATAATTTAAAAAGTTAAATCTTAGAAACGTTGATTGATCCGAATAACAAACATAGAATTATTAAAGTCAAAAATTTTACAACGCACCAACGCATACATGCACCATATGCCTATTGGATTTAAAACAAATATTTGTTCTATTTGAGAAACCTCACCGGCGTATCTCTGATCGGGTGCTCAGACTATAAAGCTAGGAATCGCGTGTAGCGAGTCACGCGATGTCAAACGCTAACTTGTATCAACTTTCCTTGAAGTAATTCCAACTATTTTATGTTCCCATATTGTCATATGGTAGAGCTAGTTCAGTTCTCATTATGTATTGTCATAAATCTATTCTTAGATAAGTTTTAAAATAACAAAAATGTTTAATTTGAACATATAGCGATCATAAAGAAAAAAAATCTATATCTCTATAAGTTATAGCTTTATCATGTCGTATTTTAATAACATCGAATACTTACTATCAAAAGATATAATAAAATAAACATAACATATTGACTTAGAAATTACATTTGATTTTAGTACATATACCATATGTCAATATGTAGGCGGGACGGCACTTTAAAAATAACATAGAAATGTACCTACATAGATGTTTGTTGGATTAAATTATATTTTTCCATTGAACAAGTTTAGTTTAATAAAACGAAACTACTTGTGTATTTTAAACGTAATTGACAATATAATGTCTGGTGAGGTATGTACATACATACATACATATACGTGAACAGTAACGTAAATGTCACGTCAATTTACGAACTATTTACGTATAAATGCTATTAATTGTCCAGTTACAGCGAATATTTCTCCACTATGCGCTTATCGGCGCAGGCGCATCTCGACAAGTTTGTATGTAAATAAGTTAATACGACGATTCCCGTACGTCGAAATGTTATCTGAGATCAGATGGTATTAATGTTTCCATGTATTTTAAGCAAATTTTGGAATAAAAATAAAACATATAATGTTTTTTTTTTGGTCGTCGTTTTTACAAAACCCTAAAAACGAAATACCAACTGATAAATAAAGTTTATTTATAAAAAAGATTTTATCATATTAAATGTCAGGATAATATTTGTCCTTAGTTATAAGCGGTGGCACGTCTATTTTTGTCATTTATGTCAAAAAAAAATAACTAAACTTACCTTTTTGCGCGTTCATTTTACTGTTAACCTGTTGTCCGTACAAATGTCGAAGCATGGTGTCTGGTCACCATTGCGCTACTGTCGCACGAGCATGGAATATGTGCACGTCAGTTACTACGTACATCACCATATATTGTAATATTTATGTATGTAACATTATATACAGAACAGAAGTCCGTTATACTTCAATTTAAATAATCAATTTGAATAAAAAAAAATTGAATATTCATGTCAATGCTCGTATGGCCGCAGCTTTACATACGTACACTTTGGTTGGCTCGAATTTCGTCAACTTACCTGGAATGATAAAATATACATTTTATTTCTTATAGTTGTAAGTAGTTAAGGGGAAAATATTACAAATTAGAGTCAAGATTGTGTTACTTCAACGGTATGTCGTACCAGTTGTTACGCATAATGTTGTTATTAAATTATGAAAATTATTTTTCTTACGTATTTGAAGAATATGTAATTAAAAATAATTGTAAAAAAAAGACTGTGAAGATTATCGAGGGTTTTCTTTACAATTTACTCGTAAAATATGAATTAAACTACGGATAAGGCTCTATTTACGGACTAAAGACTCTAAGGACACGTTTGGCTCAGTTTGTAGTGACCCTACTTGCTGTGCCGACGGTCGCGCGTTCGAGTCCCGCTGGGGGCATTCATTTGTGTGATGAGCACTAATGTTTCTACTCTAGTCATGGGTGTTTATATTTATAATATGTATGTATTCAAAGTTATATATGAGTAGTGTATCAACTATCTGGTATAACTCAAGCCTCGTAGCTTATCATGGAACTAGATGGTGTTTTGTTTTAATAGCCTTTCATATGTATTTATTTAATACTAGCGGCCCACCCTCGCTTCGCTCGGGTTCGCCTATAGGAAAATGAAACAAACCTATCCCATGGGGACCGTACTTTTTCCGGGATAAAAAGTAGCTTATGTGTTATCCCAAACTATAATCTATCTCTGTGACAAATTTTATCCAGATCGGTTCAACTGTTCTGGCGTGAAAGAGTAACAAACAGCCATACTCACAAACTTTCACATTTATAATATTAATACGGATGTTGTTAGTAACTTATTAGGTACAACTTTGTAGTAAAGTTATACAGCTCAAGTGTGAACTAAAAGTGTAATATATAATTAAAACGATTTATTTTAACGACGATAATAACTGTTTAGTGTTATTAGTTTAATGATCAATATAAGTAAATAGCACTATAAATATTGTAATGATTAGATAAATAGTAAAGGTTCTACTTTATCAGTTTAATATTATTAACTCGCAAAACTGGCGGCTTCGCTCGCGATCAAACTACGAAAAATACGAAGTTTCATGCAAATATGTCCAAGGAATAAAAAGTTTCATACAAACTTTTATCCCCCATTTCACCCCCTTGGGGTTTGAATTTTGAAAAATCCTTCCTTAGTGGATGCCTTCGTCATATGAGGAATACGTGTGCGAAATTTCAACTTGCTAGCCTTAAGGGTTTGGCCTGTGCGTTGATACATCAGTCAATCACTTTTGCCTTTTATATAATAAGATAAGAACAATTTTACAACATCCAAGAAGATATTTGCTAATCTCCTTCACGACCCTTTATTTAACATCAATATCTATGTAAATTATTTTAAAATTTTGATATGAAACTATATTTTTGAATCGTAACTTGTTCTAATTTATAGACCGTACTATCTACAACTGTATAAAGCGATAACTTAATTAAAATAACTTCTTCATTTATCGGAACACGCGTCTGACCAACAGAAACTTTATGGCGAGGCTTACGTCGACGTTGATATATGGCTTGATTGAATGCATATCTTCTGTTTTAAACTTTCACTTCGTTAATTAGTCATTTTGGAATCACTCGTAGTAAAAAAATATATAAATAGAAACTGTACATGGCTTGAGAGAATCATCCGCGCGATGGACAGATATATTAGAGTTATGCAAATTTAAGGAAGGCAGAGTCCAAACAGTTCATACGAATGGTTGTATTAAATAATAAACTGTCATAAAACTGGACATTTCGATCCGCCAAGACATAAATAACGTCAACGGCGACATTTCCGAGCCCGATACTCGACGATAGCGCGTCACCAAGTCACCGCCGCGTAAAAACAAATCAACAAACACTCCCGAGAAGGCATCGCATAAATATATCAAATCGAAAACAATAGGAGACACCAAGATATAGCATCACACGCCGCTACCCACGGACATATTTCAAAAATGGACACAAAAAATCACAGTGAAAAAAAACGACGACGATAAAGCGAACGTCTAAAAAAATACGTGATGGGCATTAATTAAAACGGACCCACGAGAGGATTCCAGAAAAACAAAGAACTTAAACAAACCTTCACAGTGGGAGCCCCCGCAATGATCATCATCTCACATTTTTAATCATCGAGCATAAAAACTTGGCTGTCGAACTAAAATCGACTCTGAAACACTTGCGTGTAGAGACGTGAGTCGGTTCGAAGGTAGAGCGTAGAGCTGTTAAAGAATATTTTTTGGTTTGTTTGTCACCGTTGTTTTAATGGTATTACGCATTGAGGAAGGGTTATCTTGCGGATCCGATCTCTGGGGCCAGGTAAGGACCAAGATTGATTGGACACGACTCGACGTTTTTATGGGCACGATCTCGGGTGTCGTCGACTCTAGTTGAGGCATTGGTTATTAAATTAGTGGAATCTATCAAACGAATGCTAGCCATTAACGTGTCTATCTACCAATTTATATCATCGTTATGTCTAAGTATTAAGTTTTATCGTATCTCAGTAGGTTTCATGAATTGACTGTAAAAACTAAATAGCTTATGATTAATTTTATAATTGTTTTATTTTAGTATAGACACGTGTTAATTATTATGATGCATAAAATGAGCTAAAACCTAAAAATTTTGCAATAAACAAATGATTCTAGTTTTGGCTCATCTTCAACGTTGTCAGATAAATGAGAATGATTAAACATCATTACTGAACGGTAAAAAAACTGATTGCGCCGGCGCACTCCAACAATACTTGTCAACACACCGCCATTGTGAGACGCAATACGGGCGTGACAGATAGCACAAAGGAACAACGGTGTTTAGCGGTTAGGGGAGGGTATGTAATAAAGCCTTTGTTGTTTTTTGATAGACATGTTATGAATAACGATGTTGTAGATATAAGTGAAGTATTTTATGCACGAGGAATATAATCATCATTTTTTATACTTATACATTATCGTAGTAATAGATTTTTTCTATTTTAAATAGAAAACGTCAAGTGCGTTTACGTTTGTTAAAGATTATGTAAGAGTATGTAGATTATATCGTGAAATATTATTATTTTAACTGTATAAAAGTTGTCATTTCAATAACATTACAAATGAGAAAGTTTGCGAGCGACTGAGTAATATTTAAATCAGTCAGTGTGTTTCTAATTACCAAGTTAATAGAGCAGAGTGGCGGGCAAAAAGTAGTAAATACTTTACTGAGTTTAGGGATTTACACACATATTACATGTGTTTTACTAAATATAAACACGATTTAAGTACTATATAGAATCATTGAAATAATACAAATGTATGGTAAAATATTTATATTATGTCCAAGGAAGAATAACTGTACAGCATGTAATGCAAAATCTCATAAGTATTGTTTCCTTACTAACCTCCTAACTCTACTATATTATGGCAATAATTTTAGATAATATTATCGTATTTATCACAGGATTCGCCCACCAGGTGTTGCCAACTCGGCAGACAGTCCCCAGCATCAAACGTCTCGACCCGACAATCCAGCAAACAGATCATCTGATACCAAATATTCGTTACACAATGCAATATTACATTACCTTAATACGTATAGAAAGCACAAAACGTATCGGGAACAATAGTCAATAGACGTTTAAGACGGGATTTGGATTCAAAGGGTCCAACCTCTTTGTTTCTGTAAGGCTTTTATAAAATTGGAATCTTGAGGTAACTCGTTGAATGGGGCTAGAGTGTAAGCGTTTAACGTGAAGGGCTTTAAAATGTTATAATACATTTATAACACACGTGAAGGAACAATTTTCAATAAATCCATCGCATCGTTGCAAATACTTATAAAAAGACCCTATTTTCTCGTAGTATTTGTGAATAAGCTACTAAATAATAATACTTTTCAGCCTTGGTATATGGTTGCAATATTCTCGCTAATGTATGTATTATGAGATCTTAAAACAAAGTTATCTCATAAACAAATAACTCATTATATGATAAGTTAAGATTATTTCTATGTCTAAAGTAAAACATCAAATAGGCTCTACAATTTTACCAAATACGGGACAATCGATGCTTAAAGCGCTCACAACTGCCACCATACCTTTATACAGGCTTTGAAGTTCTTGAATGTCCCTTTCGTCGGCACTTCTTTGTGCAAACTTGAAAAGGCGTCTCGTAATACTGAGTAATGGGTATTTTTTGCGCATGCGCGATAAAAAGGCGGCGCTCGAGCGCGACTTTGCTTTAATTGAAAGCATTTCAATAAACATAAGCGTAAAACAATACATCTTCTTCGGGAAATTATTTTTGATTTTGCGGTTATGGTATTTATATAGCCATAAAATTGGATAATAATTAAAACTCAATCAAAATAAATATAATTACGTTGGTTGTAAAAGTAAAATAATATATTTTCCCAGTCTTTTCATTTGCAACGTAACATCTATCTAATTACGAGAATACATTTACGAGTAATAAAATTGTAACTAAGCCGAATCTGTGCATTAAACATTTTTTTTGGAAAATCTTATTGAAATAGAAATTATATCGATACAGAGACCGAATCTATAGTTTTTGAATTTTTCTCTGTCTGTCTGTTTATGACGGCATCAGGGAAACATCACTGGAGGGCTTTTGATGAAATTTGGTATAATGATAGCTGGTTATCCGCGTTAACATACAGGATAGTTTTTGCTGCGGGAAAATACCTCATCTCTGAAAAACTTATACTAAACGTTAAAACTAAGTACGAAGAAACCCAAGCGGAGCGAGGGTGAGTGGCTGGTACTATTTATAGTACATATGTACGTAATAATTTATATTAGTATAGAAATATCTTGTTATTACATCTATTCTACAACTTTTATGTCAAGATCACGATATAAAGTTTATTTAAAATGCATAATAAATAATAATATTGAATAGACATTCTAATCAATTCTACGAATATATATACATATATGTAACTTGATATGACGTCGTCGTGTTGATCGTATGAAATTCAATCGTTTGGAAAAAGGCAAAAGCTTTCAAATATGATTCTGTTCATTTGGATGGAAGTGAATATGCTGATAGAGGTTTTGATAAGTAAAGGAGACAAAGGTCGGTCCGGACAGAGATACCAGTAATCAAGATATCGACCAGGACGGTGCCAAGTGACACCCTGATAGCGATTTAATAAATTAATAAATATGTTGGGACATTAACACACAGCACCATCTAGTTCCATGGTAAGCTACGAGGCTCGTGTTATGGATACCAGATAGTTGATACACTACACATATATAACTTTAAATACATACAGATTTAAAACGGACATTACAATAAAATACCATAATTTGTTTGTGATACGTACATTTTTATCAAAGGCACTTTAATGGAAACGTACGGTAAAAAAATATTCGTATATATTTTTTATGCATAAAGGAGTGGTAGCCCATTGGAAGCATGTTTGCTGGACAACAGAGTGAAGCGGTTTAAACTCCGAGTTTCGTACCTTTGAGATTTTTATGTGCTTATTTAATTTCTAATGGTTACCACTTGCTATACTGAAGGGAGACAGACGTAAGGAAATCTACACGTTACATGTGTAAGAAAACTTGCGATTTGAAGATGCGTTGAGGCTCGTGTCCGAGATAAAGATCTGTGTCCAGCTGTAGGACGTTAAATGACTAAATTACTATATTATCATTACTATTATTTATCTTCTTAAAGGCCTAAAAATATGATGAACAATATCACAGGCGCGTACCGAGTGCTAGATTAGTTTTAGGTATTTTGGCATTGCAGGAATTTTCAAGACGTAAAAACAAAGGTAACAATTATAATTGAAGGCAGCCATATTTTTTGTTATTCCATATCTAACATCTTAGAAACTTTAGAAGAATTATTAAAAATATAATGGCCTGTATACTAATTCTATTTTTGGAATGTGAGTATGATTTCAACAATATGGCACAATAACTATTATAATAGGATAGTATAAGCGCATAACTTATACACGGGTTGTGCCTTGTGCGGATAATGTGGCTCAGTGAAGCGCACGCGCGCACTAGACCCGACGTAATGCCGCCGGCGCCGCGGATGCGCCTGCGCAGCAACAACCAACACTGCTTAGATATTATTGTTTTAAATAGCAGTAGAAGTACAAACTTCATTACAATCCTTGCTTATTAATATGAACGGATAGCATTAGAAAGTTTGTTGGTTAGATCTTAGGTATAGGCATCCTAAATTCTTTTTTTTACTGGCTTTAACTGCCTTATTGGTCTATCAGCGGATTCGGAGGTCCAGATCCAACCGGACTCAGAGTGAGAAAATAGAAAATGTAGAGGCACTTTTTAGTTGATTGGAAAGACATTTCATCACTATGATATCTCCTCTTAGTTGACTAGTATTAATGAGAGTGGAAGGTAGTGGTAGCAGTGGTAACGCGCTTGCTTGGGAATCCGAGCGAAGCGGGTTCAAAGCCCAGGTCACACACACTCTGATTCATGTGTGAATCATTTAAAAACATGATTACCACTATTCTTACGGATAAGGAAAACATCGTGAGGAAACCTACATATCTGAAAGGACCTAGCAGATTTTCGAAAGACATGTGAAAGTCCACACTTGATTAGCATGGTGGACTATGGCCTGATCCCCCTAGCATTGAAAGGAGGCCCTTGCCCAGCAGTGGGACGTTAAAAAGGGCTGAATATAATGAGAGTGGCTGCTGTAATCGGAAACGGTCAAGAGGTAGGTATATCTTTCGTTTACACAGGAACAATGAGCTGACGCGAGTTTTGCGTAGAGATAGTTTAGCCAAAGTAATTAGTAAGGCCAAACAATGACTGACTCTATATTCTCATTACATAACGTGGTCCCCGAGGCGATATACGCAAAATTAAAGTCATACTAAATTATTAGACATGTTCCTTTTAAGCGTAGGATTACTATTTCTTACGTCTTAATCAATTACTACCGAAGTCTTGAGTTATAAGTCATCATAAGAGTATTTTAACTTTATATTATACATACCTATGTATTAACTAGCCACTCATCCTCGCTCCATTCGGGTTCGTCCCTAGATATGTTATAACGGTTTGTATCGATTTCTTAGAAATAAGATATTTTCTCGCAGTAAAAAATATCCTATATGTTGACCCGGATGACCAGCTATCATCATACTAAATTTCATCAAAATCTGTCCAGTGGTTTTCTCGTGATGCGTTCTCAGAAAGACAGACAGACAATAATTCTAAAAGCTATAGATTCTGTATCGACAATAATTAGTTACAATAAGATTTTTCAAAAACTATTTAATGTACAGATTCGACTTAGTTAAAATTTTATTATATGTACAGATAAATATGTATTTATATTGCATGAAAGATGGAAGATCAAATGGTGAATACACCATTACTAGCGTTATTTACTGCGTAATAATATTAATTAATTATTTTTATAATACTTAAACTGCCGTTAAATGAATTTTGGCTGACAACGTAATTTTAATTAATTACTAGGTGTTAAAGTAAACTTATGTAGGGATATTTTCAACTATAAAAACAGGTAGTGACTACATATATGTATATCTTTGTATCTGACCTAAGACAAGATGTGTACCGTAATATAAAACATTATCTTCATCAGTAAACCGACTCTACAACATTAGCCCGACGTACCTTACAAAGTGACATGAAAATACTGAATTTATATGAAAATTAAAGTAATAGGTACTTTTAGAAGAAAGCGTTGGCCGGATTGCACCTACTAATGGCTTCATTCACATGGGAAAAGTGAAGATTACAAACTATTTGCATATAAAATTACTAACATTAAGTGTAAGTAAACATTCTTAAATACACTAGTCTTTCCGAGGAACTTCGCTTCAATCGCATAACAGACCGTTAGATGTATCTAGTTAGTTCTTACTGTGTAGATTAAAATAATAAAAAAACAAATTATATAAAATTATTATATAATTTTTTTTATTTATACATATGGCAATAGTGTTGCTTATTATTTTGATTTTAAATAATAGCAAACTAAACAAATATTTTTTTTTTTAACTTTTTTAAATAATACACAGGACAATATTATTAACGTTTCGAATTCTTTAAGTCTATAAATATAATAATAGCAACACTAAGGAAGGTTATTATTATTTAATTAAGTTTTTTTAAATTGTAATAATTATAATAATGGCAACTTAATTTAATATATACTACATTTTATTTAATTATAAAACTTATTGGAATTATAAAAAATGTTTAAAATTAACAAATACTCGTATTGTAAGGTACCTAATTACTTTGGTGCTATTTTTGTCTACCTAAAATCATTATAAAATTCTGTGGGTAGATACTGTGTATGTTACCTTTGAGACGTCTAACACCTTAGTCTCTCCCGTGACCATGATTGCTATAAAGCATTCCAAACGTCGGGAATCAAAAATCAAAATAAAAACGCGAAAAATTCCAAAAAGTTATATTTAAAATATTTTCTATATTATATTATTTTTATTTACAAACATATTCCTTTATTTTGCAAGTATTTCTGTATTAAAATGTAGGTGGGTCAATATATAAATTTGCTTCACACTTTACCTAAGCTGGCTTTTAAAAACATGAAGTCAGAACATAATTTAAACAACGCAACGCAAGTGTTTGCATTACGCTGCATCGAATATAAACTCAGCTTTTCATTATGTGAATAACTTGGGTGGAATTTTCAATTGATATTTAAATCCAATGTGAAACCGATGCTGAGATAAAAGGAAACAATATTGGCCGAGCAATTTTATAATTTAGACGAGGCTCGGTGGCTCGTTATTTTACTTGTATGTGTGTGTGTTTGTGGTTTTGCCTGTCATTTTAAATGTCAGGATCACAGTTCGATAGCTTTACAGATCATAATAATAACTAATCATATATTTTTTTTCATTATTAACCACTTACGACATTTGAAAAAAAAACGTGTGTGTGTACTTGTGTACGCACGTAAATAGTTATACTTCATTGGCGTAACAGAACAAAAATAGCTAAAAATTTCATCCCGTATGTAACAACTCTCTGTTTGTAAAAGGAATGCAGCCAACTTCATCATGTCGCTTTCAGCTAACTTCATCATGTACTTTTTTGGCTGACGGTGTAAAAAATTTCTTCTCATACTTTTTTCGAAACGTGCCAAAAGAAGTATAACTTCAAAAAATCTTAGAAAAATAATAGTGAGTATGGTATATTAAAACTTTTAATTTTTATCCAATAAAATAGATTATAAATTATACGAATTAGACCAAAACACATGGAGTTGATAGATAAAACGATAATATTATTTAAAACGTATTTTAATCACTGGCACAACACAACGAGTCGCACGCACATAAATAATTTTGCGCTTCGGGTTAATTAAAACAGTTTCAATAAAGTAGCTGCAAGTAATTTCTAGGAAGCACCCCGTTGAGATTTTATGCGGACCAGGCATCGACCCACGGGTATCGCTTGTTTATGAGTCAATTATTATACTGTGTAATCGGAGCGTGGCCGGGGAAAATAGATTATTATCTATAACTTATTTTTTAGTATTAATTGAACTTGAAAACGTGCCCAAACGCCTCTGTCCGAGTGCTCACGTTGCCCAGCTCGGGCAATTCGAGTCGGTCATGACGATATGTTGACTTCATACTTTGTTTATACCTAGTTGTACTAACAAGATCATATACTGAGATAAAAACCTATATCCATAGTTTAGTAATTTTATTTAAGGTAAGAAAAGTGCTATGGAATCTGTTTAAATTAGTTTCATTTGATATTTAGCTACTAGCTTATATGTTTGTCCTTAACGATGTAGACGAGGAGGTTGCAAGCTTTTATTGGCACTGTACTTATACATTTTGTATTACTTCATTCATTTGGAAGTCGTCAAACTTAAAGTATTAATATATTTATATAGCCCTCTGCTAGAGAAATGTGCTGAGCAATGCGGCTAATTGCACCAAAACTAAAGTAGTGAGTAAAAATGCGGGCAGCATATTTTAGAAATATGCTTTGAATTTGCTGTTGTGCTGAATCATAAATATTTATATTAGCTATAAAATATTAAATATGTAAATATTATTTATATTTTCTTATGACAAAACTCCTTCAATTCTTAAAAGATGAGAAGAATGTCAATTCAGTCAGTTCAAATCCCTTCAGTACCTATTATTATCTATTAGAGCAGTGGTAGCCAAGTGGTAACGCGCTCGCTTGGGAAACCGAGTGAAGCGAAGTGAAGGTTCAAATCCCGGGTCTCGTACCTCTGATATTTACCACCACTTGCCTTACGGTGAAGAAAAACACCATGAGGAAACCCGCATGTTTGAGAAAACCTAGCAAGTTTTCGAAAGACATGTGAAGTTCGCCAACCCGCACTTGGCCAGCGTGGTGGACTATGGCCTGATCGCCCTCGTATTGAAGGGAGGCCCGTGCTCAACAGTAGGACATTAAAAAGGGCAGAATACATACCTATTATTATTTAGATGATTGATTAAAGCTCGGAGCTATATTGTGACTTTGCCTAATATTAGGTAAGTCATACCATAATAACAATTTGCTTCTATAATCTCGTGCGAAAGACTCAAAACTTAACGTATAACAAGCCATTAAAGTATAAAAAAAATGTTATCGAGAAAACGATCGCTCGGTGATCCATCGACACGTAGCGACACCGCGCCACGCCCATACAGTGCGTACTCAAGTAATTACTTTTTGTCCCTTTCCAACGGACGTGCGCTACTGTTAATTAATGTCACTCTCCATTTATAGGGACTCTGTAATTGCTATTTAATCATTCATTTAAATTACTGTATAATTTACAAAAGCTCAGCTTTACGTGCGCCTCTTTCAATATTGCTTTTGATCACCGATTAGGAACCCATGCTACATGGTACCTATCATAATACTCAAAGAAGTAGTTATTATTAAAACAATCATACATAAGCTATATACTTATGTATTTATTCATTTATTACCTAAGAAATTTATTCAAAATTAGTCAAGTGAATTCGTAAAGGTAACTTGTGATTATTATAGATACTGAAAAAAGTATAAATCTTTGGATTTCTGCAGATTATATGAAACATAGCTAAATTTATAAAACTAACTCGTATAATAAAATTAAATAAAATTATGTCCAGCCATTTGACCGACAATTAAATAAACATTTAATAAATCTGCCTTCGACTATTACATTCTCCACACCTGAATTTTTAAGGCTTTGACTTAAGCTTTGGCTTTCTATTTAAAAAGCTTCGACAAAAATATTGACTTCTATTATAAATGTAAAAGTTTGTATGAGTATGTACGTTTGTTGCTACTTCATACTTTAATGGATAGATTAGAGTATGACCTAACCTAAGGTAACACATAAGCTACAGTTAGGCACCCAAGGAAGCACCCGAGCGAAGCTCGCACCCGCTTATTCATTTAACAAAGTATATATCCAAAATCATTATTTTAAACGATTTATTCATAAAGATAATCATGTAAAGCATGAATATAAAATGTACATAATGAATATGAAATGTATATGTAATATTTAAAATACACTCAACTATCAAGGCGCAATACCAGCTGCCACAAATTACATCGTGTCGCGTATGATGACATCTGCTCTCAGTAAATCTTCCGAACAAATCTACGGGATTAGTGACGCTTAGCGGAATACGCGGCGATGTTTCTATCACATGAACATTACTAACGTTTATTTAGTCGGCTATTAAAACTGCACTGTACATTGTAAAATACTTCTTATTTCATATTTCTGGCCGAATTTTGTATGACAAAATTTTAAATATTTGTTGTTGATTCGGTGGATATAACGAGTAGAATTTTAAATATTTTTTTCGTACTTGGGTACTAATATACTATATTTCATCGCATCATTTTCTGCCAGTATCGTAGTATCAAGCATCAGGTTAACTCGCGGATATACCGCCGTTATATATCTCTACTAGCGACTCACCCTCGCTATGCTCGGGTTCGTCTCTAGCTTGATTCCCCATACAAACTTTCATCCTCATTTGCACTGCCTTAAGGGATGATTTCCGGGATAAAAAGTATCCTATGTCCTTCCCAGGGTCTCAAACTATCTTCTTACCAAATTTCATCTAAATCGGTTCAGTAGATCCAGAGATTACCCCCTCAACGTCACAAACTCACAAACTTTATCTCTTTATAATATTAGTATAGATTAGACGATCGACTTTTATGATATTATGGTCAGTAAGAACACCCATGCAAAAATGAAGAAGACATACCCCAGATATGTTCATGTAGGTACACACTTAAATAAATAACTACAGGATTCAAAACATTTGAAAATTATTGATTTTATCAAAATGTTTACATATACATACATACACATAAATAAGACTACATTTTCGGATTTCCGACGAGTTTCGACGATTGCTTTTGAGACATCTAAAACCTTCGTCTCTCCCGTGACCATGATTGCTGTAAAACAATCGAAACGTCGGGAACCGCGAAAAAAAAAACAAAAATATACTTTCATTTAAAATGTCAAATATTCGCGTAAATCTAAGAAAGTGTTATGATGTATTAAATTATTTTGACATTTATGACCTACCTGCTAATAACGATACTATGAGTTATTCAATTTTAAAATAAATACATAAAACAACTGCCTATATTTATATTGTAGGCATAACATAAACGTATTTAAAAGTAGGTACTTTCAATTACAGTGAAGGAAGTGACTAACCGATATTTTAAGTAATAATATTCCTCCAAGCTACATCTTCAAACGAGAACGAAGACATCTGCCCTCACTAAATCAATGCATCGGAAGAAATCCGCGGGATTAGTGGTTGTTGGAAGTGTGAAATATTTCAACTTAAGTGGTTACTTCTTATGTCATCGGTTCTCAACGGCATAACTTATTTAGTAACATATATACATAACTAGCGACTCACCCTCGGGTTCGTCCCTAGAAAAAACAAACCTATCCCATGGCAACCGTACGTTTTTACGGGATGATATGCAGCCTCTAGCCTTCCTCGGTTAACGGGCTATCTAATGCAAAAAGAATTTTTCAAATCGGATTAGTACCTAGTTCGTGAGATTAGCGCGTTCAACCAAACACACAAACTCTTCAGCTTTATAATATAGATACTAGTACAGTATTATATGATCTGTGGTATAGATTTTGGTAGACGTATACCTACTGCAGGTGGCAGGCTTACCTAATATACATGTAGGTGCAGGATCGAGTTCACACATTAATTTTGTCACAAAAAAAATGTGCCGTTAGGTCTAGAATAGGTAGGTAGAACCATTTAGTACTACTAACATTTTATTTTGGACATAAAAATACAATCATCTAAAACCATGTATTTATGGCTTGTATATAGCATTGGGTATTTTATTGTTACCAATAAATCATTCTCATTCGACTTGCGATTCACGTAATATCGTTAACCAATCCGATATTAAAGTACCTACAGACTGACGATCTTGATGTAATTGTTATAAATTAGCATGAAAACGCTATATGTTTATTTTATATGGCGAAGAGATAAGAGAATGTCATAAAAGGCCACATATTATCTTAATGAAGTAGAGGTAGATAATATATACATAAAAAAATAATATTACCTTTATGAAATTAATTTATGAATATTTATTTTATATTCTTTTTTTTTGATAAAAATTTAATTACCCGATGTATAGATAAGACGGTGATAAGTATTATACGATGCGAAATCCAATTAATTAGTGGTGTTATTTGAAAAATAAAGTGCCTAGTCTAGTGTTTATATTTTTCATCAGATAAACAAAATTATAAAACAGACTAGCGACTCACCCTCGTTCTGCTCGGGTTCTAACTTTTTGACGTTTAGTATAGATTTCTCAGAGATGAGATATTTTCCCGCAGTAACAAGTATCCTATATGTTGGACCCGGATAACCAGCTATTATCATACTAAATTTCATCAAAATCTGTCCTGTGGTTTTCTTGTGTTGCGTTCCCAGACAGACAGACAAAAATTCTAAAAACTATAGATTGGGCCTCTGTATCGATAATAATGACTATTATAAAAAGATTTTTCAAAAAAATATTTAATGTAACTACAGATTCGACTCAGAATTTTATTATACGAGTATATGTATAGATAATGAAGTCACTTTATTCACGCTGTTCGCTCTACTACTACTAACTAAAAAAGCATGAAGTTATAAAAATAATATAATAAAATAGTGATTAGGCTTTGTTTTTTACATAAGATATGTATTTGTGTTATTCAGGCAATTTATTCCACTGGGACCAGACTGATTAAATCAGCCCTTTACACAGGCCTCGCCTGTATGAGGAGGATCAGGCCATAGTCCACAACGCTTACCAAGTGTGTGTTGGCAGACATCATATGTCCTTTGGACTATGGAGCAACCCCATGGTTGTTGTGGTCTGCTTCGGCAGACCTGCCGTTGGGGCATCGCATTTGAGTGCGTAAGCGACCCTGCGACGCCCCATTAAGACGGGGGAGGTTTTGTTGGGTTTTAGTGGGTAGTATTGGCTTTTCTAGCCGGTGAGTCCAACATAACCACATGTATGTCTACAGGTGGTATGCGTAAATACATTTCCTAACATTAAAGAAAAAAAAGCAGCGAGAACTTGTTGGTCGGTTTGTTCGTGCAAGCTATCATAAAAGCCATCAGGTGTATATATGTATATAGTCAGCGAATATAAGTTTATTATTAAAAATCATAGTTAGCGTATATAAGTTTATTATTAAAAATATACCGATAAAACTGTCTATTTTTGGAAGTGAGATTTCTTTAGAATCGCTTTTGTGATTTAAAACTCGATGAAACGTAAATGCGAAACTAAAAATAGACAAACACATAAGTATATAGGATTAAGTCGGCGAGAGAATGAGATAGAATACAATGCCATGCTAACTATTGTAATTGTCTGAAAAATAATCATATATTTATAGAATATTCTTTCCGTATATGATATTCTATAAATATATGATTGTATTATGCCTAATATGACTTATTTAATTATTGGTTTGTTTTAATTTAACTGCGATATTTGCCAACGAAGTTTTACTTCAACCGCGCGTAAAGGTTACACGCCGCCATTTTTTTTTCAGTGCGTTTATTATTAAACGAGGGACTTAAAGATTTTACAAAAAAATATATATATAATTGAAAGAAAAGCCGTTAGCAGAAACGAGTCCACATATGTACATACCAGAACAAAATATCCCACGTTCACACGAGTACTATATACTGAGACTATAAAATCTTTAACTAATATGCGACCATTTAAATTATTCGTGATTAGCAATCCTTCTTGTTCTATTTATTAGGCGATTGCAGACGGTAGTAGCATTTGTATAGCAATTTATTGGAACGCGACCTGCATCTCATTACACGCAACCAATGTACCTACTGTAAATAACTCTATAATCCGCTGTAGCAACTGATTTACGTTGTAGTAACTGATACCAATCTGTACTGATCTAGATAACGATAACGGCTAAGACAAAAGCTGCTTCTGCTTATTTTGGCTCAGTTCGTAATGACCCTACTTGCTGCGCCAGCGGTCGCGGGTTCGAGTCTCGCTGGGGGCATTATTTGCGTGATAGACACGAATGTTTGTAATCAAGTCATGGGTGTTTATATTTATAATATGTATGTATTTAAAGTTATATATGTGTAGCGTATCGACTATCTGGTATCCATAACACAGGCCTCGTAGATTAGCATGGAACTAGATGGTGCTGTGTGTTAATGTCCGAACATATTTATTTATGTCAAACTTTAAATCACCTATAAGCCGTTTTAAGCCGTGTTTAATTATTTAACTAAATTTAAAAAAAATGGCAAAGATGTCGTACATTGGCCAAAAAATAATTTTCTCATTTAATATGATGATTTTCGTATCTTAAAGGAAAGAAAAATATTTAGTAGTTTATTAATATAATGAGAAGGTAAGTATATTACATTGATAAACTATTGAAAGTCATGAATCTCCCACTGTTATGCAGTAAAAGACTCGGCAAATCGGTAATTTTTGGCTTAAGGCTAACAGATTAAAATACACTTAGTTATATTATTTGAAAAAAAAAACATACATACGCCATGAGCGAATAAATAAATAATAATTACATTACTAAAACAGTAACATTATCACATTTTCCGGGTTACGCGGAGCGGGCGTAGCGAAAGCTGCCACGCGCGCAACGCGTTACATTTAGCTCGCCTTACCGCTCATTGATTGTATTTACTGATGCTGAAAATGAAGAAAATGTAGAGAATATCTTTGACTTTCTAAATTGGAAATCGAATTCGTAAGGATTTATGCTAGGACATGCGATATTTCTTAACTTATTTCATATTTGTTTGAGAACCTAATTTGACCATAAATGTCCATTGTTATTTTCTTGTATAGTAGAAAAGTACTAAAAGTACAAGAAAAACTCGAGTAGGTATCATCCTAAATAATATCGATCTGTTGCTACATTGACCTGTCAATAAAAGATAACAAACAGTTGTACATATACTGCATACATATAATAATAGAAATTATTATACGTATGTTTACATTGCCTCGGTGGTCCTGAGTTCGAGTCCCGAGCCAAGTTCGGTTATTGAGTATTTCTGTCAAAAACTTCTCAGTAACAGCTGGAGTTGGGAAGTTGGCGGTGTTTCACCCCCGTGCTTCGGAAAGCACGTAAAACCATTGGACTGACCTCTCATCAGTCGTGTCGAAGTATTGTCGCATCGGACTTGAGAGTGACATGAGAGTGACAGGTATAGAGAGTGCACGTTGTGTCTGCGCGTACACTTGTGCACTATAATATCTCCTGCGCGTCTGACTAGTCCCAATGAGATTGGTCGCCGTGGTCGAAATAAATCAGGAGAACGTTATTAATAGAAACATTGGGAGATTTCTTTCTAATCAACTTATGGTATTCCCTCAAAAAAAATAGTTGTTTATTATGGTTTAAAAATTATTTTCAAGGACAGAAATAATATAAACATTCCTGCAGTTTCTTAATTAAATAATAAACCCTCGCTGACTAACTAGATCACCGGAGTGAAGGGCCGCAAATGAAAACTAATGTCGTTGAGGGAGTGATATGAGCCGGAAATAATTCTGAATATAATCGAATTTGATGCATCCTCTAAAAATAATTCACTAGTAACGTTCTCCGTATTTTTATATGTTTTGTAGGGAATATACATAAGTTTTCTTTAAATATGTACTTTTCCGTTAATTTAAATAAATTGATAGTTAAGCTCTTTGAAAATTAATGAATATAATAGATATACTGCAGATTTTCACGTTATTAGGTTAGATTGGACCAAAAAATCTATATAATACCTAGGTAATACCGGTGGTAGGAATCTGTCAAGCCTGAGGAGTCTGACTGGATGGGTACCACCCCCTTATCTATTTCTGCCGCCAAGCAACAATGATTGCATTGTTGTGTTCCGGTTTGAAGGATAAGGTATCTAGCGCAATTACAGACAAGAGGCATATCATCTTAGGCCGCGCCTCCAGTGACAACGGACCTGCGGCTCTGCATTTGTGTTACTTAAAACCTAAATGCATGTACCGTAGGTGTTATGGGCGGCAGGTATTGCTTTCCATCAGGTGGTCTGTCTGCTCGTTTGTCACCGAATCTCATAAAAAAAAAGACAGAATTATTTACAAAAATAGGATAAACAAAAAATCACTACGTATGTAGGTACACTTAATATGGAATTATCAATCAATTTTATGCGAACGGAGACATAATAAATTGCTAGTATTCTTTACATTGTATGTATGAATCACAAATCATCGACAGACGTCGGGATGCTGTTGTAATCAGTTTAAGAGAGTAATCTCGTTACCACCCCCGGCTCATTAGCCCCGTCTAATCTAATTCTGATTTCATTACAAGCGACCCCTGCTCTGTTTTCTGTTTCGATATCTTGATTAGTTTTGGAGTAGATACTCAAGTTATAGGATGTACCTATATATCAACGTAAAATTGTAAGCGCCGCTAGATTGTAATCTATCTCGCGGGATTGTAATCGAGCAGTGTTTACAATTTATATATATATATATATATATATATATATATAACTTTGTATGTATTTTTCTTTACATTTAGGTTTAAGTAAAGTACACTTTTATGCACCATTTCCCGCTTTTTTCTTATATTTTCTGTATCCTTCTCTATCGGTTGTAAGACATCGTTTACAGTGAGTGATAAGGCCGCTTTTGCACATTTCTTTAATTGTATTTCTTTTTTTTATGTACCATTTTACTGTGCAATAAAGTGTTTAAATAAATAAATTGTAGCGTTTGCCCGTTTTTTTTCTTCTGCGAACTTGTTTTATTTATAAAGATCATATTATGAGAGCCAGAGAGCCTATAGCCTATTGCTACTTCTTCAATAAATAAGCTTTAAGTGCAAATAAGGGCCAATTGTTGTGGTAGTTTTAGAGATTGGCCTGGTCAAACAAACAAAGTATTTCAACTAATACGTGAAACATCAGGTTGAGCTATTTATGCAATATTTTCATAGATCTACAAGAATTAATAATAAAGTTCACTATCTCTCATGTAGTAAGTATACAACTTTCAACAACAATTGAAATTGCAATGATTTTATTTTAAAAAAACATTTTTTCTAAAGCAGAAATATCTATTTTAAAGATTCCAGCTAACATGTTATAATTACTCGCATAGAATATTTTATACACATTCGTATTCCCTTGTGAGTTACAGATATAAACGAAAACTTGAATAGATACTAACATTTAATATTTTAAAAATGTTTATATTGGTAACTAAAGATTGTTACTTTTCTTTAAGGAAGAACAAATAGAATATGAGTCGACATAGTTGATTTTTTTTTTGAAGTAAAACTTCTTTACGCACGCTTGACTTGGGGGGTAAGCTGGTGAATGCGTTACGAAAAAATGTACGTACGTTCGTTGCCATGGTAACCGATGTTATTGTCTGACAAATGATATATAATATTATATTAATATATGATTGTAATATGCCTAATATGCATTATTTTTAGTATCTCACCTATCCTAATTATGTAAAACATAAATTGAATTTCATAAAGAGATTTCATACAGAAGTTTTACTTCTTACGCGTATACACATTCATACACGCACTCTTTAATTTTTTCAACAAAATTTAATGATTTTCATAAGAACCAACTTCACATCACATACTAGATATTGAACCGCTGCTCCTTAGCTCTGGCAAATCAGGACAGTAACTTAATAAGCTACTATTAATGCATTATTTAGTTGTGGCTATATATAACTTTTCTTTTATTATCTCTATATTAAGTGCGGTAAAATATCATTTTAACTCGCACGTTTTGAAATCATTAACAAGAGAATTGACTTGAATTAAAAATATCATTTAAAGCTTTTGTGATCGACACATATTTAGTTAAAAACCTTGAGCTTTCGTAAGAATAGAAAAAAAACATGATAAATTTTAAAAAGTCATTATGATTGTTAAAATCTATGCAGATGTTGATCCAGTGTGGGGATAGATATTTGAGATCGATGTTATTTAACTATGTCCTATAAATATCAACGAAACCAATTATTAAAAATATTTAATTTTATTTATTTGTGCCTATGTAGTTAGTATAGGTCATAATACAATTATTGTATAAACTAGCGGCTCACCCTCGCTTCGCTCGGGTTCGCCTCTAGACATTGAAAAAAGAACTATCCCATGGGAACCGTACATTTTTCCGGGATAAAAAGTAGCTTATTTGTTATTCTGATGTGTAAACTATATTATTGTAAAGTTTTATTAAAATCCAATTAGTAGTTTTAGTGTACTAAGCTGTATAAGTTGCCATAGTTGTTTAACTATCCCACGGGAACTTTTTAATTCTCCGGGATGAAAAGTATCTAAAATGTTGACAAGGGATATAGGTAACCACTACCATGCAAAATTTCATTTAAATCGGTCCAACAGTTTCGGAGATTAACCCGTACAAACAGACAGAGAAACAAAAAAAATTGAAAAAAATCTGGATTTGTTCTATTTCTCTTCTTAGATCCCCCTGACTCGGTTTTTAGCATTTTTTTTATGTAGAGACGTTCGACCCCTACAGTTTAATTATCTGTATAGAAAAAAATGTATTACAATAATAAATTCTTAAATGATTAATCGTGTTTAGCATCTAGACTTAGGTCTTATTCGCTATAAACGGTATTCGATAAACAGCCGGTCTCTTCAAAGGCTGCGTTTGCGCATAGCGACGTGGTATTTTATTGATTGATAAATCAATGGCACGAATGAGCGAGGTTTCGCCATATTAAATCTATATGCGAAACCAACATATTTGTTCCTATGTAAAATGGCAATAAAATATCACTTAGACATTTGAGTACCTACAAGAAAAAAAATAATAAAAAAAAGTAGGAAACTTTATATTTGTCTATTCTATGTGCCATTGGCAAAGTAATCTGTGCTGAACTGGCTCGCTTTGAAGTTATTAAGAAGAGAATTGAATTGAATTGAATTGAACATTGTATTTCTCACTTCTTACATAAATGAGGCTTACTCCACCTTAAAAGTGATATATTCTATAGTTATTAGTTTCAAAGACTTTTATTCGATGTAAAAAAAAAATCAACTAAACAAAACGTAGGTACTATTGTAGGCGAGTAAAAAAGATAGCACGAGCTTCGACCCGTTTAAGCAAACATGAGTAATATCACCTCGGTGCGAACGTTGCAACTATGTACATACAATTAAATACTAGATAAAATCACGGAACCAAGAAATTACAACTCCATCGGATTCCAACGGGTTTCGTACGACGTCACGCTACAAATTGATTTATCGGCACTGCGCCCGCGCACGCCTGCCTACTATAAATTATTATCAATAATGATCATGCGCATGATTTATTATTACAATAAATAAATCGATGAGCAACGTATGAAACTATGGAAATGATTGAGAGGAACAAAAAATTCAAGCAGCACTGATTAATGAAGATCGCTGTGAACATGTTCCATTTTGGCGCATTTCTATTGTATTAATTAATTACCTATTAAGAAATTTACTTACGCATCTGGTTCTTTAAAAAATATGTATAACTATATTCTTCATTTATGGACTTCATATAATGACTTTCTAGTATGGACTCTGAGATGTACCAGATAAACAAGTGAGATCTACAAAAAAAAAAAAATTAAGAGTGCGTGTATGAATGTGTACACGCGCAAGAAGTAAAACTTCTGTAGGTTATCGGTACTCTTTATGAAATTCAATTTCTGTTTTAAATAATTAGGATAGGTGATATACTAAAAATAACGCATATTAGGCATATTACAATCATATATTTATAGATATCATTAAAGGAAAGAATATAATATTACATATCATTTGTCAGACAATAACAACGGTTACCATGGCAACAAACGTACGTACATTTTTTCGTAACGCATTCACCAGCTTACCACCCAAGTCAATCGTACGTAAAGAAGTTTTACTTCAATAAAGAAAAACATGTGGCTCGTACATACATATGTCGCCTACATAAACCTATGACATCGAACAAGGATAGTCCAATAAAGAGTTAAATATAAACTGTCTAACTCACTAAAGGTCCGTAGAAACATACATATAAAATAGAAATGCGTACTTAATCAATGACTGGAAAAATTAACTGTGGTTAACCTAATATATTTAAAATAAGCAGACATCGATGGCATGTATCTCGAGTTAATCAAGTCGAAATAATCTGAGATCTACGAGCCCGGTTTTTACTTTTTGGTATGAACGTAACATAATCTTAGTGGGCTGTCAAATAATGAATCTTCATTTTTTATATTTAGATTGTTGATAACTCAAGGCGTGAATCCCGATAACTTTCAGCACCTAAAACGCATAATATCAAGCGTGTGACCACAGACTATATATTAGAAAGCAAGTGTGACAGAGTGGAAAGATTTAATTAGATAAATAAAATTTAGCAACTTTTCTTAGCAAAATATTGGTACTTTTATTTTTATTTTTTGTTTCAAAAATAACCATAATTAATTAAGGAATCGCATTTATAATGAAACCTGGCTCTTCAAATAAACAATAAAAAAAAGCATTATTGGTCATTAACAAATATGGCATTTGAAACTAAAGTAAAGCAAAACGTGATGGTACCATAAAATAAATCTCGAAGGAATCTTCGAAGGACCGCAAGATAGCATCTCGACCAAAAACGCAATGTTTTAATTCCATCCTCCCGGGAAACTCCTGATGAGGCAACGAGATAACCGATCATATGAAAAAAAAAACAAATATTTTTTAACATTTTTGGTCCAACGTTATGTGGCCTGTAATTTCGTCGTGTCGAATTTAAGATTTTTCTCAGATTAATCGTTAAATGAAGCAACTGTATGGTTTTTGTTTATTTAGTTATTTCTTTGGGTTACTTTAAACGTTGCATATCCAATAAAATGAGGATCAAGAATCTTGAAAAGTAAAGGAAGGGCAACCGTTTATATCGGTAACAAGGCGGTGCGGAGATACAAACACAGTTTTTTGAATGGATATACATAAATATAGTTTTTTTTATGTAAGCAAAGTGCGCTTAGACAAGTTCTAATAAATTGATTTGTTACAAAATAATCCTGGTGAGCCTTTTTTGACAACCTTTACTGAAATTCTTATTTATTTTTTTATCTAAATACTTTGTTTTTACCATGCCCTCGATATACAAAATGTAAACAGTATAGTTATAAATACTAGAAAAATAGTGGACACAGTGCAAAGTATCGACTAGTGCCTACATCTGTAACATACTATGTACACCTACATTCAGTGCAAATAAAAATATTATTATTATTAGTGATTTTTATCTTATTAACTAGCGATTCCCTCTCGCTTCGCTCGGGTTCATCCCTAGGTACGTTTTAAAGGTTAGCATGGAATAGATATACTATATACTACACATGCATATGGGTACAAAATAAATAGTTCTGAACTTTTCGATTTTTCAGCTGTTCTTTTGGGTTTTCCCTATTTTTTTTTATACTTAAACCACCTCTGACACACCCCCAATGAAAAAAAAAAGGAATCATTCAAATCGGTCCAGCCGTTTTTGAGTTTTAGCGAGACTAACGAACGGCAATAGATTTTTAAATGTATAGATATGAATTTTTGGAATCTGTGAGAACGATATTTTATTTTAAAATAGCAAATTCGAAGTCGTGGCTAGAAGTAAGTGGATAATTATTCATTTACATAATTTAAGTCTCTCAAAAACAACCTATGTTAGAACAGCAACGTCCAACAAGTATAATAATGTGAGATATTAACTATATTAATATTTATCGGAATGTAACCTCGAGCAGTTTGATGGATGAGTACTACAGATGCACCGACAGCGTTTAACTGTTTATAATGTCAGCTAAAAGCTTAATATATTTCAAAATACCTAATAGATAAACGATTATATTTTAAACATGATCTTGGTAATTTTAGATAAACTGTATATTAAACAAATAATTATTTAAAAAAAAAAATATGTAAATCTATACTAATATTATAAAGCTGAAGAGTTTGTTTGTTTGATTGAACGCGCTAATCTCAGGAACTACTAATCCGATTTGAAAAATTCTTTTTGCAGTAGATAGCCCGTTAACTAAGGAAGGCTATATATCATCCTGGAAAAATGTACGGTTCCTGTGAGATAATTTATTTTTGTCTAGGGATGAACCCGAAGCGAAGCGAGGGTGAGTCGCTAGTGTAAGTATATGGAGCTAATTTAAGTGAGGTGGTCATATTGTTACAAAATATTATATTTCAGTTTTGTTAATAAGTGTTATTTTTATAAAGCAACTGTTTAGATTCTCGCCAGTTCTTCTTAGCAGAGGAGCCTTCCGAACCGATGGTAGCTTCCTTACGGACTTGCAATAATGACATTTCATTTTAAGTTAAAAAAAAGTAAAAATTGACGGATTTTACATAGAGGTTTTTACAGTTCGGGTATGGACCCCTAAAAATACAGTCATATTGATAAACCCACTTTCTATAATCTACTATCTAAAACCACAAGTGAAATGCTACTTATATATTATCAGACATAATGTAACGAAACAATTAATATAACAAATTATTTTAATGCGTCCCATTACATACAATAGCGCGTCTGCCGCGGTTTATGATTTATATCTCATTGTCTGTCCGTCTGTTTCATATTGATGTATTTTTTGTCAGTCCGTCTGTGTTCGGCGACAACGCGAACAGCGTGAGGCTTTGCGCTAAATGGAAATGGGACAAAAACTTTTAGAATACGTACGCGTGTGTTTGACTTTAATTTAGATAACAAGATGGATGTTGAATATTTAGATGGCGTGTTAAAACAAATATCAAGTGCCACGTCATAAAACAAGTAGTTTATATAAAAAAGTTTTTATATAATATTTACATATAGGTATAGTTGTTTTCTTTTTGAAGTTTATTGTACGTGAAGGTAATTTTTCATAAAAATCAACGCGATTACCATAGAAATAATTTACAGACTTAAGAGAGGCTATTAGGTAACTTTTTAGACCGGTCCATCAACAGGTATACAGTAATGACAAATGTACTGCTGGAAAATAAATCTGTCTTGTCTATATTAATATTACAAAAAGGTAAAGTTTGTGAGTCTGTTGTAATGGATAAACTAAAAATCCGCGGAACAGATTTAGATGAAATTTGGTATGAAGATAGTTTGAGACACGGGAAGGACATAGGATAGTTTTTATCCCCGGAATCATACCTTAAGGGGGTGAAAAGGGGCAAAAGTTTATATCGAGAATCAATCATTTCTCAAGTAAGGGGTAAAAAACTCATCATACCCATATACTAATATATAGTCTGTCTATTCCATACGAACCCGAGCAAAACGAGGGTGAGTCACTAGTATCGACTAATCGTCTGCAACAAGGAAGGCCGAATCACTCGTATTAGTTAATTTTTTTACCTCAAAGCCGTATGAAAAAAGTGTCAAGGTATAAATTTAAAAACCACGGTTAGGCCCAAAAATGTAGAGTTGATGACTAATAGTAGTAGTATAAGAACGTATTATACATACGTTTGAAGCTACTTTGAAATTTAAATATTATTAAAATAAATACACAAGGTTAAATAAAGCAATGCCATTTTAGTGTAGATCTATCTATACTACAATATCACACAAAAACCTCAAAAGCCACAGAATTTCTTAGTAATATAGATAACTGATATCAAAGTCAAGTCGCTAAGGATAAGGACAGTATTCCAGCGAAAATTGGCTGCAATTGTTTGAAGAGTAAGATGCATGTATATTTATGTTATATGATGTGGATGATACCCCATGACCCTATATGATTTTAGGTGGTATTGATAAAAGTGAAAGATATTTTAATAACATATATGTACCTACATACATATCTACTATAGTTATAATAGGATTTTTTATGCCGGATTATTATGAGTGTAGGTATGGTTCGTTTCCATGAATACCTAATAAATGCTTCTATTTTAAAGTGATGCCTGATTTTATATCTTTCTTCTTCTTTCTTGACCTTTTTTCGCATAGAATGAGCGATATTTATTATTCTATTCTAAACTTCTCTGTTCTCTTTTTAAGACCTATAATTTTCTAGTACATTGTTTTGATGTATCTCTTAAGGTTTAGCCAGCGTTAGCCATATAAAATTCTAGGGACGATGTGATAGAACCAGTTATTGTGTTTTACCGCGGTAATGAAAGATTTTTCTGTAGTTAAAGGTATCCTAAATGTTGACCCGAGTAATAACTTATCACTACATAAAATTTTGTTAAAATCGGTTCAGTACTTTTTGCGTGAAAGGCGAACATAATAAGAGACATACAGACAAACAGACAAACATTTTATTAACTATTGTTTTGGGGGCTATATTGTATAAACAATATGTTACAGTCATTGTTCCTAAAAAAATATTTCATGTACAGATTTGGCTAAATTACTGTTTTATTATAGATATATATAGATAATAACAAACATTTAGTGAACCGCAATCAACTTCAGGTGCAATATTATTTTTGTAATAATTTACAAATAATCGCAAGCCATATTAAGCGATATAGTACCAGAAGCTATGCACCACAGCCTTAGCAAGAACACTTATAAGAATCGCTAGGCAAAAAGCCAGACCGCGTGTCGTGCTCGCCGTTGGACCAATCATCCGAACACATGTCCTTCATGTTTTAAACATCATCGTAAAAACAAACAGATTCGATCTTCATCTCATCTCACTTGAAATCGTATGAAGAAATCAAATCTACAAAACATCGGTAGCGTGTGATTTGGTATACAACTGACAAAATAACCATGAAATTGTAATTCGAAACGCTACCTGCTACACTTAAACACATGAAGTACTTATTTGTATACAATATATGTACATACATACATACATATAACGAATTAAGTATATATAGATGTGTGTGATATGTTAAGTTTTTATTTTTAAAAATTTTGGTGAAAAACCATTTTGTAAAATGTCTAAAATTTCATTTAAAATAACGATGTGCAATTTAAAAGTGGAGCTTTTTGTACTAAGTACGTAAGACTGATGTCATAAAATAAAAAAAACCTGCCATTTTTACGAACATCTCATTTTATATATGTAGTTAAGTACATATATGTATGTCCGTATGTAGAAAAAGCATAAACAACTTCCGTGTTTCTAACATCAAATTTAAATGACATTTTCTTTTTCATTACTTGATACTTTTATGATATTATATAAACTTTTATAAGAAGTCCTCGAATTCTTGTATAAATCATGTTTCTGGGTACATCGTTTTAAGCCGCGTAAGTGAGCGAATGGATATAAAAGATAAATATTGTTATTCAATACACATTATATTCTTATTTACTTCAAAATGTCTAGTGAAATGTATACATAGAAAGAAAAATTTGCACAAAATCGAAAAAAAGAAAACACTCAAAAATTCACTGGCGGTTTTGTAGCGAGACCGAATCAGCCCTTTTCAATATTTTTTACCTACTAGCAGACACTTTGCTGATTTACGGCGCATTGTTCCAATGATATAGAGACGCGACTAGAAAGGACAATACTATATACATGTACGTCGTAAATATACCTATTAATACTATATATCTAAAATGAACTCTTGTATCTATACATATAATAAAATTCTAACTAAATTGAATCTGTAAATTGAATATTTTTTGGAAAATCTTATTGAAATAGTAATTATTATGGGTACAGAGGCCGAATCTATAGTTTTTACAATTTTTGTTTGTCTGTCTGTCTGTGAGCGCATAACGAGAAAACTACAGGACAGATTTTGATGAAATTCGGTATCATGATAGCTGGTTATCCGTGTCAACATATAGGATACTTTTTACTGCGGGAAAAAGTCTCATCTCTGAGAAATCTATACTATACCTTAAAACGTAACGTAAGAATATAAAAGTCCAAATCCAATCATTGAATGAATGAAAATGGATATATGTTTGCGCAATCCCCTAAAGTACATTATATAGAGAAGGTAAGTATTAGAAATAGCTAAAATATAAATACTAAATTTTACAACAGCAAAAATATTTTTACAAAGCAATAATAATAACAAAAACATCATTAAGTAATGCATTCTGGGACGAGACGATAAGGAAAGTATACATAAAACATTAATTAAAGGCCGAAATGTGCTTGTTCTTTAACTTATAAATTAAAATTTATTAACATTTGCATTTTTAGCATAATTAAAACAAATAAACGAAAAAAAACTTGTTTATGTCTTTGTCACAAACGTGCGGTTTCTCTACATATCTATACAGTATACATATAATAACATTCTGAGTCGAATCTGTACATTAAATATTTTTTGGAAATTTTTATTGAAATAGTCATTATTATCGATACTTAGGCCGAATCTATAGTTTTCAGAATTTTTGTCTGTCTGTCTGTCTGGCTGTGACCGCATCACGGAAAAACTACAGGAGGGATTTTGATGAAATTTGGTATGATGATAGCTGGTTACCCGGGTCAAAATATAGGATACATTTTACTGCAGGAAAATATGTCATCTCTGAGAAATCTATACTAAACGTTAAAACTAGAGACGAACCCGAGTGGAGCGAGGCTGAGTCGCTAGTGTATAATAAATTTTAAAAAAAGTATGCCAATTAAATGAAACCGATACACGGTACACGTGTTTTACTTTTACTAGTGATTTGTTCTCGCTTCACTCGTGTGCGTATCTAGGGTTTTTTGGTATTAATAATATTATATATAGGAAGCGCCATCTTATGGCATTTTTTATTACTAACAGTAGCCTAATTAAAGTGTTATAGGAAAGTGTGTTTGTTAGTTTGGCTCACTAAACAACGGAGCAAGGAACCGACATGAATGTTCACATAGGCATTTTACTTTGTACCTATGCCGTATTTGTTATCAATTCTAGATATTCGGAAGTCCGGATATCATTTTTGTGCGATAATAAAATGAAAAAACACTCAAAGTCACTGACTATTAATAAATATTTATAATAACACAAAAATAAATAAAAAACCAAGTCTTCCTACTAAAATATATTAAGACGCATTATCTGCGTCTATTCATAGATTAAACGAACCTTTATTGTACGCCTTCGTTAGGGTCCCTGGACTGCTTATAGAACAAAAAGTGATCATTAAAAATAGCAACAAAAGTACGTACAGATCGCAATCAATATATCATGAATGCAAAAATACGACCGCATCAGAGTTATAAAGCGCCGCTATAAATCCGCTCGTCGCGTGATTGCCCCGTATTTAACTGAGGGCGCCATGATAATTACAATCAATAATATTATATATATAAAGCGAATAGCGACTATTAATCTGTTCATTGACAGCTCGTGACCCGACCGGCGCATCCATAAATCGGACTATTTAATAAAACGAGCCCAATCAAAATTGGACTTTACAAATATTTGAATAAAATATGATATAAAACGCGCGCAGTCGGATATTAGTTGTTAAGTTGAAAAGATTTCGAGTTGAATGTGATAAATAAAATTTAAGTAGCAATATAAGGTATGCGAGAGTGGGATGGTGTTATGGGAAATGTTAAGGAGTGAGGGAGTGGGGTATAGGGTGAAAAGTGAAGGGCAAACAAAACAAACACTGGGCGGCAATTACGAGCGCCCGCGGTGCGATCGTCGCCGACGTACGGCTCTGTTACCACGATTTTGTCTAACGCCGAACGATATTACAACTTAAGATTACCTTAACTTTTTATCATACACATATATGTAGTTTTAATGCAAAAAAAAATTGAAAAAAAAAATAACTGCAACAATTTAAGGATCGTTTCAGAAATTAGAAGGAGTTTGATAAATTAGATTTTTTTTAGAAGAGGTATTTGCCTTAATAAACATCAATAGCTTAAATCAGCACAGGTCATATAAACGTTGGCTAAAAAGTTTCATTTTATAGACAAAAGAAATACTTTAAACAGTAGTCAGTAGTAACTACCTATGCTGAGCATGAGTTAAGTACCAGAAGATTTTGTTTATATTTTTATGCGGTCGTCGTGCCCAGTAGGAGGCGATCCGTCCGACTGACGGGGGACCTTTACGAATAATTAATAGCGCATGGATACATACGGCTAGTCTAAGATCCGAAATGAGGCTGTCCTTTATACATCTGCTTACAGGATGAAAAATATTTTGTTTTTAAGATTGTATATGTATAAGAAGAATGTATAAGGCAGTGGTAGCCTAGTGGTAACGCGCGAAACCGAGCGAAGCGGGTTCTAATCCCGGGTCTCGCACCTCTAATATTTTCATATGCGAATCATTTCTTACCACTTGCCTTAAGGTGAAGGAAAACATCGTGAGGAAACCTTCATATCTGAGAGAACCTAGCAAGTTTTCCAAAGACGCGTGAAGTCCGCCAACCTCCACTTGGCCAGCGTGGTGGACTATGGCCTGATCCCCCTCATATTGAAGGGAGGCCCGTGCCCAGCAGTGGAACGTTAAAAAGGGCTGAATACACAATACAAAACACATGTTTAAGTAACAGGACTGTGTTTGAGTTGCCCCGTAAAATATGGTCAAGGACTCCATTTTCTAAGTGTTAAAATAAATGTTTGTTTTAATTTTCCGTTTATTTGTTCGCTGCTGCGCCTAGTAGTACGCTCAACGCTACTCTGCCGCGTATTCAGTGTCACTACAACTTATAAATTACAAAGCCTAGAAACCAAGATTTATGACCGAGTTCTTGTAACTAAACTACTAAGAAAATATTAATTCGTTAAGTGTTTAAGAAAAAAGTGTTTTTTTTCTGTTCTATATATTTTGTTCATACTCGTGTATCTTAATAAAAATATATTATATTCAGTAAGGAAATGGATGAAGGACGACCTTACTTTTGATATTGCAATAAACGTATTACTAACATATATTTTCTACACAGTATCGTCTAAATATATAGAACTTTGTTTATCAAAATAATAATAATAATAATATCAAATATTATCATGCTTAATACAAATAAAGATTAAATTCAGGATGACAATTTCCTAAGTACTCATTGTTTTGATTTTTCACTGAACTTTTTGTTACGAATGTAGATAATCAAAAAACACGGATCTACGCCATAATTAAAAAAAAATGGCTATAAATGTGTTTGTCACCATTTGATTGTATGTGTATTTATCTATATTATAGTGTATTTTTATAACCGTGGATCTCTAACTTAGTCGAGTCACCAATGTGAGTATATTTCATTCCTCTCGCCTAAAATTTAAGGAAGATAACACAAAGTTGTTAAATTTTAATGATAATAATAATCAAAAGATCTGTACGTCTGAGAGAATATAGCAAGTTTGCGAAAGATGTGAAGTCCGCCAACCTGCACTTGGCCAGCATAGTGGACTATGGCCTGATCCCCCTCGTATTGAAAGGAGGTCCGTGCCCAGCTGTGGGATGTTAAAAAGGGTTGAATACATACATACATTAAATAGCAAATGTAAACGCTTGTATAATAAGTTACCATCATTAAAAAATCCTTAAATAAGCTACCATAAAACAAAATTCCACACTAATGAAAGGAATGCATCAATCATTCTTAATTGTTTACGTGCGGACAGATGTTTGTTATTCAATTATAAGTCAATCTATAACTTTTTATTCATATAATAGAGGAGCATTATACGAACTAACATGACGAATGAACTTCTTACGTAATTTCTCATATTCATATATTATGTACCTACATCTATATATTATGTACATACTTGCAATTCTGCAGGTATAAAATCAGATAAATATAATACAAAATTATATAGAAAAAGAGTTTCTAAATAAGTTTTCAACCCATATTTTTATACTTATGTATTTTAAACTGTCGTCTATCAAGCTATCATAGCAATCTATACATATAATAAAATTGTAACTAAACCGAATCTGTACATTAAATATATTTGGAAAATCTTATTGAAATAGACGTTATTATCGATACAGAGGCCGTATCTATAGTTTTTAGAATTTTTGTCTGTCTGTCTGTCTGTTACTGCATCACGGAAAAACCACAGAAGGGATTTTGATGAAATTTGGTATGGGTGATAGCTGGTTATCCGGGTCAACATATAGGATACTTTTTATTGCGGGAAAATACCTCATCTCTGAGAAATCTATACTAAAAGTTAAAAAGTAAGTAGGGACGAACCCGAGCAAAGTGAGGGTGAGTCGCTAGTTCAATATATAATTCATATATCAACACTACTCCCTCGGTACGCTACTGAGACAGACATTCATACATAGTAAATGGTCGTACGCCACTCTAAATATAGACTAGTAACATCATTAAATATTTTTTATTTCGCTTTATTCAGTAAAAACCAACCTGTACTTAGGTATGAATAATTTTAATGGCAAAGTACGCACTTTTAAGATAAAACAAAATTTATGGTAAAATTTTTAACTTGTAGATAACAAACCTTTACTGCTTATACATTTTAATTACTCGCATTTAACCGAAATTTTTTTTTAAGTGTGTTCATAAATCTTTTTTTATTACAATCAAGCAGGTTTTTGAAATTGGTTACATTATGAAAATTGGACGCAATAAAATTATAAGATTGTTTAATTCCTCGTTAAGTACTGAATGGAAAAAAAAATATCTGTACATAGTATATATATGTATAATGTATATATAGAAATACGTGTTGCTTTGAATATTATACTGTAGTAGTAAATTTTGTCGAATTCAGTTAAACTAATTCTAGACATTGCATAACAGGACCAGCGGCCAAACAAATTGTTTTTACATCTAGCAGGATCCTGATATAAAACTCTTAGGACAAGCTTTGGTTAAGGATTTTTTTTTTACATTTTTATAGGATATTAAGATAAGAATATATCTTACAAGCAAAGAAAACGTAATAAGCTTCTTAATTTTACAAAAATCACATAAATACCTCGGTTCTATTATTGCAAACCAATCGAACAACGTACCAAAAAGAAACCTTTCACATTATAGGTATATCTAGTAAGAATAGTAATTTCTATAGGCTTTACTATAAAATACTTGTAACGCACATTCGTTTCGCTTGGCAATATCAATGATGACCTACGTCTTTTCGAGGACTCCCGAATATCGTCATGTTTTAATATCATTTTATTATAACGTTCTAGCGATAAAAATTGCTTGTATTACTTCAGCCACTCCTCCCAACTACTTCCATACTAAATATCACACCAATCAGTTTCTTTTTAGTTACAACATAACATACCGTTTCGGTGTAAAAATGGACGATCAACAAAGAATGAACACACATTCACATTTACAATATTATTATGTATGGATAAGACGATATAATTAGTAGGGGAGAGTGAAGTAATAAGCAACGATGTTTTAATTTTTAATACAGCTTTGATGCATTTGATAAATCAAAATGCGACGGTTGCACAAGAGGAAGTATTCAATCATTCCCCTTTTACATTTGGACACGTATGTTTTCTTGAATTGACTACGAAATATGCGGTTGTGGATCTAAATAATAATAATAAAAACTGTTTATTGCACACACACAAGAGAAAGAAATAAAAAAAAGAACACTAGTAGAAAAATGCACAAGAGGCGACTTTATCGCAAAAATAGCAATCATAAAATGTGTCATTTCTGAAAATTCATGAAAAAAGTATTGGTGTACCTACAAGAATGACAAAATTTTATACTATAATAAATCACATAAGAAAAATTTAGTACGATCATATTACAGTACTAAAATGATAATATTTAAAAAAATACATTTTTTTTCGATACTAGTAGGTAGAGCTGACAAAATTTGGTAGATGGACAAAATTGGCAAAAAAGAAAACAGTTCAAAACCTTTTTCTCCTAACTTTGTCAACCAATTTTCGTTTTTTCTTTGTTTAGTATTATAAATTAACCTTCCGTGAACCATGTGGGGTTTAATAGACCCCAGTCACACAAAAATCCTTATAACTCTCTAAAAATTCACTTGGCGTTTTTGACACTTTAAGTAGCTGGAGTTGCGACATTGCCACACCGCTTGGTGATAGTGGTTTGATAATCGCGTCGCCGACGTAACAAACAGACGTGCGCAAAGTGCGTTCGGGTCTCACAGACCCCACGTGGTTCGGGACGTCGTCTAAAACGTAAGTAGTAATTTTATTGTGAAATGCAGTATTTCTAGAATATTTGTATTTATTTCGAATTATTTATCATTTATACACCTTTTGAGTACCTAACATTAGATGAAAAGTTGGTTGTCTTTCGAGGGAGATGTGTATCATTTATACACCTTTTGAGTACCTAACATTAGATGAAAAGTTGGTTGTCTTTCGAGGGAGATGTGGGTTCCGACGGGTTATGATGATGATATGAGAGATGTTGAATAATAATATCAAAATAAGGAAAACTATTTCTAGAATATTTGTATTTATTTCGAATTATTTATCATTTATACACCTTTTGAGTACCTAACATTAGATGAAAAGTTGGTTGTCTTTCGAGGGAGATGTGGGTTCCGACGGGTTATGATGATGATATGAGAGATGTTGAATAATAATATCGAAATAAGGAAAACCGATCGTAGAAAAAACTTCGTTCGTGATTCGGGAACGGCTTTGATTGAAGAACATTTGAAAAACCACAAAGATAATACGGAATCCGAAATATTCTCGTAAGTGCTTACATACATGAATTGCTCAGTGAAACACCTTCTGAACCACCAGCAAAAATGCCGAGATCTAAAATAAGGTGTTCAGTATGTGACAGCAAGAAAGGTCGGAAAACCAAATACAGTTGTAAGCTCTGCGGTATACCTATATGCTTAGAGCATGCTCACTTATACTGCAAAAATTGTACCAAATTTAATCAGCCTAGACCTCATGAAGACTGACAAAATTAAGCTAATTTTGTCAATTTTACATGCCTTATAATACTAATTTTGAAAATTTGAGATATATGATAAGTGTTTAATTACTTTTTTACTGTGGATGTTAGCCCAAAGAAGAGGCTAAGTTTTAGTTTGCAAAAAATGACTATGTTTTGTTCCTTTTTGAAAAAGATTAAAAATGTTGATTATTTTTCTCGATTTTGTTTTATTATTACGCTCAAATAGACAAAAAACAGTATTTTTTAATAAAATAAACAAATAATCATAAATTATACATTCCTTGCTCTGATAATTCTTGGGGTCTGTTGGTATTATTGATTTTTAATATTCAAAAATTAATCTTAAATGAATAAGTAGTTGTTATGACTAATTTGCTAAGCGTATATAAACTGTGTAACTTTGCTATTTTTTCTCAGTTAATTGAAGTGTCTCGTGAGTGTTGTTTAATATACCTTCCTAGTGTTTATTATAAAGTTAAAATATATAAAACAGTTATAAAGTGAAGTGTTTCGTTTTATTACTAACTTTAAGTCCATAATCCAATAGGTTATGGGCCCAGAGGCTCCAATGTGTTAAAGACTGTTTAAAAGTGATATAACGTAATATTGAAATACCTACATTTAAAAAAAAAAATTGTTAACTATGGAAAATTTAAAGATGAAAAGAAACATTGCACCGTTTAACGGAGAAAAATATAGTGTGTGGAAATTTAGAATACGCGCACTACTTAACGAAATGGACGTTTTAAAAGTGATTGATCAAGAACCGCCAATTGTATTGTGTAAGGATTGGGAGAATAGTAATCGAATAGCGAAGAGTATTATAGTTGAATATCTTTCCGATTCATTTCTTTGTTTTGCTAAAGAAGACAGCTCAGCTCGACAAATTCTAAGAAGTCTTGATGCAATATACGAGCGTAAAAGTCTTGCTACGCAATTAGCATTACGAAAGAAATTGTTGGGGTTAAAATTACAGGGCGATACAGCATTAATAAGACATTTCATGATTTTCGATGATTTAATCACGGAATTGCTAGCAGCGGGAGCTAAGTTAGAAGAAACCGATAAAGTGTCACATTTATTACTTACGCTTCCAAATACTTACGATGGTGTTATAACTGCTATAGAAACTTTATCTGAAGACAATTTAACCTTATCTTTTGTTAAAACTAGACTGTTGGATCATGAAGTAAAATTAAAAAATGAAAGTTGTGATACCAGTAAAAAGATTTTACAAATAGAAAACAAGACCGACAGTTATAAAAGAAGAAAATTTGAAAATCGAAAACCGCTAAATAATTATTATCAACAAAACAATAAATTCAATAAAAGGACGAAAACATATATTGAAAAATGTCACCATTGTGGACGAAAAGGACATATGAAGAAAGACTGTTATTATTTTAAAAGGCTAAATCAACAGAAAAAGACAAGAACAGTGCAGGCAGTTGAATTGACTCCAGGATCGACATCACAACTAAATAATTCTTCTGGATTTGCATTTATGATGGGTCAACACTTCTTAGGACAAAGTGTGAAAGAAAATGAGTTAATATTTTTACTAGACTCGGGAGCATCAGATCACATCATTAACAGGGATGATCTTTTCATTAAATATAATAATTTACAAACGCCTGTCAAATTATCTATTGCTAAACACAATGAATTTATTTCAGCTACTAAGCGAGGAAGTATCAACGTTATAAGCGACATGAATGTTCAAGGGGTTTTGGAGGATGTACTATTCTGTCGTGAAGTCCCGTACAATTTATTATCCGTTTCGAAGATACAACGAGCTGGAATGACGGTGATCTTTGATCAAGGAGGTGCCCGAATACTCAAGGATGGTAAAACCATAATACGAGGTAAGCGTATGAACAACTTAATCGCTATAGAATTTAGAATACCTAATATTTGCCAATCTGTTTCACAATTGCCTAACAGCAAACATAATTATGAATTATGGCATCAACGTTTAGGCCATATTAGTAAAAATAAATTTTTAAAATTAAAAAGTAATAAAATTGTTGATGACATAATTCATATAGAATCTATAATACCGAGTGACAGCTTGTGTGAGGCTTGTATTAACGGAAAACAAACGCGGTTGTCATTTAATAAGGCTAAGGATAAAAATTATGTCAATCGACCATTATTCATAGTTCACACGGATGTCTGTGGGCCTATCACTCCTACTACTCTTGACAACAAAAATTATTTCGTATTGTTTGTTGATCAGTTTACTCATTATTGTGTAACATACCTAATAACATATAAATCAGATGTATTTTCAGTTTTTAAAGATTTTGTTGCAAAAAGTGAAGCAAACTTTAATTGTAAATTAGTTAATCTTTATAGTGATAACGGTAGGGAGTATTTATCTACTGAAATGAAAAACTATTGTATTGAAAAAGGGATTACTTACCATTTAACTGTACCAGGAACCCCACAACAGAATGGTGTTTCAGAAAGAATGATTAGAACTATAACTGAAAAGGCTCGTACTATGTTAAATGGTGCTAAATTAGATAAAGTTTTTTGGGGTGATGCAGTTTTAACTGCTGTTTACTTAATTAATATAACACCAACTAAAGCTTTAAAAGAGTCTCAAACACCATTCGAGTTATGGCATAATAGGAAACCTAGTATAAAATATTTAAAAGTTTTTGGTTCTACTGTGTATGTTCACAATAAAACTAGTACGTCAAAATTTGATGAAAAGTCTTGGAAAGGAATACTAGTGGGCTATGAACCAAATGGGTATAGAGTGTGGAATGTAGAATGCGAAAAATATGTTATAGTAAGGGATGTTATTGTTGATGAGACAACTTTCACGCAAACCAGGCCTGTCTTAAAGCCTGAAAGGAATAATATTGAATATTCCTATAATAAAACTGATACATCTAAATCAGTGTCATTAAAGTCTCAGGAGCCTAGTAGCTCTAAATCAGATAATGATAAATCTGATGTTATAAGTAACAGTCCCGCAAAATTTCGCAAAATTAGTGATGATAATTTAACTTCACAATTAGATAGTAATCTTAACCAAAACACTGATAATATAGTTGAGCTTAGGAGGAGTGATAGATTAAAAAACAAACGCCCTATTTGTTATGATGAAACTGATAATGATTATTTAATGCATGCTCAATTTTTATGTAATATACCTAATTCGTATAACGAAATAAAATCTCATCCTGATAGAATATTATGGGAAAATGCAATTCAAGATGAAATTAAATCACTTTTAATCAATAACACCTGGACGTTAGTTCCAAAACCAAAAGATAAAAATATTATAGATTGCAAATGGGTTTTTAATATTAAAAATAATGAATTCGGAAAACCCATAAGGTATAAAGCCCGTTTAGTTGCCAGAGGATTCAATCAACAATATCTTTGTGATTATAATGAAACCTTTGCACCAGTTGCAAGAATAGCTAGTTTTAGATTTATTGTTGCCTTTGCTAATCAATTTAATTTATTAATTCACCACTTAGACGTAAAAACAGCATTTTTAAATGGTAACTTAAATGAGGAAGTATATATGAAAGTACCTGAAGGTATAGTAACTAATAATGATTATGTGTGTAAATTAAATAAAGCCTTGTACGGACTTAAACAAGCAGCTAGATGTTGGTTTCAAGTTTTTGAACAGGTGCTAAAAGAAAGAAATTTTCAAAATTCCTCTGTTGATAGATGTATATATATTTTAAATAATGGTACCGTGAGTAAAAATGTTTACTTAGTATTGTATGTTGATGACGTAGTAATAGCTTGTGGTGATATTAGCATATTGAATGAAATAAAATGTTACTTAATGAAAAGATTTCAAATGACCGATTTGCAACAAATTAAATTATTTCTTGGTATTAAAGTCACCAGGTACAATAATATAATAACTTTAGATCAGAGTTCTTATATTAAGTTAATTTTAAATAAGTTTAATATGCAAGATTGTAAGCCCATAAGTACATCTTTAGAAACTAAAGTAAATTATGAAGCGTTACAATCAGAGGACACATATAATGCACCATGTAAAAATCTTGTGGGTAACTTAATGTATCTTATGTTATGTACTCGTCCTGATTTAAGTACATGTGTTAACATATTAAGTAGATATACAAATAAAAATAATAAAGAATTGTGGAAGTGTCTAAAAAGAGTACTAAGATACTTAAAAGGCACAATTAATTTAAAATTAACTTACCGAAAATCTAGTGATTATGATAATATATTAAGTGGATATGTAGATTCTGATTGGGGTGGTAGTGATAATAGTGATAGAAAAAGCACTACGGGTTACTTGTTTAAGTTATTTGAACAGTGTACAATTACTTGGAATACAAAGAGGCAAGCATCTGTAGCAGCTTCTTCTACCGAAGCTGAATATATGGCTTTGTATGAAGCGGTTAAAGAGGCATTATGGCTTAAATCCCTAGCCACAAGTATTAATTTATGTATTACAAAACCCATAGTAATTTATGAAGATAATAGTGGGTGTATTAGTATTGCCAGTAATCCAACTAATCATAAACGATCAAAGCACATAGATATAAAATACCATTTTTCTAGGGAACAAGTTGAAAGAAATATAATAAAATTATATTATATTCCAACAGGTCAGCAATTAGCAGATGCACTGACTAAGCCACTTCCAGCAGTTGCTTTTCAACAATTAAGGTCGAAAATGGGCTTAGAATAACCATTATATTTTTGCTTTTGTTATATATATTCATAATTATTAATTAATTTTACAAATGTTATCTTTGTAATTATATGGTCTGGTCAGGTTTTCCTGGGTTTTCCTGATCCTTAGCAACAAATGTTGGACCATAATGATTGTAATACTCCCAGGGAAGCATTAGGAAGGTTTCTGTGATCATAGATATAAATAATATGTTATCGATTAATTTTTGAGGGGGCGTGTTGGTATTATTGATTTTTAATATTCAAAAATTAATCTTAAATGAATAAGTAGTTGTTATGACTAATTTGCTAAGCGTATATAAACTGTGTAACTTTGCTATTTTTTCTCAGTTATTTGAAGTGTCTCGTGAGTGTTGTTTAATATACCTTCCTAGTGTTTATTATAAAGTTAAAATATATAAAACAGTTATAAAGTGAAGTGTTTCGTTTTATTACTAACTTTAAGTCCATAATCCAATAGGGTCTGAGAAACCCCACATGGTTTGCGATGTAACATTTATGCACGTGGTTCACGAAAGGTTAAAAAAAAATACGGTCGAATTTCAACCAGAGGGCGAACAATAGTCCTCTAAAACAGATCAAAGAAAGTAACAGCACTAATTTCTTAGAATATTCTTATCTAAAGGACATACATATAGTTATATTTTAGTAATTTTAACGTTTTTATAATAGGAAAGGTTATGAAATTAAATAAGTCTAAGTTAAATATCAATATAGTAGTTAATGGGACAAAAGAAAACATTATTTAGCTGTGTAATGTAACCATTATTTATTTAGCGACCACGCTAGTTTTATGGCCCCACGACCTGTTGAAATGGTTCCAAAGGAAAAACTTCAAACACCTTTCTTTAAAAACACTTAAAAACAACTCTAAATCTATTATAACGAAGTAAATGAATAAACAAACACGACTAACCGACGATAACGGCGAAATTTATGTTTGGATTTCATTAATTTTATTATCTTCGTATTAATGCTATATGTATGGGGCGAATATTCACCATTGTTTGCAAATTTGCAAGGTGTTTAAATGGACATTATATTACTGTTTTACTATTTAATTGAAAATAAAATGATAAGTGCACAATTGTTTTATACATTGATGAAAGTACATGTGCGGATAAGTTATCATAACATCAATTTATTTCTTTTATTGCGCTCTAAGACTCTACTTTGTATTCAGCCCTCCCTTCAATACGAGAAGGATCAGGCCATAGTCCACCACGCTGGCCAAGTGCAGGATGGCGGACTTCACACGTCTATCGAAAACTTGCTAGGTTCTCTCAGACATGCAGGTTTCCTCACGATGTTTTCCTTCACCGTAAGACAAGTGGTAAGATGTCCATCCATGTCCATGATCATGTTGGAAATGATTCGCATACGAAAACATCAGAGGTGCGAAACCCGATATTAGAACCCGCTTCCTAATTCCTAAGCGAACGCGTAACCACTAGGTTACCACTAACTAACAATCTACTTATGATATATTTTTTCATTTCTATCAAAACATTAAGATAAGATAAATTTTAATTAGGTGGCCATTGTTCACGACTTTGTGTCGCGGCGTAATGAATACATTTTAATATAAATGTCCTATAATTCCACCATAAAACTTAATTATGTTAGAAAACTACAGAATAAAGTGGGGAAGTGTTAATTGGAGTTATATAATTAAACAAATTCGACACTATAAAGCTATCGTATTAATTAATAAATTCTTCGATAAAAATACGCAGTAAATGCACGCGTGAATCATTTAGCTTACATTCGTAGAGACAATAATTAATTTTGCTTAGCAAATACCTGTATAACGTAACTGACATTTGGATACGTCAGCTAACTAATAAAACACGTATGATCGTAAAGTCTTGCGTCCGTGCCAGACAATCCCCTGTAGAATTTATTTTCAATTTATTATATTTATTTAGCTGTCGGGCACTTACTCAAGTTAGGAATTGCAGGTGAGCATTGTTTAAGTGTTTCTCAGTTATTTTATCAAGATCCAACTGTAAAATATTACCAATAATTATTTTCGCTTGACACATAAACTATAGAATTAGATAAAATATTATTTTATTACTACATATTATGTTTATTTTATATAGTTATAAAAGGAATATTATATCTCCTTCAAAACCAACAAACGCCTACTCTTTAATAGTTATAAATATCTCGCACACACAAAATACCTTCGTATTTCTGATTATCTAGTTGAAGTCGTTTTCTTTGTGTAAGAATAGTGTTGTAGATTACATTTGACATATCGAGGGCTCATTAGCCATGTTATCGGCGAGCCGCATAACGTATAAGCCGATGCATTAGCTGTGCTGTTAGGATTACATGATGTTATAAAAATTAAGTGTAATATTTTGGAAGAATAGTAATAAATATACTTTGGTTTTAGGATTACTTAGACCTCTTAGATTCGTTCAGGTTGTAACCGCTCCTTACTTCAAATATGATAGTGTGATAGTTAAATATTTACATTATTAGATACTAGCGGCTCACCCTTGCTTTGCTCGGGTTCGCCTCTAGATAAACAAAAACAAATCTATCCCACGGGAACTGTAATTTTTTCCGGGATAAAAAGTTGCCTATTTGTTATTCTGATGTATGAACTATATTATTGTAAAGTTTCATTAAAATCCAATCAGTAGTTTTTGTGTAGTACTAAGCTGTATAAGTTACTACAGTTTTTTAACTATCCCACGGGAATTCTTTTTATTTATCTTCTTACATCCCTATGACTCGGTTTTTAGCATTTTTTTCTATGTACAGACATTCGACCTCTACAGTTTTATTATAATATGTATAGATAGATAATTAGCAAGTATTCTGAAGTTATACATAGTTTAATTAAAAGCTAAATTTTGTATAACTAAATGTGATTTTTTCATATAACATAATTAACTCAAAATTAGCGCCATGCAAACCTTGCATGCAAAAATCGCATCTCACGCGACATATGGGCACTTTTAGCGGATGCTTTTCATCGTCTTTCGGCATTTCAAACGATCCTGACCGCTAATAGCCGAAATAAACAATACTGTGTGCATAAATATCGACAGACGTGTCATCGTATGCAAATATCGACCTCGCTCACATGTAATAAGTATAACCGTTTGTAAAATACAAAGAAAAATATCACGTTCATTATTCTACATAAAAGTTCATTAATTGAAAAAACGTTAAATCATTATTATTATATTCTTTATTGCACTTTAAATGTAATACAGAAAAAAAAAAATAACAATAAACTTAGTTAACAAAGGTGGACTTATCTCTGAAAGAGATCTCTTCCAGTCAACCCCTGGATGTGGAAGATGTCAGCGGGCAATATAGTGCAAGAAATAGATATACTAGAAATAACAGTAAAGATGTCATATACAATATACATCATTTCTTTATTCAAAATTGTTTCCGTTTTTTTTTTTTTTTAATTAAAAGACATTAACAACTTCAAAGGAGACTAAGTAAATATCTTAGATAATGCAAAAAATGAATCTAGACTTTAAATATGTATTTTTTTTAATTTAAAACCTAATTTTATATTTATTGATTTTAAATAATGTTATATTATCTTCAATAGAATTAAAAAAAAAAGGTGCATTCAAACACTTTTACACATCATCATCCCCGTGAACCTGTTCACTGTTCAGTGTAGTCATCATTTATAAGTTTAAAACAAAGAAAGCTCTCTGCTTCATAAGTTTTTGCAAATATGAGTATTCAAGTTAAAAAAATATATTTTTCGTTCGTTTTGTCGTAAGGTATTTGCGCTTAAAAGCAATATTATCTTCGCGGCAACATTGATAAATGGGAAGGAAATATTCAATTACATTCTATTTACTTATCTCCCGCGGCTCGCTGCATTAAGAATTGTGAAATTTATACAGTCGTGGACTCTTTATCAGACTTGTAAGAAATGTGTTTCACTTAATATCGCCAAATGCGTTCCCTTGTAATAACTAATAATATCTTAAGCAAATACTTACGACATTACTTTATTATTGGAATTAAAATTTTCATTTAAAATGTAAAATGTTTATTTTGGTTTATTGTTTATTACCGATACTGTATCTTTTATACAACTACAACTCCATATATTCAATGTTATTATTGTATTCAGCCCTTTTTTTTAACGTCCCACAACTGGGCACGTGTCTCCCTTCAGTACGAGGGGAATCAGGCCATAGTCCACCACGCTGGCCAAGTGCGAATTGGCGGACTTCACATGTCTTTCGAAAACTTGCTAGGTTCTCTCAGAGGTTTCGTCACGATGTTTTCCTTCACCGTAAGGCAAGTGGTAATCATGTTGGAAATGATTCGCACATGAAAATATCAGAGGTGCGAGACCCGGGATTTGAACCCGTTTCACTCGGTTTCCCAAGCGAGCGCGTTACCACTGGGCTACCGCTGTCTTCCAATTTTATTATTATGTGACGTTAAAAATAGCGTATTAATAATAATTTAATATTGATACTTTTCAAATTAAAATTTTCCATGTTATGGTCAAATGAAGTACCTAAACGATAATGATAAGAAATGTAAGGGCTCTTAAATTCTTCTGCGAAATATAATGTACCACCCAATATTTTCATTAATAATGGTCATTCAATTCCTTAATATATTCGACGTTTACCAGTAGGTACCTGTCTTTTACAATACCACAGAAATCACTCAATGTACCAGAATAAAAAGTAGACTATGCCAGCTCTAGCCCACAAACTACTTAAAAAAAAAACACTTTCATTCATTACCAAAAACCACCTTTAAACTAAAAGTTGATAAAAATGCTATTATATAAGTTAAATTATATATATTTTTACCAATTTTATTCACTGATCGTGGTCTATCCTGGCGATAGATCAGACCAAGGAAAAATTACGCAGTCCTATAATGACCTGGCGAACGAAACTTGGCGGCATTGTAAATATAAAATACTAGCGACTCACCCACCCTCGCTTCGCTTCGGCTTCGTCCCTAGATAAAAACAAATTTATCCCACGGGACCCGTACATTTTCCAGGATAATATACATATATCCTATAGTCTTCCTCAGTAACCGGGCTATCTAATGCAAAAAGATTTCCTGAGATTAGCGCGTTCAAACAAACAAACAAATACATAAACAAACTCTTCAGCTTTATAATATTACGATAGGTAAATATTTTTACAAATTATAATTTTCATATAACATTGAAGCAGTCAATTATATTTTCCACATTTTTTATATCCAACGTACAATAATATAAGTAGGGATTATTCTAGAATAATTGTTTAAATATAGCAAACTAAACAAATAATCACTATTTTAATGCAGGCAGTGTAACATAAACACTGGTGTATCAGTTAGCCGCGGGCGCATCATATTCGCACTGATTTACGATTACACGTCCTTTGTTTACACGCCGCGCCTATCGCCGCTAACCCGCAATTAATGCGTGTGGCCTGCAGATATGGGCATAAAAACTTTGGAGTGATGATGTGAGTTAAGTATCCGGTAATCTATTCTCATGTTAGTAATACAACTTATAACAACTTATGTGGGAATGTCGAGATGTGTCTAATAGATACAGATCATGCAGTGATATGCAGCATTGTTTTCTTTCTCATATATGTATATATATACGATTTTTTTATTTTTCACGTTTTATAATTTTGATTTGAAAGCAGGATGGAGAAAAGAGGGAGTCTATGTCTGTATCCATGGTGCAAAGTGCAAACTATGTCCTTGCAAAATTTTATAGAATACTGTTATATGTTTCAAGCGAGAAACGGTAATACCAAAACAGACAGTTTTTTTCTAAATTTATTATGTTAGTTTGGGTGAGATAGGAGCAAATAATTCACATCTCCTTTCAAAACAAAAGAGGCTCTTTAAAATTTATAATATTTAAAACTCATATTAAAATAAGGACATTCTGAATTACTCATATTAGGTATAACAGAATCTCTACATAGAGTTCGACCTTACGCCATATAATTTATCTATAATAAAGATAATAATATATATTTCTTATTTATTACTAGCGGCTCACCCTCGCTTTGTTTGGATTCGCCTCTAGGAAAACAAAAACAAATCTATCCCACGTGAACCGTGCATTTTTCCGGTATAAAGTATTAGCATGTCAAATTTTACTAAATTAGGTGCATAAGTTGTTGTGTACTAAGCTGTATAAGTTACTATAGTTTTTTAGCTATCCCACGGGAACTCTTTAATTTTAAACGAGTATACATTAGCCAGTTTTCAAACATTTCACAAGTAAAAAAGACACAACGCAAAGTTAGGTGTAAGAAAGGGTACATAGAGTAAAAATAAATAAAAACAAAAAAAAACTCTAATCCAATATTAAATTAAAAGAAAATAACCTAAATAATATTGAATTAAAATAAAATAATAATAATGAAAAATAATAGTAATACAGGATTAGTAAAAAAATTATCAACAACAATAAAAGTTTTACATAAAACTGTCTTTTTGGATTTTTTCATCGGGAGAGACTCTCCCGTGACCACAATTACTGTAAAGCATTCGAAATGTCGGGAACCAAAAATCAAAATAAATACGCGAAATAAACCGAAAAGATAGTTTTATTTAAAAGTGAAATATTGGCGTAAATCTAAGAAAGTATTAATAGTACGAGTAAACGTATTGTATATCGATTAAAAGAAACAATAGAACACTGATATGTCGTGTATGCATTACTTGATGCGAGTTTAATTAAACGACTCTTTGATGTGATGCCAAGGAATTAGTTTGAATAAATGTATTGTATTCGCGACGAGCTTTTAAATGTATCTATCATCACTGTCAATGGGCAGTCCATCTAAAGATTTCAGTAGCTTTCGTCACGGTGAAGTTTTAAAGATTAATAATTTTACAACAGAGACAATTTTCATATTTCTAAATACTTCCATACTCAAATACTCATACTCCAACTTTACATATTCATACGTTACATAATATCTTAATTCTAATTATAATGTCCGAGTTAGAATACAATATCAAATAAGGCCTCTCAATAATGTACCAACGTACACGTTAATGTTCCGTGCAAAGTTTGCAAAATGGCGGCAGAGTCAACAACCAGCCGCGTGCCCATCACTCAGAGTGTTTATTTTTCAATTTAACCCGTCAGCGCCGCGGCCGGTCCATTCGACCTGATGACTTAAGGTCATACATTGTACAACGTACATGATACTTTATTTGTAGATAATAATACACTAGAAATGAATACTGCTTAACTAGTTTAATTATCTACTAGATATTGTTTACGAATATAAAAATGTTAAATTAATTTTATTACATAGATAATTAATAAAAAATCAACCAGATGTCTTACTTAAGTTTTTGCGTGACTCAATAAAATAGCGGTGGCAGATTGTACAACCCACCGCAAATATATGATTCTAAGAGCGTTTATTTTTCAATTTAACCCGTCAGCGTCTACGCCGTAACGCCCATCCGTATGACTTACAACCGCCACACACTGTGCTGACAGATTATTATATATCGCCTGAGGAGCTATGAAACTTGCTAGAGTATCATATAAACTTAATTATTAAAAAAAATGAAAAAATACAATATAAAATTAAATATTCATAAGAAAATACATAAAAGGTTAAATAATATTATGATCGTATAAAATTAAAATTTGCACTAAAACAGCTGATTCTGTAGCTTGCAGAAATTTAAATTGGGGAGGCAGAGTGAATAACCCACCACATACACATCACTCAGTGTTTATTTTTCAATTCAACCCGTCAGCCCAGCTCAATGACTTAGGGCCGCCACACACAACGACGACAGATTATTCACGCCCTAACGCGCCACAACACTTGTTAGGGATCACCTCTAATAGTTATTAGAGGTTGTGTTTAATTAATTGGGATGGTCTATGTTTTTATAACAATTATTATGTGTTTAAGGTTTTAATAATATAAATAGGGTTAAAATTCCTTAGATAAGTATTTTTTAATAAATCAGTAGATAATAATTTGCATTATTTGCATTAGAACGTAATAACATATAAATTATTTTATGCATAAAGAAAAAGTTTTAGTTGAATATATACGTATATGAAAATATCCAACAACCCTATCAACGACTACGACGTTTAAGCGAGGCGTCGAGACCCTACAATTAGGCACGAAACCAAAAAGACCTCGATATACTGGTAATACGCACTTCGTTAACTAGTTATACGCTTGACCAACATCTTTTGCTGTCAAAGCATAGTAAAATCATCTTTATTTACTTACCCGTGGACTGTTGGTTTATGCACACGAAACCTCGGGGTAGAAAGCACCACCACAGACGTTTGCAAAATAACGTTTGCCATTGTAGGAACGCAAAATAGCCTTTATGTTTTTAGTACAACGTTTATGCCCACAGATCGTAAATATTTTAAGGAAGTATGAGAAAAACGTTTATTGTTTATTGGTAAAGACGACCTCCGGAGTTATTACATCAGATTCAGGGAAAAATTACAAGTGAAAATTGATTTTTTACACAAACGTGTATTCAACGTAATGACCACTTGCAGTTGCAAATTGGCAATAATAAAGGTGATTGAAATGCAGTATTAAAATCTGACACTTGATGATGACCGCACATTTATTAAGCTTTACATATATAAAGTACTCTTGAAAATATATACATATGTAATACAATTTTTTAAAATTTTATATCATATTTTTACATACATATTAAATTATATTATTTTTAACCAGCTTCAAACACTGTCGAAATTTCATATGGTATTATGTAAAAAGTACACATTTTCACGTATAGCAAGCTGTATGGAATTGATCGGTGGACCACACAGGTGGAAGGCGGTAGCGGTGACTGCTCTGTTGAAGCGGCTCAGACCGCCCTGGGGCTCAAGAAATCTATACCATCTTGTTATACAGGCGTTTACTGATTCCCCTGATTTTTGTTTGAGACATTGCTATTAACTTTTTAGAATCATGATGTATGGAGTTTAATTGTAGCTAGTGTTTGATAGCAAATCAAACATACGTATTAAATCAATGGTGATAAAAATTATAGACATTACAAATAATACGAAGAGGTAATTGTCTGTTTATTTAAAATAAGTGTTTATTTTTCTTTAATTCTATTAGCCCTTTTTACGCCCCAATGCTGGACATAGGCTTATCTTGAATAGGAGGAGGATCAGGCCATAGTCTACGCTGGCCAAGTGCGGATTGGCAGACTTCACATGTCTTTCGAAAACTTGCTAGGTTCCCTCAGACACGCAGGTTTCCTCACGATGTTTTCCTTCACCGTAAGACAAGTGGTAATATTGTAATGTGAAAAAAGGGAATATAATGTCTATTAGGGAATATAATGATATATGAAGAAATTTTATGAAAACTTTCTCAAAGGGAAGCCTGAACACAACCAACCTACTAACTACGAGTAACTGCAGGCACGATCTCGGTTATTACAATCATGATCAATGACCACAGTCTGCCTGATGCGAGGAGACAGGTTGCAATTAGCGAGTTTGTTAAACGAATACCACGGAACAGCTAAAATTATATGTTTATACCGTAGTAGCAGATGTTTCGTTGTAGTGACATTGGTTTAGTATGAATATTTATTAAGGACTCTACGTCTTTTACATATTATAAAATCAAAATAAATTAACTTAGAAAACATGATGTCTTAAACTAATCACAAATCTACAATTGTATAGCATTAATAATAATTTTAATCAGACTTGAATTTATAACTTTGCTATCGGTCCAATTTTTTTACATGTAGGTATAGATGACTCTATCAACTTCTTGAACTTGTAGTACTTATTTCTGTTAAATTAAGAAATTGAATTTGACAATTTATGAACAACTGTGTTATCTTCTACACTGTCAAATAAATATATTTTGGGGCATTAACACACAATACCATCTAGTTCCATGGTAAGCTACGAGGCTTGTGTTATGGATACCAGATAGTAGATACACTACACATATATAACTTTAAATACTTATATATTACAAATATAAACCCCCATGACTGGAGTACATACATTCGTGTTCATCACATACATGAATACCTCCAGCGGGATTCGAACCCGCGACCGCTGGCATAGCAAGTAGAGTCACTACAAACTGAACCAAACGTGTCGTCAAATAGACTCGTTATCAATAATAATGTCTGCTACTTTATCTTGCATTATGTTATAGCTGCTTATCAACAATCTACAAACGATATCGAATTAATATTTAATCGTTAACTAGTTTATTATGTAATATTAATTAAATTATAGACAAGAAACTGGCGGGTAATTTGTAAATAATTATTATAACGTATTTTATATAACAATGTTGATGTTGACATTTTGAGGTAAACTTGCTAGAACCTAACTCATACAGATTCGTACTTTTTAAGCATTGTCGTCCACTGCGAGCTGTACTAGCTTAGTGACATGAAGACAAAAACTTTTTACATAAAGATATTTTCTATATGAATTATAGTAGAAATAATTAATATAATAAGCTTTACCGAAGTTTAAAAGTTTAGAAGTTTAAACAAACCATTGATCATCTAAAAGAACCACTACATGTAGGTATTAGGATAAAAAGTAACTCATTTCAATTGCCATCCATCATATATAAAAATATTCATTTGTCTGCACTTTCGCATTAACAACACAAAGTATATCGTGAATTATATTATTGTTAAATATTCACATATATTTGTATTTAAGATTATTTAACAATTGGCCCGCGTCAACATTTCTATCAAGGCGCGTGTTAAAAAACATGGTTTCGAATCGTCCCAGTTGCAGTGGGAAAAACTCTTAAAAATACTAAACGGCCGTCCTGACGTGATAACTGCCTTTACGAACCGAGACTGTGCCTTTGCGCTTAACGTTTATCGCTATATTTAGAATTGATTGTGGAACATTAAGGAATTCTTATATATAAGTACTCACCTGACGAAGCGTCGTTGGAAGAATACAATTTGATACTATCACAAGTACTTACCTGAAAAAAAAAAAGAAATATTTATTTTCATAATGTTTAAAATGATACAATTTATTAAGATTTAATTACAAAAAGTAATATGTAACATGCATACATACATACATGCGGATATCATTTTCGTGAATTCCCGATAAAAATTGAAAGAAAACAAAGTGTACGAGATTTATCAAATAGGATTTATCAAATATTATTAAATTATATTCCCATTAACGGATGTTCCGTCAGAATGATCTATCCCAGTTACCATCTTTAAAACATGCAGTCAAAGATTGATCCGTTGGTCGAACGTGTATAAAGACGAGACAAACACACAAATTGTGTCCGACACGCCGCCTTTGGCTTATTGTTTTTTAATGGCCGGACCGCCCCCTCGCCTCCCGCATCCATCATACCGACCATCGGATGTTTTTTCTTGGACTTGTTCAAATAAAAAACTCGCCTCGTTCCGAATTCCCCGCGGCGATTCTGACATTCCATAGAAAGTTTTTAAAAGTACATTTAAATTAATATCACGGAGGGCTAAGTCGAGCTTAACCCTGTAACGCTGTGTTGGGGTCGAATTACAAATACGCGTATTATTTACACTATAATTTACACCGTCTGCGTAATAGATGACAGATAACGTAAAAAAATCAATTATATTTCCATAAATTCTGTTTAAAAAGTAAAAGTTTTAAAAACAGTTCCATTAATTTAATTAAATATTAAAACGATATATTAATGAAAAAGAAGCCAATAAATTGGATCAATATAAATATAAATGACATCATAAAACTTATTGATGGTTTAGCGACATCTGAGCCCTTGTTCTCTTATCAGTCGATCAGACCGAGCACCAGCTGTTGTCACCGCTATTTATTCGCCCATTTATTTACGGCCCTAGTTTATGTTAATTCGTGTCGCCTAATGAGACATTGTATTTCAAGTGTGGGTGTTTTAGGGTTATTTTTTGTTTGAATCACTTAGCGAAATACGTTAAAGTTCTTTATATGGAAATTAACCTTTTATTTTTGTTGATTTATTAAGTTTTATATAGTTCACGGCGGTTATGGCGCTTAGTGGTATATTTCGGACGGTCACTACATATTGTATGTGAGGTCGCGGGGCTCTTTAAATTGTTTATATTTACAGTTATAATTATGTTTAAGTTACATTGAGAACTATCCGCTAGCACGCAATGCTTTGCTGTAGAAAGGAGATGACGAAGAAAGGAGACGAAGAAGAAAGGTCATGTCCGTGTAATCGTTAAAAGGCAGTAACACCATCGAAATTGCAGGACAAAACAAACACACACACACAAAAAATAAAAGAAGCCGCTATAAAAAGCTAAAAAAAAAACAAGTTAATTCATAAGACTAAAAAAGTAGCGCCCAGGTACGAATTCGAATGGACTATGGAACACTTTGTGGTATAATTTGATTAGCCACCACGACCCCAACGACATACAATCAAAAGAGGTCGAAGAACCAGGGGCATTATATAACGATCTGTATACTATTCATCTATCGACATGTGTTTGCAATCAACGTGACATTTCCAAGGGAGTGACAGGTTGAGGACACCTGCCGTTAAAACAGAATAAAATTTAATTTAAGTGGTTTTGTCTATAAAGGTGATAATTGGATTATTAATGTTGTAAAATTTAAATTATTTTAATTGATAATGTAGCCTATAATGGTAATGTCTTCCTGCATCGATTTAGTTGTATTTTAGTAGACTTTCTATCTTCTAATATGAATTAATTAAATATAAATAAATAATAAATAAATATGTTGGGACATTAACACACAGCACTATCTAGTTCCATGGTAAACTTCGAGGCTTGTGTTATGGATACCAGGTAGTTGATACACTACACATATATAACTTTAAATACATACATATTATAAATATAAACACCCATGACTGGAGTACAAACATTCGTGCTCGTCACACAAATGAATGCCCCCAGCGGGATTCGAACCCGCGATCGCTGACACAGCAAGTATGATCACTACAAAACGGAGCCAAACATGTCGTCATTACATCACAATTAAAATATAGATTTTTGTGGATTTTAGGTAAAATAATTTACCGTGATACTGTATCACAATCGTATATTATGTATGTATTTGTAAAATCTAATCCTATTCTAGGTCCTTTGAGTTTTAGACTGAGGATGAGTGTTATAAGTTTGATATTTAATAAAATACTAGCGACTCGCCCTCGCTTACTAGGTACGTTTTAACAGTTAGAATGGAATGATAGACTATATATTATATTTCATAGGTACAAAATAAACAGTTCTGAACTTTTCGATTTTTCTAGCTGTTTTTTTTGGATTTTAGTTATTTTTTTTATACCTAAACCACCCTTGACACACCCCCACAAAACAAAAAAAAAACGTGTATGTGTACTTATGTACGCACGTAAGAAGTTATACTTCTTTGGCGTAACAGAACAAAAATAGCTAAAGATTTTGTCCCGTATGTCGCAATTCTCTGTTTGTAAAAGGAATGATAAATTAATAATATGATTAAATAAGGCGTATTAGGCATATTACAATCATATATCTATAGAATATCATTTAAGGAAAGAATATAATATTATATATCATTTGTCAGACAATAATAACGGTTACCATGGTAACAAACAGCTAACTTCATCATATCGCTTTTTGGCTGCCGGTGTTCGCGCGCATCGTAAAAATTTTACTCTCATATTTATTTCCAAACGTCCCAAAAGAAGTAAACTTCAATAATTATTCAAATCGGGAATTGATTAATAATTATCTTATAAAATATTTTTTAATTAATACTAGCGACTCACCCTCATTTCGCTCGGGTTCGTCCCTAGGTTGATTTCCCATACAAACTTTCATCCCCATTTTCATCCCCTTAAGGGATGATTTCCGGAATAAAAATATCCTAAGTCCTTCCCATGGTTTCAAATTATCTTCTTAATAAATTCTATCTAAATCAGGCTAGTAGTTTTTGAGTTTATACGTTACAAACATACAAAAATACGAATTTTTCTTCTTTATAATATTAGTAGTATATGTATTAGGTTAAAATATAAATGAATGATTATATGTATTCCCAATAAATTACAATTTCTCGTTAAGAAAGATCTGTACCAATATTTAAAATAAAACTGTAGTATTGTTTACTAAAGTAATTTTGTAGCAGGTATATTTAGTTTTTATTGTTAGCTGACGCTTTACTGCCAATTATTATTGAATATCAATTAGCTGTACTCATTTCAAAAACAATAAATTTAATTTTAATTCATGTGAGTTATCTTTTCCCTTGCCATAAAACGCCGATATCCTTTTTAGGGTTCTGTACTTAGGATACAATCTCGGTAATATAATACATACTAAACCTATACTATTCGTTCGTAAGTTTCTTCAAAGCTCCTATATAGTTAGAATTTTAAAGTGTCCATAAAATGTGTTATAAGTTACTGAAGCTGCATTATCGCCAAATGCTACAGGCAATTTCTTATTAGGATTGAAACCTGCAAAGCAGCTAGGAACACACCTGAGCGTAAGTCGCTATAGTAATAAAATTTTGAGAGCCTCTACAAGAGACGTGTCAGAAAAAAATTTAAAAGCACTTTTACAAATTAGTTTTTAAGTTATTTCATACATAATACATTATTTAACATGCACTATACAAGTTTCATTGTATTGTATTCAGCCCTTTTTAACCGACTTCCAAAAAGGAGGAGGTTCTCAATTCGTCGGAATCTTTTTTTTTTTTATGTATGTTCACGGATTTCTCGAAGACGGCTGAACCGATTTGGAAAATTTTTTTTTTGTTTCAAAGAGTATTCTTCCCCGGTGGTCCCATATAAATTTTATCGAAATCGGTCAAGCGGTTTTTAAATAAATGGCTTAATCGAATATTATGTTTTTATTAAAAAAACTTTCTTCTTACAAATTACTTGCTTATTACGTCTACACTAAAAATGGAAAAATAAAAACTTTAAAAAAAAAAAATAAAAACCGACTTCCTGGCACTGAAAAGTAAAAAATAACTAAACAGAGGTTTTCATTTAAAATAGATACCTAATCAGATATTTTCGAAGTCGGTGCCAGCCAATACACATCAAAGCACACCGGCTTCGAAAATATCTGATTAGGTATCTATTTTAAATGAAAACCTCTGTTTAGTTATTAACGTCCCACTACTGGGCACGGGCCTCGCTTCAATACGAGGGGTATCAGGCCATAGTCCACCACGCTGGCCAAGTGCGGGTTGGCGGACTTCACACGTCTTTCGAAAATTTGCTAGGTTCTTTCAGATATGAAGGTTTCATCAGGATATTTTCCTTCATCGTAAGACAAGTGGTAATCATGTTAGAAATGATTCGCATATGAAAATATCAAAGGTGCGAGACCCGGGATTTGATCCCGCTTCACTCGGTTTCCCAAGCGAGCGCGTTACCACTGGGCTACCACTGCCCTTGATGCGCTTAAACAACCCAGAATAGGGCGCAATGCGTTACGATCTCTACAAAGTTAAATTTATATATTTTTTTATACGCTCATCGGTGATCGGTGGACCATCAGACATGTGACTGGACGTACTTTAAGTATTAAACACTTAGTCTTCAAAAGTCTTTACAGAACTCGAGGACTTTGAAGACTTTGTGGATTTCGCCGTCCACTCTTCCACATTTAGGTTATTCATTTCTTCTTCGCGCCCAAACTTTTTTCTATTTTAATGCAACGCTTTCATTTAATCCTGCCTACATTGATATGCGGATAAACATAACTCATTAAAACTAACATTAGTATGTGAGATGATGCACTACCGATTTTTGATGGCTATCAATCGTGTATATTTATATTATGAGTGACGTACGCCCACCCGGCCGCGGCACACCGTTTTACATGTAAATTACTTGCTGTAGTTACGCAGGTATCTGAATAGAAGTGACACGTCTCTAACGTTCAGGGGCTAAAGTAATAAATTTAAATAAGTTAACTACAATAAGCTTAGATTTACATGATGCAGGGCTTAACGATACGATCTTACGAGAATGTTTGTAAGAAATGCGTGCGCAATAACTTGTTTATAGTAGGTATATTTTTTTAATTGAAACTAACTTTTCGGATTTTTTTGGCAGATTTATTTTGATTTTGATTCACAACGTTAACAGTATATCCTTTGAATTAAAACTATCTTTTCGGATTTTTTCGCGGATTTATTTTGATTTTGGTGCCCGATGTTTCGAATGCTTTACAGTTTACAGCAATCATGATCACAGGAGAGACTAAGATTTTAGACATCTCAGAGGTTATTATGTAGTTGTTACAGACATTATCAACCCACAAAATTTGACATTTAATTTTAATTACATAATTGAATATTAAATATTTGCGTAAATCTAAGAAATTATTATGAAAAGTATATTTTTGTTGTGATTTAAACAAAAGCATCCTGAAAACCCGTACACGCGTATAATATTTGACCAACGAAGAACTCTTAATAATAGATCTCTATGTTTACTATTCTAACTTTTTGGATTAAATTGTTTTACTAATACCTATTGATAAAGAAAAATTTTAGTAGAGAAATACACATAAAGTTGTATTAATCTTATTTTAATATATTAAGTATACCTACGCAAAGTTTACTTCACTCCCGCGTGAAGAAAACATGGACTTTATGTATACTAATATTATAAAGAGTAATATTGTAAAGTTTGTGAGTTTGGGAGGTTGTAGGGGGTAATCTCTGGATCTACTGAACCGATTTAGATGAAATTTGGTAAGAAGGTAGTTTGAGACTCTGAAAAGGACATAAGATTCTTTTTATCCCGGAAATCATCCCTTAAGAGGGTTAAAATGGGGATGAAATTTTGTATGGGGAATCAACCTAGGGACTAACACAAGTGAAGCAAGGGTGAGTCGCCAGTATTGAATAAAAAATATTTTATAAGATAATTATTAAGAAAATATGATTTGATAACCTTATTGGGAAGACCAGACTGATCTTATAAAAAATATTTTATATTGTATATTAATACAAAGTTACTTCATGCGGCAGTCTGAGTAACCAGGCAATCTGAGGCGGTCAGAGGGTTTAGGCAGTCTAATAGTGATGGCATGTGACGTGCAGCTCCATATTTAGCAGACCCAGAACATACGTCATCGACATAAAATTATCCTAATAAGAGATTTACCCTTTATATAGATAAATAAAAATCAAATGTCTGTTTTTAATGTCAAAATAACAGCTTTTTACTGAATGCTTAGGAAATTATATACAGTACCTATGTACATAAGAAAAACACTATTTTTAATTTTTTTGTCTGTCTGTCTGTTCTGAAATCTCTGAAATGGCTGGATTGATTTTGATGGAATTTTTACTAGCAGATAGCCGATGTTATAAGGAATAACAAAGGCTGCTTTTATTTTAGAAAAAGTAATATGACTCCGCTGAAAAGAATTAAAACGTGTCTAGGGCGACCCGAGCAAATCGAGGGTAAACCGCTAGTGTAATCTAAATTCTATCAGAGTGTCTGTGTGTTTGAAATACTTTATTTTAACATTACGGGACATTTATACAAGTAGGTGCAGGGAAGTAGCCACATTATACTAATAGATAAACAACTTTATACGCCGCGCTGTCGTAACTTGAAAGCCAAATCCCACATAAATCATAGATTTCTGCATATTGTATGTGCAATAAGATTATTAGGCTCTCATAAATTAGGAACTATCATTTGTTACGTAGGATTTGTTTAATCGCGCACATCTATACCTTTCAAAACTGATAACGGTGGTCGTCTCTAATATTGAATAATGAGTTACAGAGGATGCAGGATAGACGGATACTTTCTAGCAATTATCCGCCCTTTAAACGTAAGATGAACAGACACGTCAATTAAGACCACTGATTGATTTTGTGGGTCGAAACAAACAGAAGCCGCTACTGCATATTATTTTAATTAACATCTTTGCATATATTATAAATATAGAAAAACAAAAGATTAAAACGCTCCATTTTCATGTCAATTACAGGGAAAGAGTAATAGAAAGTAAAGTACAGTTCACAGAAATAAAAGATGCAAGCAACCTTACTAGGTATATTTTCTTTTGCTGTGCATAAATTACAGGCAAGTTAAAAAAAAAAAAACAATTTTCCCTTTTAAAAAATATTTTTGTTTTCTGTACTACAGATACCTATTAAGTATAGTCTAGAAGAAAACTTTATATAACACTTTCTTAGATTTACGCGAATAATTGATATTTTAAATAAAACTATCTTTTCGGATTTTTTCGCGGATTTATTTTGATTTTTGGTTCCCGACATTTCGAATGTTTTACAGGAATCATGGTCACAGGAGACACTAAACTTTAAGACGTTTCAAAGTCATTATGGAGTTACAGGCCTACCCACAAACTAACAAAAATGAATTCAAAAATACATCATTTTTTTTGAAAAATACAGTTTTATTTGAAACCTTATATTATACACCCCAATTTAAAAAATAGCCACTCATGCATTCATAGGCATCGCACATTTTACATGTTCATAATTTAAAACCAAAGTGTTCAATATTCTCTAACGACATCATAACAATACATAATAAATTAAGTACGGGAATTTAATTCAAATAGTCGATTCAATCACACTGTTCTGTCATACACCGACAGGAAGTCTTTAGCGAGTCGACAGCCACACGGCCCACCCGCGAGCTCCCTAAGGCGAGCACGCGTTTTGCAAATCTTGCAAATCTGTTCCGAGCAAATTGGCCATCAAACTGTACTTGCACTATGATCGTCTTGCAATTTTAGATATTTTGATTGTTCTTATATAACGGATGTTGGCATGTAATCTGGAGCGTTTCCCATAAAGTAATCGTGTTTTGAATTTCAACGATACGATGCACAATTCTCGCTTTTCGATTGGGGCAAAACTGGAGATATAAAATTGAGCTATGTTATATACTTTATCCATAAAAAATACTTTATTTTGAGAATTAACTTTAATTACCTTTAGAATATATAATTTCATTTAATATTCAAAGCTACATAAGACACTAATATTTTCAAATTGTCATTTAGCAAGTACAATTTAAAGTGTATCCGAAAATACATTTGCTTAACTAACAAAACACCGTTGGCGCTACAACTGTGTATATTACATTTTAATTCCTTTCATACAATATACAGCTATGTTCAGAGAAACTGTGACACGTAACGCGCTGGAATGCCGAGTGAGCCCAAACGCTCCCATATTACCGATATTATTTCCAGGAATCATTCATTAATTCGATACCTTTCGCCTTCGGATCACGTACGAAGATGACTTTATTTTGATATTGCACGCCTGCTTTTTATCGCCCATTGTGATTTTTTACCCAACTACGTGCATCGCACTGGCGCTTCTCGCTTATGAATATGCTAACTAATGTTTGGAAAAAAGTAACTTAAGTAGAAAATTACATAACTTTAGACAAAATTTTGTATTCAAAAATTCAAAATAGTCAAGGTGTTTATGTAAATTATGAAGATTACAAAACATATATTATAAAACCCTTACATATTTTGGTTTTTATTTACGATGCCATATGTTTAAAGGTTGTATTTTGAAGTTATGGATCAAAAATGTTTCGAAAAATCTACTATATAGCGCAGGTACTAAGACGTAGGAGAGTCTATAAATCGTTTTGATTGCACTTCGTAACTGGGGTATCGTGTCAACCGCTACATTTCGCACGCGAGCCTAGTTTGCAAAGACGAAACAAAAGCCATTAATACTTTTATGTTACAGAAGCACGACAGTTTTTGGATTTTCATTATACGTTTTATGAAAATATCTAGCGGGCTATCCATATTGCAAGAAATGTCTTTTGTAATTTGTAACACTCTTTGTAGCTAAAGTATGGTAAATATATATACATACTAGCGGCTCACCCACGCTTCGCTCGGGTTCACCCCTAGATGATTCTTTAAATTGACATAACTTTTTTATTTAGGAACCGATTGAAATAAAAACATAAAGAAATCAACTTCCAGGCACTGAAAAGTAAAAAATAACTAAATAGGGGTTTTCATTTAGAATAGATAGGTACCTAATCAGATATTTTCGAAGTCGGTGTGCTTTGATTTGTATTGGCTGGCTCTTCTATACCTTCTAAACATTTCTTATTATTAATATTTGGAAATAATATCCAATAACCATTATTAATATTTGACATAACTTTTAATTATTTTTTTTTTATATTTTTATGATTAACTTTACTTGTTGCCCTAACTTTAACTTCTAATTCCGTTTTGTTCAAGAACTAAGGTATGCAAAAGAAAACAGAAATTCGTACTATCAATGAAAAATACAAAACTTTATTTAAAAACAAATATCGTCAATTATAACCAAAACTTAAAATAAAAAATCACATATTGCCCTCAAGAGAGCAATATCTACTTCCTCAGTAATCACATACACGTGAACGACAAATCTGCATTTCTTTGGGCGGTTTTTGTTGCAAGCAATTAGGGAACATTCCGCGGTTCCGCCCGCCCGTTAGCGCTTCAAACTAGGCGTAACTTATGACAGTGAACATAACGTTATTGCTTTAAATGATTATTTATATATATTATTACTTAGTAAAAGTTGTTAGCTTCTGTGTAAGTTCATTTATGAATAAAATTTAATTATACACCTTACATTTTTCAGCATTATGCTAACTGCGAAGATAAACCAGGAGTTTAATTCTAACCGGATATAAATTCTATAAAAGCATTTAAACAGTACCTAATCTATACAGATAAATAAAATTGAAGTGTCTGTTTGTAATGTTAAAATAACAGCTTTTTACTAAATATGGAATTATATACGGTACTTATAAGAAAAACACATCTTTCTTAATTTTTGTCTGTCTGTTAATCTCCGAAACAGCTGGACTACTTTTGACGGGACTTTCACTGGCAGATAGCTGATGCTATAAGGAGTAATTTAGGCTATTTTTATTTCAGAAAAATAATTAGGATTCCGTTCAAAAAATTAAAACTTTATGAAATTAGTAGTCTGGTTACTTAAAAATAGGTTACTACTTACAAACCTATACATAAATACGAAAAACCTTAAATACCGTCTCTCTATGAATTAAGAGTTTTGAAGAAATTTTAAAATATTTCTAAAGAAATTCCAAAAAAAAAAAACAAGTTATTTATAATTTAGAAAAACACGAGATTTTTTTTAATTTACATTAGGAAAATAAATACATAATCCAATCACATACTATTCAGCATACGTTTATATTCGTTAACATGAAAATTAAGATTATTTAGGTTTTAGAGTTTTCACGAGTCCATAAAAAGGAAAACATATTAAACGGCAAATTCATCAAAAAAAAAAATTTAGGGGTGTAACGGACACGTGCAATGTAAACAGTCACTGCGAGCTTATTTGGCGCCCCGGGGTTTAGTCCGGATTCCTAACATGTTTGTAGATCTCCCACCGCGGTATGTAGCCCTGGTAATTAGGCTTGAATAATAAGCGCACCCGGCGACTCTTTTGAACGAATATCGATGATTTATTCGTTGTTTATTTTAAACATCGACTAAACCGTGGCTTAAAAGCTCGGGTTCTTACAATATGCCTTGTAAAGTGTATCAAATTTATTAATCCCGGTATAACTATGTACTTATTCTATTAAAAGGTACATGCATGCATATTTAGATTCATTATTTAACTTTGGATGAATTTATATGCATATATATTTTGACGACATGTTTGGCTCAGTTTGTAGTGACCCTACTTGCTGTGCCAGCGGTCGCGGGTTCGAGTCTCGCTGGGGGCATTCATTTGTGTGATAAGCACAAATATTTGCACTCCAATCAAACATCAACTATCTGGTATTAATGACATAAGTCTCGTAGCTTACTATGGAAATAGATGGTGCTGTTTGTTAATGTCCCGACATATTTATTTATAATCTATCAATTATCATTGTACCTACTTAGAAAAAAAAAAGCATAGCATACACATTTATAGAAGGTACACACTTTACGGAACAATGCAAGGCTGCTGATGACCTATCATTAGGCTAAAAGTAACTTAGGCTATTTCTACCATGTTCGTGATATTTACCTTTATTAATAATTCAGAATGGCCTAATATAATAGCAGTGGTAAAGCTCTTGCTTGAAAACCGGATTCAGACCCCGGAAATCGAAACCGTGATAGATATTTTTGCACCAGAATTATTTTCAGCGAGCTTTACGATGAAGAAAAACATCGTAAGGTAATCTGCATATCTAAGAATACTCGACTAGTTTTTGAAAGACATGTGAATTGTGAAGTCTATCAGCCTGCATTTGGTCAGCCTAACCAGATACAGCAGGGATGTTAAAATTTAATATTTTTCTCAGCACAACGCTTTATTCTTAAACATCATTATCACAGAAAACAAAAACTATTTTAAAAATACTACTACTTTAATATAATGTGAACAAACATAACGCTACCGAATAAATGCTTAGACAAACAATGGGATATCTAAAATACTGGCAATCAAGTTATCCCAACAGGAGTGTAGTGATGGGAAACAAGCGTTATCGATAGATCGATAAGGGAAGAGATAGTGGCTCTGCGGGAGGTTCTTATCGTACATCTGGCGCCTAAATTCCTGCATGCAAGCCACACCGCTCGTGAATAGGAATCGCCACTGACGGACAGACGGATCGGTTAACGAGGCGCGTTTGTGAGAATAGCGTGGATAAGACGTTGCAAAATATTAAAGTTTTAATAACTCTCTTACTGAGATTATCGCAAATTAAAAATTAAGTACAATATATTTATTATAATAATTAATATTTTATGCTTTCCTTGTGTCTTAATTTTGCATAATTTTATAGAGATAATAAAAGAAAACATTAAAACATAACTAAAAACTATAAAATTCCAGATCTAATATTAATTCTTAAAGTATAATTACGAATACTTTCATATGTAAATTACTAAATAGCAATAAAGGATTAACCTTCGATAATTAAAAACAAGCGTTAAAATAGATCCAATTATATTTGTACTAGTTTATAAAATAACTGGATATTTAACGTCCTGTCCACATTTTACTGTCGTGTAGAGATGCGGTTGTTATCGTATTTTGAAATCAAACATTAAATATAATGCAGAAACGACAGGTAGACACCGTATGCTGTGCATGGGGAATATAAAAACAAGAAGAAACTTCCTCCGTGCAGTAAAAATACAAAAAAACATTTATCCCAAAGTGTTACAGTTTAAATTTGTTTGACATAAATCCACAATAAATCTTTGACTATGATGACACGTGTCAAGTATTCCGGGAGCTGTCAGAGTGACGTAATGTGTTTATTTATGATGGGCGGCGTCATCGATGACGTGGGAAAGCTCGGGTAGTACCGATCTATCACAGGCACGTCTTAAACGTAAAAAAAAGTAAAAACATAGCTAATAAACGGTTGCTAAATTTATATCTAATCTGTTTATTAAGGATATTCTTTGAATTTTCTTATATAGTCTGTAAACTTAATTAGAGCAGATAAACATAGTCTCCGTTTTATATAAGAACGCGTATATAGAGAGCCTAAAGCTATATAAATATATTTTCATCCATCGATTATTATTGATTGCATGATTAAAGTTAATTAATTATGTTTTTTTTTCATAATTATTACATAAGACCGTTGAATATTATGTAATTGTAACTATTGTAGTGTTGTCCGCTGGTCCTCGTATACATATAATAATAATGTGTTATAATATATCTCTGCATGTATGTAGATTAAGAAGTATCTAGGTACAGTGCATAGTTTAATGCGGCATAGAAAAATACAGTTTTTTTTTATTTATTTGTTTTAAATTATTTACTTAATATAAAAAGAAGCATAAAACAATCACATATGAAACTATTAAAATAAATAATTAATTAATGAAACTTTACAATAGTAACAAGTGTACACGCCATTAAATCCGACACCGCATCAATATAAGTGATTTGTTATCGAACAATTCAAACAACGAACATTAATGTAAACGGACGACTTTAAAATGTAGATTAAAATTAAGAAAAAAAAACATCACAATTCGAAATGGCCATAAAACTAACAAGAAACTATTATTAATTTATCTGACTTTCAATAATGACGCACGGTAAAATAAATCAGTTAGTTTTTATATCGCATAGCCTGAATTCCGTAGTTTTTGTCCCGCTCTCGCCACCCATATACGACACGCTTAATTAAAACTGTGTATTAGCATAAACAAATAAAATGCCCCATTACGAATTCAATTTACAATCTCTGAAGCCGTTTGAATTAGTCGCAGTAAATAATATCTCGGAAACAGTTCGGATAATAACCTTGTGGTCTAAGAGATGAGAAATAAACAAGCCTGTACATTGATCTGATCATAATTCTAATTTATACTAATAAGTATAAATTTTACGGTTTCAATATAATAAATAACTCATAAAATATACAAGAGTGATATAAATACAGATTATAAGATTTTATAAAGAATAAAATTCATATTTTTTTAAATAAATCGATGGAATGACCTTACAACCAAAAAATTGCTTTTGTTGCGAAATCTATAATTTCTCCACTTTTACAATTAATATATACATATTATTATTATTTTTTTATATCCTCTACATCTCACACCTTGAACCCTCCATAATTCACATAGCGGAGCGATGAATTCATTTCATTTAAGACGGCAAAGCAAATATTGCCTTAAGCTAATATAATCGTAACATTACTGAAGTAATGGCACTCCACTGTCCGCAGACCACAACCAGATGTAAAATCAGATATCTATGGCGGATTTGTTCAATGCCATGGCGAACGACACTTAGCATGGAAACATTAAACAATACAATATATAACCATTGAAATTACCCCTTATTTATGTATTTCGATTAATAATACACTAAATATTTTGTTTTATGCTATAAATAATAATAAATTGAGCTAAAACCGTATTTTAGTAAAAAATTCACCGATTAGGTAAATCACAATTTCATTTTGCATCACTAATGTTAATTGTTACGTTATTAGACAATGATAGTTTGACTTATTAAGAACCAATTTAAACGTGGACTTAAAGGTAAAAATATAATATGTATAAAAAATCAGTATAAATTAGTGAAAGCTCTTTATTTTCTGTTTCGTTTGTATCTGCATTTGTAACAGTCACAACACTGCATCGGTTACAAGAGTCTATAACCACGTGATTCTAATCTGCATTACACGCTGTACAAATATAATATATACTGTATTCAAACATGAAGTTATAAAAGGTGAAGAGCACACTAAAAATATTTCCAAGGACGTGACTAAAATTAACTTAAAACACATCAAGTTTTCTTCTAACTTCTATTTTTCTCTGCCCTAACTAAAAAAACTGCCCTAAATTTCATTTTCTAATGCCAAATATTTGCACTGATTAGAAACTTTTGTGGATACTGTGTATTTACTCTAATTTCATGGTACGTAAGTTGTATACGAGGTTAGTTCTAGGAACGGACGCGTGATGCATGTAGCATGCGGCCCGCACACCCCCCGCGACGGGGCGCCTTTGTCCCGCTGTCGCGCTCTGACCGCTCGAGCCACACACCGCTGAGAACTAGGTCCGACCGACTCATTATCATCGATATACGATATATTATTAATCCCTTTAAAAATTATTGTGTTATGGTTTGATTAGTAAATTTTAGTAAAAAATAGTACGCAAGATTTATGTAATTTGAGGATTTAAATGGAAATAATAATAATTCAAAAATTATAAAATTTTCGTTTAAGGATTAATTAAATACTGTACCAAGCAGTAACAAAATAAATAGAAACGAAATTTTAAACTCAGTAAAATTGTCGTTATAAAAAATGCATATTATTGTTAATATTTTCTAAATGATAAGATTTTATAGATAAAACGTAAAATATCGATATAATTATGTCAGTTATGCCCATCACTAGTATGGCGCCTCGTGGGCCAGCGCGCCGCGGGGCTGCATTGTTCATACGTTCAAACTGCCTCATATTCGGTTACCCGGCTATATAACACGCGTATACACGCTATCGATATCTCACTCCAATCCGTTTACAAACATCCCTAAATCACGGCAACATGCTGTCAAAATCAACACTATGCCAGTTATTATAAGGGAAATATTTCCTTGGCAACGCGTTCTAGTATTACATCATTTGGATCGCGTCGAGAACGACATAATTTTCATTTTACTACTTCTTGAATAAACACGAACCTTCAATAAATAACCGAACAAAGATCTAACGTCGCACCTTATTTGATATCCCCTTTGTCATACCAATATGTTTATATATACTTTTTTCTTTGAAAAAACTTTATTTATAAAGCAATAAAAAGAGAATTTATTTTAAAGATCATTAATGTGTTGTAATATTAATATTTTCATCGTAATGTTTGTTCGTGGATTGTTTTAACGTTATACCTGGTGAGCGGTGTTCGATATTAATATGCCTTAAGTTTATAAACAACTTGTTTTTATAATGAGGTTATGTTTTTATTTAAATGAGGTACAATATGTGCATAAGTGCAGTGGTAACGAAGGCGCTTGGAAAACCGAGTGAAGCGGTTTCAAATTGTGAATCATTTCTGACATGATTATCATTTGTCTTATGGTGAAAGAAAACTTCGTAAGGAAACCTGCATATCTGAAAGAACCTAACAAGTTTTCGAAAAATATGTATAGTCCGCCAACCCGCACTTGACCAGCGTGGTGGACTATGGCCTGATCCCTCGAGTATTAAAGGGAAGCCCACCCCCAGCAGTGGGACGTTAAAAAGGGCTCTAATTGAGATCATTTCGCAAGAATATCGATAAGCTTAAGGAATAGTTTAAGTATTAAGTCATTTATACAAATCCGATATTAGCATATTCTATTTTGATATACTTTTGCATTAATTTAATTTGTCAATTTTAAGATAATATATGAGATAATAAAATTAATCGTCTGAAATATGAATCGATATGCATTAATCGATAATTTGATTACCATAATCTATGACACGAAATATTTTAAGAAATCTGAGCGGCAGAACAAAATAGACGTATTTAATAAGAAAACAAAAGAACCCTTTAGAATTATATTAATTAGAATAAAGTCGGTTTTTCTAAAGTTTTTATTTTTTCATTTTTAGTGTAGACATAGCAGTAGCAAAGTAAAAAGAATATATTTTTAAAATTCAGTAGACGAAAAATCAATCATCCCCCATTTTCTACACTAAGGAGTGGTTTTTTTTAAATGGCACTAAGTTTAAGGTAAACCCTATCAATTAAAAAAAGAATCATCGAAATCGGGCTACACTATAAAAAAATACGTGTCGAATTGAGAACGTCCTCCTTTTTTTCGTCGGTTAATTTTATTAACCTCTACATAGACCAACATCAATAACATAATATTTTTATTGATGTAAATTCTCTAAAAGTATCCCATCACTTTATAACACATTTTTGTGGATAGAAGATAATATAACAATCTGGGTACACATTAAAATCATGGAAAACGTCAAAATGCCAGAGATATATTAAATTCTGAACTGATATTTTCTAAGTATAGACCACTTATATGAAATAACATTAAGGCATTTAACGCTTAAGTATATTACTTGCAAGTGGCAAAATACCTAGTTTGTTTGTTTGTTGGACTGGTTTTCACCAGCTATAGTTATGGTCATTACATATAATAAAAAAACGTGAGAATTTAAAAACTTACATAGAACACTTACATACATTATAATAACATAATATTTTAAATAGAAATAGCTTACCTCAGGATCTATTTTCTTATATTCTGGGTCGTCTTCGTCCACTTCGAAGTACAGCTCGGTGGAGGTGAGCGAGACCGTGCCCGGCGCCACGAGGCCGGGCGCCACGAGTTTCGCCTTCGTGCTTATGTTCACTGGCCCTGCAAGTTATTAGATTAAGCTATGTTTTTAAAATACATATAATATGTTTAGATTTTTGTAAAGAAAACGGACTCTTATTATATGCGAAAAATTGCATGTGTGAGTGTAGTTACGCATATGTTTATTACTACTTAACTCTGAAACGGCTGGCACAATTTTGAGGAGATTAAGTACACATATAGATTGACTTGGATTAGATCATAGTCCATAGACAATAGTATAGGCTGTTACTCGCCAAGAAACGCACCGTTGTGAAGCGAGAAAATATACAAATACGTATGAATGTTTTTAATTATCTTACATAAATTATCAGACATAACAAGCGCGTTCATAATATTTAATATTTTATAAATAGAAAATACGTAGAGTAATTGTATAATATTAAAAACATCGATTTAATTTGAAAAAATATTTACCGCCTAGCAAAATAATATTCTAAAAATTTCAATAATCGGCTTTGCTGTGTGATATTAATCAGGCGTCAGAAAAATACAGTATGTTCACAGTACCGGAAGTTCATATATGTATGTATTACTCGCTATAAAAAGGCAAATAATTGAAGCTGTGTTATATATCAAAATATCAGCTCTTTTAAGATATTTGATATAACATAGCATTACAGAACTAAGCGTGAAATCTAATGGGCCTCGCTTTAAACATATCAGAGAGAATAATGGTGGACATATCATTTATTCATTGTTTTTAAAGAAAAGTTTATAAATAAATTAAGCATTAATATGTTTAAAAGCAGCTTGTTCAGATGTTAATTTACCGCAATTTATTCTAGATTCAAACAGAGTGAAAATTAGTCTATTTAAAATACGAAATATTTATTAGTATTTTGTGTCACACGAAATGAATACTTTCCCTTTTTTTGAAGTGGGTCAAAAATGGAACAGTAATGTCTAAGCAACGTATCTGGCTAAGAGAGAGACAGAGATAGAGAGAGTTAGAGAGAAAGGAAGGGAGAGTGAGAGGTAGAGGCAGAGAGAGTGGTCGCACGTACCGGTGAGGTCCTGGTCGGCGTCGCGCTCGTCCAGCAGCAGCTCGGCGTCGTCCAGCAGCTCGCCCGCCGGCGCCGGCAGCTGCGCGCCGCCCGCCGCCATGGCGATGCGCGCGTGCAGCTCCTCCGTCGCCTGCGACAAGAGGACATACATAAATGAAATAAAATAAAACTTAATTCAAAAAGACTAATTATAAGTCTTTTTGAATCCTCAATTAAATCTAAAGAGTGTCAGTGTAGTCTGTCCGAGAGGAAGCTACCACCGGCTCGGAAAGCAGTTCTGTTGAGAAGAGCCGGCCTGAAATTCAACAGTTGCAGTTTTAAAAATCTATGTTAAATTTTATTTATTTTATTAACTAACATAATATTATAGATAGCCCGCAAGTGACGACGATAGAGAGAGAAGGAATGAGAGAGAGGGAGGGAAAGTGAGGGAGGGCGAGACAAAGAGAGGGGGTGGGTGTCCCCCTACCTGCAGTATGGCGTCGGTGGGCGGCGGCGGCGGCAGCGCGGCGGCGCGCGCGGCGTGGCGGCGGCCGCGCGCGTCGGGCACGAGGCGGCGGCGGCGGCGCGCGTCGTCCTCCCACGAGTCCAGCTTCCAGAACCCGCCGTCGATCGACGTGTTCGAGCTCACGCTGCGCACACACACCAGTCATAACAAAATCATTAACAAAAAACTCTAATTGAATTCCATTTTTGAAATCAAAAAATTCCCTCTCCTTTTCCAACTCGGATAGAGTTAGAATAATTGAATTCATTTTAAAGTTTGTATAATAAGTTTAAAGTATGAAAGCTTTGCGTATATAAAGTATAATATCATTAGTCTAATTCGTTAACCCACTAAGTGTATTTCTGCATAGTTTACAGGACGAAGAAGAAACTCAATTATAACATTTCATTTTTAACAAATCAAAATTCTGAATATACAGTTGGTTCCTATAACTTTTCTTGACATTTTTCTAACCTTTTTATATTGATATCGTCGCTATTCCTTTAACATAATATAGATAATCATCTGAACTTTTTGACTGGTATAAGAAGCGAAATTTCTCAAGAAACGGACTTAACAGGCTAACGAATTAGGCCAACGATATTTGGAAATGCTACATCTTTTTTTATTTTTACTTCTACTTCAAGTAAAATTTATTATAAAATTAAATTTTAGAAATCATAATATATTTTTGTCGTAGATTTAAAACTTTATAGCTTACTACAATGCAGATGACAACACAATAATTTAATACCATCGAGCTGATCAGCTGAAGTGAAATTTTTCAAGATATAGTAAAACCTTTGAATTTGGTCTCATTTGCCTCGTTCGATCGAGTCCGACACTTTAAACTTGCTCACATACGTATCGTCTAGTATTGTACAAAGTGTATGTGTGTGTATATGCGCGTACCCGGCGCGCGCGGCGGCGGCGTGGTGCAGCTTGTCCAGCAGGCGCGCGGCGGCGGCGTGGTCGCGGCGGCGCGCGGCCGCGATGAGGCGCTCGCACGCGCGCTCCTCCTCCGCGCGCTCCGCCGTCGACGCGGCGCACAGGCACTGCGCACGGGCACACCGTACACCGTTATATATACGTACAATGAATAAATAAATATGTTGCGACATTAACACACAGCACTGTCTAGTTTCATGGTAAGCTACTAAGCTGAAGTTATGGATATCAGATAGTTGATACGCTACACATATATAAGTAATACATATATATTATAAATATAAACACCCATAACTAGACTGCGAACATTCGTGCTCAAATGAATGCCTCCAGCGGGACTCGAACCCGCGACTGCTGACACAGCAAGTAGGGTCACTACAAACTGAGCCAAACGTTTTGTTAATATATGTATGTACATATTTCATTAATATTATAAACCTGAAAGTGTGTTTGTCCTTTTTTCACGTAGAAACAGAGAGACGGATTTGCGTGATTTGTATGGAGATAGTTGGAGAGCTGAAGACTGCCATAGGCAAATTTTTACCGTGAGAAATCATGTCATTCCCACGGGAAAATACATTATAGTAGGTACAACCCATCATACCCATGTACTCGTATATATATAATATATGCTCTACCTATTTCATACTCGAACCGTTGAATTGTTTATAGGGACGAACCTGAGCGAATAGAGATCGAGTCGTTAGTTGGTATATAAAAACTTAGATACACATTTTCCCTTCGGCCTCGCCAGTAAAAGTAAACAACACTCTTAGTCTCCCTCCTATATTTACGTGAAAATTACGTCTTAATCATTTTGGGGAATCCCTGAACATTCGTATCGCTTTTGAACATAGATAAATAGGATTATCATGTGTTCTAAAAACATTGATGTGACAAATCAAAACCTACTAAATCTATACTAATATTATAAAGAGGTAAAGTTTGTGAGTTTGTGACGTTGTAGGGGGTAATCTCTGGATCTACTGAACCGATTTAGATGAAATTTGAAAAAAAGATAGTTTGAGACCCTGGGAAGGACATAGGATACTTTTTATCTCGGAAATAATCCCTTAAGAGGGTGAAAATGGGAATGAAAGTATGTATCGTGAAGCAAGCTAGGGACGAACCCGAGCGAAGCGAGGGTGAGTCGCTAGTTTTAATTAATTTAAATAAACCCAACAAATAGTAACCTCAAAATCGGCATGTTTGAGCACGTCGTCAGCCCGCATCCTGTTGAGTATGAACTCTGCCTCGTTGGCGACGCGCACGATGTGGTCGCGCATGGCGTGCGACAGCAGGCGGCCCTCGTTGATCAGCTCGATGAAGGCGAGCCCCGCGTGCTTCTGCAGCGAGTTCTGCCACTCCTGGGAGCACAGCAGCATCACCAGCTCCACCACTGATGTGCTGGACTTGAAGGTTTGGAGACCTGGAAGGGAATAGAGGTTGCAATACTGTTGAATATTTTTTGAAGTAAAACTTTTTTAGGCGTGACTGAGGGGTTACTTATACAATGGAAAAATAGGTGTCGCGGAAGTGAGAGTCAAATTTATTAATCATAATTTAAAATACATATTATATTTATATTTTAATTTGTTTAAATTTAATTGCGGTATCTGCCACAGCCCCAAAAAAGTTTTACTTCAACCGCGTAAAGACTACACGCACTCATTTTTTTAAGCTACCCAGCTTTCTAGGTATGGTGCAATCAAGCATAATATATTTAGTGGAAGCTTTAAAAGAAAAAAGTAAAAAAGTTAGGTGTTTAGTGTTTGTTAGTGGTACAAGTTTAGCGATTACAATATAGATATAATATTATGTACATCGACATGCAGTGAAGGAAGCATATAACTAACAATAACTAACTAAAACTAAATCTTAATGCTTGTTAATATTATTAGTAGGTATACTTGTAACTATTGCATCCATCGATCAAAAAAGTACTAGATACACAATCAGCGACAAAAAATGTCCTCACCGAATTTGCGCTCATTTGAACATTTGAGCGCGCTTTTAATTTAATTAGTTTTTTGTGAAAACAATTTTAAGCATTGTATTTAAGGTTCAATTTACATTGTTGTATATTTATTTCAACTAGAATAGTTACCTAAACACAATTGGTGACAGTTTTAAGAGAATCTTTGCATGGAATTGTGTATATAGTACTTTTTTGACCGATGATTGCATGTCAAATATAACATAACATTATAATTATAAAAAAGTAGGTATTAGTATAACAAAACATACAAGCTAGCATGCTTATAACATCCAACCTTTACCCTCAATAAGAAGCTCCTGTCCATGGCTTCCAACGAGGGTTTTTGATAGGAAAGGAGCAAAATCCAACATAATTTCCCTGAGGAGAGGACACACTGGTCCCAGAGCGGTCTCCAGTTTGTGGGTCAAAGAAGCCTCTCTGGAGACGCCGTCGGCCGACATCGTGTTCATGGCGAGGCCTGCTAACGTCTCGTTGTCCTGAAAGAAGGCATAATATAAAATATATTAATATGGTTTCATATCACATATTATAAAACAAAGTCTCCCGCCACGTCTGTCTGTTTGTCCGAACGCGTTAAACTCAAAAACTACCATACGGCTTTCACCAATAGACGGAGTGGTTCATGAAGCTTAGGTGTATAATTCATTGTGGTTTTGTATAAATTGGCAGAAATATGATGATGATTGTTGAATATGTCGAAACAAATTTTGCAAACTTGGAGCTCTATTGGCGTGCGACGCGTAAACCAATAAAGTTATATGAAAATAATATATTACGGAATTTTCCCTCTTAAAAAGATCTTTTAAACTGTAGCAATGCTGTATGGTACGTACCTAGGGATGCTTCCGAGTAAAGCGAAAACTCACTTGTGATAAATCGAAGTACTTCATTGCTTTACGTTTTATTAAAAAGTGTTTGTGAACGTATTTCAAGAGAGAATTTAGTATTAAATACCAATTCAATGATACGAAAGGATATGCCGATTTTAAAATAACTCAAAAAATATCTATTCCACGTTTCAAATTTTTTCTTGTCATTTATACATAATATGTATTTATTATACATTATGCACTTACAAGAAGAAAACCCATTGATTAAAAATAAAACCATAATCAGCACGTACATAACTTTCTTACTCTGAAGTGGGTCAAAAAGTGAATTTCAATATTTATTTATATTATTGTAAAACATAATAATAACAAAATATGAATGTCAGCTAAACTGTAACTTACGGGATGCAAGTGTCGCTGCGCCGTCTGCAGGCTCCTGCTCTGATGTCGCTGCGAGAGGTGATGGTGTTCGGAGCCTCGCATGTGGATTGTTTTATCTATATCTAAAACAATTTAAGTTTTTTTTTTTAAATATGATGTTATATACGATATACAATATAGCTGTTTATATTATTAAGATTAATATAAACAGCTTTAACTATTAATTTTATGTAAGTGAAATTTTGTACAATTCTGAAATTCCTAACAATTTTTTCATCAAAACTTTCTTCCCTTCTAATAAACGACTTGATGAAAATCAGTGAATTTTGTTTATTTAAATAAATAAAATATTAACAAAATATCTTTAACAAACACCCATAATTGCCCGCAGCTCTGTCCACCTTAAAAATACTTTATTAAAATTAACCCATATATTAAGTCAGGATATAAATCATCTCGTTTGAATTTCAGTGTGAACTTAGCTGTTAAAGCATGATTAAGTAACAAAAACAATTGTAGTGGCAGTGCTGACGAACATTTTGGCTATGTAGCAATTGCATCGCGCCACGAACCCACTTATATTGTTATTAAGTATTGTACTAGGAATATTTGTATCTAACTTAAAATGAACATAATAAATATATGTAACTTTGAACGTTTGATTGTCCCTCTGCATACTCAACTATATTGAACACGCAATATTCACTGGCACACACTAAACATTCATAAACTTTCGTATTAAATATATTAACGTCAAAGAGAATGTCAAAGAGGATCTTGTGGAAGGTTAGACGTACGCGACACAGGGTATCCTAGTGCGTGCGTCTCAGCACTCCATCGCCAATGTTTTGTTATACAATAATTGTTATTAGATTAAGGAGTATTTGTATCTATTTTTGTTATTACGAATTAAATAAATAAATAATGTTATTACCTTCATGTATGTTCCCCTCATGATCCCTTGTTCGTCCAGTGATAGTGGCGGGACCTCTCTCGCCGTCTTCATTCAGGTTCACGTCAGTCCAAGATTCGTCATTACTCACCTGAAAATTGAAAATATACCTAGTTATATTATGCTCTCTTAGTTAAGAAAATTCAGGCTTTCAGCTTTATCCACAACAAATTTACAGCGCAGGTCGAAAATGTCCTGAATGGCTTCGAGGAAATTATGGTATGGCTGTGTCTTTGTTTTTGTTTGTTTGTTTTGATTGATTGATTTCGATGAAAACATTACTTATGTACCTCCACTAATACTTATAATTTATATACTTCTAGCACTGTGATAGCTCTGTAGTAACGCTCACTGGAAAACCAATCGAAACGACTTCAGATTCCGAGTTTCAAAATTCTTATGTTATATTCATTTCCAACCTAATATTTTCTTAATAATGTTTTCCTAAATCCCTAGCTCACGATGTTTTGCTAGGTTCCTAGCAAGCTTTCGAAAAATGGTATGAAGTTCGCCAACCTTCGCTTGGTCAGTACGCAATTCCCAGCAGTGGGTCGTTAAAAAGGGTTAAATACAATGTATTCTATGTAAACGTCGCTTACCGGGTGTTTATTGTCATCTAAAGCGATCTCACTAGACGTCTCGGGGTCGTTGTTGGTGGTCTCAGTGGAATTAAGGTGGAACGAGCCCGCGTCCTCGATCGAGTCCACACTCTGTTAAATTTGTTATTATTTAACCAAACCATTTATTTGTTTAATAGGAACTATATACATGTAAAATATACGTCAATTTAAGTGTACATAATAAAATTATTTCAAAAATACCAAAATCAAGAATAATATATCTTTATTCAAATGTATACGTTAACAAATACATACATACATACATACGTTTTTTTTTTTTATTTCAATGCAATTTTTTAATTAACTTCAATATTCTAAAATATTCTTGTTTTCATGAAACATATTTTAGTTTTAAGCAAGTAGTATTTAAGTGATACTGTGAAACACGATACATAGAAGGAGGTTAGAGTGACAAAGGTAATATAAAACCATGCAAACTAGGTATAGGTGAAGAAGCAAGCAAAGCGTACATGCAAAAATACACATACATAATGATATAAATTAATAAATAATATAAAACACAGTACAAAACACAATTGATTTACAATTTTAAGAAAAATCTAGAAATTTTACTTTTTATACAAGGTAGATCTAATACTAGATTGGAAAGTTCAAAGTTAGGTTGGTAGTTAACTAAGATTACAGAAATATTATTTTTGTTATCTTTTACACGAAGACGTTTAAATACAATTTTCTAAAAAAAACGCGAATACTGTTCATGACACACTCTTCCAGCTTAAATATACTCATATTAATAACTAGCGACTCACCCTCGCATCGCTCGGGTTCGTCGCTAGGTACGTTTTACATAGATATTTAAAATAGTTATTTAACAGCGTTAGCCATATAAATTTTAATTTATATTTTTTTTATTTTTCTGATATTTTAATACTTATTATCCTATTCCGGACTAAGAGAAATCCAAAAAATCTAATATCATAAAAATTGACCCAGCCATTCTTGAGTTATAAATAGTGTAACTAACACGATTTTGTTTCATATATATAGATACACAGTAGATAATGATATATTTTCTAAATAAATAACTTCGCTACAATCATATTTTGTAGCGAATACATATATAGAACGTATATAACACGTGAACTTATCAAACTTAAGTGTAGTGCTTGTGACTAAAATTGATATATTTTATATAGCTAGTGTAGTAAATACATAATGTGTCTTATGTACAATATCATATCGTGAGCGTAGCGTTAGCTTCCTTTGAACATGTTTCACATAATATTGTTGTGTGTATGACAAGCCTGTGTTCTGAAAACTGGTGAATTTGTCGTGGTTGACGCTAGGAAGCCCTTAATACCAAATCCCTCCACATTATTTACAATTTTGATTATTCCATATAATTAAATCTACTTTCAATACATTTTTCTTTAATTTACAACGATATATATATTTTTTTTATTTAATTATTTAACTCCTCCTCGATAATTTCTAAGAAATTATGGATAATTTCTAAGAAATCAATTGTTAAATGATACGCCGGCGTTCCGCAAGGGGTTGAAATGAAATAAACTTTATTCAATTAGACTTATTACAAGTGCTTTTGAATTAATATCACTGATTTTAATTTAGTGCAAACGTATTAACAGGCTTCCATATAGTGGGGTGTTCACACTAAGAACGTGTGTAATACAACGTGTACAAACCAGGTTTACGACCGACACCGTTATTCCTGACAATGTTTTGGATCTCGGCTTGAAAAATAAAAATTATTTAAAACACTTCTGCCACCACTCAGTTCCTATATTAATCATACGAGGCATCACAAGGAGGTTACTAATGTTTCTGGTTAGTACTAAGCTAATAGTTCTAAAGAGATGTAACACCGAATCACTATTGATGTCGCTATGAAGGATAACATTTAGGAAAAAAACCCCATCACAATCTAGAAACAGACACCAAAAGATTTGAAAAGAAACTCGAAAATCGATGCTAATAGGGACAGATCGATCCTAACCCCCACAACTGACCTTTTGCTTCGGTTGAGTTTTCACGCGAAGACTCGATTTGAACAGCGGTTCCTCCTTGTCTGAATTCGGCGTAACCGCCAATTCCACGATCTTGGCTTTCTCACCGGAATTCGGTTTTACTTCGTCCGTTGTGGTCTCAATTTTGGCCACGTCTTTGCTCTCTTCCTTGTCATCCTTTATTAATTAAACGCGACCGCAAAATAAGAACGAATGTAAAAAGCGTTTGATAAAAACGTCACATTAAAATCGAACTAAAACCAATAATGGCGATGTATTAGCAAATGAAAATCGCTAAACGATATACCATGTTGATTGATGTATTTTTAGGGAAGCATGCATCACAGGGTCCTACGTCTAACACTAAAATTATCAAGAAGTCGTCGTGATCACTAAACTACCTTGTTCTTTATGTATTGATATTGCATGCTGAATATTCAATATGAGACATTACATCTAAAGTTTTAAATTTAAATCAAATATAAGATTGACAAATGGCAACTTTCACATCATCAGCCTTATATTTATGCCAAAACAAATTGTATAAAAACATTTATAAAAAAAGTAGATGAAATTTTCAAAATTTGCGTCTAAAAAGATCAGAGAATCAGTTTAATTCGTCGGGATACTACCATGCCTAGTTTTGAATGGAACAAAACCTATGCGATATAAAAATCTTACTCTTACCTTCATGGATGGCGAGTCTAATTCGTTCATAGTGGAGTTATTCTCGTCCACTACAATCATGGCGTATTCGACGTCATCGCCATTGTGTTCTAAAAAAAGAAAAATAAAAATAATAAACATCAATACAAAAAAAATGTATCACATAGATAAAGCTTGAACGAAGCGATTAATTTCCTAGAGGTCCTTTACTTTCGTCATTACAGATAGGTTTAAAGCAGGTTTACCATTAGGAAGACTAATTTACTACTGATTGTTATAAGCTCAACAATATTATAAATAGTTAAAAGTGCTTAAAATTGTTAAAACAATTAGGAAAATTGATAAATTTTGATATTGAAACGAACATGTTCAGTGATCTATACAATAATAAATGATCTATTATTGCCTAACTAATAGGAAATAGAACGTATTTGACAAAAGCAATCACAAAATGGTCATTGAAAATTGAAGTAAAATACAACTTTCACTTCTGATAATACCTTAAAACTCTCACACATGCATTTAATTCCTAAATGATATCACACACTAAATATTGATGGTGGAGCAAATAATAAGAAAAAAAACTTAAAATCTTCAGCGATGCCTAAGCGGTGCTAATATACACTGTTTTGTCACATTATTGTTATTGGATAATTGAATCCGACCGAACGTACTACCAAATTAAATTATTTTATATACGTATAAATGATGAAATTACTACAATTGCATATAATTTTTAGTTACTATTATGAAAGGATAAGAACATGAATTTATTTTAATATACTGTATGGACAAAACAGAGTGAGCAAACATCGACCACATTGATTTTATCAGACGTTCGCATTACGATTAGTAATTCAAAAATCCAAATGATATTCAAGAGTAACATAAGCTTGTAAAGCATGTAAAGCCGCATGTAAATCACATAGCAAGGCTCGTTACTCTTTTGCACAAAAAAATCGCAATATTTTTTTCTTTGTATGGACGTTTTTTTTTATTTATAGAACTTTACTTTGTTCTGGAAATATACCCTCAAAGATTTTTTTTAAAGTATGCTATCTGTACATTTATATGTTAATCAAATAGAAGGAAATGTTTTAAAATAAAATAATTTTTTCGGATTTTTTCGCGTGTTTGATTTTCGGTTCGCGACGTTTTGAATGCTTTACAGCAATAATGGTTACGGGAACGGCCATTTTTCTCTCAGAGAGTGTCAGTCTCTCCCGTGGCCTCGATTGCTCTGAAGCATTCAAAACGTCGTAAACCAAGAATCAAAATAAACCCACGAAAACGTCCAAAAAGATACTTTTATTTTAAAAGTTAAGTATTATAGAATGAAATGTAATAAGTAAGTAATGCGAACGTCCCAGGCCGCGTTTACCTGCGTGCGCGCGGTGGTAATTAGCGATGCGTGCGTGCGCGTGCGCGGTAACGTGTTGCGGGCAATCGAGCTTGCAGTGCGGGTGGCGGGCGGGGTGCCCACCCGGCAGGAACTGCGGGTACACGTGGTGCGACCACTGCGGGAACAGCGGCCGGGAGCCTGCTGCCGCGGGAGGGGGTACGGGGTCGGCGGATCGATACGTGGGATGAGGACCAATTTTGCGGACAGAGTTGAAGTTGTGTGGAAATTGTGCCATTAAGAAATTGACGAAAGCAGATTGAATGTGATAAGGATGGGAGGGATAGAAATTTTCAGTATATGGATTTGATAGACCGGTGTAGTCGTTTAGGGTTATGCAAAAAGGCGTGTAGAAATTCACATGTGTATAAAATAATATACAATGATACGTTTCGAGATTGGTGTTAGTGTTGAATATTGTCGATGTCGTCGCAGTGTGGCGTGATAGTAACGTAGATTTTACCAGTGTCCCAAATCGTGACGCGTATTTCAAGCGGCGTGAAAAAGGGGAAAAACACCACTTCAGATATATAAGTCAATTATTAAAGTTTCGTGTTTCTTATTGACGGTCAAAAGAAGATACTAACTCTTGTGGTTTTCTACAAGATCTGCGAAATCTAAACGTAGCTATTTATATTTATTGACAAACTTTGTTTTGAGTTAAAATATAAAATGAATTATTTGTATTTGTGCAAACTTTCAACTTTTGACCGTGATTAAAATTTCTTACAGATGCCTTTAAACAAAAATATTTTAAACTTTATCTTAGAGATTAGTGACAGAAATTCGAAAATAAATAGTGCGACTAAGCGTATTGAAGAAGCAAACATGATTCTACAATGTAATCAAATTTCGATGATATAATATGACTTTTTACAAAACTAATTTTATAACATTTTTTTATTATAATAATATAGGTACATATATGGTTCCTATTTTGTGCATATAAAATGCTTATTATTTACAAATGTTTAAAAATCTACAGAAACAACATCTGTTTAAATAAAAAAACTTAAATTTAGCTCTTGTATAATTTTTGCAACGTATATTAAGAAGATAAAGACCAGAATATGTAAATAAAAAATAATGTAAAGTATGTCTGATGAATTTCATTTAACATTACAAGCGATCAACAAAAACATAAATTAATACAAAATGGGCAGTAAATTTAAAAACTATTTTTTTTTACTGATATGTAAAAAAAAACATTCCAATATATATATATATTTTTTCATTTAAAATCTTAAAAAAATCTTAAAATAAATGCAGAATTCCAATCCTGTTACAGATGAGTTATATTTTTAAATAATCCTCATGAAATCTACTCTAAGCTAAACCTTTAACAATTATAATATATCAATTAGATCCAACCTTAAAAATAGTTAAAAAAAAACATTACTCCCTAAAAACAACCTTGTAATTAACAAAATATAAATTACAAAAGAAAAAAAAATGTAGAAAGTAATAAAATGTCATATACCGTGATGTTCGTAAGATGAAATAAAAAATAACGTTACTCTCAAATAACAACCTTGTAATTACCAAAACGCAAATTACATATGAAAAAAATGATTGGAAACTAGTAAAATGCAACATACCGTGGTGTTCGTGCGGGTGGTGCACGCGGCGCGCGCACTCGGCCTGCGCGTGCGCCGGCGGCTCCAGGATGTCGCGGTACTTGGACACCATCAGCACCGATATGAAGTACACGATCGCGAGCGACAGGAACTGCGCTTGCTTCGTTTCCTCCTGGGAATTGTACAGTGTCGAAATGAAAACATTAATTGTAGTATTCAGCCCTTTTAACGTCCCACTTCTGGGCACAAGCCTCCCTTCAATACGGGTTGGCGGACTTCACATGTCTTTCGAAAACATGTTAGGTTCTCTCAGACATGCAGGTTTCCTCATGATGTTTTCCTAGTAAGTGATAATCATGATAAAAACGATTCGCACATGAAAATATCAGAGGTGCGAGACCCGGGATTTGAACCCGCTTCACTACATGAATTATATTATTTCTATAGTCAGTTGTTATATTTATTGAGTGCACTTCGGATGATAAATGATTTATAGATTGATAAAATTAGGTAAATTTTTAACTATGTACTATAATTTGTATGTAGAATTCTTTTAATTTTTATATAAAAACATATTTTGATGACTACATTAAGTATTAATAGACGTAAAATTTCATTTCAATTGAACAGTTTAGTGGTAAAGAGTTAGTGATATTTACAAATTTCAACAAAATCACGCAAAGAATCACAAATTATTTACACGAAAATATTCAAATGTGATATAAGAAAGTTAAATAAAACATATGTACATGTAACATATGTATAAAATATCCAATATAATTTATACTTACAACATCTCTATAGATGACAGCTCGCAATCTGTTCACGTCCATGTCCTGAAGTAATCTTTCTGGATCTTTCACAGGACTCGACGCGTCGGCTAAACTGGCTACTACGCTCTGAAGATATCAAATTAAGTTTATCTAAATAGTTTTACTTATAATCCATGATATTAATTAAACATACCTAATAATAATAATTTTTTTTTAATTTAAGTTTATTTTTAACCATAAATATATAAAAAATATCCAAATAAAGGAGCACTTTCTTCAAATACTTTTTTCGTATAAGGATTTGTTTATAGTTAGTTTTAAACCTAAATATTATTCAGTAAAAAAAGGACACAAATAAACTAAATATAACGGATATTGTCATAAAGTATAACAAAAGTACAAGACTGTCAAAAATTTATACACAACTAAAAATAGTAAATATAAATAAATATATATTGGGACATTAACACACATCACCATCTAGTTCTATGGCAAGCTACGAGACTTACGTCATGGATACTAGATATTTGATACACTACACATTTTTAACTTTTTAAATACATATTATAAATATAAACAGTAAATACCCATGACTGGAGTACAAACATTCATGCTCATCACACGAATGAATGCCCCCAGCGGGACTCGAACCCGCGGCCGCTGTCACAGCAAATAGAGACAACAAACTGAGCCAAACGTGTCGTCAAAAAAAAACCATATCTTCTTAGTCATTTCACAAAAAAACTTATAACGTGTTCATTGAACTGTAACAAAATACCAGACCACCATAAGCTTGAAGAAAGTAAATCAATTCATTTTTTTATTATGTGGCTTTATGGCGGTAAAGCAACATCTTGTTCACTTAAAAAAAAAAAAAACAAAGAAAAAAAAAACAAAACAAAAAAAAAACAACTAAAAGTTGCCATCATTAATTAATTATTATTCTATCTAATCAAATCAATCATTTACATTTAAAAAAAAAAGATTCAATTTAATTAGAGGACGGACCAACAACTTTGTTCACACCACGAGATCAAAGTACCAGGCGATCATAACACAGAAGGAGCTCGCTTACCTTTGGCGAGGGCGAGTCCCGACTGTTGCGCGCTGTACATCGCTGGCGTTCCTTGCACTCGAGACAGTTCCTCACCGCGCACGTGCACACCTGTACACCGAACGTTTCTACATCTACCGCTATACTACGCTAGGCTACGGTACGAACTCTCGCCGACTCGTGTCGCCTTGGTGGCTCGTGATATTTAATTATAATCATTAAATGGCAGGAGAAAAAAATTAAAAAGATAAACGACGTAATTTAAGACGACGCAAGAGTTTTATCATCCATATTATTTCTTAAAGTAAATTTTAATTTTATGAATAATCTAAATGTATACAATCGGAGAGAGTTTCTAATTAAATACAAATACATAATTATAAAAAAATAAGTATTTGAGCTCTATCATAGACTAAGTAGGTATATGTAGCTAAAATCACGATAGGACCTACGGACAGACATTTTAGGATTTACTTTAGGAAATTGCTTTCTGTCCTTGTTCTATCTATGTAGTAGAAGCGAGAGAAAATATCTAAAGTATTATATTAAGGAAGAACATAACAATAGATTTTCATAGAGATGAGACTGAATTAAAAAAAATACATTATCCTTCTTAGTACCACGAAGGATTCGACATTTTTGATAATCAACTGACATTTGGCACTATACGAGTATGTTAATATATATTAATAGCTATTAATAAAGTTATTCGATTTTTCACTAATCATCTATGAAATGAAAATTTTAATCTAATTTTTTTTTTCTAAGTTAACTATAAAATGTAACTGCTATTTCAAAAACACTTATACACCAAAATAAACAAAGAGTATAATAATAAAGCCTTAGGCCTTACCAGTCTCAAACATTGTCTAAGTATGCCTCCACTGGACATATTCTTTTCGGCTTCTAACTCGGCGAAGTTCAAGGCGCTGGCGAAAATTAAAACATCCGCCATTGACACCAGTCTTTGTAGAAACGTGACCGCCACTTCCACCGGCATTCCTTGGGTCGGTTCGATCACATCTAATTCGTTCTGAAGAGATAGTAAATAAATTATTTTATTAATTATTCATTGTAGTAAGTTTGAATAACTATGCTTATTATTAATACTTTCTTAGATTTACGCAAATATTTGACCTTTTAAATAAAAATATCTCTTCTTGTTACAGATAAACTGTCCGTATTAAGTATATAATGACCTTTGAGCCATTTAAAACCTTAGTCTCTCCCGTGACAATGCTGTGTAAAGTGTAAAGCATTCGAAACGTCGGGAACCAAAAATCAAAATGAATCCGCAAAAACAAAAACCGAAAAGACAATTTTATTTAAAATATTCCCATTATTCTCTAAAAATTGTTGAATCTTTAGCTAAAATGAAGTTCATATACAAATATCTGTATTAGCAATGTAAATGTTTGCTGAAATTTTAAAAATTTAGAAGTCCTGGAGCTAGAATTCTGAGTTGGTACAGTATTTTCTAGTTTGATTCTTGTTATTTTCGATTCTTTTTACAATATTCTATAGATTTATATTTAAAGGTACAATTAATATAGGATATTAGTTTTTTTTTTATATTTTCTGTTTAATATCGAGGAGTCTAATTTGAGATGAATCTTAGGTCTGCTTTTAATGCAGTTTTTTGCATATAAAAGTAAAAGTTACAAAGAAATCTATCCAAATTGTATGCGATTAATCAGACAAACATCAATTCAGTTTTTAAATCTAATCTCATGAGACTTCGTGACCGTGATCGCTGTAAAGCATTCGAAACATCAGAAACTAAAAATCAAATATAACCGCGAAATTCAAAAAGATAATTTTATTTAAATTTTCAGAAAATATACATATATGTATATATACATACATACATACATACATTACAATTAAAATTAAAATTTCTATACCAGATTTATAAAAAAAATAATAAGATACTAGTACGTGCCTGGGAGATGTTCCAAGGCGTGTAGCGATTGTCTCAAACTCCGAGAAAAGATCAGGTCATAGGGGCACCATCTTCCAAGCTCACCATTGCTAATAAGAACTACTTTATCAGAAAAACAAAATAGCTATTATTGGCACGACCTAGACCCAAACCTAGAAGTCCTGGAACCTGTAAGTACTAGTTATTAGATAAACAATAAAGTCCACTAACGTTAGGCGAGGTGGCGCTCGCCAGCAGCGGCAGCAGGCCGCCGCACGCGATGATGAGGTTGTCGGCGAGCTGGCTGATGAGGTGCACGGTGTTCACCACGAAGATCGCATTCTCGCTGCTGTTCACGAAATCTATCACCGATTTCGTTGAATGACTGCGCCACACCTGTCATATTATAAAATGACATTACCGACATATACATTACCGTAATAAACGTTACCGCCTGTTAACTATGCTGATCGCTTAGTTAATAAATAAGGAAAAAGTAAAAAAAAAATGTTTTACAAAAATAAACTATTTTATAAAAAAATTGTTTCTTAATTAAACTTGTTTCTATGGCAAAATTAGTTAACCTATTGGTGTGTAAAAGAAGTATGACCCAACGCACACATTTTCGCATTTTTAACACCATATAAGAAAGTTTTTTGAGATTCACATCTAATGCGTGTACTTCTTACTTTTTCAAAATCGGAAGCGAGATAGCTTATATTATAGTAATACTAATGCTTATACTATGGATTAACATCTAGTTACTTTATATCGACGTTTCCACTGTGTAACCTTTAACCGTAATAACGTTTTATCTTATTTATTCCTAAAACATTAACATATACAGAACCCTTACTTGTATATCGGTCTCCAAGGAGAACAAGACGTCGGACAAGAGCCGCTGATGTATGTAGGACCAGCGGAACTCCGGGATGCGGAAGGGCGGGCGCGTGGGCCCCGGGGAGAACATCGGCCGGCTGCATTTAGACGGCCGTTTTGTTTCTGTGGGAAAATCTCATTATTATTAAGATGTACTTGTTAATAAATATTTTTTGACTATTTTAGTTCATCCATCGTTAAGACTTTTTCTTTAAATTTATATAGTAACCTTGGATGGAATGAAAGTGAGTACAATTTATGAAAAAATGAATCGTGGAAATCAGTTTACATTTTGTGAATATATAGTATACAACCACATTATTTGTAGTAGTCAATTTTTCAAATAATAAGTAAAGATTAATGAGTCCATGCCCTTAGTTTTTTTTTTGAGCTTTGTCTTGTATTTAAAATAAAAAAAAATAAACATAAGAAATAAAATGTCACCATATTGCACGTTAACGTTCATATATCTATTTGCTTTACAATTGTAAGTGCTATATGTATTAGAAAAACTACATTTTTTTGTTTACTATCAACTTTAAAATATATTAAGTAAAAAACTCACCAAAATGGTTTGAATCAACTTGTGTACTGGTGGAAGCGCTCCGCGGCCGCTTCGGGGACGTCGACGTGTTCGTGCCTTGTGAGGACACACCCTCGCCTCTATTGCTGTCCTGCTTCATCTCACTATCCCCCGGCAAACTAACGCGTCTTTTATCTCTCTCTTCACATCTCTCTTCGTCATCCTGCTCCTTCTTATTCGCGAGGGAAATATTCTCACTAATCGTTGATATCGGGGGGATTTCTGGAGTCTTATTTTCTTCTTGTAATTCTATTCTTTGGCTTTCGTTTTTGGCGTTTTCTTCTATCACAGTCACTTCTGTGGATGTCGATTCACTCTTTTCTTCTTTTGAGGGTACTAAAAATTCGCCATCAAGAGGCAATACGTTGCCTTCGTGGGGATGATCCGATGGCAAAACTCTTTGAGGACTATCTGTATTCATTTCTTTAACCTCTTCACATTTAGAAACAACATTTGTTATTATTTCCATTACTAAGTCGTTTGCTATAGTTTCTACTGTCTGCTTTTGATCTAGAATGTCTTCTATATCTTGCTCTAAATCCTCGCGGCCGTTCGGCGTGTTACCTTCTGAGTGCAGTCCACCAGAAATAGCCCCGGAGTCTGTGTCGTCGTCTGCTTTTAACCTAACAGTTTCCAACGCAACTGTCAGTACATCGTTCACAATATTGATGGCGATATGCTTTGGATCATCAGTCGACATATCATCTGGAATGGAGTCAGTCTTATCTTGTATTTTCTTGGGACTAGTCGCTTCACTTGGAGTTAGATACAATTCGGACGGATCGGACATTTCGGATTCCCTCTCGTTTATGATATTCAATCCATCGGCCACACGTTCCGGACTCGCCGTTTCACTGACAGACAAACTAGAAGGCAATCCTTCGCTCTTATCAGTGTTATCGTTCAAATTTTCCCCTATATCTCTAACTGGAATATAATCAAGACTGCCTTGTCGAGTTAAAGGCTTGTCAGTCTTGTCGGAATCGGGCTCCATAGTTCCAATACCAGACTCTGAGCTCTCCAATAGTTTATTTTCAATAATGGACTGAACTAATTCATTATTATCGTTGATTGTTTTATCTTCTATTTGTTCTTCGTCGATCGCGTGTTCGACTTCGTTATTGCTATCACAACCTTCGATGGGCACTTCGGTATTACTTTTAACTGGGCTATGCACTTTACACACTTCACTATACACTACTGTAGTCCTTTCTTCTGTAATTTCATTATTTTTTTTACACCTACACGATTCGACTTCTCTCAAGGAAAGGCCTTTGCCGATTTCAGTTTGAGCGGCGTGATTGAGTACGTTCTGTTTTCTTATGGATACAGGAGTGCTGTCTACACTTTCGTCGGTATCTTGTAGTACTTTGGTCTTGGGTCCGTCTGTGTGTCTGTCCCAGCCGGATATGGTGGAGATGGGTCGTTGTTGCCTCTCCGCCGGGTCTGTGATGTTGTCAGCGCGTCTTTGCTCGTAGTGCTCATACATTTGCGCGAACTGGAGTTTGAATTCCTCATATGACACCTAAAATGTAATGCTACATGTTAGTTTCGTAGATCAGTAAATTAAATTTTATAAAAAGGTACTGTTACTTTGTAAGTATATATAGTTTTATCTCTAACATGGATCAATAAAAATTTACAGTGATAAAAACTAGCATGGGCACATAAGCGAAAAAAAAAACAGTCCGAACCCATAGGATATGACATATTAACAAAAATATAACTAAAATTGCGGAAATACTCGATACAACAAATTCACATAATCACGAAAGATAGAGTTATCAATTACAAGCTCAAAATATATCAGTATTATTGCCTCACCTTAGAATGCACGATCGCTAACGTATCGACCCACACTCTCCACCCACCGTACTCATGTTTAATTGCATGGTGTAACAACATCCTGAACAACGAATACACCATATCTGAAATCTTCTGTTCTTCCGCATTTTTAGGGTGAATATACGCCATGGCTATCAGCCATTCCTGCCACACTGACATTTGCAGGACAGTCCGTCTGTTCTCACGGTTATTGCTACACAATAGAGTCATGTCGGAGAGAAAAAGTTTTTTAACTTCAAGGAGTTGCTCTGTTTGTTTCGATTGACGGATTAATGTGGCGACGACTTTCAGGATCACTGTGAAAGAGGAAAAGTTAATTAATAATATTCACAAAATTGTAGGGATCGATTGTAACATTCTTACTACTTAATTATTTTAGAATTTCAAATATCTAAATACAAAACAAGATGAACTCTTAATCTATTTCACTACGGTTATCACGTCGGCATAATGGTAAGCAGAATATTTTGTGAATTTATATTATAAGTCAGGACTCTAGGATTGTTAGGAGATTGAGGTAAGTATCGAACTCACTAGAGTTCTCCAGTCTGAAGTGAGCCTGTGTGGTGGTGTCTTAAGAGAATTAGGGTTAACACACACTAGGTTTTCTATTCTTAAGTGTGGCTACAGCTCCCTGTGGCTTTGAGATTTAGGGTTGTCATTCAATATGGTTCTCTAGGTTTACAAAACTCAGGGCTGTCACTACTATCGCTCTCTATGCTTACGAGACTTAGGGTTGTCACTAACTATGACTCTATAGGCTTACAAAACTCAGGCCTGTCACTACTCTGTGCTGAGGAGACTTAGGGTTGTCACTGCCTAAGGTTAGCCATGGGGTTGTCACTCACTAGGGTTCTCCAGCCGGAAGTGCGGCTGGGGCTCGGGGTGGCTGGTGTAGAGTATCTGCTGGCCGACGTGCTCGGTGAGCAGCTCGTACAGCGCGTTGTAGACGGGCAGCGCCAGCGCCTCGCCGCACGCCGCCAGCCGCGTCGCCAGCAGCGTGTACAGGTTGTGGGGGGACATCACGTCGTACTTCCTTCTGGGGGGAATTGTGTTTTTACTTACTAACTAACTGTGATACTACATATGTAATCGAATGCTGGAAATCAATTTTAATTTATATGAACGATTACTTTAAATAAGTATTAAAAAATCAATTTTGACATTGACAGCTAAAATGCTTTACAACTTTAAGTTTAAATAGTGAGTACTAATTGTAACGTTAATAGCCTATTGTTTAGTATTCTATATATTATATATAATTATATAATAGTCGATTTGAAAATTTAATTTTCGTATCAATTTCAATTTCTATATGTATATGGAAAGTACACATCTAAAACAGTAAGATATATAATGATGATAATATACACGTAGCCAAGAGTAGCTCATACATAACAGATGGTCAAAGCGTGTTTTTCTAGTTTTTCAAAACTTCGTGATTAAATAGATAGATGTAGATAATATATTTTATAGATCGATGGAGCCTAATGTAGCTCCTAATTAAAGCCTATAATTCATGATGATATCATATTTTCATTTGAGGTAAGCGTTCATTATTGATTTTGATTTGTAGTTAATTAATAAACTAAAATTCATTTATACTCAGAATTTTTATATAATATGAACTATATTATCGTACAAAATAGAAGTTCATTCAAATCATAAAACATATTTATGATAACCAAATTAATTACAATTAGAACTTGAAATAACAACGGTAGTATCAATAACACGTGACGTAAGTTTTGATATTATAAAAGCAGAAGGAGAATAAATGAATAATTTATGAACCAATACGATTTTATAACAAATCATCAAATAGCATCTTAATTTTAATAAATATGATTGTTTTCTAAATAATATCATACTTATGAGTGCTTCTGCTGAGGAAAAATCCGAGAAGTTTTAACGCCTGCAGTCTTATGAGTTGACTCTCCGACGATAGAAGCTTGAAGATTGTTCTTACACCACCCTGAAACATGTCACAAATTAATATTAATCATTGTATTTAATACTTAAACGTATAAAAATTAAATATAATTAGAATTTAATATTTCGTATTTTATAAAAAAAATATATACTTAATACTTTCTTAGATTTACGCGAATATTTGACATTTTATATAAAACTACCTTTTCGGATTATTTCGTGGATTTATTTTGATTTTTGGTTCCCGACGTTTCGATTGCTTTACAGCAATCATGGTCACGGGAGAGAGTCTCTCTCGATAGTTTTATTTAAAATAGATACTTATTCGGCGTAGGCCCACATATGTTTTGTAATTAATATTATAATCACTAATTTCACAATAAATATGACAGTAAATGTATCTTACCTTGGCGTCAAAAGCGGGTACCATAGAGCTCGGGTGCTCCGACATCAGTGAGATCAGCATTTGCAGTACATCATGAAGGTTTTCGTCCTTGAAAAAATATGTTGAAATTATTATTAGAGACTAAGTATTATGTCAAAAATATGTTGCATTCAGCCCTTTTTAACGTCCCACTGCTGGGCACGGGCCTCCCTCTCGGTTCTCTTACGGTTCTCTCAGACATGCAGGTTTCCTCACGATGTTTTCCTTTACCGTAAGACAAGTAGTAATAATGTTGAAAATGATTCGCACATGAAAATATCAGAAGTGAGAGACCCGAGATTTGAACCCGCTTCACTCGGTTTTAAAAGCGAGCGCGATACCACTGTGCTACCACTGCCATTATTTATCTTAAAAGTTGTTATACATAAGATACAATTGTACTAGATGAGTTTTATGTACTTAATATTCTAATTAGGTACCACTACTGAATTTATAAATAAAATATACATAATTAGTTCATTAAACTTGCAAATAAATCTTTAGGTTTTGATTTAATAATGCTTATATAACTAAATTCTTGAAGATAGCAATAATATTTATAACTATTCATAAATTTCACGTCCAATGAATTGATAAAATTTCAAAACTTTTTGCGGTATAATTCATACATTAATAAATAAATCAGAGATTCAAAACTTCTTATATGTATATTTTAACGATAACTTTTAGTTAAAATTCTTACAGAATTTCCATCGAATCTACAATTATGATATTATTAGGTATTTTATTTTTGCGTAACAGACGACTCATTCTATATTAAAAAAAACAGCTTTTAATATGTACCTCATGCATTGTAGTTAGATAATTTAAAATGGACTGCAATTCGTCTTCTTTTACTCCGTTTCCGATCATAATTAGTTGTTTCAAGAAAAGAAGTATGTAAGCACGTATCGTTAGTATGTCCTTGTGGGCGGGGCGAGGACCGTCTGTAAAACACCATATAGAGTTAGTAAGAAATTCAATGGTCAAGTAAAATATATATGTATATAAAAAAAAATGTTATCTGTTCATCGGTAAGCGCATCAATAAAAACAACTGAACCGATTTGGCTAATTTTTAAATCATTCGTAATAATCCGAATAAGGTATTCATGGAAATATAAAAAATTGTCTTTAAAATTGAGAAAATATTGCAATGTGATTTTTCTATAGGATTTCGATTATATAATTTCAAAGATCATAGGCAAAATTGAAATATAGACTGGGCAACATCTCAGCTAGTTATAAATTAAAAAAAAAAATGGGTGCGTGTAACCTTTGAAGTAAAACTTCTTTGGCAAATATAGCAAATAAAACAAAGCAATAAATAAATAAGGCAAATTAGACATAATACAATCATATATTTATAGAATATCATATACGGAAAGAATATATCATTATTATATTTGTCAGACAATAACAACGGTTACCATGGCAACATAGCAATGTATTCTACCTCATTATCTCGCCGGCTTAATCCTATATTTTTATGTGTTTGTCTCTTTTTAGTGTCGCATTTTCGTTTCATCGAGTTTCAAATGACAACGATTCTTAAGATGATTCACTTCACAAAATTGTTTGCTTATTGTATTTTGATCATAAAAAATAATAACATATTTAAAACATACCCAAACCTTTAGGTGTGATTCCACTTTTCGTCCTCGGATTGACCACCCAATAATAGTACTTGAGTGTATGCACTGTCTGGAGTACGGTGCTGACGCGCCTCACGCTCCCGTATATGTGGGCATCGGCGAGGAAATCCGTGGCCAAGTAGCAGTATAGCCTGGCTTGCACCGCCGCCGGCGTGTGGATCCAGAGCGCCGGGTTGAATAGGATGTGGTCCAGAAGCTGCCAGGTTAGGAAAGATTGGCAGAACGACTGATTAGCATAGACTATTGGCTGTCCGATGATTGATAGCGTAGGCTCTCTTGCTTTTACGATAAAAAACATGATGAATAAATCTTATACTGCTTATTAAATAATATATAGATTAATATGAAAATACAAAATTTATTATTATTCAATTTTAAATATTTTAAAATATTTTTACATATAATACATTTTTCGTTATAAGTGCATTGTGTTTAGTGATATTTATATTTTAAGCATTTGCAGGTACCATATCGTGAATGGCATATTCATATTCCCTCCTCCAAAAACTTTAAAAATTCAACAAAAGTGTTTTACTGAAATTTTCATATACTTATATACATTCCGTATTTAATCGATAAATAAGTGTAAGAATCGAATAATAAAAGCTCTAAATTAAAGCAAAAATATGCATATTAATCAATACAAACATGAATACAGCATAAAGTATAAACATAACTATAACTGACATCACTGAAGTGAATATTTGAAATCGTGCAAAATTTCGTGAATTTTAAATTTTATGTGGATATTGAAATATTGTAAATAAAAGTGAGCATGAGGGGTGACAAGCAAGAGGAGCGTGCGCTAACAACCATCGAAATATAACTAAATACCCGTTAAATTAGGAGTTTATTTTACGTCGCCAGCAACGAAGGTGTGACCAGGGGTGAAATTTCTTACATGTATATTTGTAGCCGTTTTATTTTGAAGTTTAGCCAAATGTTTTTGAAACAGATAAAACTAAATAAAGACGCGAATATTTCACAGAGGGCAATAACATCAAAATATTTTTTTTGAAATTTGAAAAAAAAAATATTGATACAATATAAATGGGATGTATGCATGATGATGTATTGGATGCATGTTTATCAACATCCTGAAAATAAGGAGTGTTGCTTTGGACTTCGGCTTTAATACCAGGCATTTCCCAATTTACTTATCAGTATTATATTTTTTTATTGTGCATCATTTAAAATAATTATTAATACTTTTTTAAATTAAATACGTTGTGCTACACGTAACTAGCGTCACCTTTGTTGCTGTCTAAATCAAACATTTTGATGAACTGTCTCGTCTGGAAAGTTTATATAATTAAAATTCCCAGTCGCGAAAGTCATACGTCGAACATATCCATGAAGATCTTAAATAAACAAATTAAGAAAGTAACGAAAAAAAACCAGCATTTTAAAACCAAACAAGTAAGAAAAGTAAATAAAATCATTTTATTGCTTTTGCTGTGATAAAGTGAGAATTAATCGCGTAATCTAGAACAAACTCGCGTTGAGCCATTTCATGTTATTTATGACGCAATACCGCGGTCGTCCGTTACGCGAAATTACGGGAAGGCCGAGATTTGATCGCAAATTAATATTTCTGAGCGATTAATGTGAATTTACGCTTCCAATTTCGTGCAAGCCTTCCCGCGTTCACGCATAACTTGGATGCTTCGGGCACAAGTAGGCACTATATAAACTTCTTTATATTAAAAAACGTTATCAAAACGTAAAAAAAAATACGTAAATCGTATTTCAGTGTACATATAATGATATTGATATTACAATTTCAAATTATAACTAACATTGAAAGAATGAATAATAATTTAAACATGTATCAACCCACATTGGTCTTACCTGTTTTAGCAAGAGATCGGAATTGGGTGAGCAGCAGGTCACCAGATGTTTGGTTAGATGTAAGAAAGAGGCCAGAGTGTCCGGCGTAAGGTGGTCCCTGCCGCAGCGTTGCAACATATGAGAGATGACTAGAAAGCCGCGACATTGAAGCATGTGCTGTTGCACCGTACTGCAGGACTCGACGAGAGAACACACGAAGCCGAGTAGTTTGGAACTGAAAATTGAAGTTATTTAAGTATTTTAAGTTCATAGCCTTCAAAGAACAAAGTTTATAAACTAAAAGATAGATTTTAACGTGAATTTATGTTAATTTTTAGTTCCCCGACGTTTCGAATTCTTTACAGCAATCATAGTCACGGGAGTTTTAGACCCACAAAAATCAAAATAAATCTGCGAAAAATCCGGAAAGATAGTTTTATTATAAAATGTCAAATATTCGCGTACGAGTAAATCTAAGAAAGTATTAGTTTGCGTTCGAAAATATGAAAATAACAATAACTAATATGATGAAAATATTTATGTGTTTGTTAAAAAACTATGATTATTCCATGCCTCATAATGATGAACTGCTTCGAAACTATAGGGACTATAAATGATTATTTAATTACATATATATATATATATATATATATATATATATATATATATATATATATATATATATATATATATATATATATATATATATATATAACAATCGTATAGTACCTTATCTTTTTGGCCCATAGGGACCCTTATAATAGTAATTAGGTTTTATAAGGTTTTGGAAACCTTATAAATTCTTATTACTCCAAGAGCAGCTCAAATATTAATTAAATCACATCTAAATCATATTTATACTTATTTACTTATGATTCACACTAAATTCTGTAAAAAGCGACCATGAAGCACATTACCGTCTACAACACAAGTATATAGACTCAATACATTAACCGCGTCGTTAAGCATTATGACAAGGGCTTTCAGGCAATAACTTGCTTATCCCCCACTTTATGTCGAACTTCTAGCCATTAGCTTAGTCGATTAGTAGTATTCATTTTATCATTAAACCTATATATACTAATGGTACAAGACCTTGGCACCACTCGCGTGGAAAGTACGTCGGTAGAGTATTCATAATATGAACTCACTACTTCGAATTATACAATTAAAACGTAATAAAGTGACAAACACACTTACAATCTTTCATATTTCTGTTTTAATATTTTCATAATCCATACTAATATTATAAATGCGAAAACTGTGAGGATATATGGATATCTGGATGTATAGATGTATGGATGTTTGTTACTCTTTCACGCAAAAACTACAGAATTCGTTTTAACGAAATTTTACAATTATATAGGTCATACATCAGAATAACATATAGGCTACTTTTTATCCCGGAAAAATATACGGTTCCCATGAGATAGATTTGTTTTTTGTTCTTCTAGAGTAGAATTATATATAATTACATTTAATATATTGATTTAAGGAGTTTGCCCACTACCCCGTCTCATACCATGACCGTGCTAAGAGCGTGTCAGGCAAAAAAATATTCTTTGTATTGAAATGTATGAGACTCTGCCCACTAGACCGTTCCGTCACCGACCGGCACCGTCGCGTGCCGTGCACGGAGCGTCAACAATTGTCGGCGAGAATATTTTGCCGGTGCCGGTACGCTCCGTGCCTGACACGCGACGTTGTTGAACCGGTGAGCATACGGGTTATAAACGCGTATGATGACCGTTATAACCGCGTATGATGACCGTTCTAAGACCGTTACGTATTGCCGCTTGTCTTGTAGAGATGGGCGATAATCGTTATTAAAGATGGGTTAGTACCGATATTTCTCAGGATTAGGTAATATTAATATATTCGTCTGGCAATTTTATAATATTGTAACTAATACTTCAATATTAGTGATATTTATCTCAGGTATGTGACTCAGTATCGTATTATTTATATTACGGATATGACACGCGGATGATACGCGGTTGATACGCGGTTGATACGCGGATGATACCCGGATGATACGCGGATGATACGCGGATGCTACGGTCACTATAACCGTTATGTACGGGCATGATACGCTGTTGATACGGTCTAGTGGGCATAGTAGTCCGTGCCGTGCTCGTTTCCGTGCCTGATACGTTCATAGCACGGTCATGGTATGAGACGGTGTAGTGGGCAGACTCCTTTAGATTTTTGACAACCGTGAGGCTAAGGCACGTAGTACGACAGATAGTATCTACGCTAAAAAACGCGAATTAGACTAGAATTTGTTTAAGTGTATGTCCGTATATACTGTGAACTACTGTATATTTTGTATTTATATATCATCGACCCGGTTTAATGTGAAAGAAATAAAATATTTTTGAATTATAAATATACCTGATAAACCTACGCCCTATGCAACCCATATATACCGTAAGATCTAAAAACATTTTACTTCAAATTTGTTTATAAAAAGTCCAATCAGCTACCTAAACGTAGCCATAATAATAAATCATAATATCCAACTTATTTATAAATGTTAGTATACAAAAGTCATAATTTATGCACTTCTAATATTATCTACACACTAGCGACTCACTCTCTCTTCGCTTCGGGTTCCTCCCTAGACAAAAACAAATCTATCCCACGGGGATCGTACATTTTTTCGGGATGATATATAGCTTAAAGCCTTCCTCAACAAATGGACTATCCAATACAAAAAGAATTTTTCAATTCCAACTCGCAGTTCCTGAGATTAGCGCGTTGAACCAACCAAACAAACAAACAAACAAACAAACAAACAAACAAACTCTTCAGCTTTATAATATTAGTATAGATTAATAACAATTTTTAATCTATACCAGCCAATAAACTATTAAAGTCGTTTAATTTAACATTTCCCGAACAAACAGATTAATCCTTTGCACGAGTAATCCACGAATTACTTCCAGCATCCACCAACCTAAATCTCTTGATGGGCATCTTATATCCCTTGAGTCTATAATCTCACATAGACAATAATGACCCAATGGTTCCATCTTAGATCGTTGAGCGTCTAATCGCTCTGAAACCCTCACTCCATTATATTCAGCACGTGAGCGATACATATAAGGCATTGGTGTACATAAATTCAATCTCGGTCACCCTTGTGAGTTTGTATCGAAGAGGAAACTTCGTTATTTGTATTTGATAGTTACGCCTCTTAAATGATGTTGTTTCGAGTTACAAACAACAATATTTAGTATAACTTGTTTCCTTAGAAACCAAATAGTCCCCGTGGGATAGCAAATGGGATGATATTATAGGATGTATCGAATTTTGTGTGAAATATCGTTTCTCTTTATTCTAAACAAACCTATACTAATACTATAAACGCGAAAGTAACTCTGTCTGTTTGTTAGTATGTGTGTTACCTTTTCACACTTTATCCGCTGAACCCATTTAGGTAAATATGATAAATTTGGTATGGATATAGTTTGAGACCCTGGGAAGGATATAGGATAGTTTATATCCCAGAAACCATCCCTTAAGCAGGTCAAAGGGGGGGGGGGGGGGGAGTTTGTATGGGGAATCAATCATTTCTTAAGTAAGGGATATATTATTTTCATTTTTTAGTTTTACCAGTTTTAAAATAACTCTAACAATATTTTATGTTACATTTGTCGTAAAAAAATTAAAACAAAAAGAACCTTGAATCAAGACCTAAGCTATCACGAATTATGTATGTCTAGATACGAAAATCACATTGAATGCTTGAACTTTACTAAACAATGTGTGGGTTGAGCTTAAACAAAGTACCTATAAATGAATCACTGTTAATACGTAATATTTATTAACCCGTTGAGAATCGCGGGCACGTCGCGCGTCAGTCAACAATTAATTTCTTAGAAATTACCCATAATTTCTTACAAATTATCCAGGAGGTGCGTATATGGCAATATGGGTTCGTTAAATAACCAATTACCGAACATCGTACACAGGTGTAAGCTTCTAGGGAGAATAAGGCGTTGCTATATACATATTTTCATCAGCTCTACATTGTCACCATGGATTTAGCCGTGAATAATCGACTAATGGCACATGCCAATAACTTATCTATCGATAGGATTTGACATAATTTGTATGAGGCTTATATTTTTCTATCCCTAGTAAAGAAAACTTTAGATACATATGTACATTATAGTTTATTGAGACGCGTCGTAAGTCGTTTCAAACAACGCGCAGCGGACTATTTCGGTGGGTATATAATAAATTACATATTCTGTCCGATCTATTACCATGATAATGTTACGAGTGAGATATTAATTGTTGTTCATACAAGTATATTTTATGTTAATAATTCATGTCAGATTTTGCATAAAGTAAATTACAATATAACAATGTCGTGTCTACTTGATATTTATTAAACAGCAGTACACACGTACTCCCACATCATTTTTAATATAATTACTACTTGTCTTACGGTGAAGAAAATCTAGCAAGTTTTCGAAAGACACGTGAAGCCCGCCAACTCGCACTTGGCCAACGTGGTGGCTCCCTCGCATGAAGAAAGGCCTGCACGCAGCAGTGGGACGTTAGAAAGGGCTGATTACATACACGCGTAGGCGAAGCCACACATGTAGCCTAATATTAGCCTAGTAATTACTATATAGAAATATAAAACTAATTGCCAAAGTTAAACTAAGCTTTCTCTACTACAAATAGAAGTTTGTCTTAATAAGACGCACATTAATTAAAGTAAGATAAATTGACTCAGACGTTTAAATTTACAGATACATTATTTGCATGTGCGTACAAATATTCATTACAAACACACCATATTAAGTTATGTTTAATTGGTTTATTTTAAGTTTATTTGACGATGTAAGGTATTATCTTATTAATAGTTCCTGTCGACTGAACTTCGCTCGGCTTTTTAAAAAAAAAAACGTCTTTTTCAGAACAGATACCTACATAAATAGGTAAAGTTATAAAGCAAAACGTTACCTAAATATAAAATTTCATCTAAATCGTTACAGCTCTCTTCGAGATACACAAAGTAAATTTATACATAAATATACAGGAATTGCTCATTTATAAGATAAAGTTTTTTTTACACTGTACATTTATTGAATTCAAGCATAAACTATACTTCAAATACACTTATTTTACAAGAACCACCAATTTTTATACATAAATTAAATGTTTCACATCCGCGAGAAATGACGGCTGCTGCTTACATTACTGCTGATAAGAGCTCTTGCTAAGCAACACAAAAATTGCTTTTTTTAAATAATTTTAATAATAGTATTATAGATACAAGTACCGTAGTTAATGTTAGATGCGCTTAGATCTGTATAAATAAAAATGAAATGAAATACACTAAATGCATTTCTTCACTCATCACGAAAATGTCTGGATCGATTTGGTTCTTTTTAAAGTTTGCAATAGCCCGAATAATGTTTTAAAGGGGGGAAAATTGGAGAAGTTGCCCAAAAATCTCAATAATCCGAGAATCTGAAAGTGTTTTTTCTTTTCTTTTAAAAAATAGCACAAACAGAACATCGTCTGTCAGATCAGCTAGTTTTAAACATTTTTTTAGATATTTTACAATCCATCTTACATCAAAATTATAGATATTAAATTACATAGAAGTTTCGATCCTCTCACACATTGTTTAAATCCCCTTTAAATCCTCGTATAAATCCATTCGGCTAACCGAGGTCGACACTAGGCAATTAGTAGTTCTGAGGAGTTAGTTATTACCCTACCGGCTCGAGACGGTCGGCTAACTTAGAGAGCGATTAGGCACCGACATAGAAAACGCATTTAGCCGGGTTACGCGTCCCTAGCTACTTGGAATATTAATGAATGGACTGGAACTCGCATCTAAACTCATTGGTATGATTTAGTTTGGAAATTTTAGCGCTTGTTAGTTTAGTCCATAGAAGTAATTCAGTAAACTTGTCCCTGCTGCAGTGCTCTGGACTCTGGATGTCACTATATCATTTTCTGCGGCATTAGAAGTTTGGAATCGGTGTAATATGCATACTGATATGATTTCCATTTGCATTTTGACGTAAATTTGTTAAATTTAGTGATGCAAAACGTCATTCTGTGGAAACTTGTAGCGCGACAGCATGAGCGTTTATTCGGATTATTATTGATGCGGTTATATTGAACGACCGTGCCTCTTGTTTAGTGGTGGTTTTAATATTTTATAAAAGGATATGAGAAAATATTATCTAATATATAAATATTTCGCGTCACAGTGTTTGTGGTCGAACTCCTCCGAAACGGCTCGACCTATTTTAATGATTTTTGTATATTTGGCAGGTAGGTATGAGAATCGAGAAGAGAAGGTCGTAAAGTATTTTTCACCCTCCTACCCCCACCCTTTCTTTTTGTAATCGCTATTTTAGTATTTTTGTATGAACAATATTATATAAATAGTAAATACATAGCAAAGAATCCGAGCGAAGAGAGGATGAGTCGCTGTGTAACATAAAGCCAAAGAGTTTCCTTTCTTGTACCACATCTACACTCCAGGCACTCCAGGCAAATCCCCACCTGGACAAGTTTTCCCTGCTTCGGCCAACCTGAGTCTGTTAAGAGTTTTCCATGTCTACCAAGGCAAACTATGTCCAGGAGCATGATTCTCAGTCGTTGGAACGAATGGAGTTGGCAAAGGACCATAAATAGTTATTCCTAGTTCCTGGTTCCTAATTATTCCCTTAGTATATTAAATCGGCGTTTAAATGGCACAATCATAGGTCGGATAACAGGCTCGATGCTGCACAAAATAGGTCTTTGTTGAGTGCGTTACTGTGCTTCGGATGACAGATCTCAGCGATAAGCGTTAGTCCACGAATATGTGGCCGACTTTGGGTTTCATCTCGATGGGTCTCTTGGACGCAAAAAACATAACATTGTGTTTTGCGGTATAGATCCAAAAAAAAATCTGATTTGTTTTCTGAAAACCCTTTGATGTTAATCGAGACTACACACAATGAACGTTTTCTGAATGGACCTTGGATTGCCATCGTGGTGAAAGGATTAGCCAATCAGCATTAGTAAATTTCTGATTGCCCAGGGTGCACCAAACGTATAGGTCGTACATGCCGCCCGGGGAGGCTCTTTTCGTGCTAGTACTATTATAAAATAGGATACTATTAGTATTAGTATTCAAATATTTGAATACTAAAATACTAACATTAAACTACATATGTTATTTACTTTCATTGGCGAAGTAATCTGTGTTCAACTAATACGCTTTGAAGCCATTAACATGATAATTGAATCACTTTGTTGTTTACTTTAGCTTTAGATCTCTGCTTGTATATATCACACATATTGCTATTTCTCAGTAACGAAAATAGCATTGTAATGCAAAATATCCGATACTAATAAGTGGTGAAATGTAGCCAATGCAGTTGCCAGTATTCCACGAGGACATGACTCGTACAGCAATAATTAAAGGAATATTTGCTTTGAGCTTAATTATAAAATAAGTTTCATCAACATTTTTGTAGGATTATTTGCCTTGTAATTATTAAAAGATATTATACACTAGTGTTGAAAATGACTTATGGGATTGTGGGATGCAGGAGATTTTATGTTATGGCATGCCATAGGAACCGGTTTCATCAGTCGATGAGACCCACATAGGGAGTACCCGCATGCTGTATATCGACCGAAATATCAATGGAGCAATTTAATTAGCCATTATCTCGCATTTGGGGACTCCCCGCATGCGGTATAACGATGAAGTTAACTACCAATGAAAATATGCCTTAGCTAGTTTGCCTTACAACAAGCTCACTAGGTTTCCAAAGTTATTCTGTGTAATCTAGGTTATAGTATTTTAATGTGGGAGGGGGGAGGGGGGGGGGGGGGGGGTGTCGGAGCCTCGTTGTTGAATGCGTAAGCGATTCTGCGACGCCCCATTAAGACGGGGGAGGTTCTGTTGTGTTATAGTGGGTAGTACTGGCTTCTCTTAAGCCCCCCAACATCAAAGGCTGTCTGTGTACAAACAGATCCCCATCCGATTTGTAAAAAATAAATTATAATATCAATACATACATTATAATAACATTAACTCAACATACCATAACATAGGATCACGTTTCGGGTCAGTGGCCGGCGCGTCGTGCGGCAAGTCGAGTTGCGCGAATAAAGGGAACAGCACTTGTACACCTCCGATAGAGTTGAGCGCGCTGTGGATGGAGTGTGTGATCACTGCTTTAACCTCCTGTAATAGGATATATTTCATTAATATTTTTATCATTTTAATGGTAAAAAACTTATCATATGGTATACTATTTTATTCAGTCCTTTTTAACGTCCCACTGCTGGGCACGGACCTCCCTTCAATACTAGGGGCAACAAGCCATAGTCCAACACGCTAGCCAAGTGTGGATATATAAATATCAGAGGTGGAGACCCGGGATTTGAGCACGCTTCACTCGGTTTCCCAAGCGAGCGCGTTACCACTGGGCTACCATTGTTATATGTACACTATGTTTATTGTCCAATTTTTTATTATATATAATTATACTATTATATGTTTATTGTCAAATTTTACATTATATACATTTATTTATCGTACTAAAAAACCTTAAATATTCTTAATTATATGCAATTTTAAAGCTAATAAAGCATCTCTGATATCAGTGTACTATAATAAATTCATTATTAATTAAGAAGGCACGTTTACATCAATCACACGCATAATTAAACATCGCGAGCGAGTCTAAAATTAGTCCGCAAGAATGTAATCACAGATCAAAGTGTTCATAGCTACTGTAAATATTTTAGAGAAGGGTTGATTCCGTCAACGTGACAAAGCGAGCATACACAAACGTTTCACGTGCTCGCATACATTTTCTCTTGTTAAATCCCGAGATTATCTCAATTTTGAGAGAAACAAAACTAATTGGGTCAGAATATGTTTAAATTTCTTATTCAGAGTAGTCTGATTTGGTTTATTTAACAAGATTCACGCTTAAATAAGATAAGCCCTAACGAAAAAGGTGACTTTTTGCTACCACGTACAAAAAGGAATAAAACAGTTTCAACAAACTGTGAAGACACTTTTTTCTTTCTACTATTAAATATAAAAAATACTAGTAAATATAAAAAATATTTTAAAATAATAAAAAAATAACAAAAGAGTCCTAATAAAATCAAAAACGCCAGTAGAAGAATATACTATTGATACAATTAAAAAAATATGTATTTGTTAGCAAAGTCATATAATATGTACATAAACAAAAATATAAATTAGAAAAATATAGATTAAACGATACGTTTGGCTCAGTTTGTAGTAACCCTACTTGTTGTGCCAACAGTCGCGGGTTCGAGTCCCGCTGGGGGCATTCATTTGTGTGATGAGCACGAATGTTTGTACTCCAGTCATGGATGTTTATATTTATAATATGTATGTATTTAAAGTTACATATATGTAGTGTATCAACTATCTGATATCCATAACACATGCCTCGTAGCTTACCATGGAACTAGATGGTGCTGTGTGTTAATGTCCCAACATATTTATAAATTACTTTATTAAAATAGAGATCTACCTATATATATATGGCCACCAGGATAACATAACACAAAAAACATCTTTTACTATTACAATTTTAATTCTCTATCAACTCGAGTTAGTTGAAAAACTATTTTCTATAAAGCTAAATATAAAACTACTAATTACAACTACATTACTAGGACGTTATGATTGTATTGGAGTGATGCAACTGAATGGTAGGGTGTAAAAGGACATGAATTACTTCATAGTGAAACGAGCTACAGTTTGTCCTTTTCTCACATTACGATAAAGACAAAAACGGAAGAGATCGAACATATATTGCTGACGTTTCGTCATCGTACGACACTGATGTTATTATAGCCAGTCCTTATTCCGTCCTTTTCTCGCATGAGGACAATTTTAGTTTAAGTAAAAGAGACATAAGAGTTAGAAAGGTAGATTCTCTATAAAAATATTTATGCATATAAGCCAATGTACTACTTTTTATATATTTGTCTTAAAAATAAAAAAAAACGCTTCCCATCTAATCTGTGAAAGAGATAGACAAGGGCAAGTATTATACTAATAAATTAAGAAGGTATCATAATTGTGGAGTTCAGTAGTAGGCACAATGGCAACTAATTAAATGAGTACGTACGTCCCTTTCTCTCTTACGCTTGAATCGAAAGCGGGATAAGGAAGAAATGGGACAAAATCCAAAAAGTATTGCTCTGTACCAGGACAACATGAAAACGTAGAAGATCTCGACGTCAACGACAATCGATTGATCCATGTATGCATTGTATGCCCTAGATTTTTTTCCTTATCATAAATGTCATTGAACGTCAGATGAAAGATGTGGTTAGTGTAACAAATATTATCAGCATACCAGGATAGCATGAGTGTACAGGAGTTGTCATTACCATAACCACGTGTTACTCAATGATTTTTTGTACAATTTTGTGTAAAACTTGTTTTTGTTGCTTAGAAACGGGTCGAATTTTTCAAATAAGTTTTATTTATAATAAAGTATTCAAAATAATATCTAGGTCTATCTAGGTATATAATATGTACTGTACAATGTACATATATTTCAGCATATAAGTTAAAGCTAACATAAATTGAACTTTATTTAATCAAGTAAGTAGGTGGAGTTACTCGACTTAAACAAAAAAGGAAGACACGTATATTAAATATAAATAAATAGTAATAATGGCTATATCAGTATAACAAATCGTTATTTAAACAGAACTGATTACACCAAAGTTACCAGGATAGCATATCAATGTAGGAGCTCACCTGCAACATGAGAGCGTGGGGCGTGTGCACGAAGTAGGACACGTTCCCTTTGGGCGCCGACTGTAGACACAGCTGACCGTCCGTCGCCACGGGGTTGTACATAAACACTATGGCCGATGATAGCTTGCCGTCGTATAGCACCTACAGATAATATTAATGTTAGAAAAAAATATATTGACGTCAATGAAGATATTCTTTATTTGAAATTTACAGAAACTTTAAGTTAATTATAAAAAAAGGTAAATGTAAATAATTTAAAATATCATGTATCGCTAAATAATACTTGGCGTTCAAGCGCAATAAGCTTCATAAGCAAAGCTTACTTGCTTAGTTAAACAAAACTAATTCAAGAAAACGACTTAATTAAGTATACACGATTATTTAAGGGTTAATAAAATTAGTACAATCAGCCTTAATAACTATTAGTCGTTAGCCAACGTGACAAGACATAAATTCACATAAATTATAGCAAAATTTGTAAAAAAAAAAACCAAAAAAAAGCGACAAAAACATGTAAAATCTAAATACATTCACCAAATTCCATGCAAAAACAACAACAATCTTTATTTACACATCAACACAAACAACAATGTAATGGAAACACAACACGTACGTGCAAAAGTTATGATTGTGAAAACATTTTCGAGAATGTTATTATGTTTGAATAAGAAACGTGAGGTCGTGCCGAAGTAATCCTCTCGGAAAAAGCTCTACCTTTATACTGCGAGAACTTTAGGTGTAAGATTTAAAAAATTATACAAACTATATCTAAAATATTAACCACCACTGTATTGTATGCTACTAGAAGTTAAATTGTGAAGTGTGAAGGTTACCGAAGAAGTAACTGCCCCTCCTCCCAAATTGGGTTTGTTTATATTCGTAAATTTTGGTAAATCGTAGACTAGCAGTTTCAGAGATAAGGGCATTAAAGCGAATAATACAACCAAAGATCTTTTTTAATTTTCACCACACATTATAAAACGAAGGTTACCCGCCCCATCTGTCTGTTTGAACGCAATAAACTAAAAAACCACTGAACGAATTTGTGATAAAAAAAAAACCTTAGAGACGCACCCGCGCGAAATGAGGGTGAGTCAATAGTTTTATAATTTTTCTTATATATACATTTATAATTTTTTTTATATGTATACGTAATATAGATAATGAAATGTTGGAATTTAAATAACGGCGTATTGCGGTCAACAATAAACGAGAACAGTCTGCATTAACGTTATTGCAGTCTAAATTAATTAATTACTACTACGCAGTGCTTCGGCTAAATATTCATATTAAAATGGAAAAACAACTTTTCATGTTTATATTTGCAGTAAACTCGTGTCAGTGTAAATAAGAAAGATGTATGGATGGTACGTAATGTGTGCTAAAGTAGTAGGTACAAAGGAATCATTACCATTTAAATATTTAAAAATCAGTCAAATGTGAGTCAGAATCACACACAAAGGACCGTACTATAATCGTTTTTTTTTTTAAATTCACATGGCAACCATTTTGAAATTCGCCATCTTGGTTTTTTATTAATTTTTGTTATAGTGGCAATAGAAAATATAAATATACACTCTGTGAAAATTTCAACTCTCTACCTATAACGGTTCATGAGATACAGCCCTTTGACAGACGGACGGACATTAGAGGTTTAGTAATAGGGTCCCGTTGGCACCTTCAGGTACGGGGGTACGGAGTCCTAAAAATGAATAAAACATGAACCTGATTACTCAGATCGCCGTGAACAGAAATCTACTGTGTAATATCGGTAATTATGTTTCACTGAAGTTTGCACTTCTTTTCATTAAGCATAATTAATAAGAATATGCATAACAAAAGAATATGCAAGTTCAAAATTCAAATATATATATATATATATATATATATATACATGCATTTGTGTTTGCTTTCAAACGGTTGTGCATAATTGTTTTCTATTTAGTTATTTAATTTAAATCATTCCTTGTATAACATGTAATAACCACTAGCAAACCTTATTAAAATAAACAAATAAATAAAAACCATATATATTTCTTTATTTAACAATACAATCCCATTGCTGTAAGAGTTAAATTCAGATAAATATTTTATTATGAAACGTTATAAAAGTAAATAGCGACAATTCTTTGAAAAATTACCGTCATGTGACTGCAGTCTGCACGACATTTGAACATGAGCTATACAGAAAATTGGTATGAC